>OZ026593.1:3613700-4213700 GCA_964020215.1 Aurelia sp. 3 sensu Dawson et al. (2005)
ATGCAATAAACATTGTTTCATCAACTGACGTGACCTTTAGAAAGGCATTTCATTTGAAGGAAAGGTCTGACTTTACTCCTTTTGGAAAAGTGATCAACCTTGTATACTTTCTCGTACTTTTTGCAAACAAAATGACGTCATCAGCCAATCGTACGAATTAGTGGATAACTCGAAGGTGAAACAAAGTATCAAAAAAATTTTAATGACATTCTTTATCGTTCAACAGTGCTATTGCAGCTATAAAAATTTTCGTTTCAGATCACCTTTAAAGTAGTCTTTCAAAAGTTTAGACATTTACACTCGACACAGTCCTTACCTGATGAATGTATCACCATAAACAACAACAAATGAATCGAAACAGCACTTCCAATCAGAGTAAACAGTAACACACCCATCATTGACCTGAAATAAATTGAAAATGTTATCTTTGACGGAGACCTGCAGAGCCGAATATGACCTTGACTTGCTACAAGCCTCTCTCTCTCTTTTTAGTCCGAAATAGTCCGGAAAATGCGAAAAGTTTCCGGACTATTTCGGACTAACAAGAGAGAGAGGCTTGTAGCAACTCCAGATACGACCATGGTAGCAAAGAAACGAAAAATCTGCTCTCACCACCAATGTGTTTTGTGCAGTGTGCTGTTTTAGCTGCCCCCTTAACTTATTGCGAGGTCGAGACTCAAAGCGTTCCTATGGTATGTTAGCTCGACCATGGGGCAATCTATCGCTTGTAAACTGTCATGCTAACTCTACAACTCTCTCTGTCAACTCATACTCAAACTCTCACTCTAACTACGCCTGCAATCATTAAAGTGTCAATCAACAAAACTAGGGGACCAGTCGTTATTAATACCGGGTAGGGGGCCAGAAAATATTTCTATTGATAATGAAAATTTTTCACAGCCCCTCCATTTCTCCACTGAAGTTTTTAAGGACCCCTGCTGGTCTTTTAGCTGTAATTTTTCGTGACCCCCTTTTGTATCAAATTGGATGACAAATTTCTAAGGAACATATTATATTTTCTGATAACAAGTAACCCAAAAGAACATGGAAATTCTTTCAAGAGAAAAAAAAGATTCCTAAAGATTCATGAAAATATTCATTTATGATACAGTGATTAGAAATGCATGGCTTTACAAAGATCATAGAAAGAAGACGTTTTTGTTTCAGATAGCTCATATTAGCTATGTAGTTTTCATGGCCCCCTTTTTGAGACTTAGCTAAGATTTTTAATGGCCCCCCTTTCACAGCCCAAAATTTTTGGCGGCCCCTATAAACATCTTCTAGCCACCTACCCGGCATTATTAATGACTGATCCCTAAGCTCAGCGAAGAGTCTCTAAATTAACAACAAGGAAATGTCACGATAGCCTGATCTTAGAGTTAACCCAGAATTAGCCCTATCTAGGTCATGCGTTCAGGCAAATTTTAGTATTTTCTCTGCCAAATGATCCAAAAATTAGTATATTATCCCATTTGAAAATATTTTTGGAGCCAATAGCATAGAATCATCTATTTTCGTATTCAACTAAGTGGCCTCGTTTTGGAATTTTTCAAAATTTCTTTAGATTACTTCATGCAAGATTTGAGACCTCAGATTCATTCAGCATCCAAATTTTAGTCGAACCTCAAAGTTTCATTGTCTTAGTTTCTGCGACTTTAATTTTATGACGATGACAAAATTTGAAATTTATAAGTGATTTGACTGTGAATAATATAATAACTAACTTAGGGTGTAAAGTTACACCCCCAGAGATTTTCACGGTCAAATAATACCTTGCAGATTCTCAAACTTATTATTACGATAAAAAAATCGCAAACTCTAGGAATATGGAAATTTGCAATTAGACTAAACTTTGGCTGCTGAATCTTACTTAACCCTATCTGGCCTGGGGGGTGGATCACCCCCCCCCCTCGTACTTTTCATTTATACGTGTTTCCGTGTTTGCTGAATGCCTCTGAGATTTAGCAAGTTTAACTTTCTATCATACAGCAATCAAACTGTAACAATTTTGGTGTTCTATTTTTAGCCTTGTCTCCATGGTAACCAAGTTGTCGTGCCACACTCTGTGAAAATTATACATTGTATCTCTTTGAATCCTTTTTAATTGGTCCAATTAAGTCTAAACTATGACTTTACATCTATTTTGATCTATATATCTCATTTCTTTACGAAAAGTAAAGTTTTACGGCCTCAAACACACTTTCATTTTTATGACGTCATATGACATCATAATGTTAATTATGCTCTAGCAACAACAAAAACAACAACAGCAACGCTAATTAAACCACTGTTTCCAAAATTCATTGTTTATGTAATGAACAACCTTTGTGCCAAATTTGGTTGCCATATCTCAAGCAACAACAGAGATAAACAGGGCGTGGAATCCGCCCCCCCCCCCAGGCAGTGAGTGTTTCAAATCGCCCAGGTCAGATAGGGCTAATCCGTGTGGCCAGAAGTTTCGTATGTAGGAATATTCAAAAACTTTCAAAACGAGGCCATTAGTTGAAAAGGTGTATTGTGGTAGAGAAAGTTACAAAATCAGACTATCCGCAGGCTCGTTTGGTATGCCAAGGCTGGTTGAGGCTGAATTGATCTAGCCCCCCCCCCCCCTCTGGCAGTTCGGCATTCTTTCCCAAATGGGAAATGCTGCCCCACATTCATCATTGGACAACGTTTCCCACTTAAGGAACAATCTCTTGCACTGCTGCGCGGCCTGCTGGAAAACGAGGGGCATTTCACTCCCAAAAATCTCGTACACCTTTCGCAAAAGTCCTTTTGTTTTCAAGAAAAATCCATCAAAAATCCGTTTAAATCCTTTTGTTCTGAAAAAATCTCGTACGCTTTTTCCGATGAGTGAAGTGCCCCTCGCTGGAAAATATCCAAATGGGAGACAACATGTTAACTGTGTCAACGCAAAAAATTACTGTAGATTTCAATTTTCTTCGGATTCCCGTTCGGATTCGGCAGAAACAGGACGCAAACTCAACGTTGGAAACTTTTTTCTATCATTTTTTGCCCTAATTGGAAACTTTGCCCAATAGGGCAACAAATTTGAGTCAAATGTCGATGAATTTGAATATTTTGGGGCAATGAATGCATAACTTCCTGACCCATCGAAAGTCCAGATACGGCTCTTGCACTGAACTTTTCGAGGGGGCCTCTTGCATGCTTTCTTGGATAGGAGGTTCTCTTCCAAAGTTTTCTTAATAACATCAGAACATGAGAGCTTTTTGCAGCTTTTGCAGCACACCCTTTCTTCTTGTTGCTCTCACGAATATCCTGCCTGAACGATAGCCATGTCCCCTCCAAAGCGCACAAAACCGTTGCTACCGTCCCCTGTAATAGCGCAAAATACAAAAAATAAACATACCGGTGTGTTGAAGACAATTTTGGACTGGAAAACTTGACAACCAAGTTAACAAGCGTTCTTTTGAGATCACCAAAAAAGTCGTGAGCTCGCGTTCTTTACTCTCTATTGCGGATCTCTGCGGATGACCAACGCTGAATTCGATTTTCCTTTCCGCATTGTTCACAATCAGCAATAATAAGTATTCAACCAAGTGTAACGCATAAATAAATCAAGACCTTTATCTTCATTCCATGCTAAGTGAGTGGCATTTCTATCATTATGAGATCCCTTTGTTTTGCATTCCCCCGCAATTACGGAACAAAGAGATATCCTAAAAGGTTTCTGGGTATAACTGGCTGGCATGCACTGCGCGGCTTTTGTTTTCATTTTCCGTAGATTGCATTCAATTTAAAGGCATGACCCTGTCTCTGGAGCTGCGATTTGAAACATTATTTTTATACAGCAAGAAGTAAGGACAAACTTGCAAATATGACTGCAACACATACCGGTTGTTCAAGAGCGTTTATATTCCAACAGAAAAGGCACAGCTTTCAATGATATTCATTATCATTGTTGTTATTAGATTTGATTTGATTTGATTTTAAATTGTTTAGGCACGGTGGCCACGTCAGTCAAAGGACTGATTTACAGTGGGCCGTGCAAATAAATACAAAGCTAACAAAGGCATACATAACTAAAAAAACCCTATTTACAAAATTTTCTTATAATCAAATTAAAATGATGCTAACTATAACATGAAAGAGAGAATCAGCATTCGGTGTTGGCATTGTTGATACGTTTTTTGAATATTTCATAAGATTTTGATGATTTTACTTCAACCGAAAGATCGTTCCTTAATTTAGCACCCTTATATGATTAAAGGCTCCCATTAGCCATGTTTGAAGAATGAGATCATGCATGTAGCTTGCTTCATGTAGTAAAGAATATTTATCTGCAATAGCAACTGTTTAATGTAGGATTTGATAAGCGTCAGAATTATTACATTGGATGTATCGAAAAGCACATGATACTGACAAATTCTTTACTTTTGCCAGACAAGATTTGCCACTGCAATAGTGCCACACCTGTTTCTTGATTGTATTATATGGGTTGGTTGGTCTCCTTGACAACAGTCGTCCATATTAAGATTTCAACAGTAAGGGAACATTGCCAGGTCAAACTTGCAAATAGCATTTTAATGACTTTGCAACTCTGTTGATGATTGCATTAACAGCGAGAGTTTGTTAGGAACACGTAGTAATTAGCCTTAATCCGGAGAAATCGATTGGCAACTCATCAAAATTTGATGGAGATTTTACTTTGCTCGATTGTTTTGATTGCATACAAGTATATTCTTTCTGGTTTGCCTAAAGCCCCTTTCAGAATGTTTTCATTCTTAAAACATGAAACATAGCTCAAGAAACTACTTATTTTGACAAAGAAAATCCTTAACCTACACTTAATTTATTTTCACTTGCGTCCAGTATCACTTTGCTCAGAAATTACTAGAGTAATGTCTAAACACTGGAAAGGCTTCAAAAAGCCTTGTTTTGAAATCATCCCGAGGGCACAGATAGTAATCAACATGAAGATTGTTATGGAACATTTAAGAAACTCGTAAGAAACTCTGTGATCTCAAAATTCTATAATTTTAAGGAGTTAAGGAGCCAAAATCCTTAGTTTCTTATAAAAAATACGTTTATATGTAGGGGGAAAATGGTGGAGGACACTACTGACGTATTTTTACTTTGGCCAGACATCAGCTGCTACCTAGTCAGCGCAACATTTGTCCCTTGATAGCTCAGTATGAGTTGCTTGCCCCTTGACAACAGTCGTCCATGTTGAAGATTTCAAACAGTAAGGGAACTTTGCCAGGTCACAGAGGTCAGATTTTGGAAAATTACTTTTTAATGAGTTGGCAGCTCAACTGATGAGTTCATTAACAGCCTGAGTTTGGCAGCTCACCTAAATTTGATTGTTGGGCCAAATATCTCTGAATTGTTTTGATTGTATATATTAACAATCCCCATAAATATCTCAAATTCTACGTTGATTGTTTCGATTGTGTACATAAACAATGCCTATTGTTACAACATTCCTGATTCCTTCCACTCTATATAGGTAGGTATATAGGTGTCCTTCCGGTCGGAGAAAAAGCCCCTCCATAATGTTTTCATTCTTCAAACATAATTAAAGGCTCCCATTAGCCATGTTTGAAGAATGAGATCATGCATGTAGCTTGCTTCATGTAGTAAAGAATATTTATCTGCAATAGCAACTGTTTATTGTAGGATTTGATAAGCGTCAGAATTATTACATTGGATGTATCGAAAAGCACATGATACTGACAAATTCTTTACTTTTGCCAGACAAGATTTGCCACTGCAATAGTGCCACACCTGTTTCTTGATTGTATCATATGGGTTGGTTGGTTTCCTTGACAACAGTCGTCCATATGAAGATTTCAAGCAGTAAGGGAACATTGCCAGGTCAAACTTGCAAATAGCATTTTAATGACTTTGCAACTCTGTTGATGATTTCATTAACAGCGAGAGTTTGTTAGGAACACGTAGTAATTAGCCTTAATCAGGAGAAATCGATTGGCAACTCATCAAAATTTGATGGAGATTTTATTTCGCTCGATTGTTTTGATTGCATACAAGTATATTCTTTCTGGTTTGCCTAAAACCCCTTCCAGAATGTTTTCATTCTTAAAACATGAAACATAGCTCAAGAAACTACTTATTTTGACAAAGAAAATCCTTAACCTACACTTAATTTATTTTCACTTGCGTCCAGTATCACTTTGCTCAGAAATTACTAGAGTAATGTCTAAACACTGGAAAGGCTTCAAAAAGCCTTGTTTTGAAATCATCCCGAGGGCACAGATAGTAATCAACATGAAGATTGTTATGGAACATTTAAGAAACTCGTAAGAAACTCTGTGATCTCAAAATTCGATAATTTTAAGGAGTTAAGGAGCCAAAATCCTTAGTTTCTTATAAAAAATACGTGCATATGTAGGGGGAAAATGGTGGAGGACACTACTGACGTATTTTTACTTTGGCCAGACACCAGCTGCTACCTAGTCAGCGCAACACTTGTCCCTTGATAGCTCAGTATGAGTTGCTTGCCCGCTTGCCCCTTGACAACAGTCGTCCACGTTGAAGATTTCAAACAGTAAGGGAACTTTGCCAGGCCACAGAGGTCAGATTTTGGAAAATTACCTTTTAATGAGTTGGCAGCTCAACTGATGAGTTCATTAACAGCCTGAGTTTGGCAGCTCACCTAAATTTGATTGTTGGGCCAAATATCTCTGAATTGTTTTGATTGTATATATTAACAATCCCCATAAATATCTCAAATTCTACGTTGATTGTTTCGATTGTGTACATAAACAATGCCTATTGTTACAACATTCCTGATTCCTTCCACTCTATATAGGTAGGTATATAGGTGTCCTTCCGGTTGGAGAAAAAGCCCCTCCATAATGTTTTCATTCTTCAAACATAAAAAGCATTTCTGGCCGAAAGCCAATTTGCGACGAGGAACGGCCAAATCTGTTTTAGTATTGCGAAGTTCTCTCTTGCATGCATCGGACAGCCTGACAAACATTTCTGTAAGGTAAATGGGAGCTTGGTTGTTTAACGATTTGTACACCATCTTCAAGGTTTCTGATTCGATAAGTTCATTGATGGTGGGCCAACCAAGTTTTTTGATAATGGGTAAGGCAGAAGCATCGTAAGCACTGAATTACGCATTGGTTCTCTTTTGATGCACTCCAAAGGAGCTTGAAGCTAAGAATTCATCCTGAAGGGAGATAAATTTTGTAACTGGTTTTGATATCAGCAAGTTTATTACCTCATTTTTTTGTCGCCTGGTTGAGTGCAGGGCTTGAATATTTGCAAAATTTGAAGGATTATCCTTCCAAAAAGGTTCGCAACTGAATTGATCGAAGAGAACTTTCAGGAACTTTCTGCAGTTTTCAAATCCAACGGAGAGAATTTGAAATGTCATCATTACTTTCAGAATTGCATAATTTATCAAATTCCCGCTAGTTTTGCAGTTATAACGTCATCAAATTGCTAAGGCGTAAACCATAATAGCGACAGAATTTTGCTTGCTCCCATGTTGTGAACATTCTAGAACTGAGCGTTCAGAAGCAGCTAAACAAAGAAGTAAATCAACTTTATTTTCCTCAGTGAGTTTTAGAATATCTGGAGCTTGTCAAACGTAATTTTGAAAAAAGCACTGATGTTTACCAGGTCAATCTAAGGTGTATTGTTGCTGGAAACTTCGAAGATAATGTTAGGTGTGAAAAGTTTGGCTCTTCGGCAAGACTGCCTACCTATTCAAAAAGTAACTGGGGCAAACTTATGGTCTTCGTGCAAAGTCGAAATTTTTAATAAATTCATGCTTCTATTAAAAAATTGAGCTCATTATGAGGTTTTAACATGTACGCTGTTTGTCTCTGATCGTTGAAAACAAGATTTGCACCATCTTTAGATCGACACCCAGAAGGGGCCTCTTGAATCCATTTGTATGGAGACATAGTCTCTCAGGAGACTATGATGGAGATGTGCACTCCAAGAAATTATTTTGTCACCCGGTTTTAGCGATTTTCCCTCCAAATGATATCTTGCTTTGGAAAAACTTGGTGAAAAGTGTATTCCAAACGTAAGAACAACCGGTTCTGGAAAAATTGCCTTCTTTTGATACCAAAGGTTAGAGAAAAGAAGCAGAAACGATACCTGGGAAGGAGTGCACACCCCTTTAGCAAAACATACCAAGTGTCCACCCCCCCCCCCGGGATTTGCCATCCGAAAGTTTTCGGTTTTAATGTAGATTAGATTTTTAAAAGGTCATTTAACAGCCAGATAGAATTATGAACTGTATCACCTTGTATAGATATTTGATGATGAAGTCTGAAATGACATAAATACAGTGAATAAAATAAAAAAAACAATAAGGTTTCGTGAAAAAAGTTTGTTTCAATATAACATTCTGAAAACAGGTAAGTGAGTGAGAACTGACATACGATGATTTATACCGTGAATGATAAGAGACAGTATCGTAATGATAATATACATCCAAATTTCTTAAAAAGAACTGCAAATTTCAGCTGCAAATTTCTTAAATATACAAACTAAGTACATGTCTTTACAGTAAGGCCTTTACATTTAAAGGCACAAGTAGATTTGAAGCCAAATGGTATATTTTACGAGGGCAAAGAAGTAACAATGCTCCATACTCTATCAGAACTTCAACTTCAGCTGTAATTGATGCTCGAAACGTCTTGCTATGTTTAGTTCATATCAAAGTGCTTACACTTTACTTTGTTTACTTCTTCACCTGTAATCAATTGTAATGAATAGTTGTGTAGGCTGCTAGAATGCAAATTTGTCCATTCAGACTGCGTTCACACGATGCCGGCAAATTTTGAAAACGGTGAAAAATTCGACAGATAGGCCTCCTGTTCACACGAAAACGGCACATTTTTTGCCGGCAGATTTTGAAAACGGTAGATTTTGAAAACGGAACTCTAATCGGCACATTTTGGAAACGGCATCGTTTCAACACTCAACAAAGATGAAAACGGAACATTTTTCGACACTTTTGGATCGAGACAGGTCTATTCTTAGGGTGTAGGTACTATTCTTTGGCATCAAATCCTGCAACGAGTTTTTATCGTCAAATTTCCTACCGTTTTCAAATTGTGCCGGCATCGTGTGAACGCTAGCTCAAATTTCGCTACCGTCACATTTTTCACCGTTTTCAAAATGTGCCGGTATCGTGTGAACGCAGTCTCAGTCAAGGAATACTAAATTGGCACTCTGTTTTTCAAGTGCAAGGCCTTACTACTGAGACCTTAAATAGCCTACATTTCGGTTTAATCAAGGACATGCTGATGATATGCAAGTGGCCTCGGTCTTTGATCGTCCTTAATTTAGTTAATTCGGATATCACAATAAACAAAATGGCTAAAGTGTCAATTACCTTTATTAGTTGAGCAAGCTGATGATGTTTTCCCTGCTTCTTCTTCTCTGTTCTTCTGGATACAAAACAGTTTACAACCCACAAACCCACAGCTATAGGAGTGGGTGGTTCCAGGTAATATCCGTACACCCCCCTTATGGAAGAGAAAATCCGGAGGTATGCAAGGTTCCCCCAAAATCCAGGGGCATGCAGCTGCTAAGATGCAAAAATCCTGCGGAGATGACACCTTCAAATTGCTGGTTAACTCTTCCATAGGGGCAACATAGGGGCAACATAGGGGCAAACTGTCTGCAAAACGAAAAATCCGGACATTCCTATGCTTGTAGGGACAAAATCCGAATCTTTCCAGTGCTTTTTATCACGAAGAATCCGGGGCTTTCTATTTGATGAGTTGTTCTTCCATAGGGGGGGGGGGGGGTACGGACATTAACTGGAACAATCCAGTACCACCGCCATTTGTAGTCTTACTCGAACATGTTACAGTCTTCTCCTGCACACTGAAATTAATGTCTGCGGAGTTTCATTTCATTTTCATTTAATCTTTTTTATACATGATACTCCATCAGTCATAGTAAAATAACAAAAACAAAGATAAAGATAAATATACATACTGTTCTTCCTGGAGGTCATGTTTCAAGGGGTCTTCGTTGCCTTGTTGGCCCAAAAAATAGTTTCTAGCCTGCTTTTTGAAAAGTGCAGCAGATTCCACATTTCTAATATTGTTTGGGATATCATTCCACACCTTGGCACCTTTGTACGAAAAGCTCTTTTGTGTTATCTCTAGCCTTGGTCTTGGTATTTGCAGGTCATTCACTCTCCTTGTTTCATATTTTGAAACCTGAGATCTTTTTGTGAACTTTTGCTTAAGGATTTCTGGACATTGCTCATTTAGAATTTTATGCACCATCATCGCCTGGTCAAGCTTAATTAGTTCATTTACACTTAATGTTGCAGATGGTATTCTGTCTTTAATAGGCGCGGATTGGATCAGAGTCATTGCCCTTTGCGCAGGAGAAGGCTGTCACATGTTACTGCTTCGAGCTGTAGCTTGTAAACTGTTTTGTATCGAGGAGAACAGAGAAGAAGAAAGAGAGAAAGCACCATCAACTTGCTCAACTAATCAAGGCAATCAACACTTTTTAACGACCTTGTTTAGTGTAATATTAGAATTATCTAAATAAGGAAGATTGAATGCTTAGGCCACTTGCATATCGTCAGCATCATGCCCTTGGGTTAATAAGTTAAGCTAAAGGGTTTGTTTGATTGGTAATTCCAAACCTACCAAATTCTGAAGACTGTAAACTTGGCAGCAGAGACGGAAATCAACTTCCCAATCAAAGACAAAAAAATTTTTAAACAGCAGATTTCAGATACACCTTGGCGATTTGAAACTTCAACGGTGAAAACGAAAATCTTTCTGAATTCTTCCAAGTTTTCAGAATTAGCACCAATTATACACACCCTAAGTATTCGTAGAAATGAATAAATATACGATTACTAGAGAGTTGTTCCAATGGCTCATCCACGAATCTCAGAGATTTTTTGCTCCTTCGCATCCAAATCATGCCTCCCTCTGTCCACCATTTCTGCACTTTTTGATCCTACGAGAGAATTCAAAATGAATCTTTTGTGCAAAGACAAGTTCAGAGCTGCCACCATTTTATGATGAAATGAAAAGTACATTGTTATCAATAGTTTTTTTAGCATCCTCCAATATTGTGATCTTGTCTCCACAAAAATCATTAGAAGGTTTAAAAAAGTGACTTGGTCACAGTAACACCTTCTTGCTAAAAGATTTTGGTATTCTACGACGCCATATTCATCCAGAATGAGGCTGATCTATTATTTTCGGTGTGCTCTTACGTCATAAAGCATGCTCTAAATCATTGGTGGCCTAACTACTACACAACAGTACAATATGCTTCAAAACACGAAACCTTTATGCAATTTGTTTTAAAAAATCGAAAACGAGGCAGCCATGAATTATGAAAAACAAATATTCTGCTACAAATTCGAGCCAGGACCTGACGATAGACGGAACGCTTGAATGAAAACGGAGACAGCCGTAAAACCACAAGAAGAAGGACAAAAAAAGTTGTCTCCTATAACCACCCATGCTAAAACAAGTCTAGATGTGGTGTGTTCTCTCTAACAGGGCCTCTACGGCTCAGCACTGGCGCCTGTGCTGGTCTGACGTCCAATGTGAAACAGATCCTGTTGTGTATCCGTATCTAATTGTATTTAATCGTTTGGCGCATTAACTGTCCTTATTTTTGTTTCCAGTTTCGTTTGTATGTATTTGTCAGTAAGTTAGCTTAATGTTTTATGTTATGACCCTTGGGGTAGTCATGGGTTCTTGCTTCCCGGGTCATCATCCTTGTTATGTGGTCTAGTAGTTTGTAAGTATAGTTTCAAGTACCTCGTTTTTGTAAACCTTTTATATTGCATAGAAAAAAAGTCTATATGATACTTACACACTGAAGTGAATAAGCATGTAAACGACAGCCAAACAAACAACAACAACAATAACCAAACTCATTGCTAATACCAATGGATCAGAGATTGCTAGAGAAAAGGAGGTAAATTTCAAATAATTATTAGAAGCTTTCATTATACAGGGTGGTCACAAAAATGCTCGGCGTTTGAAAGGCTACTGCTCCCTGAGTATTAAGCAATGATATTTTGCAATACCTGATTGAACAGCTAACGTGTTCAATTATGTTTAGAAATTTTTCTGATTAAAATCGGTCGCTCCGTTCAGATTCTGTAAGTGATTTTCTAAGATGAATCCCTTTGAGAAACCTTAAAAAACATGCTAAAATTTACAAGCAAACATCCCTAATGTGTTACCTCACAGCCAGGGGCGGATCCAGACCGAAGTTGGAGGGGGGGCAACTTGAAGAGGGGGCGCCAAAAACATATTGAAGAGGTAGCGCGCCGAAGGCGCGCGAAAATTTTTGGGCTTTATTCGAGAAAATTCTCTGGCTTTTCTACTGAGTAACGCCTTAGTTTATATGTTTCGCAACATTCAGAACGAATCACTGAAAAAAGAGTGCATTCGGGTCAGGATAAGGGGCGCTTTTCTTGCCAAAAAGGGGGCACCAAAGCTGAATTTTCATCGTGAAGGGGGGGGCAGTTGCCCCCATCTGCCCCCCCCCCTAAATCCGCCACTGCTCACAGCGATGACTTTCAGCACGCTTTAGCACGTGCTTTCTTTTGACGGGTTGAAAAGTTTTCCCCCTTGTGTGAATAACTTATTCAGGGGGATTACATTCTCTCATGAGGACAAAATACATGAACACATCCAAGGGT
Source organism: Aurelia sp. 3 sensu Dawson et al. (2005) (assembly GCA_964020215.1). Lineage (NCBI taxonomy): Eukaryota > Metazoa > Cnidaria > Scyphozoa > Semaeostomeae > Ulmaridae > Aurelia > Aurelia sp. 3 sensu Dawson et al. (2005). The sequence continues at coordinate 3,626,359 of OZ026593.1, forward strand.
CATTATTGCTAAGAAGAGAACAAAGGGAAATCTTGTTTGGTGTTTTCACTTATGTTGCAGGTTTTCGAAAGGGGCTTTCTGCAGAAAATTTCGTATTTCGACGGGAAAGAATGGCCGATTAAAGCCGGGTAAATTACTGAACCTAATTTGACATATCAGAGATAGAATAAGACAGTTTTCAACACCATTGCGTTGATAATTAGGGAGCAGGATATTTTCAAAAGCCGGGCGTATTTATTGGCTCACCCAGTATGATCGATGGGAAAAATAGAAAGAGTGCAACAATCCTGTTTGGAAGAGAATAGGTTCAAGTCATGTGAAGCTATCAATGTAGCCAGCTGGTATGATCAATGTGGTAGTGAATATGGCGCAACAGAGACAAAAATACCGTCATCCATTATATATCGGGCTAAATGAATATCTAAGAGGTGTTGATACCCGAAGATGAGGATGTATTTTGCCTGCAGATTTCCAAACAATGGTAGCCCTCGTTCCCAATACGGGGTAACTTGTGAAGTAGTGGGGTTGCCTTGCTTTCGTGCCTTACTTAGTAACTTGTGGACGCTGATCTAGCTAATTGAGGGAGATCATTTGCCCCTCCCTCCAGCTACATTGCTGCACTGCTCAAAGATTTCATTACTTGCCCAGGCCCATCACGAACGTTTGCTTTGAAACGTAGTCTTAAGGTCCATGCATGGGTGCCTTTGAAAGTTGAAATAACAAACTCACCTTTACAGCTTTTACCATCCCCTTCATATCCTTTCTTGCAAGCACATGTGTAGGCTCCATTTGTGTTTGTACAGTCTGCATTTGCATGACAAGAATGGGTTTTGCTTGCACACTCGTCTACATCGCCACACCATGTTCCATTTCCAGAGTACCCACCGGCACAAACACAAGCATATGTGCCATTCATGTTATTACATGCAGCATTAACATGGCATCCACCACGTGACTTTCCACATTCGTTTATATCCATACAATGAATTCCATTGCCACTGTATCCTGAGTTACATTGACACGTCCTTGAGCCAATAGTATTCGTGCAATTTGCATTGCTATGACAACCTCCATTGTTCGTGAGACATTCATTGATATCCACACAACTGATGCCATTGCCCGTGTAACCCGCGTGACACGTGCAGGTCCGTGATCCAAAAGTGTTGGTGCATGTTGCTAAGGTTGCATGACAACCACCATAGTTGACAAGGCACTCATTTACATCCGCGCAAGCTTTCCCCTCGCCTAAGATTCAAGAGAGAGTTCGTTAAAGATGTTTTTGTGTCCTGTTAATGTATGACCTGCTTTCATGATCCCGTCTAGCCGGGATATCTCGCCTAACCGGGACTTTTTCTCGTTGAGTTGAAATTCGAAGAAAGCGAATTTTATGGATCCGATTGTAGAACAATGGGAAGAAATGTTAACAAGTTTCCAAAACGAGGCCATTTAATTGAGATCATTTATCTATCCCAATTTATCAAGTTCTCCGTATAACGAATTCTCAAATGTGTGCAGTTCCCTTTGGCGCAACCGGCATTGTAAGGACCAGAGCAGAGACTGCGTAAAGTGACGTCATCGAGTGATAATATGTATAAAAAAGTAAATATTTTTAAGTTGGCTATTTTCACTCGGCGTCTTGAAGGGCAGCCAACATGACTACCGTACCAAAAGAATTTTAAATGAAACATGAAGGATTCTGAATTAAATGAATCAATCAAATGACTGTAATATTGCTTGCGGATTTATTGCTCCTCTTGATTTATTGGGGAAGCTGACGTGACTAACAATTAATTTGTCAAAGAGTTCTTGACTGCTAGATGTCATGCCCTCTCTGGCCATTCACATCATCGATTCCAAACTCAATCCCTCCCTCAGCAACTCCTTGCACCATGACAAAACGTCACAGAGAGACGCTAGACGCTGCACAGTGCACAGGAAATCCATCACCTAACTCTTTACTCTGTGACTCAACAATGAATTATCCTAAATCAACGAAATGAATAAAATTACCACAAAAGGCATACTGACCTACAAATCCGGAATTGCATCTGCATGCGAAAGATCCAATTGCATTAGAACAATTTGCATTTTGGTCGCATCCATGCATATTGGCTCCACATTCATTGACGTCAGCACAGTATGTCCCATTACCCGTGTATCCCATCTTACATGCACACGTGAAAGAGCCAATGTTGTTATGACACATTGCATTCATTGAACAACCACCATTGCCTGTTGCACATTCGTCGACATCGAGACAGACAATGCCATTGCCTGGAAATTGAGAGCAGAACATGTAATTTCTCAGAAGATGCATTTCGTAGTTGAAAATAGGTATCATATCGTTTGTACGTACACGAGATTATTCAAACTCGCTTGCATGACAATTGATACAGTGTCCCAATGAAAAGTACTCCAATTTGAAAATAATCTAATTAAATTATCAAAGCTACCATGAAATTTTCAATTATCCAAATTTAGGTAAAGATGATGAAAAGTTTGTTTAATTACTTAAAGGGTTGACAATGACAGTTTGAAAATTGTTTTTCTGAGCTCTCAGATATATTTTGTAAGTAACGACGTATATCTTGGCCATGGCCTACAATGATAGTTGTTATTTCTTTCTGATATTTATGTAACCAAAGTAGAATCTCAAATTAATCTGGTGATCTTTGCGCTTTTGCAGCATCCTTTTAAACCAAGCAGTTCTAAAATAGTGAGATTAAGTTATCTTGAAACTAGCAATAGCAGTTACTTGGTGTGGCTTTTTGGGAAATGGGAACAAAATTCACCAGTATATGAAAAGGAATTAAAGTAATAGGCTTTTCTTGTTCTGTTGACATTGCAAGGTGCCTTCGCCTCCCCTGCTGTCTCGCAACCCCTCATTCTTGCAGTCAGTTCAGTTCTGTTGGCATTCAATCACAAATTCACTGCCCGTCTCCCCGCCTACTGTCTCAAGGCCATAACGAAGTCAGACAAAGACGCATTCAAACCATGAAATAAGAGACAAATAAGAAATTGCTTGCGAATTGCTTGTTGTGTTTCTACAAACTGACAGAACGAAAGAGAGAGACCAATCGCAGCTTGCTTATTCTTACGAAATTTATTGTGGCTGACGCCGCAGTCAATCAGAAGATCATCAGCTGTACATGGAGAGATAATTCGGCCCTTTGTCTTCTTGCCAAAAAATAGGATCTAAAGATGTAATAAATTTTAGGTGATATTTCAAAATAGAGCACATTTTCGGGGCATAAGGTATATGAAGAAAATGTATTTATACCTGAGTATCCAATTTTGCACTGGCAAGTTCTGCTTCCGATTGTATCCGCACATTTTGCATTTGAACTGCATCCACCATTATTAGTTAAACATTCATCGATATTTTCACAATATGTTCCATTCCCTGTATATCCCATTTTACAAGTACACATTCTTGAACCAAGTGTATTTGAGCACATTGCATTGTTATCACAGCCTCCATTTGATATCAAACATTCATCAATATCGTTGCAAACAATTCCGTTGCCTAAAATTCAAAAACAAGAATGCCAATAGCAGAGGTGGAAAAAGCAGGAAGCTTTTTTGTCTGGACATGGGCAATGGTGCACTGTGTTTGTAGCTTGAAAATTAAAATTGTTACCTCGATATTACCATAGTTTTCTTTGTTGTTTTCAGTTAGGCCCAATCCTAAGTGCTAGAAATCAAATTCAAATGGCTCTAGCGCGTCTAAACTGGTGGCTCCTACACAACATTCATCCTCATTTCAAACTGCCTCTATGTAAAAGAGCAAGTTTGAAACGAGGATGGACCCTGTGTAGGAACTAACTGTTCAGGCGCGCTGGAGCCATTTGAATTTGATTCATAGCACTGGTTTGGCTTCAGCCAAAGAGAAAGCAACAAAGTAAAACAGTAATATCGAGGTAATAAACTTCAAATTCTTAGCTACAAACACGATGCATTATTGCTCATGTTGGTCTGGAAGGAAGAAAGGGGAGGAAAGAGGGAAAGCGCAGTGGAAAGAAGTTCAGGAGCGGATCCAGGATAGAATCTGACCGAAGCATGAGCCGGGTCTGGGGGCGGGGCCCTTGGAAATTTTTGGACCACGCCCTAAAATTCTCTAGGAAACGCCCACTTTACAACACTGGTTACCATGCCCATGATCTCGATAAAACATAAAATGTATCGGTTGATGCCTTTCGCGAAAAGAAATAGTTTCTAATTGAATTCATTTCCTTGAATTTCTTGAAAGAAAAAGCTATTATAAACAGATGCCAAAAAGAGAGTTAGATGAAACAAATCTTTACGCAAAAAAATCTTATATCTGCTTTGGATGTCCCATCCCCTCTATTGCAACATTCATTCCCTTTGAGGGTGAAATTTGAAAACTTTTCAGGCCCTTTGCGTTCTTCCTGTCATCTTCCACGTTTGAATGGCCAGCATTTCTTACCATTGTCACTATTCTGAATGTTGATAAAAGAAAAGATGATGTTCTAAGATCTTTGATAAAAGGCCAAAGTGGCCCTCTGTTCTCAGACAATAAATAGTTCTCGGAATGACGCACAGCTATGGCAAGCGAAATGCACAAGAATTCGAGAAACTTGGTTTTTCGCCGAGAAACCCACTTTTTCGATCGATAAACTAGGTTTTTCACTGATAAAGTAGGTTTTTCGGCCGATAAAGTGGGTTTCTCGGTGAGAAACTAGGTTTTTCGCTTGAAAAAGTAGGTTTATCGGCGAAAATGTGGGTTTCTCACCGATAAAATAGGTTTCTCGATCGAAAAAGTGGGTTTATCACCGATAAAGTGGGTTTTTCGTCGAAAAAGTAGGTTTCTCATTGATAAAGTGGGTTTTTCGCTCGAAAAAGTGGGTTTCCACCGATAAAGTAGGTTTCTCAATCGATAAATTAGGTTTCTCAAAGTGGGTTTCTCACTGATAAAGTAGGTTTTTCGTGAAAAAGGTGGTTTCTCAATGATAAAGTTGGTTTCTCACCGATAAAGTGGGTTTCTCACCGATAAAGTCGGTTTTTGCTGATAAATTGGATTCTTTGTTGAAAAATCTTGCTTTAGCTTTAGCTCGCGATCCCGGGGGGAGGGGGTAACTTCAATAGGCGGGTGACGGGGGTGTACCATTTGGCGTCTGAAATCGCACCCTAAAATTTATAAATTTTCGCGAAAACGATACCCCAAAATTTACAGGTCATTGAGACTGTATACCCTAAAATTAGTGAAAGTTGATCAAAATCAATGCCCTAAAGATTTATTTTCTAAATTGACACCCAAAAATTTATGACAACTTGTGATTTTAGTAAAAATGATACCCCAAAATTTATTTTTTGCTCGAAAAAAGGCACCCCAAAAAATGGCACATCCCGTACCTGCATATATGGTAGTTACCCGTTACCCCCCCCCCCCCCCGGACTCGCGATTGGCCGTTTAGTTTTCTACCGTAGTCGCGCGATTTCATTTTGGGATAACTAAATCTGTGAAGACTAAAATTGATAAAGCCCTTTCATGCACTGAAATTTCTTGGACGGGGGGAATTTCTACAGGTGACGACGTTACTGTACAGTCATGTTTCTTAACGTTAAAGCCTGTAAACATTTATCATTACGAAGTAAATTTATTGTAAATTGTTCTTTATCAGATAATTCAATCATGTCAGCTGAATAAGAATGTATGTTAGAAATATTCTAATAATTTAAACATGCTTTATTCGACATGTTTGTAATATTTGCGTACACCCGGTTTTGGAAAACCTCATTTTTCTCATAATATTTCGACAAGGACAAGAAACCCACTTTTTCGATTGAGAAACCTACTTTTTTTATTGAGAAACCTACTTTATCGGCGGAAACCCACTTTTTCGAGCGAGAAACCAATTTTATCAGTGAGAAACCTACTTTATCAGTGGAAGCCCACTTTTTCGATTGAGAAACCTACTTTATCGATCGAGAAACCTACTTTATCGGTGAGAAACCCACATTTTCGCGACCGAGAAACCTACTTTTTCAAACGAAAAACCTAGTTTCTCGCCGAGGAACCCACTTTATCGGTCGAAAAACCTACTTTATCAGTGAAAAACCTAGTTTATCGATCGAAAAAGTGGATTTATCGGCGAAAAACCAGGTTTCTCGAATTCTTGTGCATTTCGCTTGCCATACACAGCATGCATCACTCATTTCCTTGTTGAATGGATCTCCTATTGTTCTTGGTAGCTTTAGGCTCTGCGAGTTTTGATTGGCTTGCTACGGTCAAGCCTTCCTGTGATTGGCTTGCAACCCTCAAGCCCTCTTGTGATTGGCTTGCTACCGTCAGTTTTGAATGTGACAGTAGCTCCCGCCAATTTCCTGCAACCTTCAGATACAAATGCTGATTGGCCAGCAATGCGGTGAGCAGCAGAACCGTAGCCCCATGGCCAAGGGCGGCGGCACGGCAAGAGGCAAGCGTGTAGCAGAGAGAGCATAGGCGAGGCATTGTATGAAGCCTCGGCCTTTGCGATGGGTCGCCAAACAGAACACTGTATTTGCGTGGGCTTTCTCAAGGACAAGAGACAAGATTCGAACTTTGAGAAACCAACAATTTCTTAATTTACCCATTCACTCAAACTAAAGCTAGCAAATACAGACAATTTTTTATAAGTTTTGATCGAATATAGTTAACGAATCTAAATTTTTTACCGTGATTTATCTTTTTCCTATTTGCGTAATTTTTAAATTCTGACTTGACAATCTGACAGTAGCAGCAGCTACCGTTGCAACCGTCTGGATCCGCCTCTGTAAGAAGGAAAGAAAGGAGAAGATGAAGGGAAGGGAGAAGAAGTAAAAGGACTATGGATGGAAAGAAAAGGAGAATATAGGATAGAAAGAAGATATGATGACAAAACAATAGATATGGATAATATGGAGAAAACAAGAAGGAAATAACGGAAGGAAAGAATAAATTGTCTTCCTTTTGACTGACCTTGTACGCAAGTTTTGTTAAAGTGGACTATCTTTTTTTTGAGTGTTCATCTCGTTCTCCTCAATATAAAGCAGGAAATGAAGCGCATACCGTATAAATGACTAAGTAAGTAAAATTCACACCTTTTCGTGTATATATGATAATGAGGTTAGTTGAAGGCATGGTAGATCTATCAATAGCGATTGCCACCAACTTGAAATGAATCTATTTGACTTTTGAGCAACTGACTAAAAAGGAAGAAAAGGAGGACAGAAGTTCCTGATACCTTCATATCCAGAGTTGCATATACAAGTTCTGCCTCCCATTGTATCTGTACAATTTGCATTTGTATTGCATCCACCATTATTATTCATACATTCATTGATATTTTCACAAGATGTTCCATTCCCTGTGTATCCCATTTTACATGTGCACATCCTTGAGCCAGGCGTATTTGAGCACATTGCATTACTGTCACAGCCTCCATTTGATGTCACACATTCATTGATATCGTTGCAATCAAAGCCGTTTCCTGAATGAGAGGTCGAATGAAATAACGGATTAGTCAGAATAGGTAAACAGTTTTTGAAAATGGTAATGTAAAAACTGTAACACCGCTTTTAGAAGTACAACTCCCCGTTGTCTGACTGAAGCTTTAAATAAATTTTGAGAAGCTGTTCATAATTTAAAATGCATCATCATAAAGTGCATATCCCATGAACCTGATTGATTTATGCAATACAATGCCATCGATTTTAGAGCATATGATCGAGGCAGAATTTTTATTGCAATGAAAATTCATGAAGCAGGAATTACAGTCACGAAACAGTGGAACTCTATCCCGTACTTGTTTGTTGTATTAACCAATTGCTATGACATATGTCCTCAGGTTTCTATTGAGGAATTCCCTAAAACTAGTTTCTGTGGGCCTTTTCGTGAAACCACTGGGTGGGTGGCTCAATTTGAAGCAGCGTAATATCAATACCGGGTGTCCCAAAAAAAAGTATCCGGATTTGGTCGACCCTAGCGATAAGAATATAGCGTGAATCAAACTGAAATGATTTTCAAAACATACCTCGATAGCCAACTTGAACATAGATACCTCGTTTGTTGAATTCGGTGCACTGAGAGTGAAGATATCAATCTTCAAAGGACAAATTTGCCTCCACCTCCAAACCAGAGCTTTGGCGCTTTGGCCTAAGCGAATTCTTGAAGCTCTGTAAATAAAATCAACAAAATCTGAGGACGGCACAACAGATGGGTTTTACAAAATACAGTTTATGTGAGACCTATTGTCAAGGGAGCTCCGAAATCAGCTTCATTCATCTCAATATCGACGATTTATTTTACAAATACTATTCACCGGTGATTGAGCATCAATACACTTTTGAAATCGTCGAATCATTCCTTGAAAAGAATTGTTTATTAGATCTCTCGGGGGCCACGACAGGAAGGTCTGGAGATCTTTTGGGGGCCAAAAGATATCTCCTCTCTTGATGATGACCCACCCGGGAAATCAGCTTCGAAGATACGCGATGATACCTGAAGATACCTGATCTCGAGAGGTCTGATAACAAATTCTTTTCAAGGAATGATTCGACGATGTCAAAGGTGTGTTGATGCTCAAGGGAGTACTTCACCGGTAAATAGTAAGTGTTAAATAAATTGTCGATATTAAGATGAATGAAGCTGATTTCGGGGCTCCCTTGACGATAGGTCTCACATGAACTGTATTATGGAAAACACATCTGTTGTGCCGTCTTCAAATTTTGTTGATTTCATTCACAGAGCTTCAAGAATTTGCTTAGGCCAAAGCACCAAAGCTCTGGTTTGGAGGTGGAGGCAAATTTGTCCTTTGAAGGTTGATATCTTCACTCTCAGTGCACCGAATTCAACAAACGAGGTATCTATGTTCAAGTTGGCTATCAAGGTATGTTTTGAAAATCATTTCGGATTGATTCACGCTATATTCTTATCGCTAGGGACGACCAAATCCGGATATTTTTTTGGGACACCCGGTACAATACAGCGTAATACCCGTATTTAGTTCATTTTAAAGCAAGAGCGATAGGATATCCAATGTGCAGCAATTTGAAATTTGTATCAGAAGCGAGCCACCTTAACTTATGTTTTTTGTTTTTTGAACATATTTTCACTTGGTATACAACATCTCTCACTGTTTCATAATTCTGAAACTTTCGGCAGTGAGCCACCTTAAGTGCAAATCCACCACCAAATAACAAGGGCAGATTTTGTAATACAATAGCATCAGTCGCTTTGGTTCACACCTCAATTCAAAGCGATTAGCGGATACAGACAAAAGAAATTCTCTCAAGCAGAAATTGAAAACAAACGAAGCCGCAAAATTGCCCTGAAACCAGGACGGCGAACTCTCGTTTGGTGCGGGCGAAGGGAGGTTTTTAAGAGATGTAATGTGCTCTTAATGAAAGAAGAAGGGTAAATCTAAAGTTCTGTCTTGGGCATTTTGTTTATTTGACTCAAAAACCGAGCAGAGGGCATTACAATTTTAGCACATTTATTGCTCAGATATACGCAGTCACTGCTCAGCTCCTGAATCAAGTAAACAAAATGCCCAAGACAGAACTTTAGATTTACCCTTCTTCTTTCATTAAGAGCACATTACATCTCTTAAAAACCTCCCTTCGCCCGCACCAAACGAGAGTTCGCCGTACTGGTTTCAGGGCAATTTTGCGGCTTCGTTTGTTTTCAATTTCTGCTTGAGAGAATTTCTTTTGTCTGTATCCGCTAATCGCTTTGAATTGAGGTGTGAACCAAAGCGACTGATGCTATTGTATTGCAAAATCTGCCCTTGTTCCACCAAATCTCATTCTTGTTGGGGAGATGAACCTCAGTAAGTCCGGTGAATTTGGAGTGACGTCGTTTTTGAGTCTTTGGCACATGCGTAGTAGGGTTTTATGAAGCGCGGGAATTTCAAAATCAAAAGTTCAGAAATGACCGTTGGAGTAATGGCGGCAAGAAATCAGAGAGCTGCTGCCCAGGTATCAGGGCCGATACCAGCTATGCCTGCGTAGGGGGGCGAAAAACCAAAATTTTCCGACGAAAAAACCATCAACAACAACAGCAACAACAACAGTTGTACCGATCTAACTCCGCGGTAACTAAAATTTGGCCACATTTCGCAATTCAACGTTGAAATCAACACAATTAGTTAATATCAATCAAAAATATGCCATAAATTCAATAATTTCTGTTGGAATTTATGTTTTTACACTAAAAAATTCATGTTTTTCTCCATTATTTCTCCTCAAAATTCTCCAAAACTAGTTATTTAGAACACAAAAATTCCGACAAGAGAGCAAAATTTTCCGACAAATGGTCTGCTGGGGGGGGCGCTCCGCCCCCCAGCCCCCCATTGGCTTCGGCCCTGCCAGGTATAGCAAACAAATGGATCAAGGGATGGTATAAAGTCTGCCTATGTATTGTTTTAGTTATCATATCCATCAGCAAGCTTTGTTTTCATACGAACACAACGAAAAGATACAGAAGTTTGAAAGCAACGAAAAGAAATTAGGCCATCAACTGATCTGATCAACCCAGAGAACCTTGGCTGACAGGCCTTCTGTGGCCGAGTTTACAGTAAGCATTTTGCAGCAAATTTCTCTACCATAAATTTTAGACTATTTGCACGAAGATATTTATCAATAGTCTCATGAAATTCGAGACCATGCGAATGTTGCTTTTGTTATCTGATCTATTCGAATAGTGCTTCCGCTGGTTTGGGCGGAGCTTAGTGTATTACAATAGGAGTTCTTTCCTCTTGGAAACCCCATTGAATAAATATATTCAAGGATTGTAGGCATGCAAAGAAAACAAAATCCAATTTAGACTTGCCAATTGAACTGCGAAATGGAATTATTTACAGGAACATTTTATCCTGTGATTTTATCGGGAATGGATTGATTACTATGAGTCAAGGCTGTCGCTCCTTCAAACAAGCAATCCCAAATCTGTCAGTTACTGCGCAGGGAGGAACCTTAAAATCAGGTTATCAGTCGTGTCAAGTCCTACGTTCTGCGCATGCTTCAAAGACTCAAATTTTTATTGGCCAGGACTTACACGATTTCTGATTGTTTTGAACAATGCAGGCTGAGGTTCATCTCCCCAACAAATTCTCTGATACATCGAAGGTCTACCCACTGATAGTATCCTTGACAATACCATGGTATACCAGTTAGATAATTCCGTGTATCTTGCAAACAATTGTATCACAAAAGCCAACTTTCCAAATCACAAGAAAGAGAGAAACAGACAAAGGAATCCTTCACACAAACCTTTATATCCAGTTTTGCACTGACAATTTCTGCTTCCTATTGTATCTGTACAATCCGCATTTGAACTGCAGCCACCATTATTAGTTGAACATTCATTGATATTCTCACAATATGTTCCATTGCCAGAATATCCAGATTTACAAGTGCACATTCTTGAGCCAAGAGTATTTGAACACATTGCATTGTTATCACAGCCTCCATTTGATGTAAGACATTCATCAATATCATTGCAAATTATTCCGCTGCCTAAAATTTAGAATTATAGATAATTGCTCGGATAATTGTGTGCCCAACCTGAGAAGTAATAAAGGACAACTCCGGGTACGGTTGGTGATAAAGTACGAGATTATACTAGTATGAACAGTACATCGTCCCCTTTCACTACGATTTTGCCTTGTTTTCTCTCTGCAAAATTGCGTATAGAAATAAGCAACCAAAGTATATTGATATGATCAGGTGCACTGACTCGGTTTGTGCCTCGTCACTCTCAATGAAAACAAGACCGTCCTATTGCTTTCTTGCCTCTTAATCACTAACAGCCTCTTAATAATGTGCTCATGAAAAAGAGGGGCTAATAGTGGCTAGATTTGGCCTAAATCATCGAAATGGTTAATGAATTTACAACTATTATAAACGTTAAAGCTTGAGAATAGTTGATTGCTCATAGCAGCAGCTAGTAAGTCTGTTTTCTAGCATGATTCTACAAACCTCGGATTCGTCCTTTGAAACAATTTTTCTGTTGAATTAATTTCCTTTTCTATCTATTATAGTTTCTTCGAATGACATTTTCTGCAATGATCTTCCATAAACCATGTACTGACTTTCACTTCACATTAGGCGCTAACCAATGGAACCATAGAGGACGTCCCGGAATCATATTTTTACCTCATCTTGTCTGTATTAAGAGTCATGTCGCTGTGAGAATCCTTTTGTCTCTTTCCAGTTGCCATATAAATCATGTAATTGCTATAGATCCATGTTCGGAAGACATCGAATGCCTATTTCGTGCGGTCATAACATGTCATTTTTTCAATAATCAAAGGAGACCTTTAGGCAACTCACGGATTTTTAAGTGTCCTATAACAATTTCTCTAGGGACGATACGAGACACAAGTAGAAAAGAAATTAAATAATCTCTCAACCTGCATATCCAGAATTACATCGACAAGTTCTGCTTCCCATTGCATCTGTACAAGTTGCATTTGAACTGCATCCACCATTGCTAGTTAAACATTCATTGATATTTTCACAATATGTTCCATTCCCTGTATATCCCATTTTACAAGTACACACTCTTGAGCCAAGTGCATTTGAACACATTGCATTATTGTCACAGCCTCCATTTGATGTCAGACACTCATCAATATCGTTGCAAATTATTCCATTCCCTAAATTTCGAAAGCAATAAATTAATGAAGATAAATTCTGACCATAGTAGAATCACTTTAGCTACATGTATAAAATGAAATAAAGTCAAGGATTGAAAGGCTGCATTCTCACTCGCTTCTGCGATCAAAGGGGCCCCTTAACGACTCACGGATCTGTAAGTGTTCAATACGTGTTCCTAATTGGACTTAACTTTGAACGACACAAGAAGAAAATAGAAAAGAAAAATTGGACTTCATACCTGTGTATCCAGAGTTGCATTGACAATTTCTGCTTCCCACTGTATCTGTACAATTTGCATTTGAATTGCATCCACCATTATTATTTAAACATTCATCAAAATTTTCACAATATGTCCCATTCCCAGAATAACCTGATTTACATGTACACATTCTTGAGCCAAGCGTATTTGAACACATGGCATTGCTGTCACAGCCTCCTTTTGATTCCAAACACTCGTCAATATCGTTGCAAACAATTCCGTTGCCTGGATTTTGGAAACAATAAGTCAATGAAGACATCTTTAGCTCGTGTTATAATTATTCATCATTCAGCTAGTAGTCATAGTTTTATAATGGCTCCCTTTCAAAGTGGAACGAAACCCTTTTTCGATAATGGACGAACTACGTTTACGCTATGAGATCCCGTCAAATAGAAAACCTTAGAGTCATGTCGTAGGATCGACGGTTTTGCCTTATTGTTGTCTATGTTAATAGTCATATTGCTTTTAACAAGTTCCCGTACTTATTACAGTACAGAGAACAATCTAGTAATTTTTCAAGCCCTATGACTCAGAAGACGTGAAATCTATTTACCGTAAAATCTTTTAAGTAACAAAGGAGACCTCTTGGTGACTCCCGAGTCTTTCAGTATCAATACGCAATTTTCTTTGGACTACTTGAGAAGAAAAGAGAAAAGAGAATTTAATGATTTTTATACCCGTATATCCAGCTATGCATTGACAACTTCTGCTTCCAATTGTATTTGTACAATTTGCATTTGAGCTGCATCCACCATTTTTAGTTAAACATTCATCGATATTTGCACAAGATATTCCATTCCCTGTGTATCCCATTTTGCATGTGCATGCTCTAGAGCCAAGCGTATTAGAACACATTGCATTCTTGTCACAGCCTCCATTTGATTCTAAACATTCGTCAATGTCATTGCAAATGATTCCGCTACCTAAATTTTAAAGACAGTACATTAAAGAACTCAACGTTAAACCATACTAGAATAATTATACATTTTGCAAAATTGCCATTTCCGGCACCCAACAAAAATTTCTGCAAATTAAAGAAATGTCCCACTCTCCATATTGTGCTTTTTTTGTATATATAAAAATATTACAATATATCTTACATTCTACAATACATTTCTAATTACTATGCAACACTACGAACGGTTTGATATCTAGTGGATACTAGGTAGATACTGCAGTTGCTACAATTTCACTACTAAAGCCAATCCAAGAAAACCTGTGGTATGTCCTAGGAAAGTTTTTCGTCTCTTTGTTGTCGATTTTAAGAGTCATATCTCTTTGAAAAGTACTAATTGTCGTTGCCCTATGATTCCAGAAGACGTTCGTTTATCCATAATGTAAAGTTACAGAATACCAAGTAACTTTCCAATCCTTTTCCATAATCCAACAAGACTTTGGGTAACTCGCGAATCACTCAGTGGCGTGAAATCTGTTGTTTACTGAAGAGAATTTATTGGTTTAATACCTGCATATCCTGACTTGCAGTTGCATGTTCTGCTTCCCATGGTATCTGTACAATTTGCATTTGAACTGCATCCACCATTGTCAGTCAAACATTCATTGATATTTTCACAATATGTTCCATTACCAGAATATCCAGATTTGCATGAGCACATTCTTGAACCCAAGGTGTTTAAGCACATTGCATTGCTGTCACAGCCTCCATTTGATTCCATACACTCGTCAACGTCATTGCAAATAATTCCATTGCCTAAATTTTGAAAACAAAAGTTTAATGAATAAAACTTTAGATCATACAAGAACTATCTTACCTTTGCCTAAATCTTCTCTTCTCTTTGCGTTTTAACAAGGACAGGTTTTGTTACACAACATAAAAGTTGCTTAATTGACACCTGAATTCAAAGCGATTAGTGACTCCAGACAAAGGACATTCTCCCAACCGGTAAGTCAAACAAACTCTGTCGCAAAATTTGCACTATTTATTTGTATTTTACCTACTTATTTATTGGTAAAGGTTAATATCAAAGATTTAGAAAAATGAGGGAAATTTATGACGAACTATGATCAGTCTAGGCAGAGTTAAGTAAGAGAATGACAAGTGTTTTGTAATTCGTCTCTATCAAAAAAGACTCGGTGAACTGTTTGCTCCGGGGGCATTCCTCTCCTACGGCTATGATTAGAAAAGTTTATATTACATTGTGAGTGTCATTCATAGTGGGGACTCGCGTTACTATAAGTCCTTTCCCATTATGGATGGCACGTAGTTAAATAATCTTGCTGTTTTTATAGTTTGTTGTTTTTTTAAATGAATAAAGAAAAAAAAGAAAAAAGACTGGGTAAACCAATGATCTCGAATTGCCTTGATGATCTTTCATCTACTGAAGAAATCCTTCAAATAAAGATGGCTTTAATGCAACTTTGGATGTCACAGGAAAGGTGAACAGAAGAGAATACCTGTATATCCAGAGTTGCAGTTACAAGTTCTGCTTCCCATGGTATCTGTACAATTTGCATTTGAACTGCATCCACCATTTTTATTTAAACATTCATCGATATTTGCACAAGATATTCCATTCCCTGTGTATCCCATTTTGCATGTGCACGTTCTAGAGCCAAGTGTATTTGAACACATTGCATTCTTGTCACAGCCTCCATTTGATTCCAAACACTCATCAATATCGTTGCAAATAATTCCATTGCCTGTATTTTCAAAACAATAAGTTAATGAAGGGAGATTTAGATCATGTCAGAACTATTTGCATTAGCATAAGTTTTAATTTCTGTTTACTACAGGCTTTCTTACAAAATGAAACGGAGCGTTTCTGCGAATTTAAAGGGCAAGTCCGGAGTTGGTATAATTGTTGATTATCCTTGAGATTACACTGTTGTGAATGCTGTGTAGTACTTTTTCAATTCCTTTCTCTTTTTAATCTGCAAAACTACATATTTCAATCTGCTAAGAAGTGCGAAATGACGTCATTTTCTATGATGTCACTGCATGTTGACCTGAACGAGACTGCCAAATGTGTTGATAGTATACCACTCACATTGCTAGCCTCCTTATCGTGCCTTCGTACACTCATACAAAATATAAAATTGCGACGGTATTTGGCCTAACTTACGAAGATTCATTGACCAATTTATGAAAGTTCGAGGTATCAAAACTTGGAAAGAACTCATGTTTGGTGTTCAGCAGTTGATAAGGTTGCTTTTCAGAAATAATTTTATCAACCACGGACTTGTCCTTTAAGACATTTCCTACTTTCTATGTCTGACTTCCTTGCTTTCTATTTCCCTACTAATGCAAACCAAGGAAATCCTAGAGGTATTTCTTGGGACTAATTGCTTTGCCTCTGTGTTGTTTATGTAAAGAGTCATGTCGCTTTCAATATGTTCCTTTGCTCACTGCCGTACTCGAAGTATTCTAGTCGTAGACCTTTTTATTTCGTAATAAAGAGGTTTGGATCGAGCGTCCAGATTTGGTAACTTTGTAAGGGAAAACAAAAGCATGGCCCCCGTTCTCAGTATAATGAAGCTAGCTGTGGCGTGGCAAGAAGTTGCTTCGGATTTTAGAACACTTTTCAGAGAGTTAATCAACGATCACTTTACTCAAATCAAATTAGGAATGATTTAATTCATACATGGGAAGTTTTACCTGGCATCTGTCCTGTTTCTCGTTGTCTTCTTTCATTGTTAGCAGCTCAAAAGTGCGAGTATGAAGGGTTCCATTTTGCAAGTTGCAAATTGAAGCATGGGAGTTGTGGGCACAATTTGGGTATTGATCGTGTCCAAAATACCTGGCCTAAATTATCTTTAATGATTAAATGTATTTCGTTACCTTGCTTGTCTTCAATTCACTGTTTATCTTCTCGTTCTTATCTGGGAGCACATCAGCTTGCTATCAACGGTTCTGCATGGCCTTCTGGCCTAAATGCTTTGAACTGTGCTGCAGAACTAGTTCCCAGATCGATGCGGCCATCTGACGACTCAGTGAATTGAAGACAAGCAAGGTAACGAAATACATTCAATCATTTAGGAACATTTAGGCCAGGTATTATGGATACAATCAACACCCAAATGGTGTCCACAACTCCAATGATTGAAGTTTGCTGTATTCCATCGTTGTTTTTCAATTGAAAGAAAAGTCAGCTAATAATGATTGAAAATAATGAGGAAATAGACCAATAACACTTGCTTCTGTCCAAACTATTTATCGATGATCAGGAACAGCCTAGAAAGAGCTACTAAATTGGCCCCCTGCCTGAAAAGCTTCAAAGAACAGCTATGACAACTTTTATTTCTCTTTTACGTTCTCTTTCATACCCTTTGTTTTGTATGATATTGTAAATTAGGTTATGTTAGTAATTTCTCTTGTCTTGGTAATTATTTCCATCTTTAACCCAGGTTGAAAAACATATATATTTATCAACCTATTTACCCTGTATAAATATCATAAAAGATATAAAAAAATGATGAGCTCTCTGAAAAGCTCTCTGAAAGCCGAAGCAACTCTTAAACAGCCAAATTTCATTATACCGAGAACAGGAGTCATGCTTTCGTGTTTCTTCAAAAGTTTGCCAGATTTGGACGCTCTACCCAAACCTCTTATCTAAGAAGTAAAAAGGTCTATTTCCGTAGTCATATGACTCGCTAAAATGTTACAAACATTTATGATAAAGTTTGAGATTTCAAGATTCCTTCTGATTCTTTTGCAATCAAAGGAGACCGCCTAGCAACTCACGGATGTCTGATCTATCAATAGGCATACTTCTTTGATGACACGCGAATGAAAGCGTTGATGAGAATCTAAGTTGTTTATACCTGTATATCCAGAGATGCACTGACAATCTCTGCTTCCTTCTGTGTCCGTGCAATTCGCATTTGAGCTGCATCCACCATTATTAATCAAACATTCATTGATATTTACACAAGTTACTCCATCCCCCGAATATCCAGACATGCATGCGCACGTTCTTGATCCAAGCGTGTTTGAGCATATAGCTGTGCTGTTGCAGCCTCCATTTGATTTCGTACACTCATTGATATCGTTGCAATCAAAGCCGTTTCCTAAATTTTGAAAATATAAAAGAAAGTTGACCCAGCATTGTTGATATTGGCAACAGTACCGGGTGACCCAAAAAAAACTTCAGGAGCTAGATTGCACATATTTTCTAGAAAGCAAATATTATGAAGACAAACAAGGTATCAGCATGTAGCTGAAAGGCTCCGCTATCTTTTGAGATGTTGCTTGGTCAGTTTAAGATATGCGCACTGTCCGAAAACACAGTTTCAAACATATGGAAATTCATTCATTTCTCGGACCATTCCCTCGCTTTCCAGTCCATTTTTTGGAAAGTGTGAAAAAAGCTGAATTCCAAATTTGCTTCGGAGCATGAAATTTGAATGAGGAACAAAGGTCAATCATATTGTAAAAAAAAAGTTCCCCCACCATCGCCATGTTCAGTTTTCACAAAATGTTGACTGGAAAATGATAGCGATTATTTCACTCAAAATGTGGAATCTTGGATTCGAAGTTTTCATTGAATCTGATTTTTCGGATGGTGATCACTGCTTAAAATGATCATGGAGCATTTCAAAAGATAGCAGGAAGATTCAAAAACCATTCCCCCCCCCCCAGTTCTTTTTTACGATTCGATAACTGTGCTAATTCAACAGAAAAGAGAGAAAAGGAATTCTTTATACCTTCATACCCATCTTTACATTGACAAGTTCTGCTTCCAATTGTATCTGTGCACTTGGCATTGAAGCTGCATCCACCATTATTATTCAAACATTCATCTACATTTACACACTCTAACTTCCCGTCCTTGGCGGGGTCAATTGCTCTTCGGAAACGAATTTCAACTTTGATCTGGTATCCTGATTTGCATGCACACACTCTTGAGCCGATCGTATTTGAACAAACTGTATTGTCACCACAAGTATCATTCACTGCCAAACATTCATCGACGTCAAAGCACTGTAAACCGCTTCCTTCGTAGCCGGTCTAAAATGGCGGGTTAAATCACGAGCAACAGGACACAAAAAGACTGGGTCGGGCCTAAGCTACTCTCGCAGTGATTACTGAGACCAACGTTATGAATTCAGTTTGCAATCAATATGTAATGATGTAAGGAATACTTACTCGTGTTCTTGTTCTTCTCTGTCATTTCCTTGCCTTGCAATTTCTGCCAAATACAGCCAGCATCGGAGCTAGATTCCCCTTCCACGACAGAACTGACATGGCGAATATATTTTCGCTCCTCCGCACTCACCTTTTCTGTCGTGGAAGGGGAATCTAGCTCCGATGCTGGCTGTATTTGGCAGAAATTGCAAGGCAAGGAAATGACAGAGAAGAACAAGAACACGAGTAAGTATTCCTTACATCATTACATATTGATTGCAAACTGAATTCATAACGTTGGTCTCAGTAATCACAGCGAGAGTAGCTTAGGCCCGACCCAATCTTTTTGTGTCCTGTCGCTCATGATTGAATAGCAAGTCATAAGGAAATATACCGGTTGAGCCAGAAAAAAGATCCAACTTTTGAAAATTCATAACAGCTAGAGTATTTCACAGATTTGAATGATTCCAATTCTAGTTAAAAGCCAAAAGGTTGAAGTATTTTTGTAATTTTTCTCCATGTCTCACGAGCACTACAAATATGGGTAAATTCAACTTTTTGAAAATTTCATGGTTGCAAAAAATGACTGAAAAATGGCCTAAAACATCGATCAAAGCATAAATGACACCTCGCACAGAATAATCCAGGAAATGCAACTTTTCATGGGTGGGAGATATCCTCTGGACATTAATTGCCATGGGATTGAAAATCTTCCGTATTTGTTTGAAAATCGATGTCTTATAATTCTTGAGGGAGGTGAAACGCCCATTGCCTATGTTCGGTGTGAATAGAGTCCCTACGATTTGATCAATGTTTTAGGCCCCTTTTCCGTGATTTTGCAACCATGAAATTTTCATAACGTTGAATTTACCAATACTTCCAGTGCTGGTAGGACAGCGAGAAAAATCACAAAAATCCTTTGATCTTTCGGTTTTTAACTAGGCTTTTTAGATTTATTGTGGATTCACCCCATCCACCAAAATCTGAGCGGAACACGATGGCCACATATGGGCCACAATATAGATCATAGAGATAACGGGTTTGTTTACGGTTACGTGACCCTGCGCCTTTAACCCTATCTGACCTGGGGGGGCGGATTCCGCCCCCCCTCGTAAATTTTCATTTATACGTTTTTCCGTGTTTGCTGAATGCCTCTGAGATTTAGCAAGTTTAACTTTCTATCATATAGCAATCAAACTGTAACAAATCTGGTGTTCTATTTTTAGCCTTGTCTCCATGGTAACCAAGTTTTCATGCCACACTCTGTGCAAAATATACATTGTATCTCTCTTAATCCTTTATAATTGGTCCAATTAAGTCCAAACTATGTATTTACATCTATTTTGATCTATATATTTCATTTCTTTGCGAAAAGTAAAGTTTTACGACCTTTTAACACACTTTCATTTTTATGACGTCATATGACATCATAATGTTAATTGTGCTCTAGCAACAACAACAACAATGCTAATTAAACTATTGTTTCAAAAATTCATTGTTTATATAATGAACAACCTTTGTGCCAAATTTGGTTGCCATATCTCAAGCAACAGCAAAGATAAACAGGGGGGGCGGAATCCGCCCCCCCAGGCATTGAGTGTTTCAAATCACCCAGGTCAGATAGGGTTAAGAAGAGCTCCACTTCTTAAATGTCACGACAAGGGGTCCCAGGGCCTGATTAGTTTTTCCCTAATACTGCAATTCCAGCGCTTGGCGTTAAAAAACGCAACTTTCATATTTCACCATATTATTGGTGATTGTCCCTCGAGTACCACCTCAGGCTTACTATGTACCTACCTTACACGTGCAATTTCTTGAGCCATATGTATTTGTGCAATTTGCTTGGTTATGGCATCCTCCATTATTACCATCAAGGCATTCATCTATGTCGTTACAAGCAGTGCCATTCCATAAGAATCCTGCCTTGCAGGTGCATGTTCGACTCCCTGTGTTGCAACAAGCAAATACAGCATAAAGTACTATGCTAAAAACGTATATATCTTTGGCTATACTAGAAGCCCAAAATAGTACGCCATTGAGACAGACATTGAGGACAGAGATGGCGCCAGGGAAGAAATGCTGGGGGGCAAAAACTGTCAGAGTGCCGATGGCGAGCGAAGCGAGCAAAATTTTTACGGGTCACACCTTTCAGATTGGCTTAAAATGCGACTACACTCTCTAAAAGCATAACAAGCAAGTTACGAGAGTGCCGACAGTGCACAAAATTTTCAAAAATTCAAGTGCCGACGGGGGGGCTCAGTGAATTTTTGGGGTCTCCTGCCCCCCCAAGCACCCCCGATCGCGCCATCCCTGATTGAGGATGGCACATACCCAAATACCTTTACTATGAAAGAACACTCCCTTTTCTCCATGCTTTGAACAGATCTACAAGAACTAAGTTGTCCTAAGCAGGAGGATTACTGCGTAAAATTTCGAGCTATGTATGTATGTATGTATGTACATTTTCGCCAAAATAACAAAAACTATCAAATATCAATACAATAAATCTATTTAAAAAGAAAAGAAAAATCTAATAACAGGCGTGTGATATTAAAATATATACAGCTATCTAAATTAAAAACACCCTTAGGTAAAATGGCAGGGATAGCATTAAAAGGTCAGTGCGACCTTGATTCCATAATGGTCCCTCCAAAGGTGTCAATGAAAGAAAATTTTAATGGAGGAAAAGAAAATTCTAGTTGATGTTGAAATATTTTTATTTGAACCAAGTCAGTAGTAAAAGAGTGTGTGAGGTGTTAATAATACACATATACATCATCTTCCTTCCTTTGTATATCTCTGAAACTTTTTGATCAAATAAATATCTACCAAATTTCTCATAGGTTAGTGCCCTTTGACTGGAAACGAGAGCAAAACAATAAGAAAAATGGACTTCTTAAGTGTAAAAGTAGCTCAGTCTATCTTCGTTCTTCTTAAAGTACGTACGTCAAGAACCTGATTGGTTCACAAGATACAATTCTCTCTGTTGCTTATTACAAAAGCACAGGATCAAGGCTGAATTTTCATTGCAAGGAAAATTCGTGAAGCAGAAATGAAAGGTCACAAAACAATGGAATTCCACTCCACACTTCTTTGTTGTATTAACCAATTGCTAACGTAACATATGTCCTTTAAAAACATCACAACTTGCAGTTACATTATGAGTCATAGCTAGTTATAGCGGTACGTTAATTCTGACAAGAAGCGGGACTGCACGAGGAATTAAGTTTCAACTAAAACGATGTAATAAGTCTAAATTATGCAAATGAACTGAATTACAACTATTTGTATGTCTTACCTAGTGTGTTGCTGCACAAAGCATTATTGTCACAGCCTCCATTTGATTTTACACACTCGTTGATATCGTTGCAATCAAAGCCGTTCCCTATATTTGAAATGAAGAACGAAAGTGAATCCAGCATTGAATAATATGAGATAATTTTCCCCTCGCCTTATCGGCATTGCTCATATTTGTTGTTAGAAGGCTTACTCAAATTAATAGTGGAATGAAACTTTCCTTCATCATCATGCATATTCCATATTCTGACCTACCACAATGTCACCAAAATAGCTTGGACTATTGAACTGTGGAAAAAATTTCAAAATTTTATCTGCTGACGGCTGGTATAAAATGCAGGTCAAATTTGCAGGTCATCTGAACTTGGTCATCTGTACCGTAATACGGGGGATAAGACAGTGAAAGAGATTGCAGGAAGGAAACTCTTTCTTCCTTTTAGTTTTCCGAAGTTACAAATGGCTTCCAAAGGGAGTCGTTGAATAGACCACTTTCACAATGACGTCAATTCTTTTGAAATGGTTCAGGAACATCACTTGCCTCGATACCATGTGGATTTAAATCTCAAAAGCGTGCGTTGCTCTCAGCAACGCATGAAATAGTTTTTCCGTGTATTTGCAACGTAATGATATAATGTAGATTTCTTGCTGAACATCTCTTACCTCGAATTGAACTTAATTATGAAATAGAGAGAACGTGGGATCTATGTCATTTGAACGGTAAAGCCAAGAGAGTAATCAACAAAGAAACAACGAAAGAACGTTCTGGTGTAGGTTTTTTCGCTTTTAAATACTAATATGAGTTAATATAAGCTCTCCACAGAGCCACTGAACTGCAGGAAAGATATATTTAGTCGAACTGTTTTTATCAGCTTAACTGCTACATGGTGCATCTGCAGTTTCTGTTTTGGCCTAAATTGATTTCAGACGTTCTAGAAATGTTGTGTGCCCGCAAAGGACTCTGAGTGACAAAGGCTCTTTAATGAAATGATAGTCATAGTCATAATCACAATGGTGATGGTAATAGTGGTAATGGTAATGTTAATAATAATAATAATGATCTAATGAAGATTTTATAGTCGAAACGTCTATGATGATGATATTGATAATGATAATAATAATGATAATGATAATGGTAATGAAAATGATAATGATAATGATAATGGTAATAATAATGATGATGATAATGGTAATGGTAATGATAATGATACTGATAATGATAATGATAATGATATTGATAATGATAACGATAATGATAATGATAATGATAATAATAATCATAATGATAATGGTAATGAAAATGATAATGATAATGATATTGATAATGATAATGATAATGATAATGATAATGGTAATGATATTGATAATGATAATGATAATGATAATGATAATAATAAGGATAATGGTAATGATAATGATAATGGTAATGATAATGGTAGTGATAATGGTAGTGATAATGATAATGGTAATGAAAATGATAATGGTAATGATAATGATAATGATAATTGTAATAATAATGGTAATGGTAATGGTAATGATAATGATATTGATAATGATAAGGATAATGATAATGGTAATGAAAATGAAAATGATAATGATAATGGTAATGATAATGGTAATGGTAATAATAATGATAATGGTAATGATAATGACAATGATAATGATAATAATAACGATAATGATAATGATAATGATAATAATCTTCTTTAAAGTTGGTCTATTAATTGAAATAGAAGATTCAATAACCACCCCCCCCCCCTAGTTCATTTTTACGATTTGATGACTGTGCTAATTCAACTGAAAAGAGAGAAAAGGAATTCTTTATACCTGCATACCCATCTTTACATTGACAAGTTCTGCTTCCAATTGTATCTGTGCACTTTGCATTGAAGCTGCATCCACCATTATTATTCAAGCATTCATTGACATTTACACACTCTAACTTCCCGTCCTTGGCGGGGTCAATCGCTCTTCGGAAACGAATTTCAACTTTGATCTGGTATCCTGATTTGCATGCACACACTCTTGAGCCAATCGTATTTGAGCAAACTGTATTGTCACCACAAGTATTGTTTACTGCCAAACATTCATCAATGTCAAAGCACTGTAAACCGCTTCCTTCGTAGCCCGTCTAAAATGGAGGATTAAGGGACGTTAAACTAGGGGTCCCATGGCTGGATGCGGCATGCACATCGGGCCTAAATTAGCTTTCAGTAGCTAGAAATCCTGACAAGCCCACTCAAAACAAATTGAAAAACAACAGACAAATGACGGAGCTATAAGGCAATTTTTGGACTTGCTACAAGTCTTTCTTTTGGTCATAAGAAAGAGAGAAGGAAAAAGGAGAACAGAGGAGAGCTCTCCTTTTTTCTTTTTCCTTTTTTCTTTATCCTTCTCGCGTTTTCATGACCAAAAGATAGACTTGCAGCAAGTCCAGGCAATTCTAATCAGGAGCC
This sequence comes from Aurelia sp. 3 sensu Dawson et al. (2005), assembly GCA_964020215.1. NCBI lineage: Eukaryota > Metazoa > Cnidaria > Scyphozoa > Semaeostomeae > Ulmaridae > Aurelia > Aurelia sp. 3 sensu Dawson et al. (2005). The sequence goes on from OZ026593.1 coordinate 3,651,092, forward strand.
TTGGAAATCTAAATATAGCCAATTGTATTCCACTGTATTTGATGATCTCGAGAGAATATCAAATCAATCGGACAAATGATGGCAGGCGGCCTTTTGTGTACCCGCCATTTTCTTTGAGGAAATAATTCACCGTGGTAGGTTTCCATCTAGCACATGATCCATTAGTTATTAAATCGTAGTGTAGTTGTTTGTTAGCTGAATGTTGCGTGTCTTCTTATTGACCACGGGGTAGTTATTATCTTTCATTCCCCATGGTATCGTCCCTGCAGTGTAGTACAGCAATTATGATTTGTGTGGTAGAAAGTAACATTGTTATTGTAATAATACATATCAATAGAAAAAAAATCCATCTCTAGGTTAGGTACTATTGAAAACAGAGTAATACTGGAAGCGTCGATCTCATTCTGAAAAAATTCTGGCCGATTTGATTGATACAACAAATATCAAACCAGTAGCAACAAATCCCTTTCCTAGTTCCCCGTCTTCGTGTTTGTGCTCTTTGTTGTTTCTCGTGCTTGTTCCGCATTGCTGAGGAGGATTACTGGGATACCATGCACTGCCACCACCCTGACAGATGTTTGACCAAGCAACCGCATCTGGCGTAGCCTGCGTGCAGACAATACCCAATGAAAAGGTATAGTCTGCGCAACGCCGCTCAGTCTCGTGTATTGTATGCGTCAGCATTCCATTTCGATAGCAGTTTGAATGGCCTTTTCTCCTTAGCGTCTGCCTATTGTCTGCCTCTGGGTACTTAAAATTCCAGAGCATTGTGTTGCTAATTAAGTTTGCTTAGAAAACAAAGTGAAACTTGAGATTTAATCACATGACAGCGGTTCTCAAATCTGATTGCTTCCTCGTTTCACAGGAAAGCAATGTTATTGGCTGTTACAACAATAAGTTTTTTTGTTATCAAATAAATGCTGAAGCTAGCACTACACAAAAGTGAGCGGCGTTACGCAGACTATACCTTTTCCTTGGGTACAGTCTGCACGCAGGCTACATCTGGCGTTCTTCGGAGAGGATGTTATGTCAGGGTGCAGCATGCAGAGTAGGCCTAAATTTGCGATAAAATTTGAAGTTTTTGGACGTGAAACTCAATATTTGTGGAGCTCTTCGGTCTTTTAGTCTATCTTGTGCGAAGGCGCACTAAGACACAGAATTACAATGACATGTAACTTGAACAGTGAAGAAAGGAGAGAACTATTTGATGTAATATCATCAGTGAAACCAATATTCAACTGTTTGGATACAAAGAGCAAATCTATATACCTCATGAATGAGACAAATACATAATAAATCCATTGAAAACTGCTTAGAATCGTCATATAGAGCGAAGCAGTCACCGAACTTGATAGTATTTTGATTATGTTTATACTTTCGCCTTATGCTGCATTTTGTTATTATTATTTTATATTTTTTTGATTATTTCATCATTTCCCTCGTATTGTTGTTAATGATATTCTGTTCTGTTTTGTTATCTATCCGTCAATAGCTGTATTAAATATACATTTAAAACAATGTACTAGGCTTTTGATTGGGAATGAAAATCTGAAATCTGAATCAAGGGAGCTCTATTCGAACAACTTGAGAGCGGTTAGGCCTAACTATGCTCAGTTGAAGACGAAACAGAACAGAAAACAAGACAACGAAACAAGACACAGGGATCAAAACAAGGTAAACAAATAATCAATTAAACATCCGTGTCCTAACACCCTTGATTTGTGCTGATAAGGCTATAGATCTCGTAGGAAGACTTGATCTCATTAGTGGTGTGTCACTTGAGTACCACTTCAGGCATACACATAATTTTCATAAGAAACTAAGAATTTGGGTCACTATTGAAAGTTTCTTACAGGGGCTGAGTCATGTAATGTAAACAAACTTCTTTCGAAATGACGATTTTGCAGCATTTTTGATAGGCCATATCCCAGACATTTTCCAAACGTTTTGCCCACAGTCGTTTTGCTCTAAATGAAGGTGTTTTTTTGAAGATGGACTCTTGAGCTTCGCAGAGAAACAAATGAAACACTGAGATATTGGTAGATTTTTGGACGTAACTTTCTTGTGGATTCACCCCACATCCACCAAAATCTGTGCAGAACACAATGACCACGCGTGGGCAACAATATAGATTATAGAGGGAACTGGTTTGCTTACGGTTACGTGGCACTGCCCTTTTAGATAGTCAGAGTTTTGAGTTTGCGGAGTTTTTTACAAACTTTTCATAGGTTCAAAAGCAATCTTCAGATTTGCTAATTCTTGTGTCATCCAGAACACTTCGAAACAAAGAATTTATCGCTGAGTGACATACTACAGGAAACAAACGATGGCAGAGTAAAATTATGCATGGGGCTTCCCATAAATAGTTCTAAAAGTTATATTTTCCAAATGCTGAAGTCTCTTAATTTTTGGTGATCTGTGAGTTGAGTTTCTTAAAATCAGTTTCGTATATAAACATTCGTGTGCTCTGAACTTACCTTACACGTGCAATTTCTTGAGCCATATGTATTTGTGCAATTTGCCAGAGCATGACATCCTCCATTATTACCATCAAGGCATTCATCTATGTCGTTACAAGCAGTGCCATTCCATAAGAATCCTGCTTTGCAGATGCATGTATGACCCCCTATGTTGCAACAAACAAATACAGCGCTGAACATCATAGTCATAATAATCATCATGTTTAAAGTTGTTGTATTAACAATACAGTAAATCTCCGCATATAAGAACCTACCAAAATAAGAACCTAGAGGCTATTTTTCCTAAATTATGTACCTTATAATTAAGAACCTGTTTCAGTCTGATGAAACATAGGTTCTTATTGCAGAGGTTGCAAAGTTGATATTTGATTGTTGTTATTAAGGTCTTTGTAGTCCCAGTTGGCTTTGAAAGTCGTATTCTCCTCCTCAATTACTTATTAGGCCCACAAGAACGCTTCCAAAACAAAAAAGACATATATATGTTCTACTAAAAACCTTCAACCTCTCTTCACATTCATATTCTGGCAAGGCCATGATGTCTTTGAATGGCTTTTTTGCAAAGAGTTTTCGACATTCTGTTTAAAGCTTAATGTTTGGTCAAAAGTTATCCCTAGAAGCTTCTCTTTGCTTTCTTTCACGCTAGCCTCTCCTATTTGACGGGGACTTCGTTGTTCTTTCCACCAAAAGTCATCAAATGACATTTTTCTTCATTTAACTTCATACGATAGTTTGGAAACCATACGATTGTTTGGAAACTCATTATGGGGACGAGAATGGTTTAGGCCATCTGTGTGGTCGTCTAGCCTTGCAGTTAGATGATAAGTCATAGTAATAGCAAGATATCATAAAGAAGTTCTTTATGATACCTTGGTAATAGTGATATGTCAGTTCAGCCAAGAAGCGAGACTGGTACAAGGAAATAAGTCGAAACTACCACGATGTAAGAAGTCGAGAAGAAGTTAACCTCAATGATGTAATAAGTCAGACGTAAAATGATATCAGAAGTCTTTATCTCACCTGCAGTGTTACTGCACACAGAATTATCGGCACAGCCTCCATTTGAAGTCAGACATTCGTCGATATCGACACAAAAGATGCCACTTCCAGTATAGCCGTTGTTACAGGTACAGTTTACTGAGCTACCCCCGTTGCTAATGCACTTTGCATTCTGGCTGCATCCACCATTGTTTGTTGAACAATCTGATGCTGCAATTGATAGAAAAAGCCAAAGATTATTTAAAAATATGCTACGACCCCTTAAACATGATTTTCATCTTCTTCAGTAGCTGATAGAAAAAGCCATGGAGAGTGAACAAACAAAACGATTTACAAATTGGGGCGTCGGCGACAAATAATGACTGATTCTGTAACAAAGTAGCATTAGTAGACTTATGACGATGAGTCCAGTTGTATCTCTGAGGTAAACCTTGCTCATAATGACTCATAATGATTCATAAGGAAACAGTGAGAAAGCTGACCCTATTTTCTGCAATCATCCATTGAGTTTGAATGCTGTAAATACTTGCTTTAAAATCTGACTGCTTACCATGGAAGCCCTTTAAAGCATTCATTATCTAAAAAATTAAGAAACACTTATGAGACCAAAAATTTAAGAAACTGCCTGCCAGCCGTGGACCTTAATTGCTTGTAAGAGATACGTGTATTTTATAATCTTTACCTGCTGAATGTATCGTCATCAACAATAGTAAAAGAATCGAAATAGCATTTCCAATTAGAGTAAACAGTGACGCGCCCATCATTGACCTGGAAAAAATTGAAATATGTCTGACAATAGCTGACACCTTCAGGGTACACTCTTCCCCTTCCTTATTTGGGGTAGTTGTTATTCTCCTATAAAATCTGAGGATAGTCTAGTTTTACATACAAATCTTGATGGCCTAACTCATTACTGATTTAGCCTGGCCACAAACCCCTGAACCCTCAGAAGTTCTCCTCGACTTCTTTCAGACTGGAGATGTCCTTCTCAAAGTATTTCCAAAACCATACAAGTTTTCCACCACACCCTTTGTGTAATCATCCCTCATCAGGTAATCTGCCTGATCGAGGGGTACTTTTCTTGCTAAATAGATTGAAATCTGTCACTACCAATAGCTGAAAATAAATATCTGTAAAAGGTAGATACATACCGGTGTTTCGTAGACAAGTCTGGAATTTGACAGCTAAGCCAACAACCTTCTTCGCGAGAGCTAGAAGATTCGTGCCTCTGCCTGTCAACTTTTTGCAGAGAGTAACAAAAGCATATTTCCTTACTACGTTCAGGAATCAGCACTAAACGACAAAGAGAGGCATTGTCAGTTCATGCTCCTGCTTTGGGTATGTCACGTATATTTTTAGGTTTCATTCTTAGCACTGCAAAACTATTCTTTCATTTTAGAATAATAGTCACGAAAGGCGGTCAAAAGCCCCCTTGTTTTCCAACTCATGCAATTAAATGATTGAATAGCATCAAAGAGAACTGCGCTGGTACGCATGACAGTACGACATCACAAAGAACTGAATTGCTTGCTAAGAGGTGGCCTGTAAACCACGGAATCACGGAGCCAGGAAGTGGAATGTAAAGTGGCTTTTTGCAGAAATTTCTGCCCATGTTGAGCGGGTGTTGAGCTCAACAACGGTTTTAGCCTTGATCGCATCTACGTGAAGATTGACTTGCCAGAAGTCTCTCTTTGCTTTATTTGGTCCGAGAGAGGTCCAAGCCATGTGACCATACCATTGGGAAGTTTTAGTATTATTCTACTTTCTGTATTCATGGCATAACTTTGCACGGTACAAAATGTCAGAGAAATCAAAAGAAGTTTTATCAAGAGATTCATCACTTGACGTGAAATCTGTGTAAACAAACCTTAGCCGATTCTGTCTATTGATGGGCAATTGATTTCAAGCCTTTGCACCTCGGAAAGATACAGGTTGGTTGCCCAAAAAACATGTGCGCCATTTGAGTGGCTACTTGGGAGCAATATCCTGTGTTCTAGATTGGAACACAGGCTAGGGAGCAACTGCAAGTACAATTTTCCTGTTGTTTAGATACCCAGAGGTGGGGGCACTTGTGAAAATTTTGATAGGGATGCTCATGTCATTTTTTTGGGTTTTAAATTTATGAAAATGTCATTTTTTTGGGTTTCGCTAAGTTGCCGTCATTTTTGTGGGGTTGAAAAAATTGCCGTCATTTTTTAGGGTTCATTGAAAATTTGTGTCGTTTTTTTGGGTACTGAACTTTGAATTTAGAAAATTATAATCTCAATCAATTAATGGAAGTGCTATAGGTTGTTGAATAATTCTTTCTTCCCAATTACACTGAATCAGAAGTTTTACCTACTCTATGTGTCTATGTGTCAATTCATTGATATAGTTTTTAGGAAGAATAGATGGTTGTTAACATGATGATTTTGACAAATCATAAGAGTTGCTGTGATGGTCTCCAAATTCAATATCAGTTTTACTATCTTGTGCAGAATTGTAAGGTGCAATATTCTCAATTTAACTTGTTGTACAAAAAGGATAGTTATGGGGGCTCTCGAATAATTCCGTCATTTTTTTGGGTTTGAAAATTTTGGGCCTGTCATTTTTTTTGGGTAGATTAAAAATCAGTCCAAATGAGCATCCCTATCTTAAATTTTATAGAGTGCCCCCCCCCTGGGTTTAGATATTTATTGGAAGAGACCTCAAAGTTGACACTAAGTTCTGATAAGATCTGATAAGTGTTTGCTGATTTATGGAGCAAAAAGTCAAAATTATTCGCTGCGTGAAAACCAGAGGATTCATTATTCTTGATCATGTTAAAATCAAAGAGTTTTCATTTTCATGTTAAAATCAAATTGAATGAAATAGAAGTACCTCGCCTGGAGCTATTAAGTCATTCATTACTTCTAAATGAGTTTCCTGGTAATACTTGTAATAGTATAAAGTTAGCAACTATTTGATGCTGAAATTTAAGTTATAAGGTTAAGTGTGGAGATAAAACCTTCTGCTCGCTTCTGGTATTGAACAACTAGCGATTGTGACTGTCTTTCTCAATAAATCTGCAACCACTTGTCAGATTTACTCAAATTTGGTGCCAAATTCTAAGTTGAAATCTCTTCTCTTCATTCTGTTCACAAATCTGATAAACGAGAGAGTTGGATTAATTGCTCCTTTGCAGTTTAGCCATTCAATCAGCGTACATGTTGTTTAGGACACCCTGAATAGCTTTCTACCCACTGCAAAGTTTCGTCCTTGGAATAACGAAATCGGCATTGTGCAAAATCATACTGATATCACAGCAAAATCAACCGTGTTGTCATTCCGTGGATTATAATTCCCATCAATCAGAGCTTTCCCTGCCATGCTCTTTGCTGGCAAAGATTCTGGTGCACCAACTGAGGTATAGATTGTAATAATCTCTATTATTTTACGGTATTCTCGTTCTTTTATCTTCTATAGCACATTGATCCTAACTAAGTACAGTCTTCATGGAATTTGTTTGAGGCGGCAATGCAGTATCATCTTGGTATCATCTTCAGGTAGCAAAGGCGAATTTCGCAATACAAAATATTCAGGATTTCCTGAAGACAAAGCTATTTGGCTTTCAGAATAACAGAGCTCACACCTCTGAGTGAATTTAATCAAATCAAACTAAATAGAGATGGAGAAGCAGTATAGCTGGCTGCATGGAAGGTGTGAAATGTGAAGGTGTGAATTCTTTAGGCTGTCAAATCCTTTGTTTTCTTACCCTTGCTTCTTCAACTAAAAATTGTTTCACATGTTGCTGTGACCATACAATATGCGCCTTACAAGTTGTCTGTAGTTGCGCCATAAATGAAACTATGAAGAAACTTCCTAATCCGTTCGATCCAATCTGTCCTAATCCATTTGTCCAAACGGCTTGATCCACACTTTTCACGCCTTTACCATTCAAGTTTTTCTGCGATACAAGTTTTTCAAAGGAGCTAATAAATGACGTAACATTTAAAGGACAAGTCCAGGGTTGGTATAATTGTTGATTATTCAAGAGATTACACTGTTGTGAATGGTGTGTAGTACTTTTTTCAATTTTTTTCTCTTCTAATCTGTGAAACTACATATTTCAATCTGCTAAGAAGTGCGAGATGACGTCATTTTCTATGACGACACTTCATGTCGACCTGAACGAGGCTGCCAAATGTGTTGATATTATTTTGACATCATATCACCAACATTGCTAGCCTCCTTATCGCGCCTTCGCACACTTGTACAAAAAACAAAATGGCACCGATATTTGGCCTAACTCATGAAGATTCATCAACAAATTGATGAAAGTTAAAGGCATCAAAACTTGGAAAGAACTCACAACTGGTGTCCAGCAGTAGACTGATGCCTTTTCGTCCCTTGTTTCCCTGCGTTCCTTGGTCAAGAGGGACTAATAACATTACTCTGAAATAGTGGGCCCACTTTAGGCCCGCGTAGGATGGTTCCGTATTTACCAATCAAATCGCTAGAATTCAGTTTTTAACCAATCAGGGGCCGCTATTCAGAATGTTGTTGTTGTTGCTCTTAAAGAACTGTTGAAGAAGCCTGGAGTTCTCGCAGCTTCGATGGATCTATTTTGCTTCTACAGAGGAAGATTACAGTCTGAAAAGTATGCATTTTGCGCTTTGTAGGTCAGCACGACATCATTCTTTGTACTAAAGCTTCTCTTTTCAATGTTCGAGCGCTTTAAACCAGATTTTGAAGCGATTTTGTTGAGTGTACGAGAACTCCCACCTTTTTAGGCCATTTTGAAAAAGTGGGCCCATTATATAAGCGTAATATTATGAGTCCCTATTGACCAAGTGATATCAGCAAGTCAAAGAACGCAGGGAAACAAGGGACGAAAAGGCATAAGTCTAGTCCAGCAGTTGGTAAGGTGTAATAATTTTATCAACCCCGGACTTGTCCTTAGATAACATTTTCCAGATACTTCTTGGTATTTGTTCGGGAAACGAAGTACTGACCCTTTTGCTTTTTCACAATGTGTTTCAGCTTTGTTGATAACGAATCAGCGTTGGGGATCACACTGTCATGCGCATCGGTACTGTTGCTTCCTGCTCTTGTTCTCAACTGTCAAGCTTTGCATATTACGTCATTGAAGTAAATCATTAGTGCGCATGCGATCTGGAGCCCTTTCCGGGGATTCCTTACAGCTCACAACTTAACCTGTTCGCATCCACAACGAGTATTGTTTTCTCAAACATAACACCAGACTTACAAAAAACTTTCCACATCTTGTAATGGTTTTTTATGAAACACTTTCTTATAAAAAACGCGAAATCGTTTAAAGTGTTCCTGTGCAAGCCAAGTTCCTCCCAATGTGATCTGGTTGTCACAAAGATGGTTGAGCCTCTCTTTGATTATTTATGAAACCTCCTGCTATATCTATATTCTGTTTAACGTAAATTCTAGGATATGTAACCTTTGGACATGACTGAGTCAGATTTGACTGAGTAGACTGGAAAATGTTTACTTGAACAGCAACGTGGCCGACGTGCTTGAATAGCAGTAACTGGCACAGTTATGACGAGAGTGCTTGGATAGCAGTTACTTTATAACCGGGGAGGGGGGTACTTGACCTAAATTTGTACGGGGATGACCCCACGAAATAAAATTTTTTCATCCTGCTCCAGAATTTTTGCCTTCAAATGATACCCTGTTCTAGAAAAAATCTTTGACTCAAAAACACAAAAATTTGACAAAATAATAACCCGTTGTAACAAAATTTCCTCTTTTGACATGTTTTGACAACCTGCTCCAGAAAATTTGCTTTCTTCTGATACCCTGTTCTAGAAAAAGTAGGCGAAAACGATACCCTGAAAAACGGCATATCCCCGTCTGACAAATATACTAAGTACCCCCTCCGGGCTTTATCGTCGTTGGTTGAACTATGTTATCAAGTGTAACCTGTTTAGCGAAGCATATATTCACGTTTATTCCCATTTATATTCATATTCATACTCTTGACCATGAGCGTTAGGACACCCAGTGTGTAGCTGTTAAATTTTATATTAGTAGCGAGCCACCGTAACTTATTGTTTTTCTTTGTGTCTTGAACTTGTTTTTACTTCGTACACAACCACCTTTCAATGTTTCGAAATTTTGAAATTTTCAGTATTGAGCCACCTTAAGTGAAGATCCACCTTAGCTCAGGTAAGAGCTTTAAGAGTTAAGGTGGGTCTTCACTTAAGGTGGCTCACTATTGAAAATTTCAAAATTATGAAACATTGAAAGGTGGTTGTGTACGAAGTAAAAACAAGTTCAAGACACAAAAAAACAATAAGTTAAGGTGGCTCGCTACTAATATAAATTTTAACAGCTACACACTGGGTGTCCTAACGCTCATGTCTTGACTGTTATCGCTCGGATCCTATTTAACATGGTCATCGTCGCTCATAGAGGCAATGATGTCATTGTTGAAAACCACTTGATTTGAATGTTTTTATGAAATAAAGTAACAGAATAAAGATTCACAAGATATCAAACACTGAGGCTGGTTTTGAGGAGCGTAAAACAAAAGACACCATATCAAAACCATGCAGTGAACCATAGCCAAATGAAAAACAACTTTTGGTGAAATATTTTGTCGTGCCAGTTACTTGGAACCTCGTATTATAATCAGTGTTGCCTGCAAAGTTTGTTTCAAATAAAAGTTGCTTTCGAAAGATTTTCTAAGTTTGTAGCATCTATGTGATATCTGGAGGAAATCTTTGGACTTGGAAATTTGAACGTAAGTTAATAGTCTGTCTCATATTAGATGTCGCACATGTCACCTGCAAATTACCACGAATAACATCAACAGAATCACTTTGCAACTGAATTTTGCATTATCGCAAATCTCAGGTTTTCCAATATTTGAGCTCAACAGCGATGAAAATAAAAGTTAATCTGGCTCTAAAGCAATAATTTTTGTAGGGAGCCAGAGACCTACTACCGGCCGAGCCCGAAAAAAGTTCCAACTTTCAAAAATTCATAGCATCAAAATCACTTCATATATTTGAATGATTCAATTTCTAGTTTAAAGCCAAATGATCAAAGTATTTTTAAAGATTTTTTTCGCTGTCTCAAAAGCACTGGAAATATTGATAAATTCAACTTTATAAAGTTTCTTGGATGCAAAATGACTGAAAATGGGCCTAACACAATGATCAAATCATAAAGGACCCTTATCACAAATCAATAAAGAAAATGCAATTGTTCGTGGATCCATTGCAAATTTATTGCCATGGGATTAAAAATCGTTAGTATTTGTTTGAAAATTCATGTTTTACAACTCTCCAGAGAGATGAAACGCCTATTGCGTATTGTTCTCTGTAAAGAGAATCCTTACAATTTGATCAATGTTTTAGGCCACTTTTCAGTCATTTTGCAACTATGAGAGTACGGTTGAATTTAATGATACTTCTAGTGCTGGCAAGACAGCGATAAAAATCACAAAAATACTTTAGGCTTTCGGCTTCTAACTAGAAGTTGAATCATTCAAATCTGTAAAGTACTGTTGGTGCTATGAATTTTCTAAAGTGGAACTTTTTTATGGCTCACCCAGTATATCATTTCAAACCAGAGTCGTATCACTCTGTAAAAGTCCCGTACACATTTGGTAGAAATCCGTTTGTTTTGATGAAAAATCGTTCAAAAATATTTAAAAATCCTACATTTGTAAGAAATCTCGTGTACTTTTCTTAAAGAGTGATAGCGACATCATCGATTTCAACTTCGAACTCTCCTTTTTTCCTTTTAAATTTTAGGAAAATCTTTCAACAGAATTGGAACCTATTCTGCAAATAGCTCTGATTGTAAGCTAATCTCGTCCCCAGAGTGAATTCGCTGCTCTATCTCTACTCTGGGATGCTAGAGGCTGTTCGGCAATCTGATTGGCTGTTCGCCATTTTGCGCGGTAACTCTGTTTTGCGGTGGGTAAACGGCCGCGGCATGTCAGAATCAACGTAAATCCATATTCTTTACCTATTCCGACCATCATTTGCAATTTGTTTCCCAAATTCGAAGAATAACGAGCCATTTCATTTTGGAAGGTGCGGTGAAAGTTGCTCTAATTTTCAACTTAGGCCCATTTTTGCCCAAAACAAACAGTGCTTATGTTCACATTAAACACACTTGCTAACCCCAGATTATTGTCAGATACCTTCAAAAAGGTTGAAATAAGTTCCTCAAATTGTTTGTTTTCAGTTTCTCGATTTATCTACTGCAGAATTAGCTCTAGAGCAACGGACATTTCCCGTCGATTTGTGTTGCCTTGCCAACAGTGAAATCCATAATGGCTGCTAAATGCACCCAGGTTCTGGGTGCATTTCATCGAAGTGTACCAGGATTTTGATTCTGCTTCGTGATGAGCGCGGAGCATATGACGTAAGAACAGGAGCGAGGTTGCTAAGAGATGCTTTCAAACTCCGTTATTCTTATTTTAGGAAACTCGTGAAATCATTGGTACTCTTCAAGTAAACTTGGTGTTTCTTTGTCATCTGTTTGAAAATGTCTATGCTTGTTGCCATATTTATCGCATGTGCTCTTGGCTACATATGTATTCATTTTGGAGTGTAAGTACAGCCCTGGTTTTTTCAACGCTTTAAAATGAAAAGTTCCTTTTCAGTACACTAATTTCTGATGAAAGCTGCAATAAATGACAGATACACTGGTTGTGATCAATGCATTAGCCAAATCGCTACAACTTTACAAGAAAAGAGATAAAGTGAGCTTTGGATTTTCCAAAACAATGTGTCCTGAAGGCATGAGCGATAGGACACCCAGTGTGTAGCAGTTTAAATTTGCAGTATATCAGTAGTGAGCCACCTTAACTTATTGCTTTTTCGTGTCTTGAACTTGTTTTTACTTCGTACACAACCACCTTTCAACGTTTCGTAATTTTGAAATTTTCAGTGGTGACCCACCTTAAGTGAAGGTCCACCTTAACTCGTAAAGCTCAAGGTGGATCTTCACTTAAGGTGGCTCACTAGTGAAAATTTCAAAATTACGAAACATTGAAAGGTGGTTGTTTACGACGTAAAAACAAGTTCAATACACAAAAAAGCAATAAGTTAAGGTGGCTCGCTACTGATATAAATTTAAACTGCCACACACTGGGTGTCCTATCACTCATGCTGAAGGGGCAAATTTGCTTAGTTGCTCCTATTATTTAACACTAAATATATAGAAAATAATGATTGGTTTGCTTCAGTTTGGATGTTTTCAATATCAAGTTCCAATGCGAGCAGGAAATTTTCAGCCTGTGTGCACCTCTTATCTTTTTAATCTCAAACATAATTTGAAACACCGAAAACATCTATTCAATAGATATGAGAGGTTTATACATCATTTGGAACACCAAAAACTATCTATTCAATAGATGTGGAAACAGTGAAAAACATCTATTCGATAGATGTGAAAACATCTGTTCGATTGATGTGAAAACATCTGTTCGAGAGATGTGAGAAATGTATGTGTTAAAACATGTTGAAAACAGTGGAAAAGGTGACGGTAGCAAAATTTAAGCTAGCTTTCGCTCCATGCCAGAACAATTTGAAAACGTTAGAGAATTTGAAGGTAATAAACTTGCTGCAAGGTTTTGATGGCAAAGAAATTTACCTACACCTTAGAAACCGATCAGTCTCGTTCCAAAAGCGTCAAAAAATGCTCCGTTTTCATCATTTTCGATTATTCAGCCAATGTTGTTATCCAAATGTGCCGGTTAGAGTTCCGTTTTCAAAATCTACCGCTTTCAAATTCTGCGGGCAAAAAATGTACCGTTTTCGTTTGAACAGGAGGCATATCCACCTTTTTTTCACCGCTTTCAAATTTGCTGGCATCGTGTGAACGCAGTCTAAAAAATGCCCTTAGCAAGCTGTTATTTTTGCAAAGGTTTTACTTTCCGATTTTCTTCTAACGAACGCTGTTACTTTTTTAGATTTAAGTTCTGCAGATGGAAGAAGGCACAGGGTGCAAAGAAATGAGGAATTAGCTGATTGTTCTAACGTAAAAACCTGCGTATGAGAACCTGCTGCACGTTCTTTCTTTATAAGAAACAGTTATATAAGAAACTAATACTATTACAGCCAAAAATTTTAGAAGCTCTGCTACTATATTTGAGAAGTGCTAAAAAATATTCGAAAGAGAACTCCAAGGAAACAGGGATGGCGCCAGCGAGGTGCTTCGGGGCAGGAGCCTCCCAAATTTTGAGCCCCCCCCCCCAAGCAGGCACTTGAATTTTTGACAATTTCTATGCACTGTCGGCACTTCTATAACTTGTTTTTAAAGGAGTGTGATCGCATTTTGAGCCAATATTTTTTCACTTCGCTCACTGTCGGTACCCTTGAAACTATTTGTCCCCCCAGAATTTTTTCTCTGGCGCCATCTCTGCAAGGAAATGATGAGAAAATTAATGTGAGCCTTTATTTTTGAGTGATATCCTTGATAATCTTACGTTCTGAGCCCAAAAGAACTCTCTTTCTTGCTAAGAATTGTGCTGGTTGTCAAGAAACAAATACGTGGCAGTGGCAGAAACCCATATGCATCCCAAAAAGATAACAATGCAAAAAATGGTGACATTTCCCCATGTTCTTTGTATTGGAAATTTTGGGAAAACAGACACTTTTCTAACAGTTTTCCTACGAGGGACATGGAAGTTTCCGTTTCCCTTCAATTTCCCAGAGAAAACTGTTCGCTCCCCTAAATTTCCATGCAAAAACCATTGGGAAATTTCGATATTTCGGAATGAATTAAGAAGCTTTTAGTGTTAAAAACACAGCAAGATATTTTTAAATTTCCGATGGTGTTGGAAGAAGAAACTCAGCATAAACTAGAAATTTCCTCTGAAAAAACTACGAGGAAAGGGAAGTTTCCGTTTTATGCATCAGAAATCCTAGGAAATTGTGCCTTTCCTCTAAGTTTCCACAGAGAAAATTCTAATGAAATTTTGATATTTTTTGCTGTGAAAGCTGAAATTTCCATATGAACTTAAGAAACTTTTAGTACTAGGGACTTATCCAAGCTTCTTATAAAGAAAAAACATACTGGGTTCTTGTAAAGCAATTAAAAGCTTGACAGTTTATGCTTATAGCTTCTTACCCACTAGATTCTGATACGCAGTTTTTGCTGTACCTTATCCGAGATATAAGGATTTTTGAAATTTACAATAGAGACAGAATTTGGAATCTGTGACAATAGAATTTTTGATAAAGATACGAGAGTTAGAAAGCAAAATTTTTCCATTTCTCAAGTTTTTTCTGAAGTACGTCTTAGAAAGAACCTGTGCACAGCACGAGGTACTATTTTAGTATTCATAAAAATCACCTTGAAATCATTTGAAATTTAGCCTGTGTGCAGACTATACTGATTTCTTATCGAGGGGCAGTGATGGTGCCAATGGAGGGCTTGAGGGGGCTATAGCCCCCGTCAGAGGCATCGAACCTCCGCTGTTGGAGGAAATTTTGGGCTCTCGTCGGAGGAACTTGGGCAAAATAACGTACGAAAACTCCATTTTTCAATCATTTTAGCTCCCCATGTCGGAAGCTCCAGCCCCTCTGTCGGAAAATTTCCAGCGCCACCCCTACAGAGATGTTCCTAGAAAACTCATTGAAGAGAAGCAATAGAGCCTACGTGCAGGCCAGGGAGCTAAACACCTATAGCTCTCTGATGCAGGCTACCTACCTTGTCCCCATGGCCTTTTGTCATATTGGAAAGGATGGCCGCCGTTTCGTCCGAAATGGCTAAAGGTCCTGGAGACGAGGTTGGCTGGCTACCGTAGTCAGAGCGAGGCTAGAGACTGGAACTAATTTCAAGTCAATATCAAATCTAATTGGCTAACAAAAATAGAAGTCATTGCATCGCAGAGAGAGACGAGCTGCAGAAAGGCACTTTATAGTTCGGATATAAATAGATCTGGATATCGTAACACGTAGGAGGGCATCGTTTCCTAGGTAGTTCCCAGGATCCTTGTTTCCAACCTACACCCCCTCCCAACGACTTCGCCGGGCATTGAGATTACAGCGAGGAAAACTGTGAATTATAAACTTTCAACGAGGATATTTACAGCTTTCCCTGAAGCCCATGCTGGGGCAACTTGGAGGAGCGTAGAAGGTTTATTGAGGTGATTTCTCTTACCTCACCCCCGCACATATTTCTTTTGGAAAGTAGTCTGGTTCGAGTATCTGAAGGATTCACGTGCTCATTGGTCAATAAAATTAGAATCAGAAAGGCCCAATTCTTGTCTCTTTGACCAAATGTCATGGTCCTAAAGATCCCCAATTCGTGTGTTTGGGAAATATTTTTGGATGTTATCGGTCACCGCATTTGTAATGAAGGAAATGTAGGTAAGGGAAAGGGGTGGGAATGAAAACAGAATAGCGAAGCCTGTTTAAGATTACTCATGAATAAAATTTGTATTGTTATTCACATGTATCATCGATTTCTAAAAGACAGATTTTGATACGAAATAAGAAGATCCGAGAGTTAAAGTTTCCGGATGGTAGCTTGTATGTGGGGGTCGTAGGGGCTGACGGTTTGCGGTTTCTAGCTGTATTTGGAACGGTTTAACAGTTTTGGCCATAAACATGACTGTTTAACGGTTCCTATCTTTCTCGACGGTTTCCAGATTTGTTCACAAAACATCATTCGAGAAGTCAAATTATCACAAAATTAACAATAAAAGCTAAGAATGATTGTTCAATACCATATAATTTTGTGAACGTTCTACTAATTTTCACATTTTCCAGTGGATTTTTAGCTTTCCCCTTTTAGGTCATAACAATGATAACGAGGCAGTCGTCTGCAGCACAGAGCCGAGGCGGTACATCCAAATTGTAGAAAAATATTATGACGGTTTTAACTGAATTTGAGGCGGTTGTTCGGTTTCTCTGAAAAATTCTGGCGGTTTCACGGTTTTCGGTGACTCCCTACGGCCCCCACTTGCATTTCAAAGGCCTGCAAGAAAATCTCAAGAAAAGTAAGAAAATTTTGGCTTCTCTGACTGACAGATTTCAAATCACTGCATTGTATTCTCGCTTCGGGTCTTATGTGGCGATTTGCTGTGATAAATGTCAGATGAGAATGTTTCGCAAATGTTCGACTACGGGGCATTTACCTGAAGATGAAATGACTTCATTGGAGAGTAAATAAGATTTTTTAAGCGATGATCCATCCCTGCGGTTTTCCAAGTTTCTTTAGGATTGCAAGTTTTGTTAGGGGGAGACAACGGTTCAGGAAATACTGTTCTCAGCGAGGTTTCTTTATTTTGTTCAGCAGTTCTGGAGTTCCGTGTCCCATGGTTCTTCATCAAAGGAAGCCTCGTGGACTCGGAGGAGATTACCAGAAAAATGTCTGGATACAGCATGGGGCTCTAATCTTTACAAAATGCGTAAAATTTTATTGCATAATTCTTTCAATTGAGTAGATCGAAGGAAACTTTAGGTCGTTTGCCATGATTTCATGGCGAGCATCTTTGACATCGTCACTATTTTCAAAGTTGCGGCATTTTTAAAACTTATGCTAGTTTTGAATTTGTTGCTTCATCAAATTGCACAATCGTAATTCATAAAAGCTACCGATCGCTGCGTTCTACCATCTTGTAGACCTGTAAAAATCGACTGTATCTTGTACAGATCATATCAGGCCCGCAGGAAGCGGGGGGCAGGTAGGGCTCAAGCCCCCCAATAATTTTGAAAACAATGGTGCTACGTCACAAGCTTTAATTAGATGTATTGTTCTCTATTGTTTTGGGAACAATTGCCCCCCCCCAATCAGCAGCTGCTTCCTACGGCCCTGGATCATATTGACTTTTCCTAATAATTTTAAGTGCTTTTACTCTTTGTCAAAAGTCTCCGATACTTTTGACAACGTCTCTGGAACATCAAGTTTCTAGCCCCATGCTCTTACACGCTATACCTTTGCAGGTTCAGTTTCTAGGCAATGTTGCACCTTTCACTTTTTGCAAGGGACAGCCAGCCTTCTAAAAGGGGCAGCCAGCCTTTCAGTCTTCTATGAGACTGACTGAAATTGTCGTTGAAAAGTTTCTCTCCCCAGTTTCTCTCCTCAGTTTCTCTCCTCCGAAAAATGGAAAGGATTTCTTTGAGAATAAAAGGATATTTAGAGATTGAAAGCATGTGGTTTTCGTGTGTGAGCCTTTTGGAATCGAGGAGCGAATGGAGCATGGAAAAAGTTGAAAAGCTTTGCATGAGAACAATGGGATTGTAGAGAATGCCGAGGTGGTGCATCATTTCCAAAAATCCCATTCTTATTTTGGCAAAAATGCTTTCACGGGCTTTCACTTTCAAGAAAAATCCATTGTAAATTCGTAAAAATCCTTTTGCTCTGAAAGATCTTGTAAGCTCTTTCGAATGAGTGAGGTGTCTCTCAAGATTGCAGATGAAGCTTAATCCCTTTTCAGAAAACAAACAGATTTCGTTTCAGAAAACAAACGGATTTTCGTGGACAAGATTTTTAGACAAGACAAAGGGATCTTACAGATTTTCGAAAATTAGATTGACAGAACGATCTCCTGCATCTTTTTGATTTTCGATCAGATTAGGTTACTTTGAATTACATTAGATTAGATTAGAATGGGCAAGATTTTTAGGAAATGATTCACCCCTCGCTTTTTGGGGCCTGGAGCATCATTATGGGAACATACTAATTATCTACTTCTGACACATGACATCTTTTGCAAGTCCTGTGTTCATCTTCTCATAAATAGGGCGTTTGGGCAGAGCTGTGGGACTTTTTATTTCGCTGATAAATAAGGCGCAAGTCGCACTCGGGACAAACATCCAGCACTTTTGTACAGTTTCTACATTTATTCTGACAAGCAAAGATTTTTCTGGACGTTTTAGCAGCCGTTGAATTTTGACACGAAAGGAGAGCAGCGGGCTCAGTTAGGCCCATCTTGCCATTGAAGGCGGGGAGAGAGCAGTCGAAAGGAATCAGGTGCCAAAATGTCAGCAGATCCATCCAAATACAAGATGGTGGTTGTGGGTGGTGAGTATGGCAAACAAAGCGTCATCCATTCATGCTAATTTGCAGCATGATTTACACGAGGTTGATCTTTACTTGCAGGTTATTTCAGGTGGTGAATTCGAGCGGGTCAAAAACCCAAGTAGGGAAGGGCCTACCTAACCTGGTGAGCAACCAAATGAAACTGACTGGCCTAAATTCAAACTGTGTTGAAGTGGCTTCTTTAGCAATATGTGCGTAATTTACAATTCCTACCTGGCATTAAACTGTGTGCTACAGCAAAATTACGACAGTGTGTCTCTACATCTATTTATTGTTGAAAAGCCCCTGCAGTTTTCCAATGTTCATAAAATGGCAATTCTCCCTTTTTGGAAAGGCCCAGCGCTCCAGCTTTTGTTGTGTAGAAATCCCAGAAAATTGTTTATTGATTGTTATTGTCTTTTTTCAGCTGGAGGTGTTGGAAAGAGTGCATTAACAATTCAATTGATACAAAATCAGTAAGCATCTTGTTCTCCTGTTTCACTGGAAGTAGCCTGCGTGCAGACTCAACTGATTCCCTGAAGAGAAGTGAGGTAGGTCAAGGAATCAGTAGAGTCTGCATGCAGGCTAATTGGAAGGGAATCCAGTGTGGAAAGTTTGTTTGTTATGCCAAAGGTTTATGCCACACCAATTGTCTCAAGACAGTAAACCTAGGGTTAAGGTCATTTGTCCCTCCATCATTCTCAATTTTGCCCCAGAGCAAAGATATTTGGTGTAACATGCATGTTTTCCAGCGTGGAATGGAATGCCAGGGTTGTATGGTTCCACCAGAAATAGAGTGTACCAGGTGTTGCAAAAGAGTATAAGCAGTCGTAAAGTTCTTGTGAAGGAGCCTTTGTTTCAGAAATTCTTTTTTCAATTTTTGAATCCAAGGCTCCATTGCAGGGACTGTTCAAATGCTTTTAATTCTTTGGGATGCCTGTTGCATATGTCAAGGGATGTCATCTTCCATATATATACAGAATAGTTTCAACCTTGTGTTTATTTGGTTTTGATCTTGTTTACTGAAAGGTTGAACATAATTTCGTAAATTTTTTCCATACAAGGATGTCAAAATGATTGCTAGGGGTCTTGCAAAAATCCATGTGTAATTGCTTAGCAGCATTTGGTTGCTAACTTCTTGACTCCCACCCTCCCTTAGTTGACTTCTGTATTTTCTATTCGATTGTTCTGATGATGCAAGTTTCCAGTCATGCTTCAGCCTTTGCATTTCTTGGGATTTGCTGGAACTTTTTGCACATGACCACTGGCCACACACTGGATATTGACGGTAGAGGCAGCTTCATTTACCACTGGATAAGTCAATAAGAAGGCTCTGCATTTGAAAAAATGCTGCTCCCTGACGATCAAAGTGGTAACACTGAAAGTGGTCTTTGTTTTATTCCTGACATGTCCAGTTAGATTCAGTAGTTGCCTTGCTCTAATCAACCATGTCTTCCCATTCATATATAGGAGGTTTTCTGCAGAAAGCCCCTTTGAAAAACCTGCAAATACAAATGAAATAATAACAAACTTTCCCTTAGTTTTCCTTCTTAGTAAACATGCATTGATGCATTTTGTCCTCTTGGGAAAATGGAATCCCCCTGAATGAATTATTTGTAGAGGGGAAGTACTTCATATATATATATATTGTTGAATATTGTATTGTTGTATTGTTGAATATTTATGTAATACGCTGCTTGAAAAAGGCGAAAGCCGAAAGCAACCCATAAGGTGCTAAAATCGAGAAAATTAAGATGTGCCACGGTAGCCTAATGGTTAAGGTGCCTGCCCGGAAAGCAGGAGATCCGTGGTTCGATTCCCGGCTGTGGCACATTTTAATTTTCTCGATTTTCCTGAGAATTTTAAAAATTGTTTCCGTTTGCACCGAAAAAGGAGAAATCCTGGTTGCTCGCTAGCTGTTGAATATACTGTATTCATTCCACCAAGAGGATAGCACATGCTAAAACCTGCTCGAATTATTGCTGTGAAGTAAACGTATAATACATTAGGGAAATCTGCTTGTGATTTTAGCAATGCTTTTGGGATGCTTTTTAGGGTTATCAAAGTGACTTTTTTAGAAAATCCCTTGCAAGATCTGATTGAAGTGGCCAATTTCAGCCAGGAAAAATCTACAAACAATGGGACACATTTAGCTATTCAATCAGGTATTGCAAAATATCTTTGGCACTTGTGCAAATGTCTTTTATCAGGTCACCATGTAGCCTGCGCATAGACCCATTATTCCAAAAGAAGAAAGAGTCTACAAAACAAAGAGCACCCTCAATCCTCATTTCAAATTATTTGTGAAACAGGTCTAAACAAAGGCTGCATAAATTAAGTTCCTAGAAATCCAGAAACCTTGTAGCAAGCTTTTGCTCTTTGTTTCGTACACCGTTTCTTCTTTCGGAATAATGAGTCTACTCGTAGGCTAGTCACCATATGCAATTTCTAGGGATGGTTCTTTTAAATAGGGGGTAATTCCTGTGTTACAGTGGAATGGCTTTAGTCAAAGATTCCTGTTGCTCAGTCCTAACTATATAAATTACTGCTCCATAACTTTATGTGTCCTTATTCGTATCTGTTCTTGTCAGTTTAGTTGTTTTCTTCAACATTGACCTTCCAATTACTGTGTTCATGCAAAGAATTATTTTTTCTAGCTTTGTTGAAGACTATGATCCAACAATTGGTGAGCTCAATTAATTATTTCCATTATAGTGTAAACAAAAAGCACCAATGTAAGAATAACAGAAAATAAGATAATAAGACTCAACTGTCATTTCACAAAAATGTTTAATTAAAATCTTCGTCAGTTCCATTTTATTATGTGGCAAAGGCTCTCGAGGAAGACCAAATTGTAGCCTGTAAACAGACCATCATGGGTCAAGGAAGAAGAGAGGGAAGGGCCTTTAGGAATGGGCTGCATTTTTGTATTCCAAATACCTGGTTAGAGGTAGATATATGGCTTTTTTGTTATTTTGCCCTGAAACTGATATTATAATGTCCCACAATGAAAAACAGTATTTGACTAGCAATATGTGAGATTGATCAATAATACAACTTTGATCATCTTCAGTATTGAAATTAGGGACAAACTGCAATGAACCTTTCAGATCTTGGATCAGGTGTAAGGGACTGACTAATGTAGCGTATTCTTACAGGCTCTTTTCTTCCCTTTCTTATCACCTTGAAGCCTGTTCACAGGCTAACTTGATTTATTATCCATTGTTTTATTTGAGTTTCTTGTAACGATTTAATTTGGAGTTGATGGCCTTTGTAATCAATCTTGAAATGAAAGATCAAGGCCTATGCAATATCAGATGAAGTAAATGTGATGCATTACATTGCATAGCACTCTCATGTTTTTGCCTTGGAAACAATATTTTGCAAACATACTGCATACAAGGAAGATAACTGCTTTATGTTGCAATACAAATTCAGCAGACAAAAATTGCCATTACTGTAAGAGAAATTCTATTGTAAAAGTTATGCATAGAGCAAACTGAGTAAATGTTAGGTATGATAATGAGCATTTTTGTGTTTTTAAGGACATTTGAAGTTCCAAGCACTTAAAATATCTAACAACACAATATGATATTTATTCATTTGACTTTTCAGAGGATTCATATATCAAGCAAGTTGTAGTTGATGGTGAGATATGCATTTTGGTAAGTTTATTTTGCTTTCTAATTAAATTACGAGTGATTAGCCAAAGATCTTAGGTTTCCTTATTAGTTAAGGGAATATTCTCTAAATTTTCCACTTTAAGTTTTGTTTGGCCTTCAGTTGTGAATTCTACCTCTATGGTAACTGTTCATGTTGGAACTAATAATGGAGGTATCTTTGATATATATTGCTTGAATTGATGAGTTGAAAAGCAAGATTTAAAACCAACACAAACAAGAAATCAAAAATAAATATACAGAAAAAATAAATCAGAAATATATTTACATAATTGCTAATTTTTACAGAATATCCACAACTTTTACTTCTGTTTTCTTTAAAGTTGATTGATGGAGATAAATAGCCAACTCAGGAACTGCATAATTATGCATAACTAAAATTAGCCCATTGTATTCTATTATATATGTTTAAAAAAGTCAACATGTGTTTGGAATTTGTTCAGCTGGAGGATCAATAGGGTGCGTAGGAGTTTCTTTGTCCTATACATAGATAGCCTCTACTTATAGCTCTGTCAACTAAAGTTAAAGAATTGACTTATATAAACAGGACAGGACTGAGAGTGACCAATTTTTTCACAGTGAGCTATATTGCATCCATTCATATATAGGACAGAAAACCCTAAACATGCCATTGTATTCTGTGGCTTTATTTTCTTTCATCACACGCTGAATTTCCAAATATTATGTATATATAGGTTGTTTGTTTATATACCTAATGAGTTCTCCTGCTGTAACTCAGCTTATTCATTTCAAGGCATAGTAAAGACGGAAATTCTAAGAATTGTCCTGAATGCAGTCACAAGAAGGGGCTTCCGTTGTGAGTTGGGAAAGCACCCAAATCTCTCTTTCATAAGTGTCTGCATTCTTTCTTGTTTGAAACGAAAGATTATACTTTTGCTCACCTTACTATCTTCAGGATATTCTCGACACTGCTGGTCAAGAGGAATACAGGTAGGAAGTAAACAAATCTGTTATTGAATAGGAATATCATTTAATGCTGAAATGATTGTTTAGTCAGTTCTAAGCGAAACAGCAATATATGTCATTGAAATGTCAAATTGAAATAATCACATTGCATGAAATAGTGTTATGATACACTGCATAAAAGCATCATTTAACAAATCAGAACAAACTGTGAATGTGTCACAATGTAAAATGATTTTAGCTATTACTGTAAAGGGTGCAGTTTATCTGTCATCCATGCAAGACAAGTTTCAGTTGTTCTACTGTACCATTATGTTCAGGTATATACAAGATATTTGAAAAAAAGGATTTAACAAAAAAAAAATCACCTTCTGAGCTTTTGGTGCATTTTGTTGGGGATACGAATCATCAAAGTTCAATGCAAACTGTTATCCTCCAAAAAGGAAACCAGTGATCAAATGCAGAAAGGATGTTTGGTTTGGGAAACAAACTCAAGTGGAGAATCCAGCCACAATCTAGATAAGGATTAGCAAGGAAACAAAGAGATTTTCACGCATTGCAATAGGTTCCTTGGCTGTTGATTTGCGTTGTACTTTATCAGCATAACAAAAAGCTTGGACAAAAGGGGCAGTCCTTGGTATCCTCAGCAAATTGTGTTCAATGTGCATTGAGAACAGAGACTTTTTATTTATATTTATACTAAGGAATTTGACCTCTGTTGTTTACAGCGCTATGAGAGAACACTATATGAGGACAGGGGAAGGATTTCTGTGTGTCTTTGCTGTTACAAGTAAGAAGTCATTCCTGGAAATTGATGTTTACAGGACACAGGTATGTTTCAGGAGGATATTTTTTTATAAGTATATCCCTTAGCAACATATATGCTGCAGGAATGTAAAATTCTGCTACTTGCTGCAAAATCTTTTCTCGTAACTCTGTAGATTGGTGAGATGTACAGGGTGTCTCAAAAAATTGTGCCCTTTTTGTGAAGCTATTGTGGAGGAGCTTTGCATTAATTGTTTCAATGTTGACGTAGTTGAATAGATCAGCTTCAACTTAGAGTTTGAAACAACTACTAATTTTTACTTGTCTCTGCCATAAATCAGCAACCACATATCAGAATGACTCAAACATGGTCGCAAACTCTAAGTTGAAGCCTATATGTAACCACGTAAAAACTGAGACAATGAATGCTAAAGATCCTCCACAGCAGCCACACAAACAGGACACCATTTTTTTTAGATTAAATTTGTTTCTAGTGCTCAGAAAGTTGTAATTGAAGTTGTGAAAACATTTCAATCTCTTTTGCTGTCAGCTAAGATTAGAGATGAACCTAACATCAGTTCCTAAAATCTTAATTTTGTTCTAGACATCAAAATCTTGCAAATCCACTGAGCATTTATGTAGTTGCAAGCTTTTGAAGTCCAAGTTTGAACTATGGCTGAATAGTGAAAGCACAAGGGCTATGTGTTGTTTCTCGTTTGTTTCAGAGCAAGCAAGTGGGATTTAGAAATAATTTTTCACAGATGACAAGATAATTTCTCGAACTATTATCCAAGCTTATGTATGGATGCTGAAAAGGATTCTATTTATCAAATTTGAAAATGACTCAGTCTCTCATCTATTAAATTTTCATTTATATAATAATTTTAAGCATGTTTTAACAATGATGACACAATGGCTTTTGAAGTCTTTTTGGATTGCTTTGATGTTACCGAGAGGTATTACATTTGGTAGTATTCTTTTAACTCGATTATCAGGCTTTTTGCATTGCAACTCATGTAGGGATCTTTGGTCTTAGCTTTCATATCTTGACAAGCTCGTAACTTAATGAGTTTTCAGCGGATTTGAAAGATTCGTTAGTCTAAACTTGATTTAAGCTCTCAAAGACAGGGTCATTCAGAGCCTGTTAATTTCATCATTATCTTTCAATCATTAACCAAATGTCAAAAAAAAATTTTACCATGTAGCTTGCAGCCTTGTTTATTTACTTCCTTGATTTTAGGCTCTGAGGGTTAAAGATGCCGAGAGAGTGCCAATGGTCCGTAAGTATCATCTCTAGACTCAGCATGTGTCATAATTTCGTTGCCTGAACTGATATATCTACAACAGTGACCTATTCGTTTGAACAGAATGGCTCCAAAGAAACTTTAGCTATTTTGCTATAATTCTGCCGTTGGACTTTTCTGAAACCTTCAATAGTTTCAGAATTAGGGTGTTTTTCTTCTCTTTAACAAATTCAAGAGAAATTTTCAAAAGAATTTAAAAACTGTCGTAATTTCTAAACTGCTTGACGCAACATGAAATAATTTCCAAGAAACCATAGTTTATGAATGATAACAATATGGTATCAAGAGCATAGGGCTCAAATCTTTGAAATCTTTAAAAAGGTGGGTGTAAAATTGTATCACATTTTTCTTTGAATTACAGTGCTTGAAAGAAACTTTAGGTAATTTGCTCTAAATCTGTCGTGGCAATTTTTTGATATCATGATTAGCTTTAAAACGGTGGCATTTTGATTATTTTTGCAAAAATTCATCAAAAATTTTGAAGAAACTAAATATATCGTAAATCTTAAATTATATAGTTGAGGGAAATCGATACAATCTTCAAGAAAACCATAGTTTATGAAGGTCTACAATATGATTGCAAACAGAAATTTGTAGCTCTTCTGGTTAGGGATTTAGAAATTTGATGACGTCACAACCTCGAAATCAATAAATGCCGCCATTTTAAAGCTAATCACGATATCAAAAAATTGCCACGGTAGATTTACAGCAAATTACCCAAAGTTCCTTTCAAGCACTTTAATTCAAAGAAAAATGTAATAGAATTTTACACCCACCTTTTTACAGATTTGAGCTCTATGCTGGTATCAAGCGAAAGTTTGTCACTTTTGTGGTTTATGATTCAGAAAGTTGATGACATTACATCCTCAATTAGCTGACATTTTAAAAGTTCTGTTATTTCAAAAGATATCCAAAATTTCTGAAAAATCCAACTGTAGGATTATGGATAGGTACCTAAAGTTCCTCTCACAACATTTAGTTAGAAGGAATACTTCATAGAATTTTATACCCACTTTTTCATCAATTTAAAGATTTTGAACCTATGCCGCTTCAAAAGGAGTGGTGACTTATTGAAATTGGCTCATTATTCATAAGTGTACAGCTCTGCAAACGCTGATTCATAATTTTTGGGACACGTGGGCCCAAGTTGCTCAGAACTCTGAATAAGTTAACACAGGATCAAGGCTAAGACTGCGTTCACACGATGCCGGCACATTTTGAAAACGATGAAAAATGTGACGGATAGGCCTCCCTTTCACACGAAAACGGCACATTTTTTGCTGGCACATTTTGAAAACGGCATCGTATAAACACTTGAAAATGATGAAAATAGAACAATTTTTGACGCTTTTGGAACAAGACTGATCGACACTTAGGGTGTGGGTACCTTTATATGGCAACAAAGTCTTGCAAAGAGTTTCATACTGCCAAATTTCCCACCGTTTTCAAATTAATCCGGCATCGTGTGAACGCTAGCTAAAATTCTGCTACCGTCACATTTTTCAACGTTTTCAAAATGTGCCGGCATTGTGTGAACGCAGTCTAAATCTGGGTTTACCAACTTAATCTCCGGTTTGCTGATCAGTGTCAAGGAGCGTTGTTGAGTTTCTTGTCGCAGCTAAGATTAGCTAATCTTCGGTTATGCTTTCCTAACGTTCAATTTATTCAAAAAATTTACAAAAAATGTAACATTCTAGCACGAACAGCATCAAATGGCTTCGTCTTTGTTCTACAATGGCTTCATACTAAACCTTCGGTTACAGTAAAGTCCCGCCTTTAAGAAACTCGTTACACAAAGACAGCCTGATTGGTTTCTTATGTCAAGATATACTTCTTTAAAACTGTGTATACCATGGCATAAGAAACACTTTTATACTCCAAACAGCTGTCAAAATTGTCAAGGAAAACGTTTTTGAAATATGCACTGTTGTGCAAGGATCTAATGGTTTGGGCCAGTACTGAAGGATTCTTGAAATTATAACAATTTGAGCATGAAACTTTCATTCATGTTTCTAGAGAATTGAGACCTATCGGAGACATATTTAAACATACGCCTTTTGATATTGCAATGTACCATTGTATAAGAAACCAAATATGAATCAGCCTGGATAGTTTCTTTTAAAGAGGTATTTTATTCAGCAATATCAGGCCTGAGTTTCTTATAATGCATTTTCTTAAAGGCGGGACTTTACTGTATCCTCTTATTACTCTCTGTTGCTTACTCGTGCTTCGAGCAACGTAGTGTAATAGGAGGTTAGATCTTGATCGCGGATTATGCAGTTTAATCTGAGATTAGCCTTAATCCGAGTCTTGAACAAGTGGGCCCTGATATAGCAAGAAGATTTCTCCAGACATCATCTTGTCCATAATCCTATGTTGTGGATGCGATTTTTGAATTTTTATTTCTTTAATTTTTAGTGGTTGGGAATAAAGTGGACTTACCAAAACGAGATATCAGCACAAAAGAAGCCTTAGAATTGTCTCAAAATTATGGAATCCCTTACGTCGAAACATCAGCGAAAACCAGACAAGGAGTGGTATGTTTTAGCTATGTTTTATGAAGGTGTTGTGGTGCCGTGGTGTAATCCTCTGACATTGCAGCCAGAATAGTCAGGCGGAGTGGGTTCGAGTCCCAGTGGAGCCCCTTGAGCGTCATGACAAGGGGTCGCGGACTCGATTAGGTCTGTTCTCTTTCTGCGATTTCAGCGAATGGCGCTGAAAAACGCAACTTCACCTTCACCGTCACTTAGCATTGATTTATTGATTCATCATTCGTAGATATTGAAACGCCAGGCAAGAAGTGCAGTCTGATTAAATGCTTGATAATAACAATAGAAATGAAGATCATTTTAGATAACACTCAAGGAAAAGGAATGTGTGCACAACGCCTCGCCCTTTTGTGTAGTGCGTGTTTCAGCATTTATTTGATAACAAAGAAATCGTCGTGTTGTAGCAGCCAATAATATACAGGTCTTTGGTTGATAACAGTAATTTATTTACTGAACAAATTAACCTGTATAAATATGAAAGATTATTATTGTTATATATATCATAACATCGCTTTCCTGTGAAACGAGGATGCAATCAGATTCGAAAACAGCTATCATGTGATCAAATCTCAGGTTTCACGTTGTTCTCCAAGCAAACTTCATTGACAAAACAATACTGTGGAATTTTAAGTATCCTTTAGCAGTTTCTTAATTAAATGGCTTGTTTCTAAATTTGAGCCTACAAAGTTCTTAAAAGGTTCTTATATGCAGTAAATGCCTCGCTCCAGTTAGTCCTGTTTCTAGCACAAGAATCCCGACGAGCTTTTGAGAATTCTGAAGAATTCTTGAGAACATATTGATGTTAGAATTATTGTTTAAAAATTTGATCTTTGTGCCAATGAAGACTTCTAATCAGAATGCCTAAAATTCTTGAAAATTCGTAGGAACACCAAGACTTCACGGATTTGAATCATTCAAATTCTAGTTAAAAGTCGAAAGATCGAAGCATTTTAGTAATTTTTCTCGCTGTCCTACCAGCACTAGAAGTATTGGTAAATTAAACTTTATAAAAATTTCATGGTTGCAAAATGACGGAAAAAGGGCCAAAAACATTGATCAAATCGTAAGGAATCTATTTAAATCGAACAATAAGCCATGGGCGTTTCACCTCCCTTAAGAGTTATAAGACACTGATTTTCAAACAAATACGAAAGATTTTCAATCCCAAGGCAATTAATGCCTGAAGGATATCTCTCACCCATGAGAAGCTGCATTTCCTTCATTATTCTGTGCTAGAAGTCATTTATGCATTGATCGATGTTTTAGGCCATTTTTCAGTCATTTTGCAACGATGAAATTTTGTAAAATTGAATTAACCTATATTTGTAGTGCTGGTAAGACACCGAGAAAAATCACAAAAATACTTTGATCTTTCGGCTTTGAAATAGAACTTGAATGATTCAAATCCATGAACTAGTCTTGGTGTTATGAATTTTCCAAAGTGGGAACTTTTTTCTGGCTCACCCGGTAGATTATGGTAAGGAATGGTTAAGCAATTATTTTCCATATGTCAAAGGATCGATTCAACGAATTTGCAACGTAAATCAAGCGATGCTTGTTTGAAAGCTTTGAAGTTCATGTTGTTGGATTGATTATCACTATTTCTGAATATGGCTTCATCAACCATCAATCTGAAAACCTAACGTATCGATATTTGGCAAAACTTTTGATATCTACAGGAACATTTATGTGATATGATTTTTCTTCTTTGCAGGAAGAAGCGTTCTTTACGTTGGTCAGAGAAATTTGGACGGATGTAAGTTTGCAAATTTGATTTGATTTCATATGATTTAATTGAGTTTCAAAAATTTTGGTATGGTAGCCCACTGTTTTAGAGAATTGCCTTTCATGTGGTATCCCAAGTTTTTTACGTTGATGATTTACAGTTCCACTATTTATTGATTTATCAGTTAAAGGTGATCTGAAGCGAACATTTTTATTAATGCAGATGTTAGACGATGAAGAACGTCATTAGAATTTTTTTGATACTTTGTTTCATCTTCGAGTTATCCACAAATTTGTACGATTGGCTGATGACGTCGTTTTGTTTGCAAAAAGTACGAGAAAGAATACGAGGTTGACCACGTTTCCAAAGGGAAATAAAGTCAGCGACCTTCCCTTCAAATGACATGCCTTTCTAAAGGTCACATCAGTTGATGAAACAATGTTTATTGTATTTATTCTGCTCAGCTGAAATGTCTCCTAAAACTGTCACCTTCCAAAGATCAGACACAGCTTCTTTCCATATAGAATTCTAATAATTCGTAAACAAAATGACGTCATCAACTGACACTTAAAATCATTGGCTAATTTAAAAAACGAAACGAGATATCGAAAATATTTCAACAGGACTTATCAACCGACAGGGGGGCAAATTTGTAGATTTTGTTAAATAGCTCTGCCAGGAAGAATTTTATAGCCATGAAACTTCTTGACTTTTTGCAACTACTTATTGTGCAACTTCTCAAAAAGTTTCATTGAAATATTTTGAAAATGAGGGGGCCGGAGACAATTTTCTCGGACTGACCCAGGAAAATTCGCAAATTTTCAAATCTCAATTATCGTGAAAAAAGGAGCAGAAGTGGAATATTTTGCACATTTCTTTTGTAATCTAGTGTTATTTGATGCATTCTATCACAAGTGTCATGTTTGGATGGAAAATATGCTCCAAATTCAATTTTATCTCATTTTTCTTGATTTTGGCCACTTTTGCCGCTTTTCTTGACCACACAAAGGAAAATGCTGACGTGAGCTAAAATGATGGCTATTTTTAGGTTAATTTTTATATTTACACAAAGTACATGCTAAGGCTTTTAGCACACCAAATTTGGTCGCTTCATCTATTACCAGTCAAGAGTTAGGTAGGGGGGCTTGTTTTGCCCCCCAACCAAAATAGGACTATCAAATAGCCCAACCACTATAGGGTTGAAACCAGCATTTGGCCCAGGAAAGATTATAAGCCTTTGAATAGACACAACCATTTTACAACATAGTTTGACATTAGACTTCGATGTTATGCTTATTAGAATACAGTCTGCGATAGCTGAGATTTGGTTTCATTACCAGATTGTTCTACCACACTCTATTTGCAAAAGCTTTAAGGCGGTAAAAAAGAACTACAACCCTTCCAATTAGTCGCATAGTCATTGACAAAGGATTGGTTTCTTTCAGCGTAAACAACAAGAGAGTCAAAAGAAGAGCGAGGTCAAGAAATCGAAGTTCAAGTGTGCCATATTGTAAAATGGGGAATAAGACGTAAGGATATATATTATTTCTTCCTTGCGTTTCTCAAAAAGATGAAGCATTAGGCTTGACCAAATTCACTAGAATAGTAACAATATGTCAGTGTACTTATAAACGTGAATCGTTATTTGAAAAAGTCCATTTTGGAAGTGGATAAATATTATCCGAATTGTTGACAGGTCAGGTTTTGCCTTTTGAGAAACCGAGTTTTGAGGGTAAAGATTTAGCTTGCCAGGTAAATGACAAGCCTTATTAATCTGCATGAGTGTGCGAGTGCTCTTCGCACGTACAAAGGGTCATTAAACGCAGTATTAGACAATGTACCGGGTGAACCAGGAAAAAGTTTCCACTTTTGAAAATTCATAGCACCACAAGTACCCCACAGATTCGAATGATTCAAATTCTAACTAGCAGCCGAAAGATCGAAGTATTTTTGAGATTTTTGTCCCTGTCTGACAAGCACTAAAAATATAGGTAAATTCAACTTCACAAAATTTAATGGTTGCAAAATGTGTGAAAAATGGCCTAAAACATTGATCAAATCATAAAGAACTCATTTCACAGATCAATAAAGCAAATGAAATTGTTCAAGAATCCACTGCAAATTTATTGTCATGGGATTAAAAATCGATAGTATTTGTTTGAAAGTTGATGTCTTATAACTCTTGAGAGATGTGAAACGCTCATTGCGTATTGTTTTATGTTAGGAGAGTCCTTACAATTTGATCAATGTTTAGGTTGTTTTTCAGTCATTTTGCAATCATGAAATTTTTGTAAAGTTAAATCTACGGATGCTTCTAGTGCTGGTAAGACAGCGACAAAAAAATGCAAAAATACTTCAGTCTTTCGGCTTCTAACTAGAAGTTGAAATCATTCAAATCTGTGAAGTACTGTTAGTGCTGTGAGTTTTCTAAAGTTGGAACTTTTTTCTGACTCACCCGGTACAGATGTCCCAAAAGCCTGTTAGACATGTTTGTTTTCAATTTGTTTTGATTGGGCTTGTCAGGATTTCTAGCTAATTTAGGCCCGCTGTGCATGCCGCATCCAGGCATGGGACCTCTAGTTTAACGTCCCTTCCGAAGGACGACGAGGCGAGTTGTGAGTTAAGGCCCCCGAGGTCGGTCACCCATCCGGAGTTTGACCTCACTCGGCCGACCTTAACTTCAGTCACCCGACAAGACTGTAAAAGCCACTCGGCGACTGAACCCGTGTGATTGAGTATTGAAAAACAACAATGAAATGAACAGGCTCCATGATATATACACTTTTAAAGATAAAGTTCTTGTGCAAGCTGAACCTAGATACCTTTAGATAACTCGTAATGCAAACAAGCTCAAAACTTGAGGTTTATAATATCATACCTGTCGTTGATATCACAGCAAGCCAAAAAACACTTAGAAAGTAATTTGATTCTTGTATCCATTTTCAGTATCCTTTCAGGCTGCAGAAAAACGGTCACCCTGGTAAGATAACCCTGTGTCTAAGAACTTGAGTAGACCTATTTACTTATTAAAAGCGATGTTTAGATCGAGCTTCCAAATCTGGTAAATTTGTAAAGGAAAACAAAAGCATGACCCCCTTTCTGTTAGCTGTCGGAAGAAGTTGCTTCGGATTTCAGAACACATTTCAGAGGGTTTATTATCGACATATTTGCGCCTTAGTAATTTGGTAGTGGTTCAGTTTACACAGAGGAATATCATTACCTTCTTTTGCTTTGTTTCTCGTTATTTCCATTCATTGTTAGCTGGCTTTTCTTTCAATGAAATAATAACGGTTAAAGACAGTAAACTTCGATTTGCAAAGTCGCAAAGTGAAACTCTAGTGTGCTCACACTGTTCAGCTGTAACTGTTACACAACAAAATCAGCTAAAAATGAATGAAAACATTGAGAAATAAGGCCAGACAGCAAGTAAAATGTATCAACTTAATCATCCCTAGCTCGCTTTGAGTAAAATTCCTCTTTGATCAATTCTCTGAAAAGCGTCCTGAAATCCGAAGCAATTTCTTGCCGCAGCTACCATTGTTAAACCGAGTACGGGGTCGTTCGTTTATTTTCCTTTATGAATTTACCAGATCAATCCAAACCTGTTTTCTAAGAAGTAAAAAGGTCTATTGATTTTAGATGCAAGAATTATGCGAATTATCTGAAAAATTTTTGATGAAGACTTAATCACTGATAGACTGAGTCATTCCCAAACATTGTTTGTTCAACGGAATTCCTGGACTTGCTTCAAGGCTCTCTCGCGGCAAAAATGGGAGAATAATAATAATAATAATTACTTTATTTTAGGTTGGCTTCTCGTCCAGCCAGTTAATTGGCTAATTAACGCCAACCAAAACTTAAATACACGGTATAATTTATGATTTACACGGTATAATTTACAATCATAAAAACCCTAAATTTTGAATATATCGTTTGCACAATCTACAGTTGCACTCAAACTTGTATTTTTTAATGTCTCGCTTGAAGCTGTTCAACGTGTGGGACTCTTTTAAGGAAGATGGCATTGTATGCCAAATCTTCGCTCCAAGAAAACGTGCATTTTCACGCAAGAGATGCTTGTAGCAGGTCCACGGAATTCCTTATAGCATCCATAAACAGCAAGCTTCAAACAAGTTAGGAGAAATAGCTGGAACGATGATATTACGTCAGTTGTAGGAATTGTTTTATTGATTGATTGATTGATTGATTGATTGATTGATTGATTGATTGATTGATTGATTGAGGCTCCAGCAAAACGAGGTTTCTCTAAGGCGCAATTTGATATGTTATTCGTTCAAGCTTCAGAAGTAAGCGCTTTAAATTATGAGCAATTTTTAGGCGGTAGTGATTTAGACATGCTTAAACGCTCTTGAATTTTTCAATTCATCTTTGGATTTTGCGATACTGAAGAGACTAACAAGTAACTGACTAACTTTTGTGTCCCAGTCTTTGTTTAGTAGACAGTGAAACCCCTTCTATTTAACATTCAAGAATGATCGGCTCATTTATCGACCAGTTTACAAGTTTGCTGTATCAAGCTGATGGAACAAGATTTCAGCCTCAAAAATGCGAAATCTCAAACAGCAAAAGACTTACGTTTTCGCACCTCTTATCTTGAAAGGTGGATTAGGATAGGAATAACTCAATGTATAAAACATGAATCTATTCCAAATCCAGCGTTTCCTACAGCCCGTGGCTGGATTGATAGCAAATGTGATCACGGACCTTAGGCTTGCTTGAAGGATTTTGAGATGAAGATTTTCTATAATTCGCTTGTGAGTCGAGAGCTATGCGATCAGTTTTGACAAAATAAGTTTTCTCGTCTAACTTAACATCAGTTGATAGGAATCCAATAAATGGTTTCAGAGTAACTGGCTTTCAGATATACATTTTTCTGACTACTAAAGAAATTCTAGAGAATCGTTAAGTGAATTTATGTCTTTGTTAGTTCACATGTCGTTCGAAATTAGTCACAGTTTAGTACCTTATTTTAAATTGACAGGGGAGTATTGAGTATCTTGTTTTTAGTTTGGTATTTAGCTTCACTTTCTTTGTATTTATCAGTTTTGGGTAAAGCAGGCGATGAACGGTAAAGCCTGGTTCTCCCTGATTCTTTGTCGTGTAGGTCTTTCTGAACAATCCTAACGACCCAAAAGACATAATGTGAACCAGGCTTAAAATTCGGCTTATAGGAACCTTCCATTTCATGAAATTGCGTATGTCCTTGATGGGAAATTAATTTGTTTTTTTTTTCAATTTGTTTTGAGTGAGCTTGTCAGGATTTCTAGCTACTGAAAGCTAATTTAGGCCCACTGTGCATGCCGCATCCAGGCATGGGACCCCTATTTTAACGTCCCTTCCGAAGGACGACGAGGTGAGTTGCGAGGTCAGTCCTCAGAGGTCACCCATCCGAAATCTGACCTCACTCGACCAAGCTTAACTTCAGTCACCTGACGAAGACTGTATAAGCCACTCGGCCACTCACCCCGCAAAAATTCTGAATATATTTTCATTTTGACATTTCATTGACAGGTTACAAATAGTTGTGTTATCTGTAACTTGTCAGTTAGTAGGTAAATCCTTAGCTCACATGTTCGGTACAGTAAGCCCGGAGCTATTCATCCCTCTGCCGCATTAGGTGTATTTTTGAATCATTTATTTCTGTACCAATCGTATTGTGGCAACTTACTTAAGATTGCGACAAAAAGCTGAAAAGCATTGCAGGAGAAATTCCCCAGGGATATGATATCTTGGGTAATTGATCCACAAATAACATAGTCAAAATGTCCCGAATTTGGTATGGATGTGAATAGTTTAAGGCAGTAAAGTATCTCCCTGTTCGCAGCGGCTCTTATTCATCAGTCTGATAGCAAGTATTAATGATACCGTCGTGGGACCATTGTTATTTGTTTCTTATAATAGCGGTTGGATCATGTGACCGGAAGCAATCTCCAATCAGAAAGTATACTGTGCAAGCAAAGTGAGCCTCAATGCGGAGAAGAGGCGAGGAGGCAAGGAAGAATGAGAGTGCTAAGGGATGAATTTATGGAGGGAAAACACCATCAAGTCTGTTGCTAGAAATGCACCATCCCCCAATTTCCAAGTCCCTTTCTTCCACCCCAATTCTCTGATTGCCTGCATGGTGACCTGTGAACCCACTTTAGATGTATTTGAGTATATTGGAATATCAAGAATCCTGTTTTTCTGGCTCTGCGTCCTTTGTGTATAAAGCTTGATTTCCGCAAGGTGCAAAATCTCACATCTTATGAAACCGTACGATACCGATTTCATGTTGAAAACGTCTGTTCTGGAGCGTTGAACAGTGTCGTTACCCGAACCGATGCCACATCGGCCGTTCAAAAAAACTGGATCTGCTTTGAAACATATTTGCACTCGAAACGAAGTCCATTCCACTTTTCGTCTCCAGTTTTTTTTTTGCATTACAATTTTTGGACCGAGACTATAGTTTTCCAAGCGTTCCCGTTTTTAATACAACTATTGTCCGCGCCACTCTTTGGAATGAAACTACGTGGAACGCCACGATATTGTTCCACTGTGAACGGGCTGCATAGCTCCTGGGCGCCGGGCGCTCTGCCGTCCATCGCATCGACCAGACGCCTAGCATTACCCGTTAACAATATTGTCTTCACTCCTATCGCACTAGCCGTGTGTTCAGTAGCGTTGCAATAAGTGGCCTAAAAATTTGATCAAAATTTAAAGCGTCAAAGTTTTGCATCCAGTGGCAGTCAAGCTCGACGTAGCCTGCGTGCAGACTCAACAGTGGTGCGCTCGGTAGTGCGGACGAGTGAATAGGAGAACAGAACTCTTTCTCCTCCGTTTCCCATCTCCTCACTACTGTAGATTCTGCACGCAGACTAGCTCAACGTAGGTACGATAATTAGTTATTTTTGTACTTTTTCGATGCTAACTCAATTTGAATAAATAACACATTGAGTATTAAATGCAAGTATTGAATGCCAATACACAGCTCTTACTTCTTTATTAATTGTCAGCAGTGTTAGATATTTCTTGGTATTAATTGATTTATCTTAATTATAAATACATTTTTAAAAACAGTTCTTTTTTCCTTATTGTTCTTCTAACTCATTGGTCTAGGGCGTTATAGTCATTGAAAGACAACGGTAAATTTTGTAACACAGATAATCACTTCTTAGTCTGTGGTGCGACCTCTACGGGGGAGGAAAATTTAAAGGGAAAGGATATTTCCTTTCCCGTCAGTATTTTTCTCCCCCGTAGAGGTTGCACCGCAGACTGATCACTTCTCTGATATGATAAAGCTATTCGATGTAAGGTACTTGCTGCACTCACAAGGACCGAGATACAACTTTTACTTGAGGGGGCGATGGGCAAACCAGGTGAGGAGCGAGGCGAGCCAAAACCTTGAAGAGGGTCTTGGGGATGCTTATCTTTGTTCCTCAATACAGATTGGTGTTACAGGCAAATCTACGTTGAGATGTACACATCCCTAAAAAACCGAAAAACTTATTGCTGAGAGTTCAAAGCATCATGTTTCTGGTGGTGTGAGACAAGTTTGTTGGCTTGTAAATACCCCCCAAAGAGCCTCCTCCTCCTACTCGGTCCTTGTGGACTCTTGAACGATTTCACGCATCTGATTTCACTCTATTAATACAAATAAACAGAAACAGTGAAAGTCAAGCTTTAGCAGAGCTGACGCCCAGCTGACGGAACACTATTGAGTTTGTTCTGTTTATTTGCATTTATAAAGTGAATCAAATACATGGAATCGATTTTCGTGATTACATCAAGTTCATCGCAACGCTCAATTGTATGGGAAAAGTGTCTTTCCGTTTGAAAAGCTTCATTGTTGTTTCAAAAGCTCTGCAGTTACGGTGCCCAGAATACTGCAGGCGTAAGGTACATTTACTGTTTCCTTGAGTTACTTGTTTTTTTGCCTTTACGTGGGCACCTGTGGATTCTTCTGACAACGATATTTGTCACTTATTGTCAGTTCTTTATTGCTAGCTATTCCTTCCACACTTTATTTGCAAAAGCGTTTTGGGGAGAAAAGGGCGTTTTATCTTTCTTAATCTTCTTTGAGCTTTGTGGTTTCACATTGCCGTGTTACCTCCAACTGAACATCGAAATTTTGAAGGATACTTTGGATTGCTATGGAAACTGCCAAATGAAATGCCACCTCGTGCCATCTTCACATGACTCCCGCCATGTCGCACGGTCACATGTTTATCCTGGGTTCCAGAAATTCTACTGAATATGTCATATTCTTGGGGCGATGTATTGAAGCAGGTAGAATTACACAATAGTTTTATTTTGTGTTGTGGTGTGCCCGCAAAGGACCCTGGGTCACAATAGCTCCTTAAATGTCAAGAAACTCGAAAAGACTGTCGTTTGCAAACATGCAAATTAACGTTTGAGCCATGACATTTACTATTCGAATACCAAACCAAAACTACTTCCCAGTTCCATTGCGCGTGCAGAAAGAACCTTCCGCATTACAGAAAAGATGGCGTCCTTTGTGCTCTCATTGCTGTGTGTTTTTGCAGCATTGCTTGCAGTAAATGGCGGTAAACCAACCCTCAGCGATCCACTTGGCCTGTATGAAAGCACAGAGTTCGTTGGAAAAGGCCGAAACTATGTCTCAGGATCCGTTTGGCCTAAACCACAAAGTGAAAGCAGGGGAAGCACAATTTTTGCAGTGGACCCTCAAGGGTTCAAGTTCTCCACAGTAGGCCAGAAAAGCTCAGTATTAGCAGCTGCCTTGGATCGATACATGCCAGTCGTCTTCCCAGATTCCCATGCTCTTGTTGAAACAAAATATGAAATACTGGAGACACTGCAAGTCAAGGTTATGAATAAATATGAACCCATGTCACTGGCCAGTGATGAATCTTGTAAGTATTAGAGAAAAAGACCATATATATGATGGATCCATTCTGCATGCAATAAAAGAGGGTTTAACATGGGGTCGTAGGAGGGTATCAAATTCGTACAACCACCAAAATGTAATTTTCAGAAAAACCGTAAAACCACCTGATTTTTTGGCTGTAACTGCCATTAAATTTTCCTGCAATTTGTAACCACAGTTCTCTTGTTATTGTGACCCAAAAACTGAAAACTAATTCCAGTGACTTAAATACACTGGTAAGAATAAAAATTTGTAGAATTCTCCCCAAAATTATACCAAATTGGTTATTTTTAGAAGCTGCATCTTAGATTTTGTAGCAATTTGCCCCTCTTGAATGATATTTGATCAGGCCTTACTGGGAATATTTTGGTAGGGGAGTGGCAAATCGCACTCCTAGTCTATTTCAGGTGTGTGATGGAGTGCAGTTGCAAATCAACATTAAAAATATGTCGATTGCTGGAGTTTTACTTGATCAGTTTTACTAATTCAAAGTTATTCCTACCTTTTACTGTTGAAAGAAAAGTGTTTGATTGTTGAAAACATTGATTCATCAGAGTTCACAATTTCAAGTTAACTGTTATTGTGGATAATGGAGATAAAAAGAGCACAAAACACTCTGCTTTCGATATCAAGCAGGAATAGATGTTTTAATCTCCTTTAAATAAAGCGCTTGATAAGACATACGGGGTGAGCCAGAAAAAAGTTCCCACTTTTGAAAATTCATAACACCAAGACTACTTCACGGATTTGAATCATTCAAATTCTAGTTAAAAGTCAAAAGATCAAAGTATTTTTGTGATTTTTCTCGCTGTCCTACCAGCACTAGAAGTATTGGTAAATTCAACTTTATAAAAATTTCATGGATGCAAAATGACGGAAAAAGGGCCTAAAACATTGATCAAATTGAGAAAGGAACTGGTCTCTCAAGAACAAACAGTAGGTCAAAGAAATAACTCTTCAGTCTAAGTTATATTACATCCTGCAGGATTATCTTTTGTAAACAATTTAATGATAACTATCAAATCATTAAAGATTTTGGATTTAGTACTTCCTGATTGACTTATTGTTACAGAGGAATACAAGATTTTAATCCTTGTTTGGAAAGATAAGGCGTGTGATCTGTTGCACTCCTTGGAACCAGAAGGTGTGCGCCAAGGCGTGCGAGAGCGATCGCACGCCATTCCCAGTAAGGCCTGTTTGATGGACAACCGCTGAGAAAGAAAGGTACCGTAAAACCGCCATTTTGATGGTCAAAAATTTTTGAAAACCCAAAACTATCCTCAGAGTGGCAAAAAAGCATGATCCATCAGCCCCACAGTCCTACTCTAACAGCTTGCAAGGAGGGAATATTGAGGTAAGATTGGTAATGTTGAATATTGCAAGCCTTTAAGATTGAATATTTTCATTGATTTCAAACATGAGAGGTCAACAGCTGGTGTAATCTGCATGACGCAGGTTGCAGAATGCAGGTTGCAGGTCATGTTTTATGGCCAAGGGCTGCATGGCTGTACCATGGGGCCACCTTCTTGATGACACTAAGCTTTTTAGTTTCAGGGGGTTTGGTTTCAAAGTTTAACAATTGATTATAAAAAATTTATGTTCTGTCTACAATAGACATTGTGGGAGCATGAAACAAATTTTGGTAATTAAGAGAAGATTCAGATTACTTTGCTTACAAAGTCCAACTTTTCGAGCTTGATAAGGGCCAACAGAAAAGAGTAGACTTGGGAAAACTTGAAAGTTTCCTCTGAGGAAGCAACTAACACAAGGGCATTTCATTGATTCCCAAAACATTTTGTACACTTTTGGCAAAAATTCTTTTGGTTTTGATAAAATCCATTAAAATCTTTAAAATTCTTTGCTCTGAAAAAATCTTAACAAATGAGTAAAATTCCCACGAAATTCCCCTCCAACAAACATAACATTTTCATGACAATCCACAAGGTTATTGAGGATACCATTACAATTGCATCATGTTAGTTATGGATATTGAATATGAATAGAATGATGTCACTCATTGATTCCCCATTGATTTGATAACAATGTTTCGTTGTCATCAAAATCTGAGTCAGAGGCAATTAATCACTTGCAACCAAGTGATTTAATTCATGATATTGTTTTGCTAATCCTGTGGCATGTTATTTCCACAGGAACAGTAGCTCTTACATACCAACTATTTGTAATCCCCCTGACACAGAAATGTTAGCCTTCTTGTGGGTGACAACCTCTTGATACAGCCATGCAGCCCTTGGCCATAAAACATGACCTGCAACCTGTATTATGCAACCTGTGTTATGCAGATTACACCAGCCAAGAGGTCAACATGTCTTGATAGATATTGTTTGTTGGGCCTTGCTTCTTGCTGCTAAAACTGCTGGAAACTGTCCAGATTGGAAAATTTGTAAAGTGAAGTGGGCACTGAAGATATTTGCTAGGCTAGGCTATTGTTTTAAAAACAATCATTCTATTGTTCTTCCTCTGTTTTCTTGAAATTGCACATGGAGGATCTTCCACACTTCTTCCAAACGTGGAATGACAGAGCAGAAAGTGTGTACATTTAGACATGGTAGATCAAGAGCTTAAGGCCCAAGGAAGAAAATATCAAGTGTTATGTTAGTTTGGGATCTGTTGCAGGGAGCTAGGGTGCGGGCCTGAAGGTACTGTACAAATTTTTACACATGCATGTGCAGTTTCTGCTCTGTCACATGCAGCATATATATGGTCAGGGAAACTGTGCGTAAAGAGCAAAACCATTTTGTGACCAGTTGTGTCATTTCATTTAGTAAAATATAGACACCATAAATATACAGTACTGTTATTCTATAACAGAAAGTGAATAACCCTCCTCGTGAAAGTAAAAGATTTAAACCAGATTGGCAAATTTGCAAAATGCGCAAGGGATCTCTCCTACTTCCAAATTGCTTCCACGGCTGTATTTTTATAACTAAACAATAGCTCTATTGTTTCCTTTTGTTGTTTTACAAAAATTTTGTGGCTGGTTAGGCAGCTGAAATTTAAAGTGCGCGGCAGAGGAATCGGCTGCGCAAGGCAAACTTTCCAGTCTGGGATTTAAATTTGTTTCATAAAAGTGACGTTACAAACTGGCCTGTTAGATGTCATTATGCTTTGATTTTCTGAATGTATTAATTGATAATCTGACTTGTGGCTAAAGAAAGCAAAGCCAGATGCATCATTGCATTTGATAATTGTTCTTGTTCTGTCCTCAGATACCCTTGATGTAGTGGCTCCAAATTCTATGCTGACTGCAAACACTGTATGGGGAGCACTGAGAGGTAGGAACTATTTCTATTCAAATACTGTAGCATTGCCACTTAAATGTCAGAATGATAAACAGAACCCATTTTGAATAGAAGCACTTGATGAACTATACTCGTATTGATCTCTGTAAACTCAAAATTTTTTATAAGAAACTGGGCATAAGAAACTCAACCCTCAGATGACCAAAAGTATTAAGAAATTCCAGTACTGAGAAGATATATCTAAGGAACTATTTATTTTGACAAATAAAATCTTCAACTTGTTTCCTTATCATGTCACTTCAAGGGTGTTAGGACACGGATGTTTCAATTGATTATTTATTCACCTTGTTTTGATCCCTGTGTCTTCTTTTGTTGTCTTGTTTTCTGTTCAATAATCTAATGCATAGTATGCTAATCTAATTCACATTGCTGGAGCCAACTAAATCCACATTATTTTTTCATCTCCTCTCTGCAGGTTTGGAAACTTTCAGTCAAGTTGTTTACCAGAATGAAAGTGGATCGGTATGTTTGTTTATTGTTTTGGAAGAACTATATACACTACTGCTCTGTACACAATTCAGAGGAAAATGAGATTCT
This sequence comes from Aurelia sp. 3 sensu Dawson et al. (2005), assembly GCA_964020215.1. Lineage (NCBI taxonomy): Eukaryota > Metazoa > Cnidaria > Scyphozoa > Semaeostomeae > Ulmaridae > Aurelia > Aurelia sp. 3 sensu Dawson et al. (2005). Next base: position 3,693,266 of record OZ026593.1, read on the forward strand.
GAGATTGAGGCCTCATCTACAAGTTTATGTCTATATTTTGAAATGCATGCTTTTTATGCCTTGCATCCACCTGTAAACACCTTTTAGGTTACCACTAATGCATACATTTGAAAGCCCTTGCCAAGGTGGATACTTCTGAAAATGCAGTTTCCACGTTTTTATGTCGATGGTCATCATAGACGTAGGAACTGGGGGCACTGGGGGTGTCTGCCCCCAAGATCATGCAATAAACAAAGATGTGCTCGTTTATTTTTAGAAACTGCCTCCTTTTCCTTATGGCAAAAAATGCCCTTGAAGTGTTGTGCCCCCCCCCCTTCCAGTTTGAGATGCTTCCTACGCCCCTGATGGTTGTAAACACATTCAGTATGCAGTATATACTTTCATAAATGGTGATGCACCAAAACATTGAAAAAGTATTTTACGCATGTGTCAGCCTCTTAATGACTATTGGTTACAAGATTTTGTTGATGTTAAGCAGTTAGTTTCAGTTGACAATTGCACGTAGACAGGCTAAACCCCCCTGTAGCAATCTGTACATCAGTGTGGATGGAAGACATTCCATGTATTTACAAATGTATTGTATACATGTGGATAGGCCTGAAAGTCAATGTTGAAGCAAAAATGTGAATTAAGCATTTTTATTTCGAGAAACTTCATCTTATTTTGTAAATTATCAAAGAGAGTTACACAGTAATGGAAAAACTTTGTGACTGCTAATTTAGCATCTCCTTCCGTTTCTAGTACTTTGCACAGACAAACAAAATTGTTGATTACCCAAGATTCCACCATCGTGGCTTTTTGATTGACACATCAAGACATTTTGTTGCTATGCCAATCATCTTGAAATTCATTGTAAGTATACCTGTGTGCTTTACATTTGCAGTAGACATTAAAGCTTTATTATTGCTATATAAACCACACCTCTTGGCAGCCAATAATTCAGTTGCCAGCCTCGCATGTATTGTTTGGTTATGAGGACTAGCATGGTTTCTCTTTGAATCTATTTGAAGATCAAGCACTTGCAACGTTCAATAGGAGGGGAAACAAAGAGATCTGATGGCCATCTCTCATGGTGTTAGAAGACAACTGATAAAGGGAGGCTAGGAATGTGTTCATGGCGACAGATAAGCTTTAAAGGGCAGTTCTTGCCTACTGTACATTAACATGTTTTCTTGCATAAGAATTATTGAGAATATTTTTACTGAACAGTTAAGAATTCTTGTTTTGAAAAAATTAGAATCTTTACATGTGGAAAATGTTATGATATTTATTTTCCTTTGAATCACCAATAGATCAAAGCGAACACTCTTTTTGCAGCCCATCAAAAAGCCCACAAGAAGATCAAAATTAGATTCTTAGAAGGCCAAGTTTACAAACAGGAAGATACTCCTTACCAAAACGACAAGCAGAATTATTTCAATAACAAACCAATAATTTCTTCAGAAGATATCACAATGTACATAGCTATTATTTTTAAAGCTTTACTTTTCATTAGGTATCTGATGAAGTGTGAAGTTTGAAAGGATGTAACTATCCTTTGTCTTCAATCATTTGTATTTTCAAATAAATTTCCGTCTCATCGATAAGTCATATCATTAAAAATTTTACTGTTTTATTCATGCAAACCATGCGCAACATGCAAATCATCATTGTTTTTTTCATTTCATTAATAATGGCTTTACAACTGAGTTTATGTCTGTTGTCATCCTGCAGGATGCTCTGGCGTACAGCAAGTTCAATGTTCTTCACTGGCATATTGTTGATAACCAAGCATTTCCGTATGTCAGCAAAACATTCCCATCATTGCACGGACAGGTAGGTAACCTAAATATCATAGTAGCTAGATCTTGTCTTTGCTTCCTTAAACAAAAGGTTACCAACAAAATGTTTGCATCAGCATTTAGAGTACCATCACCCTGAAGCACCCACCCAACACATTATGCAAGTTTTAGGCCTGTTTTTAACTTTTAGAAATAATTAAGTCATAGACTAGTAAATAGAACTAAAGTGCGAAAATAGATTGCTTATTCATTACTCTTGCCTCACATTTGTATTAGCTTGTTGTCCATAATTTCTTCTTATGCTGAGAAGAACTTTTCCGATGCTCTTGAATTGTTGTGGTAAGTGTTCAATCATATCCATAAATTTTGTCCAGCAGTGCTTTATTTTGGTTCATTTATATTGTAAAATACTGGCAGTGAAATTAGTGAAACTGGAATCAGAGAAGCGCAATACAGTAACAAAATAAGACATGTATTAGAAAAACGAATCCTTGTCATTTTTCCAACAGGGTGCATGGGATAACAAAACACATATCTACACCTCTCAAGATGTCCAGGCAGTCATCAAGTATGCAGCAGAAAGAGGCGTTCGTGTTATGCCTGAATTTGATACCCCTGTAAGTATAAACCATTCCACGTATCAAATTTCTTTGAAAGCTTCAAAATTTCATAAAATTTTCATGCCGCCACTCGTTAATACGAAACTGATACTGCTGTGTGTGTCAAAGAACGAACGGCATTTTCAAATATGCAGCTCCCTGAACATCACTGCAATATCCTCGTTTCATAGACGATGTGTTCAGTTAGAATGTGAAATTTACATGGCTTTAATCAGTCATGAATTCCCGATTCTATGGGAGCTTTTCTGCAGAATGCCCATTTTAAAGGCCTGCAAAAATTCTCCGGTTTTTTTTTCTTACCAACGATGACGCATTCATTTATTAGCATATCTTTTAATCACTTTGGAGAATTGAATCACCTGAAGTAAGTTTCCTCTTCTAATGAGGAAAAGCTTTTCATCCTGCCAAGCGCAAAACATTTTATAATCCACAGTTTATAACAAAACAGTTTATAACCCACTGCTACAACCGTGCGACAGCTATTGTCAGTTTCACTCGAACATGTCATAAGACAGCCCCCAAAGGCAGTCATAAGGTCGTAGCAGTGGGTTATAAAATGTTTCGTATCGAGGAGAGGAGAGAAGAAGAAGCAGAGAAAACACCATAAACTTGCTCAACTAATCAAGGTAACCAACACTTTAGCTATCTTGTTTATTGTGATATCCGAATTAACAAAATTTAGGACGATTAAGTACTTAGGCCACTTGCGTATCGTCAGCATGCCCTTGGACCATTATGATACCTTACAGTAAGCGACCAGCTACGTAAACTATCAAATTTCCTATCAACAGGGACACACCTTGTCATGGTTCAGCATCCCTGGCCTCCTTACAAAGTGCTACAGTGGGTCAAAACCAAATGGGTAAGTTTTTATAAAGTTCTAGCTAAAACATTGTACAATGGTGTGGTATTATATAAGTCTTCTACCTTGTATAATTCGTTGGTGTTCTTACAGTAAGTTCCGCGTATAAGAACTAACTTATTTTGATTCCTATTGAAAGGATAATGGATAGCATTCATCAAATCAAGCTGTAGGCTCCTAATTTAGATTCTTGGCTTTTTTGAAGAATTTCGTGGAGTGTTGTTTCTTTGAAACATCTTTGTTTAAAGTCACAATGCTGTGACAAAGGCTGGAACACCAGCATTTTGGATCTCTTCAAGCCTATCAGATGACTGAGGATCAATTTTATTATCTTTTAATTTGACACAGTAATCAGGTCAGTGCTTCGAATTGTCCCATCTGAAAACTAAATAAATGCATTTATTCTTGAAGATAGGAACTGATGAATAGCCTCTAATATAAAGGAGTAAAATTTTATGTGAAATAGAATTGTGCACGATCAGTTTTAAAGTTTTGTGACGATTCGATGCTTACATGAAAACACTTCATTTTCAGGTACCTTGGACCAATTGACCCAACGAATGATTCCAACTACGATTTCCTGAAGAAGTTTTTCACTGAGATTTCAGAAGTATTTCCTGATTATTATATGCATCTTGGTGGTGATGAAGTCTCCTTCTCATGCTGGTAAGCTAACTGCTTAGTATCCTTCGTCATCTATTCATAATTTGGTTACCAACTTCAGTTACTGAAGGTGTTGTGGTGCCGTAGTGTAATCCTCTGACTTTGCAATCAGAACACTCAGGTGGAGTGGGTTCGATACCCGGTAGGACCCCACCACTTGAGCATCATGACAAGGGGTCGCGGACTCGATTAGGTCTGCTCTATTTATGCGATCCCAGCGCTTGGCACTGAAGAACGCACACCTTCGCCTTCACTAGTTATTGGGCGATCCAGAAAAACATAACTTGGAAAGAATCACTAAGATGCGACTACTTTGCCGATTGAGAACATGTCTTCGTTTACACAGGATGTGGAAGATTTACCGGCAAACTTTGCAGCTATATGATATAACTAACAGAATGTTAAATTCATCTTTAATTTGATTCGCCTACTACGCCATTGATACACAATCTAAAGTGGCCAACTTGAAAGGATGTAATTAGGAGCGAAACTGCAACAACCATGTATGAGTCGCTAAATGGTCTTGCACCGGAATACCTTTCTAAATTTTTTTGTCAAAAACTCGAAGTGCTAGGAAGCTGCGACATACTGGAACAGATCTTCGAGTGATGCAGTGATAACTTGAGCAGGACACATCAATATACGTGAGTGCATGAGCGCCGTTCGCAGCATAAAGTATAATTTGTCATAGCATAGGTTTCAAATCTTTAAAAAGCTGGGTGTAAAATTCTATGACTTATTTCTTTGAACTGAACGGCTTCAAAGAAACTTGAACTATTTTGCAGTAAATCTGCTGTTGGACTTTTCTGAAATCTTCAGTATTTTCAGAATAACAGTATTTTTCTTCTTTTTCAAGAATTCATGAAAATTTTCGAAAAAAAATAAAACTATCGTAATTTCTAAACCTGTTGGCGAAAGATCGAAATAATTTTCAAGAATACCATAGTTTATGGATGCCTACAATATGGTATCAAGCAAAACTCTTTCACTCTTCTGGTTTGTGATTTAGAAATTTGATGACGTCACATCATAAAATGAGCTGAAATATAAAATAGGCTGTAATTTCGACAAATATTCAAGATTTCTGAAAAGTCCAACGGTGGAATCATAGAAAAGTGGCTAAAGTTTCTTTCAAGTCATTCAGTTTAAAAAAATATGTCATTGAATTTTACACCCGCCGTTTTTCATAGATTTAAAGATTTGGAACCTATGCTTATTCAGAGTGATCTAATTGCAGGCAGGTTTCTTAACTATTTGCTCGCAATTTTGTCATTGATGTGGGAATATTTTGTTTTTGGCAGGCGTATAATGAGCCCCATTATATAAAAGACCCCCGTTTATGTTAAATTCAGTGTTTTACAGTTTATTCATACATACAATTTCATCCACGCATTTCAAACATTCTGCATTAATAAGCCAATGTATTTCGATACAGTGGGCTTAATTGAGAGTGACATAAGAGCAAATAAGAGTTCAAAAGAGCTGGATAAGAAACTATCGGGGAAATCTTTGATTTGGCTATTTTCTGCTGAGCTAATTCAAGGCGACTGTTCAGGGAAAATTCAAAATGAATTTCTCATCTTGGAGATTAGCCATCGCATTTTCTGCTGACACAAATTAAACCTCCATACGTTTTGGGATGGGTGTGATATAAATGGATTTCTAGCAAATATTTTCGTTGATCTTTCTCCCAAAGATCAGCCTGTATCCAGATAAGGATCTTTATTTTGAATTTAGCCAATTACAAAAGAATTTCTCCTTTCAAGATGCGCACAAAACGAGGATTTTTTTACATATTTCATACCCAGCTAACAAGGGCAGATTTTGTAATACAATAGCCTCAGTCGCTTTGGTTCACACCTCAATTCAAAGCGATTAGCGTATGCAGACAAAAGAAATTCTCTCAAGCGGAAATTCAAAACAAACGAAGCCACAAAGTTGCCCTGAAACCAGTACGGCAAACTCTCGTTTGGTGCGGGCGCAGGGAGGTTTTTAAGAGAAGATATGCGCTTATAACGAAAGAAGACGGATAAATCTAACGTTCTGTCTCGCGGATTTTGTTTATTTGATTCAGAAACCAAGTAGAGGGCATTACAATTTTTTCATATCTATTGCTGAGATGTACGCAGTCACTCCTCAGCTCCTGAATTAAATAAACAAAATCTGCGAGACAGAACTTTAGAGTTAGCCATCTTCTTTCGTTATAAGCACATACCTTCTCTTAAAAACCTCCCTTCACCCGCACCAAACAAGAGCTTGCCGTACTGGTTTCAGGGCAACTTCGCGGCTTCGTTTGTTTTGAATTTCCGCTTTAGGGGATTTTGTTTTGTCTGCATTGGCTAATCGCTTTGAATTGAGGTGTGAACCAAAGCAACTGATGCTATTGTATTACAAAATCTGGCCTTGTTTATCCAGCTCCTTTAATATGTATTGTGTACTTTTTTCAGGCAATCAAACCCGTTAATCACAAAATGGATGAGTGATCATGGTATTAAGAACTACTCCGCTCTTGAACAGTACTATGAGCAAAAGTGAGTGTTTTATTTTAATGGTTATTATGTGTAATGTTACACATTGACAACTGGAAAATATTCTTACCTAAGACGGCCGAACTTCCTTGCCATGCGAAGCACAGGGTTCAAACCTTTTAAATCTTTAAAAAGGTGGATGTAAAATTGTATCACTTTTTATGAATTGAGTAAGTTTGAAAGGAACTTTGCGTAATTTGCTGTAAATCTGCCATGCCAATTTGTTTATGTCTTGATTATTGTCTAAATCGGGGCATTTTGGTTATTTTTGTAAAACTTTATGGAAAATTTTGAAAAAGTTAAAGTTATTGTACATCTTAATGTAAATGAACGGAGACGTAGCGACGTAGTCTAAACATAGGACGAAAGAACGGCATGCGCCACTTATTTTCCATTTGTTTCATAGATCGAAAACATCAAATACACTAAGTTATATTTAGATTACCCAGTCCCCCTAGCTAAGTTTGCTTTTAACCTCGTTGATTTACTTTAAATTACTTAAGGAAAGTGACCTTATCCGAGTTTTTCTACTGTAAGGCCAAGTAGAACCATGGATATTGATATTTTCAAATTGTTTTCCAGACTTATTGATATCATAAATGGGTTGAAGAAGGGATATGTTATTTGGCAAGAAGTTATTGATAATGGTGTAAAGGTAAGCATCTAAAGTGTAACTACTGCTATGAAAGTTGTATGTAGACATATGCCTGTTCCTCCCTTGTTTCCTGCATTCTTTGATTTGCTGATATCACTTGGTCAAAAAGGACTCGTAACACTGACGAAGTGGCCCACTGTAGGATCGTGTAGAGCGATTCCGTATTCACCAAGCAAACTGCTAGAATTTAGTTTTTAACCAGTTAGGAGGCCCTATTTAGATAATTTTTGTTGTTGCATGCAAGAAAACAGTTGATGTTGCCTTGAGCTCTCACAGCTGCGCTGGATCGATTTTGTTCCTACAGAGGAAGATTACTGCTTGAAAGGTATGTATTTTGTGATTAGTAGGTCGATAAAACATCATTCTTTGTACGGAAAGTTTCCTTGTCAAAGTTCAAGCTCTTTAGACCAGACTTAGGGCCTGTTTATATGAGGCGGGCTGGCCCGTTAGCGAGCTGGCTCACCTTCAGGTGAGATCCTGCTTACCTGGTCACAACTTCGTAAACATCAGTTTACGTTTATATGTATGCCGGGCTGGCCCACCTTGCCGAGATCTCGGTTATCGACTACCGGGATCCCGCCTCAAGCGGGCTGACTTTTCTCATATAAACTGAAGAAACGGGTCAGCCCGCCTGTGACGCACGCGCAGTATCACATTTGGCGCCGTGAGTCAGAAAATATTTCATTGTTCTTTCAATTTTACACAAAAGAATGACGGCACGTGGCTACTAATAGCCGGGCTGGCTCGATGCTGGCTCACTATCGAATCTCTCATATAAAATCGGGCTGGCTTGTTGGCGAGCCAGCTCGCTAACGGGCCAGCCCGCCTCATATAATCAGGCCCTTAGGAACAAGCAAAAACAATTGTTAACTGAAAGAAATGCACAAAGTGAAGTAAGTTGAACATGATCGTTAGGTTTTTCAATATGAAAGGAAACTTTCAGCACATCCGGCCTACTAGCATTAACCGCGCAGCAAAGTCGACCAGTACTCTACATCACGAATAAGAACATTTTCACTGTCAATCTTGTGATTTTAGAAGATGGTGATTTTTTGTAGATACTGAAGATTTCTATTCCATCACCGTAAATCATTAGATATACAGGTCCAAAAGAATTGCTTCAACGAATGCCGTAAGATCTCGAGAATGACGTGCGGCAGTAGTTTCGGCAAATAACAGAATTTTCCGTAATAAATGAACTGAAATTTCATGTTTTCAGTGATTTCATGATTAGAATAAATGCATCAGGCATAACCTTTCATCAGTAGTCGTCAACAAACGTCGCTGGAGAAGTTGTCGGCTCTATTCTGACTACTAACCGGTAAAGGAAATGTTAATCTTCTTGTATATATAGGTCAAGCAAGATACAATTGTAAATGTATGGAAAGGAGGATGGCAAAATGAAATGGCAAAAGTGACGAAACAAGGATACAGAGCAATATTATCATCATGCTGGTATTTGAACTACATCTCATATGGTCCAGATTGGCCAAATGTAAGTTTCTTTAACGGGCAATGGTGAATTGGTGAAATAAAAGATTCAAATGAGCGATTTCTGGTTCTAAAGATTAAATTTCACATCTCTGAGTGCACTCTATCAAATCAAAAGAAGTGCAGGGAACAAAACCTAATTGTTGGCTTTGCTGGCTATGTAAAATCTATTTTTACGCCTTAAGGGATTCTTCAATTGGCTTTGTGATCTCAGGAATCATTCATTAGCTTTTTCAAATTTACCCTTTCTACTTTAAAGTCTTAAAGGGGCCCCAACGTTGGCACATCGTAGTATCGTCAACTTATCAAGCTACCCAATCCCGCAGAACAAATATGGTGTGACAAACGTTTGAAATTTGCTTCCGAAGCAATATTCTTTAGGCATGCTAATTCTTCAAACAATGTTTCGTTTATCCAGTTTGTCTGTGGTCAACCAAGAATTTCTGCTGGCTGTAAATCAAAGTTATCTCCTTTGTTTCGCAGCAGTAAATGTCATTTATGCAAGGAAGACTTGCTCATCTTTCCATGACTTATAGAACTAAAGCAGAGCTGCTGAATATTTACAACTGCCTATCGTCTTTCCTTCAGTATTACAAATGCGATCCACAAGATTTTACTGGAACACAAGAACAGAAAGATTTAGTAATCGGTGGAACAGGCTGTATGTGGGGAGAATGGGTCGATGGAACAAATCTTTTGGCAAGAACTTGGTAAGTAAATTTCTTACTGCTCAACATTTAGAACTGGTGTGAAGAAAACATTTTTTGCCATTAGGAAGAAGGCTTGCTCTGCTGGGTGTCCCATAGAATTTTGCCTCGTTCGTGCAACCCACTGTGGAGGAGCTGTAACTTCAATTACCCGGCTTTTTTGTTTGCAGGATAGGCCTCAATTTAGAGTTTGGGACCTTGTTTGAATTGATGTGAAAAATGGTCTTTGATTTATGGCACGGGAAAGAAAAAATGAATTCAACGCTAAAACCATTTCTCCAGATTGTGACTTGATTTTGAGATTGCTTGAGAACAAGGAACCGAAGCATTTGAAGCAGCCATTCTTTCACTTTTTTGTGGCATAAATCAGTAACCACGTTTCAGATTGACTGTAACCAATTCTCGAATTTTAGATTAAAGGCAGTTTGTGTGATTCATATTTGGCTGAGATGGTAAAAGAAGATTGAAAATTTCTATGTTAACAGAGAAGAATTGGAAAGAGATCGTTTCACGAATTGAACTGAATTTTTATCATGCGATGAATTATAGGAGTCTCGGCTCTAGCTCCTTTCCTTTGTCTTAGCTTTGCTCTCTAAGCCAATTACTTGCATGACAGAGCTCCTTTAAAGCCAATCCGGTACATATGTATAAAAACAAGGCAAGTAAAGTTATAGCTCCTCCACAGTTCTGAGCAAATAGGTTCTATTTTTGGAACAATAACCTCTTTCTCAGGGTGTTATTACCACATGCACTGATCACGCAGCCGAATGAACACCCTTGTACATTTCGATCAAATAATGGACAGATTAGCAGCCATTATGGATGTGAAATTGCTAGAAAACGGTAATTATGAGACATCGATTCCAAACATCAAAGAAACATTGTAATGGTTGTTGCTTAGTGACAAGATTACATTGTTTATATTCGAATAATTAGAAAATTTTCGGGAAATAATTTGTGTTTGCGATAGTTCTCGAATAGACAGTCAAATTGCAGAACGGCCTTTGGTATCCCAGAGTGGAGGTAGAGCAACGAACTCACTCTGGGGACGAGATTTTTCGGATACCCATTAGAATCTGACCATTTGCCAAGGGAATAGCAGATTTATTTTCTTAGAATTTTTGGTTAATTTTTTCTTGCTTCAAACACAATTGCCCTTTCGATCGAATTTTCTAGCCGAGTCATGTAAATATTTGCATTGTCCGTTGAGCCTAGTGCAAGCTATAAACTTATACAAGGCATCCTGTCTATAGAATTTCGCTGATTCTAGCATTTATGGTCGAAACAGCTCATAAGAAATGAAGTATTTGGTAAATGCGCCTTGCCGAATGAATGTAACGTTTTCTGTCCATCTAGGGGAAGAGCTCTGGCAGTTGGTGAACGTCTTTGGAGTGCTCAAAGCGTAAAAGATGCTAAGGCTGCCGAACCAAGAATGTGGGAACATCGATGCCGTTATCTCAGGTGTGTTTAACATGTATTAAAGGTATATAAATCATGATCAGACTTTTACTTCGGGTTGAAGTGGCAGGAAAATACGACACAGGACCGTAAAGCATGACTGCCTTGAAGTTTGTAATGCCAGCGTCAACAACCCTGCTTAATAGATTCCCCACTATGAAAAATGGTGCTCCCCAGCCAAATGAAGTTCCCCCCCCCTTAGGTTTCAATTTGAACGTTCCCCATACTTTTTAAGTTGTTTTGCCCATTAACCCTTTTGGCTCCCCATCGAAATAAGAAGTCTCCGCCATGGGTTAGTTAATCGTGAAACAATCACTGTCTATGGTATTCTATTCTCCATCAACCTTACCGTTAAAAATTTCCCTAGAGTCTTTCTAATGACCGATTGTGTAGCTACTAGTGAATGTGCTGAAGACCCGCGAGCCTTTCAGCAACTTTCCTGTCACAACTGTAGATCTTAATAGCTATGTTATTAATTGGTTAAAACTCTCTCGTATCCGGAAGCTAGTTTTAGATCTTGAGAGCCTTGAAAAGCTCGTTATCGAGAGACATATCTTCAGGCTTCGAGGACAAGTCCAGGATTTGTACGATTACTGATAAAGTGAAATATTACACCGTCAGGAATGGTCTGTAGTACTTTTTCCAACTTTTTTCCTTTCTATGCGAATTTTTCAAAGTGAGAATGGTGACACAAAGGGATTGTGTTTTTTGACGTCACGTTAAACGCAAACGAGGCTATTATTTTATTAATTTGTGCCCATAAATTGTCGCTAGCCTCTCTATCGTATACTTATGGAAATATGGCTACTAGCCGCGACGATATTTGGCGTAAATTATCAGAATGTTGACCGAATTTACAACTGCTACGAACGTCAAGATGTGGAAAACATTTTTATTCCGCGGCAGCAATTGGTAAGTTTGTTTCCTACAATTGATTATACAAACCCTGGATTTGTCAAGGTGGCATTTTCTGTGCAGCATTAAGCCCAAAAACTGATCCTTCTTTCGTAATCTTAGGAGAGGTATTCAAGCAGAAAATGTGATACAGAGTCAGTACTGCCGTCACGAATGGAAGAATCCCAGAGGCTGAGAAAAAGACCAAGAGAAAAAACATAAAATTAAAGTCAGTGTGATTTTTGATTATATGATTCCTTTAGGATGAAATTTTCCTGTACCATCAAGTGGCAACATCGCCCATTTTGGACCTCATTAATCATGCTTCAGTGTGGCGATTTGATTTCATTTACATTGCTCAGCATTGTCGACTTTTAAGAGTAATAGCTTGCCATTGATATGTAACGCTTCTAGTGCGTAAGTTTTGGATCTTCTATTCTTACAAGTCCAGGAGTGCACGGAATAAAGTTTTTGCAGTGCACGGAATATATGAACTTTTGGTTTATAATTTAAAATTTCTCAGTAACCTATTGAAACTGTCTGCAGTGTTGTTGTAAACTTATATCGTGTCTAAAGAATCGAGAATATTTTGTGCAATTAGTTCCAGTAGCGTATACATGAAATGTCGAAAAGAAACAATGGAATTGGCGATCTACCATAACTGTTTTGCTTCATTATCTAACTACAATACCTGGTACGTGTAAAAGTTCAGGCGTTTAATGGTTTGTAATTCCTGAAGTACTGGATGGCATTGAATATGAATGCAGGTTAAATCTAACTACTATGCCAAGTCTCACGTGTCCTTCCCGAATATACGTTAGGGCCCGCTAGTCCCATTCCTCTTTGGCAAACGTGACATTTTACAACTGAACTTCAAAATCGGACCTTTTGGGACACAAAAACATGGGGAAAATGCTCCAAATTCCAAAATAAGTTTACCTATCAATTCAGGCATATCGTCTTGGTGAAATGAGCTATACAAAACTTTTGATTGCATGTCCCTACGCTTTAAAGGTCAGGGGTTTAAAGGGTTGTAATTCCTGAAGTACTGGATTGAATTGAATGAATTGAATTCTGTTTGATAGCTGAAAGACCAAAGTAACTTTGCAGTCTTTATGTGTATTTACGAGCAATGGGATTATACTGGGTGATCCAGAAAAAAGTTCCCACTTTCGAAAATTTATAGCACCAAGAGTGCTTCACAGATTTGAATAATTCAAATTCGAGTTAAAAGCTGAAGCTGAAGGATGGAAGTATTTTTGTGATTTTTCTCGTTGTCATACCGATACTAGAAGTATCAGTAAATTCAACTTTGTAAAAATTCTAATAGTTGCAAAATGACTGAAAAAGAGCCTAAAAAATTGATAAAATTCTTTAATTCTTTGTAAAGGTTCTCGGTAATTTTCGGTAATTTTTGCTGTAAATCTGCCGTGGCCAATCTGTGATTTATTTATCTTTTCAAAATTGCGGTACCTGCAACACGTTTGTAAAAATTCATCGAAAATTTAAAAAACATTAAAATCATCGTAAATCTTAAATTACTTGAGAAATATTGATACAATCTTCAAGACAACCATAGTTTAAGATGGTCTACAACATGGTAGCAATCAGAAATCCGTAGCTCTTCTGGTTATGTGTTTAGAAATTTGATGACGTCACACCATCAAATTAATAAATGCCGCCATTCTGTAGCCTGCATGCAGACTCTACTGATTTCTTTTCAGAGAGGTCCTCCTCCAATAGAGTCTGCGCATCGGCGACCAAATCCTTGTTCTGAGCCACATGCGATTCCCTCTCTTGAGGAAGTAAGTCACTGAATTGGATTCAATAGAGCGACCTATAGAGTGGGAAGGCATAACACCCACACACAATAAGGTTTCATAAGCCAGCTTTGTCTATGAAAGAGCTAATTAAATACCTGCAGACTCGAACAAAGACAGAGACGCTCATGAAAGAAAGGGGATATGCGTCAGCCAATCAGGAAAGGTTCCATGTTTCTCATGAACTGACAACAAGGATTTGGTTGCTGATGCGCAGACTCTACAGGAAGAGAACCTGTCTGAAAGGGATCAGTAGAGTCTGCACGCAGGCTACCATTCTGAAACTAATAATCAAGGTATCAAAAAATTGCCACGACAGATTTACAGCAAGTTACCTAAAGTGCCTTTCAAGCACTTTAATTCAAAGAAAAAATGTATTGAAATCTCACACCCACCGCCCCACCCTTAAATAGATTTGAGCCCAAGCTTTTCGTGTATTTTACTGGAATACGTCATCTGTATGTCATGTTTCAATTATGATAAATGAGCTTTTAAACAATTAGTAAAGTTTGCAGCATAGGTTCCAGATCTTTAAATTGGTCTAAAAAAGTGGATATAAAATTCAACGACCCATTTCGTTCAACTGAATGACTTCACAGAAACTTCAACCACTTTTCTATGAATCTACCGTTGGACTTTTCTGAAATCTTGTATACTTTTCAAAATTACATCTTATTTTATATTTCAGCTCATTTTGTGATGTGACGTCATCAAATTTCTAAATCACAAACCAGAAGAGTGAAAGAGTTCTGCTTGGTACCAAATTGTAGGCATCCAAAAACTAAGGTTTTCTTTAAAATTGTTTGATCTTTCGTCACCAGGTTTAGAAATTGCGATAGTTTTAAGTTTTTTTTTCGAAAACTTTCTTGAATTCTTAAAAGAGAAGAAAAACACTGTAATTCTGAAGATATTGAAGATCTTAGAAAAGTCAAAGGGCAGATTTACTGTAAAATAGTTCAAGTTTCTTTGAAGCCGTTCAATTCAAAGAAATAAGTCATAGGATTTTACACCCAGCTATTTAAAGATTTGAAACCTATGCTCTCTGAATACGGTAAATATGCCAGCAGCTATCCCAAAGCAATGAATTTTGCAAACATGTTCCTTAACTTTTAAAAAGAAAGCAAATTTCTTACTTGTAAAAAGGAGTTAGTCAAAAAAATGTATTCTTTAACTGCTGGGGGAACAAGATACCAGGCGTTGAATAATCGTGGAGATTCATAAAGTCAAAGTTACCTTATTTTCAGTGCTTTTAGAAAAGGAGAAAAAATTACAAAAGTACTTTGGTCTTTTGGCTGTTACCAGAAGTCGATTGATTAAAGGGCCTGTTTCATCCAGCATGCCTTGCACGTGTCGTCTCTTGGTTTGCCCTTGTTGTCGCCACTTTCATGGCCTGTGAAAATTGCGGCAAACAAAGGCGAACCAAGAGACGAAACATGCAAGAAATGCTGGATGAAACAGATCCCTTAAGATTTATCCAGTACTGTACAAGTGTCTAAAAAAATTTCTTGGACGTTTGATTAAACATTGAAAAATAACGATAAAGCCAACAGACTCATGGGAAGATAGCCCTGTCCCTAAAATTTTGAAATTTCTTTAGAGACAAGAATCTTGCAAATTGGTGGAAAATTTACTGAGTTTCGAGCATTCAAAGATAAGAAATATGCGACAGCTGAAACCAGAGACGCCTAGCTAATTTGCAATGCAAAAAAATCGAAGATCGCTAAGGCCTTGAACAACTGGTAATTGTTAACACTGCTTGTGGCGTGGGCGAGCATGCTTGCTTAAATATAATCAAAAATGCCTGTGGCGACGGGCAAGATGCTTCTGTCAACTCAAAACGCCGGCAAGCGTAAATTGAATATAAAGTTTCTTGGTGAACAATGATATCTAAGTTTTATAATTGGATTTTATTTTGTCACTACAAGAAAAGCCATTTGTCTTGTTTGATGGAGTAATTTGTGAAGATCTATGCAGAAATTTTGATCTGAAGAGGGATGGAAAGTTGCTCTGCCGAATAGTAAGACCTGAATTTTTTCGATAGACAACTTTGCCTTGATTTGCTGTTTGTATAGGCCTGTACAGTACACAGCCACTCACAAGCGGAAGAAGGCAAAATGTTGCGCGTTGTTTTCACTTTATTACTTTTATGGCAACTTTACCGAAATATATACTGTGCAGCTCACAGGCCTAGCGTTTCCGAGCCTCTGGAAGCCCCCCAAGAAGAATTCCAGCATCAGACACGGACAACTAAGCTTAAATATGGTGAGCTAGAGCATACTCCGCTAGACAACAACTACGTTCGAGGATCGATATGGCCTAAGCCACAAGAAGAACATAGAGAAGATGTTTATTATTATGTAGATAACACGAATTTTGAATTTACTGCGAGTGGGGATGGTGGACAGTCACAAATATTGAAATCAGCTTTTTCAAGGTATAAGAAAATCACATTTCCAAAATCACATGGAGGAGCTGCAAGTGAGAATGTTATTCAAGGGTTGGATGTTAAAGTAGAGACGAAGCAAAAGAATTTGGATATTAATATGGATGAATCTTGTAAGTTCATTTCATACTGTATCATTATTATTTACTTTTTCTCGTACTGCTCAAGCCTTTTGTTTTCTTTTTGTTTTCTTTAGAAAGTTGTACTTTTTTTAATTTTGAGTGTCTGTCATGGTGGGAACTCCGATGACCTAGTGTCTATTCGCGCTATGACAGGCATTGTAGCTGTAAATTTTGACTTTATTTTATTGGATAGTATAAACAAATCTGCTGAAGCCAGCAGAGGGCTCGAATCTCTGCGAAACTTTAAAATCAACTGTGCTAAATGTTATTGCCTGATTCTTTCAACTGACTAGATCGAAGTGAACTTTAGCTTTTTTGACGTAATTTCAGAGCATTTTGATAGCGTTTTTGATAAAAAGAGCATTTTTGATAGCGTCGTTGTTTTCACAACTATAGCATTAAAAAGATTTCTGCAAGTTTTGAACTTGTACGTAATCAATTGCTAAATCTTAAACCATAAAAGCTACGGATTTTTGCTTGCTACCATCCTCCAGATCTTCAAAAACTGAGTTTATCTTGCGCTGATCTTTTTGACTTTCCTCTATCAGTTTGGAATCTACAGGGTGTCCCAAAAAATTGTATCCCATTCGTGTGGCTTCTTTGGAGGAGCAACCGATTCAATTATCTCACTTTTCTCACAGTTGCGTAGGTCAAGGATGAAAGGATGAAATAATTTGAATAGGAGGCCAATTAAATATGGTCCTCTGAGTCACAGGCACCGAGCTTTTTGTCCTAGTACTAATGCGCATGCCCATAGAAAATGGCCGGCCTCGTGTAAACGCGAAGTCATACCGACCAAATATTTGCACGGTACAGCTACGCGGCCAAATACCCGGCCGGCCAAGTATTCGAGTGGTCCCGTGTAAATGCAGCCTTTAACATTCGTGCAGGGGGGTAAACTTTAATCACATTAATTGGAATTGATTATTTGGCAACTTAACAGGTTCTACCCGGTCAAAATCTTGATTTGTTTGCGAGTCACAGTCAAGGACCGAGATACAGGGGGGTCAAGGGGGGCCATGGCCCCCTCAAAAATTGTCAGTACTTGCTGCAGTAAATCTTTATTCCTTTACTATTTTAGTATTTCAGAATATGTTCTTATGTTTTTCTCGTTCATTTTCTACCTTTCATTAGTCTATGAAGCCATTTGGTGTATTTGGAGGTTACAAGTTAACAAACTTGTCTCAAACCGATGTCAAAACCACAAAAACTTTTTCGTTTTCTTGGGGATGTGTACATCCCAATGTAGATTTACTTGTAGAGTCTGTCTGTATTGAGGTACAAAAATTAGCGTTGTTTGAACCAAATCTGCAGAAAGTGGTCTCGAATTTTTCCAGGGGAGTAAATCAGACCCCTTCAAGGTCTTGGTTCGCTTTGCTCTTCACCCGGTTTGCCCATGGCCCCCTCATGTAAAAACTTGTATCTCGGTCCTTGGTCACAGTTATGCACTAGAGCGAACATGCGTGTTCCTATTACTCCCGGGTAGAATTTTTCATTACCCTATGAAATTTTTTTTGAATATTTTGTTATCTTTGTGAGTGTATGAAATTGATTGATTATCGCAAAGAGAGAATGCTTGAAATTTTTGTAACAAATTAATGATTACAAAATGAATGAAGCTTTGATCCTGTTTGCGCTGCGTACAAGCAAAGTTGAACATCGTAGTGATTATGAATAATGTACAGATAGGTTTACAGGTTGTACTTCATTTTATAATTGTGATAGCACTGATAACATTGTGAATAAAATCAAAACAAGAAACTTTATTACTATAATTGATGAAGTACAGAACAAGTAACAGCTGTGTGTCATCATGACTGTGTGTCGTCTCGCGCCCACTTACCTCTCTACTTTATTCACGAGAAACTCGACACGGGAAATTGTAAATTTGAGAAATCGTGAGACTGACTTACTTGCTCCACGAATGAAAACAAGTAATGGCCAAAAAGCATTTTCGTTCCGTGGAGCAATGGTTTGGAATGAATTAAAACATGAGGTCAAGCTAGCCCCCTCTCTGTCTACTTTTAAATGTAGACTGAAATGTAAATAGATTTTAATTTTTCATTTATTCTAATTTAACATTGTAAATATTCTTTTTTATTTTAGTAGCATTGTAATTAGGTTTTTTCCACGGCCCCCTGAAAAGCAGCCACTCTTGGTTGATGGGGCCACCGTGTATAAAAAATTTAAAATGAAATGAAATGAAAATGACTGTGAGTGGAAGATGGGCCAGATTATTAAAGAAAACTCGCTGAAATTGTTGCTAAAAGTTCAGTTCTTTGATAGAGACTAAAGGCTAAACTTGTCTTCAAGCTGCATGACTTATATACCAGATTAAAGACTAAAGTTCTTCCAACACTCCATAAATGATGGACTAGTTTGGAAGCTATACGTCGTTCATAGCTTTAGTGACCACATACAGCTGTTTCGTATCTTCAATTGGCAATGGATTTAGCAGCCTGTCTGACATGAGATTTTTCTGGCCTAACGACATACGAGCGATGTCCAAGTTTGTTTCTGCTCACATCTGGCGACAAATTAGTCGCTGCGTTTCACTTAGTAACGCATGCAAGATCTTTTAAAAAAAATAGATCCTTAGAGATTTCTTGGGATTTTCGTTAATGCTGAATGATTTTTGCTGAACTTGTACGGATTTCTAGGGAATTACTTCCAAGAAATTACTCTCGTCTAAGGGCTAAATTATTTTGGTGTAAAGTTAGTATCTGCACTGCTAACAGTTTAAAGGATGCCTTCTTTGATATTCCTTATTACCTTGATGAAATTTGCAGTTTCCTACTTTTTCATGCATGCAGCAAGAGCTAATCTTTTCAAGACCATCGCTAAACCACAGATATTAGAAGGATCTGCGAATAACGGTGCAGAACAACCAAGAGAGCCACCCAAACCTGATGTAGCTATGGCTAATGCCTCCGAAGCTATTACTAAACAAGAGCCACAAGGGCTAGCTAGAACATCTAACTTAGCCATGGCAAGCCTTGCCAAGACTATTGCTAGACCAGATCTGTCTGATCAGTTAAGGAATATAAGTGTGGAGCAACCAATAGGGCGAACGAGAGATCCTGACGTGGAAATATCCAGTGCTTCTAAGACTTTCACTGGACCAGACCCACTAGGGCGAGCTGAAACTGACTTGGTTGTGGGAAATGTTTCCAAGAACTTTGCGAGACAAACATTCCATGATTTTCCAGCCAATGACAACACTGGACAACCTTTTCGACAAGTACCGCGAGGTCGAGCGAGGGTACCTGTCTTAACGGGACTCGACAATAAAATAGATGACAACTACATGAAAGGGTCAATATGGCCTAAGCCCCAGCTTGAAGACAGGGAAGACCTCTATTATTTTGTTGACAGCCTAAATTTTGAGTTTACAACAAGAAGCAATGGTAGCTTCCTGAGATTTCTTGAATCAGCGTTTCAACGGTATCGGAAAATTACTTTCCCAAAGAAGGAAAATGAGGAAATGCCATACGGGGTTGTGCTAAATAATTTGGATGTTGTTATTCAAAATGATTTCATTGAACTGGATGTCAACATGGACGAACACTGTAAGTATATAGCAGGGAGATAATGACGGGTAAGGAAGCACGCGTTAGCTCCTGTCTAGGATATGACATGTGCCTTCTCCGTAGCGCACCGCGCATTTTTCTTTGGAGTGTGATTAAAGTTGGTTTTAGATAGAGAAGCTCATCAAAAGATTAAGTTATTTAGCAACAATGGTAAGTTTTCGAAGCCTTGATGTTCTGGAACTATTCAGTGCTATCGAATTTCGATGAAGAGGGTCATCGAACCATTTAAGCCAAGGAACTGTCAACAACAGTGCTTGTTGTGCAGTGCTTGTTTGCCCTCCCGTCTTTAGCCTCCTGGTATTTATAGTTCTCTGGTATCATTCCACCGTGTGGCGCTGGTTAGAACTGGAAATATTAATTCTTCGGCGCCTCTCATGGGCGGGGATGCACGTAAAGATATTTGGACGCTCGTGTAATATTTTTGGTTTGAAGTCTGACCTCAATCTACCTTGTGTTTTGGATTCATAAAACTCGTATGCCATTTTTCGAGATTTGTGGAAATTTGCAGTTATTCTTTTGGTCCCGAAAAGTGACTGTGTATCTTTTCGGTCCATGAATCTTCATTTTGCATTTTTGGATAGAAGAAAACTTGGCTCAATTGAGCATCCAAGCCTGAAATTTACCGAGCACTCCCTCGAACTGCAGTGTTACACACTGTTTGATTAAAACTTGGTTGGAGTCGTTTGTGGGGCCTCCGGCAGGGTCTTTCATTGTTTATTTCTAAACTTTCAGCGTAACAATTAAGTTCGTGAATTGTTCTGAACATTTTTGTCTTCATATTTTCTTCAGATGAACTGAATGTGGAAGCACCGAAATCTACACTAACTGCGAAGACTGTCTGGGGAGCTCTACGAGGTAAGACAAGATCATTTACTGGCATTTTTAGGAATTTCGTTGCAGATCTTGAAATGATTTTTCTCTTTTATTCATATCAAGAACAAGTTTGATATCACAGTACAGAAACTGCGTAAAATGACGTCATCGACCATTCTGATATAAGGAAATGTTTGAATAGATAAGCTTTTTGAAATGATAAATTAAGAGTTTATGGCCCCAGCAAGAAAATGTCAAGTGTTGCCTAACTTTGAGGTTTCACTAAAGCCAAGACCCAACCTATAGAATTACTACAATAGACTTTGCAGTCGCTAAATTGCTGACCTTTTCTTTGGCAACCTTAAATCAGTCTCAGTGTTCCAGAGACTGAGGGAGGAGCATACTAAGTTTTTCGTGAAGAGGCTACACAAGTATTGAGGAGCCAAATCATTGAGTGACTTGAAGACCATTGTTTTAGACTGCGTTCACACGATGCCGGCACATTTTGAAAACGGTGAAAAATGTGACGGATAAGCCTCCCGTTCACACGAAAACGGCACATTTTTTGCCGGCAGATTTCGAAAACGGTAGATTTTGAAACCGGAACCCTAACCGGCATAAATTTGAAGGAGCATCGCGTGAATACTCGACAATGATGAAAACAGAACATTTTTCGACGCTTTTGGATCAAGACAGGTCGACTCTTAGGGTGTAGGTACATTTCTTTGGCATCAAAGTCTTGCAACGAGTCTTTTACCGTCAAATTTCCTACCGTTTTCAAATTGTGCCGGTATCGTGTGAACGGTAGCTCTAATTTTGCTACCGTCACTGTTTTCACCGTTTTCAAAAAGTGCCGGCATCGTGTGAACGCAGTCTTAGACTCATTGCCAATGAGTTCTTCAATGGTCTTCCAGCCCAACTCTGCAATAAATGGTCTGCTTTCAGAATCAAAGCTGCTACTCGTCTTATAAGAACCTGGAAAGAAATCAATCTGCTATTCATTCCCATATTTAGATGTCATTTTGAAAGAAACCAGTCTTCAGGGTTCTTGTTTTGTTATGTTCTTGTTTGCAGGGTTTTACTGTATGCATTGTTCGTATTGTTTTACAGACGGAATCCTCGATCTTGAAAATAGGAACCATCATAATCATATCGAAAATTTCATTTGCTTTCACTGTTTTAGGTCTAGAAACATTCAGTCAAATTGTCTATTTGAATAAAGACAACCAGGTAAGCAGCAGCAGTATTCTTCACTAATAGGATCTTAGGTTTTCAAGTCTATCAGTTTTTATGAGAATGCTAGCCGCTTTCACGGCGAAAGAGTTGAAGATACGCACTCTAGCTATCATATATGATATATCATACTGTAAAAATTTTGAAATGCTGATACAGTAAACATACCCGCATATAGGAACCTACTTTTTTGAGAGCCAGGCTGAAATAGGTTTTTATTTCAAAGGCACTAAGACTAATGTCAAGGTATAGAGGTTCTTATTTGAGGTGTGCCTTGTGTAGGCGCTTTCAGAGTCTTGCAAAAGATGTTCAGCCCTATTATTTGTTTTGGAATGGTTTTTATGGACCTAAGGACTAACTGAGGAGGAGAATCAATCTCTAACAGCCAAGTGGGACCAAAATGAGCTTAATAACAATAAACAAAAATCAACTTTGCTACCGCTGCAATAAGAACCAATGTTTCATCAAAGTGAAACCGGTTCTTAATTACAACGTGCATAATTTCGGAAAAACAGTCTCTAGGTTCTTATTTTTGCACGTTCTTATATGCGGGGATTCCATATACGTGGGAACCGGGGAGCACTGAGGGCACGTGGCCCCAAGATTTTGCAATAAACAAAGATGTGCATTTTTATTTTTAGAAAATGCCCCCTTTTTCTTAAGGAAAAATTGCCCTCGAAGTGTCGTGCCCCCCCCCCCCAAGTTTGAGATGCTTCCTACGTCCCTGGGGGATTCACTGTATTAAGGCCTGGAGGAATTTGCACAGCCTTATATTAGACATCCAAAAAATGGGTCTTCCTCCGTTACATATTCTATCACTTCAGTTTTCAGTTGCAATTTCGCGTCTCGTTCTTTATTACATCATTATTCTCTTGGATTGCCTTCAGCATTTAAGAAGACACTAATTCACGAATGTTTATTAATTCAGCTCATATAAAATGATGTAGATCTACATTTAGTGACTTTTCTCTAAAACTTTCCTTTTCTTAATAGTACCTCGCTCGCAAGACAAAAGTAAAAGACTGGCCAAGATTCAAACATCGTGCTTTTTTGATTGACACTTCACGACATTACCTTCCAGTCAAGACTATATATAAATTTCTGGTGAGAAAATATCGAATTCTTACACCTAATACTTCATTTCATTACTTCACAGTTGATGTTAGTGCTACGAAAAATTTTATGGCATAAATTTCCCCCTCCTGCCTTTCCCCTCCTTCCCCCACCTTTCCCGCCTCTCTCCGTGTCTCCTCTTCTCTCCCTTCTTTGGCATTCTGTTCCCTATGGCCTTTCTCCCTCCTTCCCGTCTTCTTTTCTTTTTCATTTTCATTTCATTTTATACATTTAGACATCCAAATATTTTATTTTATACATCTATTCCTCAGGGAATAGATATTGACGTTTCACAATGTGATCATCATTTAGTAAACGACCTATCTTATTCAAGTCTGTCTCACATTACATCTCAGGTGAAGATGTATGCAGATGTTGATCAGTTAATTGTAAATGTCTTCGGGGTCATCGAAAATCATCTTTATTCGTTTTCTTACTTCTGAAATCATTTCACAAATCTATGCTTTTCTTCAAACGCCGAACTCTTTCAAAGGGGCTGGGTTACGTAATGTAAACAAACTTCTTTCGAAACGATGTATTTGCAGTATGTTTGACAGGCCATATCACAGGGATTTTCCACTATTTCTCGCAAAATGAGAATTTTATTTTGAAGATGAACTCTTGGGCTTAGAGAAACAAACGAAACACTCATATGTTGTACGATCTCAGAGATATTGGTTGATTTGAAGGAGTAACTTTAGTTTGGATTCATCCCACCCACCAAAATCTGTACAGAACAAAATGGCTACGTGTGGGCAACAATATAGATTGTAGAGATAACAGGTTTGTTTACGATCCAGCCCCTTTAACGTATCTTGAAGTTGGGAAGGCTATCTTACAACAGGGTGTCACTTAAAAAGTTCTTGTTTGCAAAATCATCAACATCTGATTATATGGACAATGTAGAAATTCTTTTAGCACGTAATCAAATACCAAATTATTCTCATCTTATATAATTGATCTTACGATTGGTTTAAAAGGCCGCCTGGTTTTGAAGCATACTGTTAAAAGCACTGATGATGGCCAGATTAATTTCTTTTTACATGTTAAAGTGAATGACCTGAGATATATAGCGCTTGTCTATAAATAGGACGAAGAAACACCGAATCCCTCGATTGTTGTTGTTGGCTCTGCTTTCTTTTACCACGAGCTGGATTATCAAATGCAATAGGCTATTTGTAAACCTATGCGATCTCCTCTTTTAACTCAGGTTATTCACTTTAAGCTTCGAGATTGGTTGTAGATTTTGGAAAGAAAAGTAAAATATCATCGTAGACTTCAAGGATATTGAGAAATCTCCGAGTAATAGCTGGTAGGCAAGTTTTATATTTTTGCTTGAAAAAGAGTCGCTCAGAGTTGGTTTTTGTCCCCCCCCCCGTCATTCTATGCTCTTTGTTAATGAAAATGAAATCTTCTCCATCTTTAAATGAATTTAAATTATTAACAAAAGATTAAAAAGAAAATTTATGATAGATTCGATAAACGAGTTTTGGTGACTTTTCGAGCTGGAGTACTTTTTTGGCACACACGGTTTAACGAATTCGAAGCTGATGAAATGAAACTTTTCTGTCATTTAACAGGATGCAATGTCATACAGCAAATTCAATATTCTTCATTGGCACATCGTTGATGACCCTGCATTTCCTTATGTCAGCAAAACTTTTCCGGAGCTGAGTTTAAAGGTTTGTTTATGTTTCATGTTTGAAATCACGTTTAGACAAATCATTTGCAGTACAGACATTTAACAAAATCGCGTTTCGTCACACACTCGTCAGTTTGGTTCGCGCGAAAAACAAATTAACGATGCAAACAAGTCGATTAAATTTAACACCAGAAGAGCAAAGGAAAATCTACAGCCACGTGAGAATGACGCCCAAACCAATGATTGGCTAAACTCAAAGAAGAGCCAAAGAATTAAAATCAAGCTTGAATAATTTTGAATTTCGTTCCCATTGAGAGATGAACTTCCTTCTTATTTGAAACATTCGCAATCAGAAAAGCGATGTTAGTTCAACATGCAGTGGCAACATGTGGGAACCGGCATCAAGGGAAAGTGTTATCTGAGCGTCTGTTCTGAAGAAATCAGCATATATTTACAAAAATGGCCTTCCGAACCTCCATGCGTATACAAATCTATTTGATCTTCGGCACAACTGCCTGTAACATCAATGCAATCAAACATTAGTTGTTTTAGCAAGCTTTTGTTGCCATCTTCAGCGTTAGCGCAATGTTACTTGTGGACAAAGTTGCAGCAATTAGACTGATGCCTTTTCGTCCCTTGTTTCCCTGCGTTCCTTGGTCAAGAGGGACTAATAACATTACTCTTAAATAGTGGGCCCACTTTAGGCCCGCGTAGGGTGGTTCCGTATTCACCAATCAAATCGCTAGAATTCAGTTTTTAACCAATCAGGGGCCACTATTCAGAATGTTGTTGTTGTTGCTCTTAAAGAACGGTTGAAGCAGCCTGCAGTTCTCGCAGCTTCGCTGGATCTATTTTGCTTCTGCAGAGGAAGATTACTGCCTGAAACGTATGCATTTTGCGCTTTGTAGGTCAACACAACATCATTCTTTGTACTAAAACTTCGCTTTTCAATGTTCGAGCTCTTTAAACCAAATTTTGAAGCGATTTTGTTGAGTGTACGAGAACTCCCACCTTTTTAGGCCATTTTGAAAAAGTGGGCCCATTATATAAGCGTAATATTATGAGTCCCTATTGACCAAGTGATATCAGCAAGTCAAAGAACGCAGGGAAACAAGGGACGAAAAGGCATAAGTCTATGCAGCAATACCGTTTCTGGCAAATGGTTGGTATTAATTTGGTTTGTGATGCTAGATCAACTTTATGCAAAAATTATCTATCAAAAGATTTTATGAAAACAGCCTGGGTTTAAGAATTAGTTCTTATTTGATGTGGGAAATATCTCCCGTTTTAAGCCTATAATTTTTGTTTGCATGTAGGGTTCAAGAAATACTGTCACTCATGTGTACACACCAGCAAATGTTCAGTCAATCATTAATTATGCAAGAAATCGTGGAATTAGAATCATTCCAGAATTTGACACACCGGTGAGTATTTCAGAGACAAAATGTATCCACTGTTTAGAAATTTTGTTGTTATAGCCTTGCAATTAACTTGCGAAACGTTATGTTCTTCGTTGCATCAAGGCTTTGACTTTGTCTTTACACGTTTACTTTTAACTGTCTTTTTACTATGGACGTAGGATGTGAATCACAAAACTCAATTGTTCAGGTCGTCAGAGTCCTTCGGGAGTTTATTTCCTCTGTTTACTTATGGGTCCTTTGGATTGCCTTGGTTGTTCGAGTGGTTTGCTACAACGTTCCCAATAACTTCAGCAACGTACTGAGAACCAGGCTTTAACTACCCAACGACTCAATGACCCAAACGGCCAAACAAAAATCAGATTTGAGCAATCATGTACCTTCTAGGGTCATACTGAATCTTGGAAGGCTATTCCTGGATTACTCACCGACTGCGGAAATGGGTGAGTACAATGATTATTTCAAGAGGCCCCTCAAGTCATCCCTACCTAGCTAAGGGAAGACTCACAAATCGACTTTGGTACGCCAAACGTCAATCTGACATTTGGGATTCAACCTACACCCTCCCCCCTTCTTCTAAACGTCAGGTCAACTTTTCCCAAAATTTTCGATAAATATTACTTTTTTACGGCTTTGAGTTCTATCGGTTTCTTCTTCAGAATAAAGACATGGCCCAGGCCTATTTGAAAGCTAGGCTCACATCGTGATTCATGACTTACTTTTTTCAGTTTTCAAGCAGCAATTGCTGTTGCTTTATGATTAGAATGTGGAAAAAGGAAGAGTTAATAATTATTAGCTTAGGCCTACTCCATTTTAATGAAATTTTCGATCTTTTTCTAAACGTCATGGGTTGAAACCCCCCCCCCCCCCAAAACGTCAGATATACGTTTGGCGTGCCACAATCGATTTGTGAGACTTCCTAAGAAGCGACCCACAAGGTGAATGGCCACGTGGCTTATAGGTGACTGCAGTTAAGCTCGGTCGAGTGAGGTCAAACTCCGGATGGGTGACCTCGGAGACCTGACCTCACAACTCACCTCATCGTCCTTCGGAAGGAACGTTAGCCTAGGGTTCCCATGCCTGGATGTGTCATGCACAGCGGGCCTGAATTAGCTTTCAGTAGCTAGAAATGCCGACAAGCCCATTCAATACAAATTGAATTTTATTGAATTTTATTCGATTTTGATTAGTTAACGTGTGTATATTTGAATAATTTATATATTGTTAGCTACTTGTATATCTTATCGAATCAAAATAAAATTACAACAACAACAACAACAACAACAACATTGAAAACAAGCAAACAAATTCATAACTACTTAAGATTGTAAAATATAATCAAATTTGCAGAGATTATTTCAAAACAAACGGAAGTTTTCATAATTCTTTTTGCTTTTGGATGTATCAACTCCTCTCAATCTTCTTGTAAATCTTTAGCCACAAAGCTTTTTCAATTTTTAGGAACTTTGGGCCAATCAACCCAACAAAGGAGAAAAACTACAAATTTTTAGAGAAACTCTTCAAAGAAGTAACTCAAGTGTTTCCAGACAAATATGTCCATCTTGGCGCCGATGAAGTAGATTTTACTTGTTGGTAAGTTTGTCATGAATTTTATCCGTATGATGAACAAGAAAGCAGAGAAACTAGCTAAGCATCATAGGAAATTATTCATCAAAGATTGCAATCCTTCTCTCCTTTCTGTCCAGTGTTCAAAAATTCTCTGACTTTCAGTGAAGCTAAATTAATAATCAAATTATATGCCATTTATGGCATTGATATGTGTGTGGTTATGATATTCTTATTTACTCCTCTCACAAAACTTCAGTGTTCCTTCCCTTTCATTGTTTCCGAATCCTTTTGTAGCAAACCCTTTTACTTTTCCGTTCCTTCCCACTACTTCAGTTTTCTTTGTTTTTCTTGCAGAAGTTTTCTTTCTTTATAAAACAAGAAAAAACTCCCTGCAAGTTTTCTTGATTATTTCATTCACGATGCCAGAAGCGCCGGGAAGGGGGTCAAGGGGGGATGGTCACCCCTCCAATACTCTCCAGGACCACATTTCTAATTCTTCTAATTCAGGCGTAAAAATTGCGGAAGGGGTAAGGCCGATGATCTCCGCCCCAGACCCCGTCCTGTTTTGCCCCTCCAATAAAAAATCCTGACGTTTGACTGTTAGATCTTTCTTCATCGTGACGATACTGTTTTGTGACCATGAGCGATAGGATCAGTGTGAAACTTATTGAATGAGAATCAATGTCTTCACAGATGCGTATGGCAAACCTTTAATGGTCATAAAAGTGCGTTTTTCGAAGTTCTAAAGAGTGTGGAACTAGAAACGTTTGCCGCAGGCTAGATTCTGGACCCCCATTTTTCTCGCTTTGTTCACAGTTCAGCACTCACTGTTTTACCCAATTTGAAACCCCAGCGGTCCTGGGTGCACTTGTCAGTTATGTATCTGCATGGAAGCACCTTCCAAACTGCAGAATTTTCTAATTTGTGTAACGCAGTAGTGAAAATATTGTTTTACAGTCCGTGTTGGCGCGAAAACTGAAAAATTGATGCGTGAATCCGTTACCCAGGATGCTATGGGGGTCCTCTACCCTCTATTGAGTGAGGCGAGTAAGTCACTGCCCCGCAGTTGAGCGTTTATCGAAACATGAATGAATGAATGAATGAATTAATGAATGAATGAATGAATGAATGAATGAATGAATGAATGAATGAATGAATGAATGAATGAATGAATGAATGAATTATTGAATATCGAAACACGTATGGCTTTTTATTTTCAGGAAGCAAAATAAAGGAATCGGGGAATGGATGACGCAAAATAATAATGAAACTTACGAACAACTGGAGCAATATTATGCTGAAAGGTAAATTTATAATGTTCTACTTCGAAGAATTAACCAAAACAGAAAAAAAGTACAGCTAGACATGTTAAAGTGTGAAATTATGCAGTTTCAATTTCCTTAACCGGAGCACATATCATTGGATTGAGGGGATGAAGGAGTGAAATACTCCCTCCCGATAATGCTGAAAAGATCCCCCATTGGAGTATATGAGAAAAAATTTCATTTTCATTTCATTTTCCATTTAATCCATATTTAAAGTTGGTATTTGCAATAGTAAATAAAACATACTAATTCAAACCAACTATTTACAAAAATATACTATGCACAAAAATTAGCGGCATATTTTACATTGCATTTGTTGCCAGCACCGTCTTTGATCTCCCTTTAATTTGTTGTCAATTTCAATGTGCACGAACAAGGATGATTTTTATGAAGAATGGATATAAATGATTCTGAAACAATGGTCTTCAAATCCCTGGATGCGTTGGCTCCACAAAACTTTAGTAACCTGATCACTAGAAACTCTGAATGCTCCTCCCGTAGCCTCCGCAATGCAAACACAGATCTGAGATTACTTTTGAAGAAACAGCAACCAGTCAAAAATGTTTTACTTTCAGAGGAGCCCAACTGTGGAATAGCCTCCTCCCTGAACTGTGAAGAAAGATTTTGGCAAAACCGTACAAATTTTCCACTCTGCATACCTAATTTATCCCAAGCATACCCATTTTACTTTCGGTGAAAAGGTGTATTATTGACAAGCATTTCGTTTTCTTGCAGGTTAATAAAGATAGTTGATGGTCTTCAAAGAAATTATATTGTATGGCAAGACATATTTGACAACGGTGTGCAGGTAAATTGTTTTATTTTCTATTTAATTTAAAAATGCTATTTTAAAAACTGAAGTGCCTGAAAACTTTGCAATTTCTAAAATGCTAAATTTTTTTCTGTTCAACCACTGGCTGGAGGAATTCAAAACAAGATTTTCCATGATGCGTCGAGCCTTCGTGACTCATTATTTCGTTACTGGTGTTTGAGCGGCGTTTAATCTCTGCGCATAGTAGAGTGACGTACCAAGAGCTATTTTCCGTTTGAGTGACATAAATGCTCGAAGTCTCGTGTCATATAATATATATCATCATATCATATCATATGAATATTTAGGCGCGATGCCCTGTCAGTTCTTAGAAAAGTATGATAGGTAAGAAATACAAATAGAAATTTTGAAAAACCTATAAGGCTGCTCTTCCTAGGGGTCATGCTTTAATTACCGCGAAGGTAGATGAGTGGATCCAGATCCCCACGGCCCCGCAACTCCCAGAAGGACAGCACTCCATAAGCTCCAGTCCGGTCCAAAACAGACCAAATCAGTACCTGTCGGGCACCATCCCCAAAAACACCACGAGGCCCCAGGAACCAGAACGCACTCACCCATCCTAGCTCCTTAGGATCTGCCAAGCGTTGGAACCAAAATGGTGACGTGATGCATCATATCAGAAATGAAATGATGAACCAGGAAAGCTCAATAAATCATACGTTTTTTTTTTCTAATTCAGAATTTCCTACTGCCTGTAGCTTGACTATGTCTATGTCCATGATTACTGCACAGGGGAGGGGGTCTAGGAGCCTCAGTAAAGACGTAGTTTTGGTTTCTTTGGTTCCCTGTGATCCACCGTACGGAAACAACAACTGTTTAATTTGACACAGATTACATCATCGTTGCAGTCGACCTGCATTTGTGATAGTAGAAGTATAGAAACTCACTTTCTTTTCTCTTTGTTACCGATACGAGGCACAGGATTTGAAAAAAACAACGAGTTCCAACCGTAGCCAATGAGATAAGAGCTCTCGCATAACAAAATGCTTTTCTACTGTAACAATGGCAGGCCGAGCGCAACGATGATTTTATCCGTATCAAATTACATAGATATTGGTTTCATCATCCGGATCACAGGGAGCCAAAGAAACCAAAACTACAGTCTTTCCTGAGGCTTCTTGTGATTACTTTAGGAGATGTTGGTCAACGAGGGTTTCGCGATGAACGTAGCAGGCTCTATGATTTACTAGCCTGCGTACAGACTCTACTGATCCCTTTTCAGACAGCTTCTTTCACTTTTAGTTGAAAGACAGTACTGTTATCAACATTTGGCTTGGTGGCTGGGAAAACGAAATGAAAAAAGTAACAGAAAAGGGACACAAAGCAATCCTTTCTGCTTGTTGGTATCTTAATTACATCAATTATGGAATGGATTGGCCTGAGGTTAGTTAAATTTAAAACTTTAAGAGTTGTATGCCTTAATATTTCGTAGTTCAGTTAATCTCGATCAGTCCCGATCAGTTAATCTCGAGTTAGCAAAAAATTAATCACCTGCGCAAGAAAATCGAAGTTACATGATTTTTAGAGTCGGGAAACTGCGATAATAAGTATCATTTTGAATAACCGTTTGTAAACACTAGTCAAGGGAGGCTACCTACTATATTTGTTCAAAAACTGAAATACGGTCTCATAGCTTTTGCGTAGCTATTCCTGAAAAAATGCTGGAATGAAATGCATCTTATCACATTAATGCTAATTATAGATTCATTGGTAAATTGCTAAAATATCTGAAAATGCTAAGAGCTGCCTTTTTAGATTGAAACTGAAGCCTCCTTTTTTTAAATTTGCTCCAGAAATGTGTCATCTGTGATTCCATGAAACTCAACGGAACGAAAACCAGGTTGCCAAGATCTTTTGATTGGTTCCTTCTCGAAGCAAATACAGTCTAAATTATTGATTTTCTGTGAATTTTAAAAGCACATCGGTTTAACCTAGACTTTCTCTCAAATTTATTGGCTACCTGCTTACGTCTCAGTATCACTCATTGATACAGACGTGTCGAGATAAGTAGGTAAAGGTGAAGGTGACATTGCGGTTTTTAGCTACAAGCGTAGAAGTGGCTAAGCGCTAATCGAGTCCGCAACCCCTTGTCATGACGCTCAAGTGGTGGGGTCCTACCGGGCAACGAACCGACTCCGCCTGACTGTTCTGACTGCAAAGTCAGAGGGTTACACCACTGCCCCACAACACCTTCAAGTAAATGAATAGCCGAAGTTTTTCTACCAGATTGAGCCACAAAACTTCTTCTGTTGATGTCGTCCCTTTCCTCCCCTAGAAAGAAATATCTGGCAATAATCTACATAAATGCCTTTTAATAACTTTGTAATGGCCGTTTCTGAGTTTGAATTTTCTTATTACAGTTTTACTTCTGTGATCCTCAAGATTTCGACGGTAAGTCATTTTACATTCGAATTTTTGTAGCTCTCGTGGGAGCTCATCTCTCAGATCACTGAAAAATATAAAACATCGATTCCGGGACAAAATTACTTGAGAGCTTTCCTTTTGTCGAAGAAAGTTGCAGGACCTATTCATTCTCGTTAACCAATTCTCTGTTTATTTTATTGCCCCATAGTTACCCAGTTACCTGAGTAAAATTTAGACCGTGTTCGAACGTGGCACTTCACTGTGAAATTTTACTATGACGTAGAATGCGAAATAAAAGCATCGAAGAAAAGTCCAATGAAAACTTTGAGCAGTCAAATTATGCGAATTTCAAGAAACTTTCCGCATTTCCTCATGCTCTTAGTTTCTTATAACATATAACATAATACTTCACCAAAAATTATTGTTTCTCTTCCCTTGTCTCATCAAAGTTGTAATTACTCTTCCGCTGCATAGGTACCGATGAACAGAAAAATCTTGTCATCGGAGGCACTGCTGCAATGTGGGGAGAATATGTTGATGCTACTAACATATTGCCAAGAACATGGTGAGCTGTTTAAAATCTTTTTCAGTTTTCAAATATATTTTAAGATCTGATAAGTTGGAAATCCCAGTCATTTAACGCAAAAAAATCAGGAGGTTAACATCATTTCGGACATTTCAAAGGTCCGAAAACCTCAGTGTCTGAAAGTTTTTGTGGTCTGAAATATTTAGCAATGAAGAAAAACCTTGAAGCATTTTTCTTTTTTCTCTATCAATATTAAAAAACTACAATATATAATGTTATATTACACTGTTCCATCCATAGTGAAAAAGAACATAAAGCCACCGGGTCTTCACTATGGATGGCACTTACGAGTCAAATTAATTTTTGTATACAAAAAACAAAGAACAAAAACCGCAAAACCAAGACAAAATTCGCACAAACAGCAACAAAACAACTAAGCCAATCAAAGAAATTTGAAATTAGAGCTATTCAACTTGTAGCTGTAAACGAGAGAAACATATTGCAGTGCATGGTTTATCCCAGTAATCCACCTCAGCAATGCGGAACAAAACAGAGACAGAAAAGAGCACAAACACGAAGATGGG
The DNA here is from genome assembly GCA_964020215.1 of Aurelia sp. 3 sensu Dawson et al. (2005). Lineage (NCBI taxonomy): Eukaryota > Metazoa > Cnidaria > Scyphozoa > Semaeostomeae > Ulmaridae > Aurelia > Aurelia sp. 3 sensu Dawson et al. (2005). The sequence goes on from OZ026593.1 coordinate 3,726,319, forward strand.
GAACTGGGAATTGGGAACTGCTGCAACATTTTTTCTTCAAAGTAAACCAATCAAGCATTATAATTGTGTACCGGAGGGGGAGGGGAGTACTTGATTGGTCAACACCAGAAAGTATTCTGGTGTTATTTATAATTCTAGTGTTGCTGTAATGCGATATCATATGTTATACGAGATGACCACAGGGAGCCATACATCGTGATTTTTGATTGCTCATCACTAACATGCCTTAGAACTTGAAAATCACCTTAACTAAGGAAAGTATTCTTACGTTGTACAAAAGTTAACTATGTTAACTAGACAGCAATTACTCTATGTACTAGGTTTTGAAAATACCGTGTGTCTCAAAAAAGTACCCTCTTTTTGAATAAACAAGGAAGCAAAACGATGAAATATCAGGACTTTTTTAGTTCACAGCGACTTTTGTGGATCTTCAATTTAAATGCATATACCTTGCATTTTAAAATCGTCCACCAAACACCGGAAATATGAGTTGGCAAGTGAAAATTACAAGTGCACTTGAACACAGAGGTTTTGCGAAAGGGCCTACTCATAACTTAATATCACAGGCATTGTTTGCAAAGGAATTTCAACTTTGACCTTAATTTTTTCTTGTGAAATGAATTTTGCCTTGAAATTCTTCAATTTGAAATTACTTTTCTTTTAAGGAATCTGTCCTTGCATCGCCTTCCATCCCAAGCGCTATTTTTTATCAGGGAAGAGGAAAAGAAGCACCTAGGATCGTATTTTTTAGATATGGCACGACTTCATCATTGTTACCACATTTTATTATATTAGTTTAATCAGGACGATGCCCATCTTTTTTTTTTGCAAAAGTAAAAAACTAGAAACTAAACTTTACAGGTGCTTGGAAAATGTCAATGATACAAATCATGGCTAGGCCCCTTTCAAAACCTCTGGTTTCGGGTGCACTACAAGTTTTTGACTTTGCAAGCTTGTATCTCTGATATTTGGTAGAAGATTGTTAAATGCAAGGTATGTACATCCAAGTTGAAGATTGATAGATTTAATTGTGCACTCGGAGAGAAAGGATGTCTTTTCGGTTTGGTCCTATTTCCAGTCAAAAGGGGGTACTTTTTTGAGACATCTGGTAGGTGATGAATAAACACAGTTCTTACAAGGTAGGCGCCCTTGTTACGAAATTGGAGAAAGTTATTCAACGTACACCTGGGGGAGGTGCTTGATTAGGGAAGTGACGGGGGTGTGCGGCAAATCTCTCTACACCCTGCACCCTGTCGCAGAATAAAAACCAAAAGTATACCCTGTCGCATAAAAATTTTGCCACAAATGTACATAATCCGTTGTTTCAATGGAGCTCTAACAAGTTTCCTTCCACATGATGCCCTGCGGCACAATTTTCTCATCAATTTCAAAACCCTGTCGCATAATCTTAGTCAGAGAGGGATACCCTTTCGCATAATTTTTACCGTAAAGGGACACCCTTTTGAGTGGCAAGTCCCACCTAGTCAAGTATGGAAGTACACTCCCCCCACCCCCCCCCCGGAACGTACAAGATTGTTCGTACAAAAACTAAACTTAGAGCACAAGTTCTTGAATTATTGTTGTTTTTAGGGCACGTGGTCTTGCTGTTGGGGAACGTCTTTGGAGTGCGAAATCAGTAAAGAATGCCAAGGATGCAATGGAAAGAATTTGGGAACATCGATGCCGATACCTCAGGTAACAAATTTCTTGTGCTCAGCACATACGCATACCGAGGCCAGTCCGAGAAATTCGCTGGCAACCAAAAATATCAGTTTAGCTTCACTGCAATCCACTTGTAACTAGAGAGAAAACTGTCAAAGCTGAAAGGAAATCGAGTAATCACTTACCAGCAGCAATACCAAATTATTACACCAGATACGCGTTTCGTCGCACATTCTTCAGTCTAGTTCATGTGAAGAACAGATAAATGACACTACCGGGCTGTTTTATACCGAACACAACAAAAGACATGTGAGTATCACGTGAACATCACACCTGAGCTACTGATTGGCTAATCTGAAACAAAGGCCGTCCAATTAACAAGCGCCAAAACTTTTGGCGGCAACTTGTGAAAGCATAAGCAAAATCACAAAAATTCTTGTCTTTCGGCTATCAGGCATAATTTATTACATTGCAATTATTCCATACAATGTTCAAACGTCTGAGCGTTTTCTGCGCACCCGATAGAAGCTTTAAATAAACACATATATATTTTTCTTGACAGTCGTGGAATTCCAGCAGAACCTGTGGTCAAAGGAAAATTTTGCATCGACGAATGGGACCCGTGAAAGATATCTTCAGAAGATACGACTGAAAAGTGTGTCAGAAACATTTATTCGTCAAGTATGTGCGCTGGGTAAACAGGGTATCAGTTAGCCTGCGTGCAGACTATACTATAGTCTGCACGCAGGCTAGGTATCAGTTGACCTTTTCGCAATTTGGAGAAAGGGACTGGAGAGAGCGTGGCCCATTCTGACAGCCGTAGCAACAGCAGAGATCAGGGGAATCTTCTTCTTGCGGCTCGGTTGCATCTGCCTGCAAACTCGAGTTATCTTCGATTTATTTGCACATTTCGAGAGTTGAACAACACTTGCTTATCATGATAAATGTTTTCTCTGGATTATTTAGCCTTCTGGTCATCCTTTCAACCATTTTGTGAGTGTATTTTGGGCCACTTTATTGCAGGTATACGTCCTCGGCTCTGCAGCTGCTCAGTTTATGCCAAACCGATCAATGGGCCTAACTTCAAACTTGAACGAACACATGCAATTAAATGGCTTAAAATACACTCACAAATGGGAGGACAGACAGCAAGACGCCTGGACAATCCAGAGAAAGCGCTTACCGCATATCGAGGGGCTACCGTTTGGAATAGTCCAGATCACCAAATCAAACTGTCTCCCTCGCTATCAAACTTCAAATTAAAACTAAAGGAAGGATTATAAAGCAAACTTTACGTACTTCCTTCCATCAAGAACATATATTAATTTTTCCTCTCTGTTGCAATTTAATTTCCTTTTTTCGTTTGGATAGGAATAATTAAAATTAGGTTTTTTTAGGGAATTTATCTCACAATGTATTAAGTGGTATTAGGAATTTATTGAGTAATTAATTTTTTCTTTTTGTCTTTCTTTTCAGTTTTAACAGGGCACATTGTAAAGCAGTTTTTTTCCGTATGAACTGAATGTTTTTTACCTTTCATTTTATTTCATTTTAAAAATATTTATCCTGGGATACAATTCAGTTAAAAAAATAATGTAGCAACTGCTTTCCAATTGTCCCAGCAAAGGAAAAAAAAATTAATAAGATCTAAGCCTATTTACAATAATTTATACTTAAATAGCTATAAAAACGTAAAAGGGAAAAAAAAGGTAACTCATTCGATACGATTCGATGCAGATCAGCTTTCCTTGAATGTTCTCAATTCGAAGCTTTTAGTTTACTTTTAAATGACTGAATCGAAGGGGCTAATTTCATTTCCGAATCGAATTTATTCCATGCGTTGGCTCCACGAAACGCAAATGATTTTTGGCCATAAGCTGTTCTCATTTTTGGTAGAGCAAGATTGCATTTGGTATTACGTAGAACCCTGGCATGAACATCAGACAACTTGGAGAAAATTTTACCTAGGTTTTCAGGTGCGAGGTCATTCAAAGATTTGAACACCATTGTACAAGTTTCTCGATTGATTAGTTTATCAATTGACGGCCAGCCAAGCCTCTGCAATAGAGGAGCGGCCGGAGTGTCAAACGGGCTACCTGTAACAATTCTAGCAGCTCTGTTCTGTAATTTCTGCAAAGCTTTCAGTTTAGTTGCCCCGCAACATCCCCAAACGGAGCAACAATAACTGAAATGTGGTTGAACAATGCTAAGATACATGTTCCTTAATGTATCCTCTTGCACATAGTGTTTTGCATACTTCAAAAGTCCTATAGCTCTGGAGATCTTCTTCTGCGTACACACAACATTGCTCTCCCACTTAAGATTGTCGTCAATCATGAGACCAAGATATTTAGTTTCCTTCACAAGATCGATATCCTTTCCATTTACTTGAAAATGAGGAATCGGTACCATTGGTGTATCAATCTTCCTCAACTTTTGCGACGATCCTATGATCATGGCCTGAGTCTTGACAACATTCAAGGAAAGCTTATTTCCCTGTAACCATTTCTCTAGGCAGGCAAGTTCAGCATTGACAACAGCGTCAATCTCTTCTATATTATCTGAAGAAAACGAAATTGCTGTATCATCCGCATACATCGTTGCCTTTGCACGTTTTAATGCAAAAGGTAGGTCATTAATGTAAATCAAAAATAGAAGCGGTCCAAGGCAAGAACCTTGAGGTACCCCTATGTTGATTTCAGCAAGATCGGAGCAGACGCCGTTGACCTTGCAGAACTGCCTGCGATTATCTAAGTATGAGCTAAACCACTGGTGTTCAAGACCGTTGATTCCGTAATTACGCATCTTATTCAGAAGAATTTGATGGTCGACTGTATCAAAGGCTTTCTTTAGATCAATGAAAATCTTGGCGGTAAATTTCCCTCTGTCAATATTTACGTACCAATCATTTGTACAGTTCAGTAAACAAGAGACAACCGAATGCAAGTTACGGAAACCATACTGATCTATAAATAAGTGCTTGTTAGAATCAAGATACTCGTACAATTGATCATAGATGAGCTTTTCGAATAACCTTGAAACTACTGGTTGGACGGAAATTGGTCTATAATTCGATCTATCCTCGGTTGATCCACTTTTAAAGATGGGAGCAACACGTGCTATCTTCCAGCTATTGGGAAATATTCCTGACTCAATTGACATATTATTGATCCTACATAGAGAATGTGAGATAACTGGAAACGCAATTTTAATGAAATGGCTTGCAATACCATCTGATCCAAAGCCGAATGAGGTCTTCACTTTCTTGAGAGCCTTTTCTACAGAAACAGAATAGACTGTCTTGAACTGGAAACTCGTACCTTCTTCATTGATGTTATATTCATTCGAAAGTAAGGGGTTTGGCTGCTGCGGTATATCGTCACTAAGCTTTCTACCTATGCTACAAAAGAAATCATTCATCGAATGTGCGATCTCGCTGTTGTCAGTTACATTGCGACCTTCAACATCAAGACAGCTGACATTCGTCGTCTTTGATCTCTTATTCAACAAAAGGTTGATCGTTTTCCATGTCTCTTTCAAGTTCCCCCTATAAAGAGCAATCTTTTTGGTAAAGTAGTCTCGCTTGAGCTTTTTGCCAAGATTGTTTACCCTGTATAAATAATTTAAAATGAAATGAAATGAATGAAATGAAGAAAGTATCATGCAACTCTTGAAAAGTGTAAATAAAATCGAGAAAATCCAGAGATTGCAGCGAGAAGCGACCGAGACAGTACGCTTATCACCGAAGCATAGGGGATTTCCCTGATTTCCCATTGTTGCCAAGGCTGTCAGTATGGGCCGCGCTCTCCCCAGTCCCTTTCTCCAAATTGCGAAAAGGTCTCTATTGTGAAAATGGACCGTTTTTCTAATGGGTTTGTCTGGTTGGTGACTTCAAAGCTACCTAATTCTAAAACGGTTCACCTCGCAGAGATGGGAACACATTCCCAATCAAACACAAAATTCTTCAAAACGACAAGTTTCAGATTCATCCTGACGAAAATGAGGTTTTCAGTTTTAAAACACGATTACGCGTCTGGTGCTTGACAGCAAGGACTATAGTTACAAATTACCGTAGCAACACAGGCAAAGTCGCCTCGATTTCAGATTTTCGCAGCTGAAAACGTTAATGTCTCCTAAGTCTGCCAGACCTTACCAGACCTGCCTTTTGGAGAAGAATGTTTAGCAGGCCTTCCAAACCTACCAAACCTGCCGTTTTCAGAATCTGGGAGTCAATCAAACACGAAATTCGAGTCTGCCAAGTCTACCGTTTTCAGAATTGGTACCAATCAAACACACCCTATAATAAAGTAAAGGTTACTCTCAAAAGTGGAAAACTTTTGGAAATTGTAATATTTCAGTTCTGAAACTTTTCAATTTTTAAGATTTTTACAAATCATCATTATTTTACATGGAAAGAATATCTCCTACACTCTTGTAATTATTTCACAGAACTCTAACAAAATAAAGGCATTGGGATGCTTGGAATTTTATTTATCTTTTAATGGCGATGTTTATAGATGAAATCATTCATCAATAATACATGTTTACAGCATTCGCAACTCTCTTTGCTTCAGCCCTGTGAGAAGCATATAGGAAGATTTTGATTTGCCTGTTCGTGACTACACTGCACACTGTAACTTCTACTTCCTATGGACTTACGTTCAGGCTAAAATTCGGTACCTTAAGAAGACCTATTTGGACGAAAATTGAAGCCTTTAGCCTTACTTTTTTGCGACGAATTCGGTATGCTAATAAGATGTATGATTTAACAAAAATGCCCTGCAATTTGCTAAAATGTGGGGTGCGAAAAGAGGCATATTTTGGCATAAGTGCAAGCCTACGATCCTCCATTTCGATGAAAGTTCCCATAAAAAGAGCAAATGTTGGAGACCTAATATGCATTCTGCTTTGCTTTTCTGGTACTACCTTGTTCTTGTAAAAAGGCAAATTTTGCGAAAAATGTAAGTCTTTATTTTGTTGGAATTCCATATTCTGAAAAGGACCTATTTTGGAGATAAATGAAATCCTACTGCCTTTTTCGGCGAAGATTCTAAGTACGAAAGAAGAAAGACCTAGGAAAGACGTATTCTGGCGATAAATAAAAGCCTGTATGTAGCCTTACATTCTACCTGGAAATTCGGTATCCTAAAAGGCATATTTTGGCAAAAAAGCAAGCTTATACATAGCCTCACATTTTAGTTAAAAATTCGGTCTCCTCAAAATAGACCTATTTTGGTGAAAACTGGAAGCCCATAGCCCTACATTTTGTCCAAAATTCGGAATCCTAGAAAAGCGGCATTTTATAGGAAAAGCTGAAAGCCTATAGCCTTGCATTTTCTTGAAATTCGGTATCCTAAAAAGCGGCACTTTTTTGGTGAAAACTGCAAGCCAATAGCCTTGCATTTTGTTGAATCTTCAGTATCCTAAAAAGAAGCCTTTTTGGTGAAAACTGCAAGCCTATAGCCTTACGTTTGCTGAAAATTCGGTATCCTAAAAAGAGGCCTTTTTGGTGAAAACTGCAAGCCTATAACCTTATATTTTACTGAAAATTCGGTATCCTTAAAAGTGGCCTGTTTTGGTGAAAACTGTAAGCCTTGGTGAAAACTGTAAGCCGTATAGCCTTATATTTTACTGAAAATTCAGTATCCTGAAAAGAGGCCTTTTTGGTGAAAACTGCAAGCCTATAACCTTATATTTTACTGAAAATTCGGTATCCTTAAAAGTGGCCTGTTTTGGTGAAAACTGTAAGCCTTGGTGAAAACTGTAAGCCGTATAGCCTTACGTTTTGCTGAAAATTGGGTATCCTAAACAGAGACCATTTTTGGCGAAAACTGCAAGCCTATAGCCTTACATTTTGCAGAAAATTCGGTATCCTAATAGGAGGCCTGTTTTGGTGAAAACTGCAAGCCTATAGCCTTATATTTTGTTAAAAATTCGGTATCCTAAACAGAGACCATTTTTGGTGAAAACTGCAAGCCTATAGCCTTATATTTTGTTGAAGATTCAGTATCCTAAAAAGAGGCCTTTTTGGTGAAGACTACAAGCCTATAGCCTTATATTTTGTTGAAAATTCGGTGTCCTAAAAAGAGGCCTTTTTGGTGAAAACTGCAAGCCTATAGCCTTACATTTTGTTGAAGATTCAGTATCCTAAAAAGAGGCCTTTTTGGTGAAAATTACAAGGCTATAGCCTTAAATTTTGCTGAAAATTCGGTATCCTAATAGGAGGCCTTTTTGGTGAAAATTACAAGGCTGTAGGCTTACATTTTGCTGAAAATTCGGTATCCTAAACAGAGACCATTTTTGGTGAAAACTGCAAGCTTACAGCCTTACATTTTGCTGAAAATTCATATCCTGAAGAGAGGCCTTTTTGGTGAAAACTGCAAGCCTATAGCCTTATATTTTGTTGAAGATTCAGCATCCTGAAAAGAGGCCTTTTTGGTGAAAACTACAAGCCTATAGCCTTACAGTTTGCTGAAAATTCGGTATCCTGAAAAGAGGCCTTTTTGGTGAAAATTACAAGGCTATAGCCTTATATTTTGGTGAAAATTCGGTATCCTAAAAAGAGGCCTTTTTGGTGAAAATTACAAGGCTATAGCCTTAAATTTTGCTGAAAATTCGGTATCCTAAAAAGAGACCATTTTTGGTGAAAACTGCAAGCTTACAGCCTTACATTTTGCTGAAAATTCGGTATCCTAAAAAGAGGCCTTTTTGGTGAAAAATACAAGCCTATAGCCTTACAGTTTGCTGAAAATTCGGTATCCTGAAAAGAGGCCTTTTTGGTGAAAATTACAAGGCTATAGCCTTACATTTTGCTGAAAATTCGGTATCCTAAAAATAGGCCTTTTTGGTGAAAACTACAAGGCTATAGCGTTACATTTTGCTGAAAATTCATATCCTGAAAAGAGGCCTTTTTGGTGAAAACTACAAGCCTATAGCCTTACAGTTTGCTGAAAATTCATATCCTGAAAAGAGGCCTTTTTGGTGAAAATTACAAGGCTATAGCCTTAAATTTTCCTGAAAATTCGGTATCCTAAAAAGAGGCCTTTTTGGTGAAAATTACAAGGCTATAGCCTTAAATTTTGCTGAAAATTCGGTATCCTAAACAGAGACCATTTTTGGTGAAAACTGCAAGCTTACAGCCTTACATTTTGCTGAAAATTCATATCCTGAAAAGAGGCCTTTTTGGTGAAAACTACAAGCCTATAGCCTTACAGTTTGCTGAAAATTCGGTATCCTGAAAAGAGGCCTTTTTGGTGAAAATTACAAGGCTATAGCCTTAAATTTTGCTGAAAATTCGGTATCCTGAAAAGAGGCCTTTTTGGTGAAAACTACAAGGCTATAGCCTTAAATTTTGCTGAAAATTCGGTATCCTGAAAAGAGGCCTTTTTGGTGAAAATTACAAGGCTATAGCCTTAAATTTTGCTGAAAATTCGGTATCCTAAAAATAGGCCTTTTTGGTGAAAACTACAAGGCTATACCCTTACATTTTGCTGAAAATTCATATCCTGAAAAGAGGCCTTTTTGGTGAAAACTACAAGGCTATAGCGTTACATTTTGCTGAAAATTCATATCCTGAAAAGAGGCCTTTTTGGTGAAAACTACAGCCTATAGCCTTACAGTTTGCTGAAAATTCGGTATCCTGAAAAGAGGCCTTTTTGGTGAAAATTACAAGGCTATAGCCTTAAATTTTGCTGAAAATTCGGTATCCTAAAAAGAGGCCTTTTTGGTGAAAATTACAAGGCTATAGCCTTAAATTTTGCTGAAAATTCGGTATCCTAAACAGAGACCATTTTTGGTGAAAACTGCAAGCTTACAGCCTTATATTTTGCCTAGGTCCTCTTTTCTTTCTTATCTATATCAATGACTTGACTGATGGCTTAAAGTGCAATGTGAAACTATTTGCCGATGACACATCAATTTTCACAGTCGTTCATGATCCACATACAGCTGCTCTTGATATGAACCATGATCTGAATCTCATCAAGCTGTGGGCACACAGTTGGCGAATGTCCTTTAATCCTGACCCAACTAAACAAGCAGTTGAGGTGACCTTTTCCAAAAAGAGAATTCAAACGAATCACCCGCCCATCTTTTTTAATGGTGCTCCCGTAATGAGGGTCCAAGAGCAAAAACACCTTGGTGTCATACTAGATTCTAAGCTGTCCTTCGCGAGCCATATTCAGTCAGTTATTTCCAAATGTAGACAAGGAATAGGGATGTTGAGATTCCTCTCGAAATATTTGCCCCGACACACGCTTAATGAAATGTATAAGCTATATGTTCGACCGCACCTGGATTATGGTGACATAATATATCACATTCCCCAAAATATATGTGAATTTAGTCAAACTGTCACTTTGACTAATTTAATGGAAAAACTCGAATCGGTTCAATATTCCGCTGCTTTAGCTGTGACCGGCGCTTGGAAGGGCACATCTCGTCAGAAAATCTATGATGAACTTGGTTGGGAATCGCTCAACTTCCGAAGATGGAGTAGACGCCTTGTTCTTTTTTATAAGATTATAAATAATTTGACTCCAGACTACACAAGGAGTCCTGTACCTCAGCTTCAGGAATCTGACTACAGTCTTCGCAGAAGAGCTGCAGTAGGGCAAATACGTGCGAGAACGGAGAGATTCAAATCAAGTTTCTATCCTAACTGTTTGTCGGAATGGGAAAAGCTCGACCCTGAGATTAGACAATCCTGCTCAGTGAATGTTTTCAAGAAACGACTATTAGCAATGATCCGTCCACCTTCAAAAAAGGTCTATAACATTCACGACCCAAAAGGTTTATCAATTTTAACACAACTTCGCGTTGGACTCAGCAAGCTGAATTTTCACAAATTCAAACATAACTTCAGCGATACTTTAAATCCTTTGTGCCCGATAAACGATGGTATTGAGGATACGGAACACTTTTTGCTGCTCTGCCATGCTTATGACCAAGAAAGACGTGATCTTCTCAACAGTGTGAATGCGATACTGCGCCCCCACGGATTAACAAACCTCACAAATGAAACCTTACTTCAAATCCTCCTGTATGGCCACGAAAAGTTATCCTTTGATTTGAACACAAAAATTCTTGAGGCAACGTTAAACTACATTCACGCCTCAGAACGGTTTCAATGAGTTCGTAAGTTTGCTGTCTCCTCTCTCTTGTAACTTGTACTTTGTTTTTTCGTACATTTATTTTTTGTGATTTTTTTTTTGTCGGAATAATCTGTAATTGTTGTTTTCCTATTTGCCTTTTGTAATATGTTATTTGTAATATTTATATGTAATATCAATTTGAATATCTATGTTAAATGTTATGGTCACAGGGTTGCTATGTATTTCCATGCTCCTCGTGGCATCGTCTTGTAACCTTTGTTTGTTTACTGTAAAATTTTATTGGAATATAAAAAAAAAAAAAAAAATTTTGCTGCAAATTCGGTATCCTGAAAAGAGACCATTATTTGGTGAAAACTGCAAGCCTATAGCCTTATATTTTGTTGAAAATTCGGTATCCTGAAAAGAGGCCTTTTTTGGTGAAAACTACAAGGCTATAGCCTTATATTTTGGTGAAAATTCGGTATCCTAAAAAGAGGCCTTTTTGGTGAAAATTACAAGGCTATAGCCTTAAATTTTGCTGAAAATTCGGTATCCTAAAAAGAGACCATTTTTGGTGAAAACTGCAAGCTTACAGCCTTACATTTTGCTGAAAATTCGGTATCCTAAAAAGAGGCCTTTTTGGTGAAAAATACAAGCCTATAGCCTTACAGTTTGCTGAAAATTCGGTATCCTGAAAAGAGGCCTTTTTGGTGAAAATTACAAGGCTATAGCCTTACATTTTGCTGAAAATTCGGTATCCTAAAAATAGGCCTTTTTGGTGGAAACTACAAGGCTATAGCCTTACATTTTGCTGAAAATTCATGTCCTGAAAAGAGGCCTTTTTGGTGAAAACTACAAGCCTATAGCCTTACAGTTTGCTGAAAATTCATATCCTGAAAAGAGGCCTTTTTGGTGAAAATTACAAGGCTATAGCCTTAAATTTTCCTGAAAATTCGGTATCCTAAAAAGAGGCCTTTTTGGTGAAAATTACAAGGCTATAGCCTTAAATTTTGCTGAAAATTCGGTATCCTAAACAGAGACCATTTTTGGTGAAAACTGCAAGCTTACAGCCTTACATTTTGCTGAAAATTCATATCCTGAAAAGAGGCCTTTTTGGTGAAAACTACAAGCCTAAAGCCTTAAATTTTGCTGAAAATTCGGTATCCTGAAAAGAGTCCTTTTTGGTGAAAATTACAAGGCTATAGCCTTACATTTTGCTGAAAATTCGGTATCCTAAAAATAGGCCTTTTTGGTGAAAACTACAAGGCTATAGCGTTACATTTTGCTGAAAATTCATATCCTGAAAAGAGGCCTTTTTGGTGAAAACTACAAGCCTATAGCCTTACAGTTTGCTGAAAATTCGGTATCCTGAAAAGAGGCCTTTTTGGTGAAAATTACAAGGCTATAGCCTTAAATTTTGCTGAAAATTCGGTATCCTAAAAAGAGGCCTTTTTGGTGAAAATTACAAGGCTATAGCCTTAAATTTTGCTGAAAATTCGGTATCCTAAACAGAGACCATTTTTGGTGAAAACTGCAAGCTTACAGCCTTACATTTTGCTGAAAATTCATATCCTGAAAAGAGGCCTTTTTGGTGAAAACTACAAGCCTATAGCCTTACAGTTTGCTGAAAATTCGGTATCCTGAAAAGAGGCCTTTTTGGTGAAAATTACAAGGCTATAGCCTTAAATTTTGCTGAAAATTCGGTATCCTGAAAAGAGGCCTTTTTAGTGAAAATTACAAGGCTATGGCCTTAAATTTTGCTGAAAATTCGGTATCCTAAAAATAGGCCTTTTTGGTGAAAACTACAAGGCTATACCCTTACATTTTGCTGAAAATTCATATCCTGAAAAGAGGCCTTTTTGGTGAAAACTACAAGCCTAAAGCCTTAAATTTTGCTGAAAATTCGGTATCCTGAAAAGAGGCCTTTTTGGTGAAAACTACAAGCCTATAGCCTTACAGTTTGCTGAAAATTCGGTATCCTGAAAAGAGGCCTTTTTGGTGAAAACTACAAGGCTATAGCCTTACATTTTGCTGAAAATTCGGTATCCTGAAAAGAGGCCTTTTTGGTGAAAACTACAAGGCTATAGCCTTACATTTTGCTGAAAATTCGGTATTCTGAAAAGAGGCCTGTTTTGGTGAAAACTACAAGCCTAAAGCCTTAAATTTTGCTGAAAATTCGGTATCCTAAAAATAGGCCTTTTTGGTGAAAACTACAAGGCTATACCCTTACATTTTGCTGAAAATTCATATCCTGAAAAGAGGCCTTTTTGGTGAAAACTACAAGCCTAAAGCCTTAAATTTTGCTGAAAATTCGGTATCCTGAAAAGAGGCCTTTTTGGTGAAAATTACAAGGCTATAGCCTTACATTTTGCTGAAAATTCGGTATCCTAAAAATAGGCCTTTTTGGTGAAAACTACAAGGCTATAGCGTTACATTTTGCTGAAAATTCATATCCTGAAAAGAGGCCTTTTTGGTGAAAACTACAGCCTATAGCCTTACAGTTTGCTGAAAATTCGGTATCCTGAAAAGAGGCCTTTTTGGTGAAAATTACAAGGCTATAGCCTTAAATTTTGCTGAAAATTCGGTATCCTAAAAAGAGGCCTTTTTGGTGAAAATTACAAGGCTATAGCCTTAAATTTTGCTGAAAATTCGGTATCCTAAACAGAGACCATTTTTGGTGAAAACTGCAAGCTTACAGCCTTACATTTTGCTGAAAATTCATATCCTGAAAAGAGGCCTTTTTGGTGAAAACTACAAGCCTATAGCCTTACAGTTTGCTGAAAATTCGGTATCCTGAAAAGAGGCCTTTTTGGTGAAAATTACAAGGCTATAGCCTTAAATTTTGCTGAAAATTCGGTATCCTGAAAAGAGGCCTTTTTGGTGAAAACTACAAGGCTATAGCCTTACATTTTGCTGAAAATTCGGTATCCTAAAAATAGGCCTTTTTGGTGAAAACTACAAGGCTATAGCCTTACATTTTGCTGAAAATTCGGTATCCTAAAAATAGGCCTTTTTGGTGAAAACTACAAGGCTATAGCCTTACATTTTGCTGAAAATTCGGTATCCTAAAAATAGGCCTTTTTGGTGAAAACTACAAGGCTATAGCCTTACATTTTGCTGAAAATTCGGTATCCTAAAAATAGGCCTTTTTGGTGAAAACTACAAGGCTATAGCGTTACATTTTGCTGAAAATTCATATCCTGAAAAGAGGCCTTTTTGGTGAAAACTACAAGCCTATAGCCTTACAGTTTGCTGAAAATTCGGTATCCTGAAAAGAGGCCTTTTTGGTGAAAATTACAAGGCTATAGCCTTAAATTTTGCTGAAAATTCGGTATCCTAAAAATAGGCCTTTTTGGTGAAAACTACAAGGCTATACCCTTACATTTTGCTGAAAATTCATATCCTGAAAAGAGGCCTTTTTGGTGAAAACTACAAGCCTAAAGCCTTAAATTTTGCTGAAAATTCGGTATCCTGAAAAGAGGCCTTTTTGGTGAAAACTACAAGCCTATAGCCTTACAGTTTGCTGAAAATTCGGTATCCTGAAAAGAGGCCTTTTTGGTGAAAACTACAAGGCTATAGCCTTACATTTTGCTGAAAATTCGGTATCCTGAAAAGAGGCCTTTTTGGTGAAAACTACAAGGCTATAGCCTTACATTTTGCCGAAAATTCGGTATTCTGAAAAGAGGCCTGTTTTGGTGAAAACTACAAGCCTAAAGCCTTAAATTTTGCTGAAAATTCGGTATCCTAAAAATAGGCCTTTTTGGTGAAAACTACAAGGTTATACCCTTACATTTTGCTGAAAATTCATATCCTGAAAAGAGGCCTTTTTGGTGAAAACTACAAGCCTAAAGCCTTAAATTTTGCTGAAAATTCGGTATCCTGAAAAGAGGCCTTTTTGGTGAAAATTACAAGGCTATAGCCTTACATTTTGCTGAAAATTCGGTATCCTAAAAATAGGCCTTTTTGGTGAAAACTACAAGGCTATAGCCTTACATTTTGCTGAAAATTCGGTATCCTAAAAATAGGCCTTTTTGGTGAAAACTACAAGGCTATAGCCTTACATTTTGCTGAAAATTCGGTATCCTAAAAATAGGCCTTTTTGGTGAAAACTACAAGCCTAAAGCCTTAAATTTTGCTGAAAATTCGGTATCCTGAAAAGAGGCCTTTTTGGTGAAAATTACAAGGCTATAGCCTTACATTTTGCTGAAAATTCGGTATCCTAAAAATAGGCCTTTTTGGTGAAAACTACAAGCCTATAGCCTTACAGTTTGCTGAAAATTCGGTATCCTGAAAAGAGGCCTTTTTGGTGAAAATTACAAGGCTATAGCCTTAAATTTTGCTGAAAATTCGGTATCCTAAAAAGAGGCCTTTTTGGTGAAAATTACAAGGCTATAGCCTTAAATTTTGCTGAAAATTCGGTATCCTAAACAGAGACCATTTTTGGTGAAAACTGCAAGCTTACAGCCTTACATTTTGCTGAAAATTCATATCCTGAAAAGAGGCCTTTTTGGTGAAAACTACAAGCCTATAGCCTTACAGTTTGCTGAAAATTCGGTATCCTGAAAAGAGGCCTTTTTAGTGAAAATTACAAGGCTATGGCCTTAAATTTTGCTGAAAATTCGGTATCCTAAAAATAGGCCTTTTTGGTGAAAACTACAAGGCTATACCCTTACATTTTGCTGAAAATTCATATCCTGAAAAGAGGCCTTTTTGGTGAAAACTACAAGCCTAAAGCCTTAAATTTTGCTGAAAATTCGGTATCCTGAAAAGAGGCCTTTTTGGTGAAAACTACAAGCCTATAGCCTTACAGTTTGCTGAAAATTCGGTATCCTGAAAAGAGGCCTTTTTGGTGAAAACTACAAGGCTATAGCCTTACATTTTGCTGAAAATTCGGTATCCTGAAAAGAGGCCTTTTTGGTGAAAACTACAAGGCTATAGCCTTACATTTTGCTGAAAATTCGGTATTCTGAAAAGAGGCCTGTTTTGGTGAAAACTACAAGCCTAAAGCCTTAAATTTTGCTGAAAATTCGGTATCCTAAAAATAGGCCTTTTTGGTGAAAACTACAAGGCTATACCCTTACATTTTGCTGAAAATTCATATCCTGAAAAGAGGCCTTTTTGGTGAAAACTACAAGCCTAAAGCCTTAAATTTTGCTGAAAATTCGGTATCCTGAAAAGAGGCCTTTTTGGTGAAAATTACAAGGCTATAGCCTTACATTTTGCTGAAAATTCGGTATCCTAAAAATAGGCCTTTTTGGTGAAAACTAAAAGGCTATAGCGTTACATTTTGCTGAAAATTCATATCCTGAAAAGAGGCCTTTTTGGTGAAAACTACAGCCTATAGCCTTACAGTTTGCTGAAAATTCGGTATCCTGAAAAGAGGCCTTTTTGGTGAAAATTACAAGGCTATAGCCTTAAATTTTGCTGAAAATTCGGTATCCTAAAAAGAGGCCTTTTTGGTGAAAATTACAAGGCTATAGCCTTAAATTTTGCTGAAAATTCGGTATCCTAAACAGAGACCATTTTTGGTGAAAACTGCAAGCTTACAGCCTTACATTTTGCTGAAAATTCATATCCTGAAAAGAGGCCTTTTTGGTGAAAACTACAAGCCTATAGCCTTACAGTTTGCTGAAAATTCGGTATCCTGAAAAGAGGCCTTTTTGGTAAAAATTACAAGGCTATAGCCTTAAATTTTGCTGAAAATTCGGTATCCTGAAAAGAGGCCTTTTTGGTGAAAACTACAAGGCTATAGCCTTACATTTTGCTGAAAATTCGGTATCCTAAAAATAGGCCTTTTTGGTGAAAACTACAAGGCTATAGCCTTACATTTTGCTGAAAATTCGGTATCCTAAAAATAGGCCTTTTTGGTGAAAACTACAAGGCTATAGCCTTACATTTTGCTGAAAATTCGGTATCCTAAAAATAGGCCTTTTTGGTGAAAACTACAAGGCTATAGCCTTACATTTTGCTGAAAATTCGGTATCCTAAAAATAGGCCTTTTTGGTGAAAACTACAAGGCTATAGCGTTACATTTTGCTGAAAATTCATATCCTGAAAAGAGGCCTTTTTGGTGAAAACTACAAGCCTATAGCCTTACAGTTTGCTGAAAATTCGGTATCCTGAAAAGAGGCCTTTTTGGTGAAAATTACAAGGCTATAGCCTTAAATTTTTCTGAAAATTCGGTATCCTAAAAATAGGCCTTTTTGGTGAAAACTACAAGGCTATACCCTTACATTTTGCTGAAAATTCATATCCTGAAAAGAGGCCTTTTTGGTGAAAACTACAAGCCTAAAGCCTTAAATTTTGCTGAAAATTCGGTATCCTGAAAAGAGGCCTTTTTGGTGAAAACTACAAGCCTATAGCCTTACAGTTTGCTGAAAATTCGGTATCCTGAAAAGAGGCCTTTTTGGTGAAAACTACAAGGCTATAGCCTTACATTTTGCTGAAAATTCGGTATCCTGAAAAGAGGCCTTTTTGGTGAAAACTACAAGGCTATAGCCTTACATTTTGCTGAAAATTCGGTATTCTGAAAAGAGGCCTGTTTTGGTGAAAACTACAAGCCTAAAGAATTAAATTTTGCTGAAAATTCGGTATCCTAAAAATAGGCCTTTTTGGTGAAAACTACAAGGTTATACCCTTACATTTTGCTGAAAATTCATATCCTGAAAAGAGGCCTTTTTGGTGAAAACTACAAGCCTAAAGCCTTAAATTTTGCTGAAAATTCGGTATCCTGAAAAGAGGCCTTTTTGGTGAAAATTACAAGGCTATAGCCTTACATTTTGCTGAAAATTCGGTATCCTAAAAATAGGCCTTTTTGGTGAAAACTACAAGGCTATAGCGTTACATTTTGCTGAAAATTCATATCCTGAAAAGAGGCCTTTTTGGTGAAAACTACAGCCTATAGCCTTACAGTTTGCTGAAAATTCGGTATCCTGAAAAGAGGCCTTTTTGGTGAAAATTACAAGGCTATAGCCTTAAATTTTGCTGAAAATTCGGTATCCTAAAAAGAGGCCTTTTTGGTGAAAATTACAAGGCTATAGCCTTAAATTTTGCTGAAAATTCGGTATCCTAAACAGAGACCATTTTTGGTGAAAACTGCAAGCTTACAGCCTTACATTTTGCTGAAAATTCATATCCTGAAAAGAGGCCTTTTTGGTGAAAACTACAAGCCTATAGCCTTACAGTTTGCTGAAAATTCGGTATCCTGAAAAGAGGCCTTTTTGGTGAAAATTACAAGGCTATAGCCTTAAATTTTGCTGAAAATTCGGTATCCTGAAAAGAGGCCTTTTTGGTGAAAACTACAAGGCTATAGCCTTACATTTTGCTGAAAATTCGGTATCCTAAAAATAGGCCTTTTTGGTGAAAACTACAAGGCTATAGCCTTACATTTTGCTGAAAATTCGGTATCCTAAAAATAGGCCTTTTTGGTGAAAACTACAAGGCTATAGCCTTACATTTTGCTGAAAATTCGGTATCCTAAAAATAGGCCTTTTTGGTGAAAACTACAAGGCTATAGCCTTACATTTTGCTGAAAATTCGGTATCCTAAAAATAGGCCTTTTTGGTGAAAACTACAAGGCTATAGCGTTACATTTTGCTGAAAATTCATATCCTGAAAAGAGGCCTTTTTGGTGAAAACTACAAGCCTATAGCCTTACAGTTTGCTGAAAATTCGGTATCCTGAAAAGAGGCCTTTTTGGTGAAAATTACAAGGCTATAGCCTTAAATTTTGCTGAAAATTCGGTATCCTAAAAAGAGGCCTTTTTGGTGAAAATTACAAGGCTATAGCCTTAAATTTTGCTGAAAATTCGGTATCCTAAACAGAGACCATTTTTGGTGAAAACTGCAAGCTTACAGTCTTACATTTTGCTGAAAATTCATATCCTGAAAAGAGGCCTTTTTGGTGAAAACTACAAGCCTATAGCCTTACAGTTTGCTGAAAATTCGGTATCCTGAAAAGAGGCCTTTTTGGTGAAAATTACAAGGCTATAGCCTTAAATTTTGCTGAAAATTCGGTATCCTGAAAAGAGGCCTTTTTGGTGAAAACTACAAGGCTATAGCCTTACATTTTGCTGAAAATTCGGTATCCTAAAAATAGGCCTTTTTGGTGAAAACTACAAGGCTATAGCCTTACATTTTGCTGAAAATTCATATCCTGAAAAGAGGCCTTTTTGGTGAAAACTACAAGCCTAAAGCCTTAAATTTTGCTGAAAATTCGGTATCCTAAAAATAGGCCTTTTTGGTGAAAACTACAAGGCTATAGCCTTACATTTTGCTGAAAATTCGGTATCCTGAAAAGAGGCCTTTTTGGTGAAAACTACAAGGCTATAGCCTTACATTTTGCTGAAAATTCGGTATCCTGAAAAGAGGCCTGTTTTGGTGAAAACTACAAGCCTAAAGCCTTAAATTTTGCTGAAAATTCGGTATCCTGAAAAGAGGACTGTTTTGGTGAAAACTACAAGCCTATAGCCTTATATTTTGTTGAAAATTCGGTGTCCTAAAAAGAGGTTTTTTTGGTGAAAACTGCAAGCCTATAGCCTTACATTTTGCTGAAAATTCATATCCTGAAGAGAGGCCTTTTTGGTGAAAACTGCAAGCCTATAGCCTTATATTTTGTTGAAAATTCGGTATCCTGAAAAGAGGCCTTTTTGGTGAAAACTACAAGGCTATAGCCTTACATTTTGCTGAAAATTCGGTATCCTAAAAAGAGACCTTTTTTGTGAAAACAGCAAGCCTATAGCCTTATATTTTGTTGAAGATTCAGTATCCTAAAAAGAGGCCTTTTTGGTGAAGACTACAAGCCTATAGCCTTATATTTTGTTGAAAATTCGGTATCCTAAAAAGAGGCCTTTTTGGTGAAAACTGCAAGCCTATTGCCTTATATTTTGTTGAAAACTCGGTATCCTGAAAAGAGGCCTTTTTTGGTAAAAACTGCAAGCCTATAGCCTTACATTTTGCTGAAAATTCGGTATCCTAAAAAGAGGCCTTTTTGGTGAAAACTACAAGGCTATAGCCTTACATTTTGCTGAAAATTCAGTATCCTAAAAAGAGACCTTTTTGGTGAAAACAGCAAGCCTATAGCCTTATATTTTGTTGGAAATTCGGTATCCTAATAGGAGGCCTGTTTTGATGAATACTGCAAGCCTATTGCCTTATATTTTGTTGAAAACTCGGTATCCTAAAAAGAGGCCTTTTTGGTGAAAACTACAAGGCTATAGCATTACATTTTGCTGAAAATTCGGTATCCTAAAAGGACACCTTTTTGGTGAAAACAGCAAGCCTATAGCCTTATATTTTGTTGAAGATTCAGTATCCTAAAAAGAGGCCTTTTTGGTGAAGACTACAAGCCTATAGCCTTATATTTTGTTGAAAATTCGGTATCCTAAAAAGAGGCCTTTTTGGTGAAAATTACAAGCCTTATATTTTGCTGAAAATTCGGTGTCCTAAAAAGAGGCCTTTTTGGTGAAAACTGCAAGCCTATAGCCTTACATTTTGCTGAAAATTCAGTATCCTGAAAAGAGGCCTTTTTGGTGAAAACTGCAAGCCTATAGCCTTATATTTTGTTGAAAATTCGGTATCCTGAAAAGAGGCCTTTTTGGTGAAAACTACAAGCCTATAGCCTTACATTTTGCTGAAAATTCGGTATCCTGAAAAGAGGCCTTTTTGGTGAAAACTACAAGCCTATAGCCTTACATTTTGCTGAAAATTGGTATTCTAATAGGAGGCCTGTTTTGATGAAAACTGCAAGCCAATTGCCTTATATTTTGTTGAAAATTCGGTATCCTGAAAAGAGGCCTTTTTTGGTAAAAACTGCAAGCCTACAGCCTTACATTTTGCTGAAAATTCGGTATCCTAAAAAGAGGCCTTTTTGGTGAAAACTACAAGGCTATAGCCTTACATTTTGCTGAAAATTCGGTATCCTAAAAAGAGACCTTTTTTGTGAAAACAGCAAGCCTATAGCCTTATATTTTGTTGAAGATTCAGTATCCTAAAAAGAGGCCTTTTTGGTGAAGACTACAAGCCTATAGCCTTATATTTTGTTGAAAATTCGGTATCCTAAAAAGAGGCCTTTTTGGTGAAAACTGCAAGCCTATTGCCTTATATTTTGTTGAAAACTCGGTATCCTGAAAAGAGGCCTTTTTTGGTAAAAACTGCAAGCCTATAGCCTTACATTTTGCTGAAAATTCGGTATCCTAAAAAGAGGCCTTTTTGGTGAAAACTACAAGGCTATAGCCTTACATTTTGCTGAAAATTCAGTATCCTAAAAAGAGACCTTTTTGGTGAAAACAGCAAGCCTATAGCCTTATATTTTGTTGAAGATTCAGTATCCTAAAAAGAGGCCTTTTTGGTGAAGACTACAAGCCTATAGCCTTATATTTTGTTGAAAATTCGGTATCCTAAAAAGAGGCCTTTTTGGTGAAAACTACAAGCCTATAGCCTTACAGTTTGCTGAAAATTCGGTGTCCTAAAAAGAGACCTTTTTGGTGAAAACTGCAAGCCTATAGCCTTATATTTTGCTGAAAATTCAGTATCCTGAAAAGAGGCCTTTTTGGTGAAAACTGCAAGCCTATAGCCTTATATTTTGTTGAAAATTCGGTATCCTGAAAAGAGGCCTTTTTGGTGAAAACTACAAGCCTATAGCCTTACATTTTGCTGAAAATTCGGTATCCTGAAAAGAGGCCTTTTTGGTGAAAACTACAAGCCTATAGCCTTACATTTTGCTGAAAATTTGGTATTCTAATAGGAGGCCTGTTTTGATGAAAACTGCAAGCCAATTGCCTTATATTTTGTTGAAAATTCGGTATCCTGAAAAGAGGCCTTTTTTGGTAAAAACTGCAAGCCTATAGCCTTATATTTTGCTGAAAATTCGGTATCCTGAAAAGAGACCTTCTTGGTGAAAATTGCACGTCCATAGCCTTATATTTTGGTGAAAATTCGGTATCCTAAAAAGAGACCATTATTTGGTGAAAACTGCAAGCCTATAGCCTTATATTTTGTTGAAAATTCGGTATCTTAAAAAGAGACCTTTTTTGGTGAAAACTGCAAGCCTGTAGCCTTATATTTTGCTGCAAATTCGGTATCCTGAAAAGAGACCATTATTTGGTGAAAACTGCAAGCCTATAGCCTTATATTTTGTTGAAAATTCGGTATCCTGAAAAGAGGCCTTTTTTGGTGAAAACTGCAAGCCTATAGCCATATATTTTGTTGAAAATTCGGTATCCTGAAAAGAGACCATTATTTGGTGAAAACTGCAAGCCTATAGCCTTATATTTTGTTGAAAATTTGGTATCCTGAAAAGAGGCCTTTTTGGTGAAAATTACAAGGCTATAGCCTTACATTTTGCTGAAAATTCGGTATCCTAATAAGAGGCCTGTTTTGGTGAAAACTGCAAGCCTATAGCCTTCAATGTTGCTAAAAATTCGATATCCTAATAAGAGGCCTGTTTTGGTGAAAACTGCAAGCCTATAGCCTTACATTTTGCTGAAAATTCGGTATCCTAATAGGAGGCCTGTTTTGGTGAAAACTGCAAGCCTATAGCCTTATATTTTGTTGAAAATTCGGTATCCTGAAAAGAGGCCTTTTTGGTGAAAATTACAAGGCTATAGCCTTACATTTTGCTGAAAATTCGGTATCCTAATAAGAGGCCTTTTTGGTGAAAATTACAAGGCTGTAGGCTTACATTTTGCTGAAAATTCGGTATCCTAAAAAGAGGCCTTTTTGGTGAAAACTGCAAGCCTATAGCCTTATATTTTGCTGAAAGTTCGGTATCCTAAACAGAGACCATTTTTGGTGAAAACTGCAAGCCTATAGCCTTATATTTTGCGGAAAATCCTAAAAAGGAATGCTATTTTGGTGAAGACTACAAGCCTATAGCCTTCAATGTTGCGAAAAATTCGGTATCCTAAACAGAGACCATTTTTGGTGAAAACTGCAAGCCTATAGCCTTACATTTTGCTGAAATTCGGTATCCTAATACTGTAATAGGAGGCCTGTTTTGGTGAAAACTGCAAGCCTATAGCCTTATATTTTGTTGAAAATTCGGTATCCTGAAAAGAGGCCTTTTTGGTGAAAATTACAAGGCTATAGCCTTACATTTTGCTGAAAATTAAAAAGAGGCCTTTTTGGTGAAAACAACGAGACCTTTCATTTTGCTGAAAATTCGGTATCCTAAAAAGAGGCCTTTTTGGTGAAAACTGCAAGCCTACAGCCTTATATTTTGTTGAAGATTCAGTATCCTAAAAAGAGGCCTTTTTGGTGAAGACTACAAGCCTACAGCCTTCAATGTTGCTAAAAATTCGGTATCCTAAACAGAGACCATTTTTGGTGAAAACTGCAAGCCTATAGCCTTATATTTTGTTGAAAATTCGGTATCCTGAAAAGAGGCCTTTTTGGTGAAAATTACAAGGCTATAGGCTTACATTTTGCTGAAAATTCGGTATCCTGAAAAGAGGCCTTTTTGGTGAAAACTGCAAGCCTATAGCCTTATATTTTGCTGAAAATTCGGTATCATAAACAGAGACCATTTTTGGTGAAAACTGCAAGCCTATAGCCTTATATTTTGCTGAAAATTCAGTTTCCTAAACAGAGACCATTTTTGGTGAAAACTGCAAGCCTATAGCCTTATATTTTGCTGAAAATCCTAAAAAGGAAAGCTATTTTGGTGAAACCTGCAAGTCTTTTTTGCCTCGCATTTTGTTGAAAGATCGTCTTGCCGAAAAGAGGTATATTATTCTGGCGATAAAGCATTATAGGCTTGCCCTCTTTAGAAAATTCAGTATGCTAAAGGTAGACTACATTACATAAGTCCCTCTAACTTACGCTCGTTGTTGTTGTTGTTATCGCTTCAGTTGAGGGACTTATGTCCTTACGCTTCAATACAGGGACTAATTAGGCCAAGTCCGCCGCGTTCACGGCGCGACCAATCAGATCGCTACTTTCTTAATATGGTCAGCCCACGTGCCTATTTGTAGCGTTTGATTGGTTATTAGTTCAAAGTTCGACTTCTCGAAGCGAAGCAACGCTCGAAATGACCTTCGAAGGGACGTTCGACTTTTCTTTCGACGTTCGAAGGATGGAGGATGTTCTAAGTTTCTTCTGATTTTTCGTAAGATTTTAGTCCCTGTTTAGAATCAGTTTGGTCGTGAGTCCTTTGTATGAGTGAAATTAAAACATCAGATTATAAATGTTGAACGAATACAAGGAATCACGTCGTCAGTCTATGCTAAAGGCTGATTTTCACTAAGTCGAAGTTTTGTCGTGGACTAGAAATCTATTGTTTACAAGAGAAACCCACTTTGAATTTGAGTAGAATATTATGCATGACAAACATTCTCATGGTATGAAATTCCATCGGCTCGGAAAATTCCACTAAGTGGAAATCAAGGTAATTTTGCCAAAACCTAAAAGCAGATAGCCTTTCTTTCAGGCGAAATATGTAAGCCAACTGCGTTTTATTGAAGATCCTAGCTCCTAAAAGAGACATATTGTAGCAGATTAAGGGGGAATCTACGACAGCCTCGCTAAAAACAGGTGGCCCAAAAGTTTGCCAGGGCATAACGGTAGACACCAAAAGACAAATAAAGTTCACAACGATGAGAAGTTACAATTCATGATCAATTTCTTCCTAACATTTATAACTTCACATTGATACACAGAGGCGTCGGAAGGAAGACTTGGCGGCGGGGGCAGCCAATCAAAAAGGGCATTGCAGCCAATCAAAAATTGGAGAAGTGACACTCAGTTCTCCTAGTCACTTTCCAGGATTGCTCAGGAAGATTCTTATCCTACCAGCCTGCCGTATACTCATCAACTCTTCTACTTGTTTTTGAAAGAACGCCGAAAACCAGCTTTTGACAGGGGTGAAGGGCATTTGCAGTAGCCCAATGGGTCAAAAGTTTCAGATGTAGCGGATATACGAGAAAGTTTTTTGGAAAAGGGCACTTTCTGCCCCCGTGCTGCCCCGCTGCCCCCGCTGCCACCGTGCCTGCAGCACCCTTGTTGATACAGCTTAATTTGATTACAGTAGCAATATGGCCGACACCCAAGATAATCACTGTTCAAATTAACTCTTAAAGAAATTACACAGCCTCTTACAAGGGGGTGACAGGAGGAGTCTTTGGTACGAGTACTAACTCATAATGTACCAGGTTCCACCCAAATAGAAGGTATTGGTATTCTGAAAGGAGGTCGACATCAGTTCCTCGTGAGGCCAACGGGCAGGACCAAACCACTCCTGAGCATGCCACCGTGCCATCTGTGTCACTGTCTGCACTGTAAAAGCTAAAAATTTGTTCTAGGAATTCCAAAATCATCCAAGGACGAAATTTTTATTGGTACCGACTCATATAACCTTGGTACCGGTACTCCTACCTTTGGTACCAGGTTCCACCACATTTGCACAATGTTGTACCAGGTACCACTACCCTGTCACCCCCTCCTCTTATTTATGGTTTTCATGGTCCAGCTCTAAAACTTAAATTCAAGAATTTAATCAGTACTATGCCTCTTCACGTGATGGAAGAGACAGTGCAAATAGAACTGTAACATTATGCTTCATGGCATCGTGATCCATTAGGCCCTTTTTATCAAATGAATGCCAAAAAATAAAGTTCCAAATCCTAACAAGATCTTAGAATTGCAACATGAACCATAATTTGTTGGGGATACGAACAAGCTAAGTTGCGAGCCTCGAGGAATCCCCCCAAAAGGGCTCCAGATCGCATGAGTGGGCCATAGCATGAACATCGATCTTTTTAAAGATGTAAGGGGGGGGTAGCTCGGGTCTTGGGATGACAGGGACGTGCCGCCCAACATTCTAAGGGAAGACCCATATTCAAGGATTTTCGGTCGATGGTCGATATCATATCCAGTTTTAAGGGTTTTAGGGGGGAGGCCTGTTGAAATTCCCAGGAATCAAGTTTTATTTCACTGGATACTTTGAAAAAAATTAAGGTAGTCATATATATCCAACGCGCCAAAGTAACGACTATAAAATTTTTCGAGTAAACAAAACATGGGAAGATAAAATGATACGAAATGAAGGTGCACGTTTGTGGAATGAACTTCCCTCTCCAATTAAAGATATCTCCAACCCTTATACCTTCGCTAAGAAATTAAAGAAAGTCTTCATTGACAAATATTAACTAAAAAGAGTGCAAATCCATTACTAATAATCATATAACCAATTTCCTTACTCATAAATCTAGATATCCTCATATTCCCATCATATGATAGTATACATTTTCAATCTATTTAATTTTATTATATACATTTTACCACATTTTATTTAGCGGCCCAAGCTAGATAAGCAATGCTTTACTTGGGTCACGTAGAATGCAAGTACTTTTTTATAGATTTATCGTACATTGTAACAATTTGTATTTTCCGAATAAAATTGAATTGAATTGAATTGTAAAGGTATATTAATGGAAGATAAGGTTCCAAAGACCAATTTCTACAACTAAGATCAAGAAAATCCAACGACAATGATAAATATCGCAAAAAAATTTTGTTACCATTCAAAGAGCTGCCCATTGTTAATGGAACCGTTACTTTTGAGATCTATATTTAGGCATTTTTAAGGTTCAAAACCCATCCTTATGAGCGGCACGTACCTGTTGCACTACATATGGAAGCTACCACTCTGGGAACCCATGAAAGCAGCTAAAATATCGAATATTACGAATAATCGCTCCCCTGGTAAATCAAAATCACCCGTCTAAAGCATTAAAAAAAGAAAACTGCAAGGACGCAAGGCATCTCCTAGGGGTGAAACTACCCACAACCGGGGAACGGGCACTTGTGAACCCCAGTTATGGGTCAAGAATTCCCATCAATCTCCAGTTTTGGGTTATGTTTGGGTGCGGCAATACCTGTCGGCTATCGTCAAGAATTTTGCTGTTAGTTTGGCTCCTGCACTTCACTTTTTGCACAGAATACATTTTTAGAACTTCTACACAGTTTGAATTGATAAAGAATGCTTTTGTATGGGAAATGTCGTTGTAGGTGTGGGATTGCAAGAATTCTGCAGTTTTTGGCACGCCATCAAAAAAGTTGCCCCAGTCTTGGGTGGCCCTTTCAAATTGTTATCCCCAGTCTTGGGTACTTTTGTCTAAGTCTCCTACTCAAGCCCCTGTCTTCAGTCTCGGGTAGCTTCACCCCCATGAGTCATGTACTTCAGTAAACACCCGTGTATAAAGAACTTTTTCCGATACTCACTTCGTTATTTATTTTGCTTGGAAGTACGTACATGCGTACTTACTCCCGAACGTACGTACGTACCACTCTACGAAGCAGGTTCGGCAGGGTGGGGACTCGAACCAGCAACCCTCAGATTAGTGGTCGAGCGTACTACCACTAAGCCATCCTCACACCAACGTTGCATGTCAGCATGGGTTCACCCTACTTTTAAATCAGCTAGGGCTCTCGAGTCTACGTTCTCTCCCCAGTGTGGCCAGCGTTTTGTTTTGTTGGTTGAAAAACCTAGGTCCTTATATGCGGGTTTCTACTCTATCTTATGTCATATAAGACTATTTCATTTTCGTACTTAACTACCCCGTAAAGAATGTCTTCCTAAAAGATCTATCGTTCTTCTCATTTATGCTTTGCTGCATGGTTCTTCGCAAATACCCAATCATGAACGCCTTCATCACATAACTTACAAAAGAAATCCTCACCATTTCCTTTAATATGAACTTCAAATCCACAGCCATTTATATCCACTTCTTCGACAGAATCAACGATGTCTCCAGACAAGCCAGAAAGCTCCTTCCTCGTAACAGTTTTAGTATCTGCTACATGTTGCCACGTATGCCCACGAAAATGCTCTATGCTTGTGAAACTGACCTCACAGAGAACGCAACAATATGTCATCGGTTTCTGGTGACTGCGGAGGTGCACAATGACGTCATCTTTCTTCCTGAAAATCTTATCGCAGAATATGCAAGGGAAGAGTTGCTCTGCTGCTCCTAAGGTCTCCTGTGCCTTGATTCTGCCCTCATCCTTCTTTGCTTCGTTTTCTGCCGCCTGCGAACAAAAATATCCAAATTACCCACATTCATCGTTAGCGAGTGAGAAGCTACTGTATAAAACAAGAAAGAGGCCATTCTCCAGGTATTGCTAAAAAGAGCTTCAGAGTCATGTCAAAAAAGCAAGTGTTCACATATGAGCATGCTATTGCATCGAGGCTCAAAAGAGCTGCAAAACAGGCCTAAATAACGCCGAAATTTTTCTCGCCTTACAGCAATGTCTCATCCTTGCGGGCATCCCTTGCGGGCATAGTATCATCCCCTGCGGGCATTGCAACATGGCTATCATTGACCAATACGCTTACCACTGTTATCGTTTGTTATAGTACTGGCCTTTCAAAACAAAGATTGTTTTTCTTTTACTCGCCCGGTCCTAAATATGCAGGCTGTCCCAAATAAATCGTAACCCGTTCGTGTGGCTACTGTCGCAGAACTGTCGATTCAATTATCTCGGTCGATACGGGGTGAGTGACCGAGTGGCTTATACAGTCTTTGTCAGGTGACTGATGTTAAGGTCAGACGAGTGAGGTCAAACTCCGGATGGGTGGCCTCCGAGCCCTGACCTCACAACTCACCTCGTCGTCTTTCAGAAGGGACGTTAAAGAAGGGGCTCCATGCCTGGATGCAGCATGCACAGTGGGCCTAAATTAGCCTTTCAGTACCTAGAAATCCTGACAAGCCCACTCAAAACAAATTGACAGA
Organism: Aurelia sp. 3 sensu Dawson et al. (2005); assembly: GCA_964020215.1. Lineage (NCBI taxonomy): Eukaryota > Metazoa > Cnidaria > Scyphozoa > Semaeostomeae > Ulmaridae > Aurelia > Aurelia sp. 3 sensu Dawson et al. (2005). The sequence continues at coordinate 3,754,801 of OZ026593.1, forward strand.
AAAAGTAAGTACACAGTTGTATAAGTCAAGCTTCAACTTAGTGCTTGTGTCCTGGTTTGAGTCAATCTGACACGTAGTCGCTGATTTACGACTGAGAAACGGCAAAATTAATGGTTGCTTCAAAAACAACACCTGTATTGTTCTCCAGCAGTGCTAAAATAAAGTAAGTTGTCAGAGAAGGGTCCTGGAACGGTATTAATATTTTCATTACATGAATCGCTAGAACCCTTTCTTTGAAAACTTAGAAGAGCTGTTTTTGAAGCAACCGCTTATTTTTCCTTCTCTCTGTCATAAATCAGCAACCACTTTTCAGATAGGCTCATAAAAGGTCTCAAACTCTACGTTAAAGCCTGACCTGTTACCTATTTAACTGAGTAAACGCTAAGATGAGTAAATCTACACCTCCTCCACAGCAGCAGCAGAAACGGTGAACAAGTTTTTGGGTTTTGGGGCATCCTATAGTATTCCTAAAGCAAAGTGAGGGCATTGGCAAAAAAACTACCGGGTGAGCCAGGAGAAAGTTCCCATTTTTAAAAATTCATAGCACCGAGAGTACTTCACAGATTTCAACGATTCAAATCCTTGTTAAAAGCCGAAAGCTAGAAGTATTTCTATGAGTTTTCTCGCGGTCCCATCATCATTAGAAGTATAGGTAAATTCAACATTTGAAAAATTTCATGATTGGACGCAGAACAATGCGCAATGGGAGTTTCACATTTCTCAAATAAATACTACAGATTTTTCAATCTCACGTTAATAAACGTGCAGAGGGTCTATCTCACTCATGGAAAATTTTATTTTTCTTTATTGTTCTGTGCGAGGAGTCCTCTATGACTTGATCAATCTTTTAGGCCCTATTTGAGTCACTTTGCAACCACGAAATTTTTGTAAACTTGAAGACATCTATATTTCTAGAGCTCGAAAGAAAGTGAGAAAAATCAGAAAACTACTTTAATCCTGGGGCTTTTGACTAGAATTTAAATCATTCAAATCAATTGAGTATTCTTGTAGCCATGAATTTTCAAATATGGGAACATTTCCTGGTTCACCCGATATGCAAAGTGGTCCCTCCCCTGAAAAAACGTTATACCTTTTTCCGTGTCTGATCCTTCTCAACCGACACATTTCCACTCTTTGCTGTGATAACCTCGGACACCGTCGATTCTTCGAATGAATTACTTTCAACATGGTTCGCTCTCCTGGATTTCAATTCGGACGGTGTAACCATTGAACAAAAAGCGAAATCATTTTTCTTTAATTCTTTCTGCCTTACAATAACTGTTCTCATTTCACAACTGGGTGTGATTTCTGTACCAGAATTTTGCTTTATTTCAAAAGTCCCATCTGTTTGCATGTTGTCATTTTCGTCATCGCTTCGATCAGCTGCGCGGCCCGATTCCCCTTGATGAGTGACCCCCGTTTGCACGGTTCTCCATGCTCCTGCGTTCCTGGCAAGGTCGACTTCATTTGCTTTGCCGCGAACAAACACAGTTCTCTCGTATGAGGGGCTCATTTCGTCAGGACTGTCTTTATTCTCTCTTGGCGAGGCTACGGAGTTCGACCGTTTTAAATTCGCTCCTCTTAAACCGTCTGAGCTGAGATTTCCACCGTTTGCGTCGTTGTTTGTCTCCATCGAGTCATCTTCATCTTCAGAATTCTTAACGTAGTCTAACTCAGAGCTCGGCGGCTTGAGCGTTGATCTATCTCGTAATGACATTCGCATTGCTTCACTGCTTCTGCCCATTGACTTTACCAGTGCTCTCTTTGGCTCTATCATGTCATCTAAAGCTTGTTTATCGAGGCCATGAACCTCCCTTGCATGTCTTCGCAGTACTGTCGATGAAGCAAATTTTGCTCCACAGAAATCACATTGGAACAGTTTCGTTCCAGTATGTTTATGCATGTGGTACAATACATGCGCTCGTTGACGGAATGTCTGGAAGCAAAAGTTACAGCGAAATGGTTTGGCACCAGTATGTATCAGGCTATGATTGGTCGCCGATTGTGAGTGATCGAATACCTTCTTGCAAGCAACACATTCAAATCGGCGCTTCCTCCCAACTATTTTGATAACAATGTTTCGTCTATCGTTCAAAACCTCTGGGGAATATGAATAACTCATACTTTTTGGTGCTGTTGAGTTATTTAAAGCTGTCTCTTGGTAATTCTCGCTGACATTTTTACGACCCTCTTCAATAGTTTCTGCACTGTCTTCAAGGCAGTCGCTGCTGTGGTCACTGAGATTCTCTGAGTCATCTGGGACTTCACTCTGAGGATTAGAAGCATTATACTGCTGCATGAGTATTCTGCTATCGCTACCATTACTTTGAAGATTAAAGCCTTTCTCCTTGATTTTCATCATGGTTTTGCTATCAATACTATCATCGCCGGGAAGAACGAGAACTGTCTCTCCTAAATCTTGCATATATGCTACTTCTTGCTCATTAGAATCTTCCCCATAACTATTGCTATCGTCAACATAACTTCCTGATTCCAAATTTTGTTGATCCTCAGAATCTCCAGTCTCTTTAACTAACAATGAGTCACTGCCTGGGGTATCCCCGTCTCTGACATCGCTGTCAACCCCTGTTTCAACACTTGAATTCACCTGTCCACTGCCGGATGATAATTTCCGACCTGATGTTTTCAATAAACGAGATCCATTATGGGACTGAGGCTGACTCTTGCTTGAATCAGATCCTGTTTTGGAATTTTTATTGGCCTCGTTTTTAGCCAACGCTTTCTTTTTGGCACCAGATTTTTTCAAAATCATCTTTCCATGCGACATTGCAATATGCTTTGTCAACGATCCTCTTGTTCTAAATTCACGTGAGCAAATCATACAAACACGAGGCTCGGCTGTTTTTGAATGAAATTCGACCATATGGCAAATCAGGTGTCCGGACTGCCGGAATGATTTGTTGCATTTTTCACACTTAAAAGGTTTAGTACCGGAGTGCATCCAACTATGCGTTCTCGCTGAATGCAGATGTGTAAAACATTTCCCACATTTTCTGCATGTATACGATTTTCTCATACCTTGCTCGTTCACCTTAAATTCTTGATAAATATCCACATTTTGCCCAGCAACTTGTTTTTGATGTTCAGATCGTTGATGTCGAAAAAGCCTAGCAGGGGTGTTAAATTCCTCGTTGCAAACATCACACTTGTAATCGTAGCTGGAAGAATGAGTATGCAAATGATATACTAAATGCCCTTTCTGCCGGAAGGCTTTGCTACACTGAGTGCATTTAAACGGCCTATCATCAAAAATCTCTTCATCTGCTTTCTTAGTACTGCAGTTACCATTTTTTGCCATTTTAGCATCACTACCGACCACTGTAGCATTTCCTTCTTTCTTTATCTGGATTTCTGCGTTCTCAGCAAGTTCTGCATTGCCTTTACTTGTTTCCTTGCCTCCCTGGTTGACTCCCGTTGTAGACATTTTTGTTTCCATGTCTGCAAGAAACAAGCTGCAATATATCATCTCGCATGTACCACCTAAATTGTGTAATTATGGGCTTCAAGTTCTCCTTGAATTCTTTGCATTGTGAAGGTAAACAATAAACAATTTCTTCCATGTAAGATGTCGAAACAAACTACTTTGGGATGCTTTAAAGGGTCTGTTTCATCCAGCATGCCTTGCACGTGTCGTCCCTTGGTTTGCCTTTGTTGTCGCCATTTTCATGGGCCATGAAAATGGCGACAAACAAAGGCTAGCCAAGAGACGACACGTGCAAGGAATGCTGGATGAAACAGACCCTTTAAAGGCTGATTTCCACTCAGTAGAATTTTCCGAGCCGACTGAATTTTAGACAATAAAATCTTAGTCACGCGTAACATTCTATTCAAATTCACGGCAACATTTTCACACATTAACGAAGGATTTCCTGTCCAATCGGAAAATTCTACTGAGTGGAAATCAGCCTTAATGATTTGATGATAATCACTAAGTTGTGTACTAAGGATAATCTTGTAAGATGTAATATCACTTTAAAAAAATTTCTTATGATAAACAAATTCTGATATTTTGAGAAATGGTTTCAACAGCTCGTATCAAGAAGTTGCAGTATGAAATCTTTGAGTATTTTACCATGTGATATTTCCTTGGCACGCTGTATTACAGAACCAAATCTCTCGTTTCTGAATGCTCTACTTTCAAGAGCAAAAATGAATTGCGTTATTCGGCATTTTATTAGGAAGACTAAAAAGATCAAAACACTTATCCTTACTCAAAACTGATACGAAAATGCTCTCGCTCCCAGATCCTCATTATGACATGATTGCAGTTTATTATTCTAATCAATAAAATTCCAATAGACATGCTCTGATGAAATTTGTCGTGACTTTCAATTGCACTCTATCACAAGCCTGATATGCAACAGGAGTGTGACTGGCCACACACCTACCAATATATTCCCAGTAAGGCCTGGCCACTCTGGAATCACAAAACAAGAGGACATAAGTCTGTGAGTACTTGAGCATATGTTTCAAATCTTTAAAAAGCTGGGTGTAAAATTCAATGACCTTTTTCTTTGAACTAAATGGCTTCAAAGAAACTTTTGCTATTTTATTGTAAATCTGTCGTTGGACTTTTCTGAAATCTTCAATATTCTCAGAATTACAGTGCTTTTCTTCTTTCTTAAGAATTAGAGCAAATTTTCAAAAAAACTTAAAACTATCATGATTTCTAAACCTGTTAACAAGGAATCAAATAATTTTCAAGAAAACCATAGTTTATGGATGCCTACAACATGGTATCAAGCAAAACTCTTTCACTCTACTGGTTTGTGATTTAGAAACTTGATGACGTCACATCATAAAATGAGCTGAAATATGAAAAAGGCTGTAATTTCGACAAATACTCAAGATTCCTGAATAGTCCATTGGTAGAATCATAGAAAATTGGCTGAAGTTTCTTGCAAGTTATTCAGTTAAAAGAAATAGGTCATTGAATTTTACACCCACCTTTTTTGTAGATTTAAAGATTTGGAACCTATGCTGACCACTTTTCATAATGCATACTAATGGGCCCTTTGAATCCTGTTTGTGAAACTGTTCTGGTTGCATGTTAGAGGATTACATTACTGCACCACAACACCATCACATCAAGACTTTGGCATAAATGAGAGTAGTGGCTTTTTACCTTCCACAGTCTACTTGAATAAAAGCCCATGCTGTAACACAGATCTTTGGTGTGCAAGAGCTGCATAGTTTGGTGTAAGCTGGCATGATTCTACTGTGATTTATTTTGTTCAAACCTTATTCACTTTCTGCTTTGTAATTTCTGGTGTGGTACAAAAACATATCAATCTTGCCATAAAGCTATGACGTGAAGAATGTGGTCCAAATGTCATTGTCATCATTGTTATTTGATCATTAAATCTAGCTATTATACATATAGATACAAAAACTTGATACTAAAAGTGGTTATTAAAACTTTAATACTACGAAGAAGGCAGATGCAAAGAAAAAGACAGATTTTTGGCACACTGAGGTCTTTTGAACCTACATTCTCATCAGAGTGTGATTTTAGATTTAAAGTTAGAGTCAAGAATTCTGTTATGAAGGCAAAATGGATTAACTGTGATTGACAGATTGATTTACATCATCCCTTCTTCATGGGGTTTGACTTAATTCAGTGCATCAAGGCATGTTCGTGTTTGAACAGCCTGTTTTCATAATTTGTTAAAAAAACATAAACTTTGAAGAACCATTTTTCAAAGGTTATGTTTTTTTTTTTAAATCAAGTGACTCAAATTTGTAAACAAATTACAAAAACAGACCATTCAAACACCGTAACAAGTTGATGAACTGAATTAAGTCAAATCACGTTAACAAGAGACAATGTAAATTAATCTGTGAATCACATTAATTCATTTTGCCTTCAGAATTCTCAACTCTAACTTTAATTCTATAGTCACATTCTGATGAGAACGTAGGTTTGAAAGGCCTCAGTGTGCCAAAAGTCTGTCTTTTTCTTTATGTCCGCTTTCTTAATAGTATTAAAGTTTACATATACATACATACATAAATGTTGACAAATATATATCAAATGATGTAATAGGTAAATGAATAAACAAATGAATTATATAACGAATTAAATTCAAATGTGGATGGAGGAAATACTATGAACAAGATTTGCAGCACAACAAAAATATCAAAATTTCATATGAGAATTTTCTCTGTGGAAACTTAGAGGAAAGGCACCATTTTCCTATGATTTCTGATGTAAGAAACGGAAACTTCCCTTTCCTCTTAGTTTTTTTACAGGTTTTCTTTCTAGTTTCTGCTAACTTTTTAGCAAAACTGGGCTTGAGGCAGGGTCCACATCATCAGGCTAAGGCCCATCATCACCTTTTTCAAAGACATGTGTCAGAATTTTACAGAAAGAGAAACTGTAAAAATTTGCAAATTTGTTGCTTATTATGTGCCTCAAACACAATTTCCTTCGCTCACAGCACGAAAGTCTGCTTTTGTTCTCTTGTTTCCTTTACAATATGCAAGACTGCATCACAAAAGTGTGGAAAGTTTGTCTTTGATACACCAAAGTTTTGCGCTGTGCCAGTTGTCTAAAGACGATAGATTTATTATTCTCCCAGACTGGAAAGTTTGTATCTTGCACGCACAAGTTAAGATGGCTTAAGTAGGAATGTACCAAAATTCAAAATTGAAAACAATAGATTAAACAACAAATCCTTTGTTTATTGCCAACTGCACAACTCACTCAGGTTGAAAACCCCATATGTTCACTCCCATTGTTCCAATTGTTCTGGATGTTGTTCGATGCCAAAGATATTTGGCACAACATTCATGCTTTTCACCATGCACAACCAAAACTGCCAGCCTTGCAGCATGTAATACTGCAATCCAGCATTCGCACGGTCCTTGACACAAAAACGATACAAAAACGATCCTGCATGCACAAAAACGATACAAAACAAAGGAGGTTGGTTGATCTCTAAACAGTTGATTACAATTTCACACTCTTATATCTAGCACAAACTTTTGAACAACTGTATATTTTGACAAGAGTTGTCACAGGTTAAAAATCAAAACATTCCATATTCCCATCCCGAAAGAGGGGGACGCCTCATGCATGCAAAACACTCAAATAAATATTTAGGCCCATTTTCTTCGACACCAAATCAAACAAAAGACGATTCGATTTCGCATTTTACAGTTCCTTTATCCTATTTATTTCCTACAATTTAATTACTTTGTACTTTGGAGACAGGAGTATAAACTACATACAGCGTGGAACTGATTTAACTGAAAGCCAGTGAGGCTCAAAACACAGTGCAGTGGCCAAGTAAGTGCAGTCATGTGGTGGAGGGCGCCTTCCTTGCCTACTTACGACGGACAGAACTTTCGAAATCACCCCTCTCTCTCCCCCACAAATGAGTCAAATTCGCAGCAGGCCTAACTTCGATCAAGCTCTTTAGTAAAAACTGTGTAATTATCATACCTTTTACTCTATCTTTTTCACATAATGCTTTTGTTACTGTAGTTGAAACTGGTCTTTCGAACTGCAGTAAAACGACGCCATGTTGCTTTCCCGCAGACGTCGAATTTTGCAACTCAACGCGTCGATTCGAATCACGTGGTCGAATATTGAAATTAAATGCAGCCAAGCACCACAGGGAAACAAGGCTTTTTTATAGAAACTGCGCATGTTTCAATTCAAGAAACACATTTCACTCAGATCGCCAAGCCAAAAAATTAAGAAACTTAAATACTGGGAAAGTGTAACCTAAGAAGTCGTTTATCTCGATAAAAGAAATCCCTCAAAAATTATCACTCAGTGTCTGTTGGGAACATAGCAAACTCATCTACTTCAAACTTCAATAAACTTGGCTCAAATTCTTAGTTTCTAATAAGTAAACGTGCATTCTAATCAAATCCTACTTTCTGTTATTTTTCTGCCAACAGACATAATCTTTGTCTTGATAAGAAATAAAGTAAGTTACCAAAAAACAAAAGTTAAAATATGAACAGTTCTGGCTTCCTCAAGCGACGAATGTTTTGCTAATTTCAATATTCAACGGTGCAAGAAAGACCCATCAGGCCTGAGTCAGATTGCGTAAATTTTGAATGTAAAAATCAAGAGTTGCGCTTGCTTACTGGAATTTTTTAGATAATTTTGCAAGAAACTTATTCCAAGCTGGGTTACGCCTATGTTGCACTTTTTGAAGCTAATCAGTCATATTCTCCTGGCGGACATCGACATCTTTTTGTACTTTCGGGTGAGGAAAAACTAGACTGATTACATGTCGTCCGTAGTTGCGCTCCTTGATAAACTGATAATCGCTGTAACTGCAGATGAAGCGCACTGGCGGCATCCAATTCAATGAACGAAGCGGAAACTGGGACTGAGGCAGTTAGGCTAATGAAAAACGTTTTCATGTTTGGCAGGCTGCGGAAAACGTATGAGACCAATATTCAAAACTGAAATGTTAATCTATCAGTCAAAGACTAACTTAGATGACACAATTTTGTTTGGTAAAATTGCAATAAATGCAATTCAGGTATAACTAATGAAAGATTTCGTATCAATTCCAACACTGCCTAAAATACATCTGAATATCTCTGCTACTTGAGGCCATGTCCGTTTCTGGAAGTCTAAGGGCATTAGTCGTAGTTTGAGCGTCAATCAGTCTATCAATACCGATAATTCGAGTGGAGTTTCGGAATTGTTACGACCATTTGTCCAAATCAATACCCTTCAAGCAACGTTCTGGTACAATACTTATTGTTGGTAATAAAGATTAGTTTACACGTATTCTTCGTTTCTTTTTTGTGTATTGTCCTAGTAGCGTTTGTTGTTTCTTGTTATATGTAAGAACTGCGGGGTGAGTGGCCGAGTGGCTTATACAGTCTTCGTCAGGTGACTGAAGTTAAGCTTGGTCGAGTGAGGTCAGATTTCGGATGGGTGACCTCTGAGGACTGACCTCGCAACTCACCTCGTCGTCCTTCGGAAGGGACGTTAAACTAGGGGTCCCATGCCTGGATACGGCATGCACAGTGGGCCTAAATTAGCTTTCAGTAGCTAGAAATCCTGACAAGCTCACTCAAAACAAATTGAAAACAAACAAATTTTGCTCCTCATGTTATTGTCCCTGTAGTGCTGTGCAGTTGTATAGTATTGATATGTAGAGTAGGTAAACATGTATTGTAAGAATTTTATATGGATATAAAAAAAACAAAAATTAAGAACTTCCTGATGACGTAAATAAAAATTTGCTCGAACTTACTCTAAATTTCATTCACAAACGGGTCGCTTGGATAACTTTTCGTTTTACGCCACACAGCCACTATTTGCAGTACATTTTTCCCTATGTCTTTTGTAAGTCTGTTTCACATCCCGTCCCTGTAGTGTGGTATTGTTGTAGAGTAATTAGAAAGTATAGTAGAACGTAGATGTAGCATGTAGTGTACTTTTTAATATGGATATAAAAAAATAGCGATAATTACGAATATGAAATCAGTCAATACAGCGAGGAACAGCTGATGAGAAAACCTTTTTTTCCGTGCAAAACAAAATAGACCTACGAAGAGTCTGGATTAGGTGCTGTTTTTATACATTTTTACATCGGAGTAAAAATTTTACAACTGAGTGGCTGCAACTCGGAGCTTTTATTATTATTATTGTGCCTATTCCAAAATTCTTCAAAATTTTCAAAATATTGTTCGATTTGAATCCTATTTTAAGACCCCGTTTACACGATATCGGTAGCATACCGGCATGACATGACACCGGCATGACATGACACCGGCATGAAACCATGCCGGCATGAGATTTTTTCTCGCCCCGTTTACACGATACCGGCATGATATCATGTCGCTTCGGTAAGACAATGGCTGTGACGTAACAAGATTGTTTTATTGTACGCTTTCGCGTTGATTCTCAAACAGGCTCCAGAATACATTAGAAAAACAAAAGAAATCGAGCTCAAAGCAACGAACGAACGATCACAAGGTTACATCGAAAATAGCAAGCGAAGAAGGATACGAAAAGTAAGAGTGAAATAAGGCCACCAAAGAAGAAGACCAAGGTTGATAAAGCAAAAGCAAGGCTCCATCGCTCGCATGGACTAGTTGACGTAATTCGTCAATACAAGGCAGACAAGCACGCTTTCTCGGCTGCAAAATACCCTAAGATTCGACTATTTCTTAGCGTCGAGGCGAAAGCGACATGAAATCATATCGGCACCATGCCGGCATGGCCCGTTTACACGATGTCGTTATCATGCCGGCATGAACCCGTACCGGTATGGCCATCGACATGGTTTTAATCCGGATTAACACCTTCGCATACCGGCATGGTACCGACATCGTGTAAACGGGTGGCCTAAAAACAAAAGATATCATGCCGGTGTCATGTCATGCCGGCATGCTACCGACATCGTGTAAACGGGGTCTAAAACAGCTCAAAGGGCTATCTTTCTTCTATACTGATAAAGTCGTGTTATCTATACCGGGTGAGTCAAACAAATTTTACGCGTTTGACGGGCCGCGAAATGAAAGGTATGAGGCGGATATTCAAATACTGAAATGTTAATCTATCACTCAACGGCTAACTTAGAGGAGAAAATTTTGTTTGGTAAATCACACATCATTTAGACTGCGTTCACACGATGCCGGCACATTTTGAAAACGGTGAAAAATGTGACGGTAGCAAAATTTGAGCTAGCGTTCACACGATGCCGGAACAATTTGAAAACGGTTGGAAATTTGCCAGTAAAAAGCTCGTTGCAAGACTTTGATGCCAAAGAAGTGTACCTAAACCCTAAGAATTGTCCAGTCTCGTTCCAAAATCGTCTGAAAATGTTCTATTTTCATCATTTTAAAATGTTTACACGATGCCGTTTCCAAAATGTGCCGATTAGAGTTCCGTTTTCAAAATCTACCGTTTTCAAAATCTGCCGGCAAAAAATGTGCCGTTTTCGTGTGAACAGGAGGCCTATCCGTCGAATTTTTCATCGTTTTCAAAATCTGCCGGCATCGTGTGAACGCAATCTTAGATGAGAAAATTTTGTTTGGTAAATCACACATCATTTAGACCCAGAAATTAAGAAAACGCTGGTAAAGGGGCATGTCTTGGAACAAAGATTCCACATACGATTCTGGTTTATGATTTGCTTGCTATTGAAATTAAAATTCTATTTCTGACATTGATGATATAAACTTTAATGCCACATAAATCATAGACTATAATGAAATGTGGAATTTTCGATTCCCATACAAACCTTACAGGTATTTTTCTAAGGCCCCGTTCACACGGGAACGCAATCGTTCCGTTCCATATCGTTCCGTTCCGAAAAGTGGAACGCTCAGGGGTTGCGTTCACACGGGAACACTTTAAATAACATCGTTCCGTTCCAAAAAGTGGAACGATGAAATAAGTGATGCGGAAAGTGGAACGATACGCAATCGTTCCGTTCCGTTCCTGTGTGAAAAGGCAATAAGGTGCAAGACTGGTCCAAAAATCGGAACGATAAGATTTTTGGCCCTAAACGCATGCATGGATGTAGTTGTTGCTGGAAAAACCTTCAAGGACTAAAGAGAAAACTGTGGAACGGAACGATTGCGTTCCCGTGTGAACAGAAACAAAAACCGATACGCAATCGTTTCGTTCCCGTGTGAACAGTCTATTTTTGCGTTCCAGAAACTGGAACGAAGGTGGAACGGAACGATTGCGTTCCCGTGTGAACGGGGCCTAATTATTTGGTCATTCCATTCTGGTCCATCATTTACCTTCTATTGAAATTGGAATTCAGCATCTCACATTGGTAATGTAAACTTCAATGCCACATCAACCATGGACCAGAATGGAATGTGGAATTCTCGATTTCCATACTAACCCCTTACAAGCATTTTTATTGTAGTTGGGTCTTAAAGATGTTTGATTTTACCAAACAAAATTTTCTCATCTAAGGGCCTGTTTATATGAGGAAAAACACCTCACCTGCCAGACCCGGAGCTGAGAGGTGAGATTCCACCTCCCCATAGAATCCTTTGTATTTTCATTTTGCGTTTACATGACGAACGCAACACCACCGGTATAGTGAAATCCCACCTCACCAGAGGTGGGATCTCACCTGGGTGAGGTGAAATTTTTCCATATAAACGAAACACCACCGGTATGGTGAGATGAACTGAAATTATTCGTTGATTTTTATTGGTCAGTTCGATCTGATTTCACGGAAGAAAGACTTTACTCCACATCGCCTCTCAGCCCCGGGGCTGACAGGTGAGGTGAAATATCTCATATAAACGGTGGCTGAAATTTACCTCGCCTCTCAGCCCCGAGTCTGGCAGGTGAAGTGTTTTTCCTCATATAAACAGGGCCTAAGTTAGCCTTTGACTGACAAATTGACAGTTTAGTTTTGAATATCGGTCTCATAATTTTCATTTCACAGACAAACAAACGTGTAAAATATTTTTGACTCACCCGATAGTTTCCATTAAATTCAAGTCCAAGGGTAGAAATTACAGTGTAATAACAACCCAAGAAGGGTATAAAGGATGAAATATGCCAAAACAAGGAATCCTTTCCAATCCAACTGAACCTGCTTCTTATTGCTTGGATACAGAATGGCGGCAGCAAACCAGAACAGCAAGGGACTTGATGAGAACAGCATTCTTGTTAATACCTAAAACAGTAAATAAATACCACGTGAGTACAAAAAAGTGAAAAATGCATACAGGAATGAATTAGGGCATGTTCATATGAGGAAAAACACCTCACCTGCCAGGCCCGGGCTGAGAGGTGAGATTCCACCTTCCCATAGAATCCTTTGTATTTTCATTTCGCGTTTACATAACGAACACAACATCACCGGAAAAGTGAACATTTTATAATTTTTCTCGGGAGCACTGGAAACATAAGCAAATTCGACTTAACACAAATTTCATCGTAACAAAATGATTCAAAAAGGCCTAAAATACTTGATCAAATCATAAAGGACTCCTCGCACAGAACAATAGGAAATACAATTTCGGCCTTGCAACTCTAGAGAGGTGAAACGCCAACGCCAGTGCGTATTGTTCTGTGTGAGGAGAGTCCTTACGATTTGATCAAGCGTTTAAAGCCATTTTCAAACATTTTGCAACCATGTAACCTTTGTAAAGTTGCATTCACCTACATTTGCAGTGCTTGACGGCGAGAAAAATCTAAAACTGTTTCGATCTTTCGGCTTTTGGACAGAATTTGAATCATTCAAATCCATGAAGTACTCTTGGTGCTACTAATTTTCGTAAGTGGGAACTTTTTTCCGGCTTATCCAGCAGATTAATGCAACTTTACAAAAAATTCTTATTTGCGAAATGCCTGAACAAGGGCCTAAAAAACCCTTAATCAAATCGTAAGGAATCTTCTCATCACACAGAACAATACACAAGGTAATTTCACCTCTCTCGAAATAAATTTTCAGAAAAATACTGAGCATCTTCAATCCTATGGCAATAATTTTGCAGATAATATCTTTCAACCGCAAAAAAATATTTTCTCACGTGTTCTGTGCAAGGATTATCAATAATTTGATCAAGTGAGTTAGGCCTTTCTCAGCCATCTCACAGCCATGAAATTTTCATAAAGTCAAATTTATCTACATTTCCAGGGCTCATATAAAACATGATAAAGATTATAAAAATACTGTGATCTTTCAGCCATCAAGCAGAAATCGATTCATTCCAATCCACCTAGTAATCTTGGTGTTACGAAATGTCAAAAGTGGGAGCTTTCTCTGGCTCATCAGGTAGATTTAGACTAGTTTGGTGCCCATCATTGATGGGGCTGCATAGCAACACTTCAACAGAGTTTTCAACTTTAAATGTTTAGACATCTATCAGTTCGAGCAAATTACTTACAGTTTCAGAAAGACTCAGTGGAAGCTAGTCTTTGGGATTTCTTCCTTGGGATTTAGATAATGCATTTCGATTTGTGAATTGATTCTCAAAATGAAGTTAAACCCTCAGCTGAGCAACGCAGTTGTAATCTTTCAAATCAGAGTCATAGTTTTGGTGTTACGATGTTTCAAAGAGTGAATACATTTTCTTCATTTCTTTAAAAGGCAATATCACGCAGAAATTTCATCTATTTTGCAAAATGAAGTGTTATTCCGAAAATGAATCTTTGTAGTCCAAAAAGGAACAAACAAAACACTCAAATCTCTAACGATAGCTTGGATCTAACCATATTCTTGATGGTCACTTTTTGATGGCTTGGATGAAGCGAGCAAACAAACTGCAGAAAATAATGGACACATGCCTAAAACAATAGTTACTTACAGATTTTTATTGGTGACGGAGACCCATTTAAGAATTTTAAGATAAAATTTCCGTTTATTACCGTGTCTTCAAAAAATTCTTCTGTTGTGATTTGAAGTGAAAATTTCGATTGATGCAAATGACTAGCACTTTTGAATAATAAAAAGTGTCGTTTATAAATGTTGTGATACCTTGTTTCATTTCTGAGTCATTGGCTAATTTGTACGATTGGCTGATGACGTTATTTTGTTTGCTTCAAGTAAAGAAGTATACGAGGCTGACTATATTGCCAAAAAGAAATTGACTCAAAGAACTCTTCTTCAATTGACATGCCTTTCTAGACATCATATCAGTCCACGAGACAATCTCCATAGCATTTATTCAGCTCAATTTAAATGTCTTCTACAACCGTAACCTTTCAGAGATCAGGCACAGCTATATTATGATATATCAACTGATATCATCCGAGTGATTTGCAAACAAAATGACGTCATCAACTGAAGGTTAATATCAGTGAATAACTTTGAAACGAAATGAGATATCAAAGAAATTTAAACAGGATTCAGTATCATATCGACAGTCCCGTTCATTTGCATCATTTGCAAAAACTAGAAATGGTCTGAACCCTTCATTTACGCAGGAAATCTTCTGTGATAATACAACTTACTACAATTTGCGTAACGGTAACGAGTTTTTTCAATCAAGAGTGAGATCTGTCAATAACGGGACAGAAAGTGTCCGATTCAAAGGTCCACAGCTATGGCAAATGTTACCACCAACAATACGAAATTCACAGTCTCTTTGCCAGTTTAAAATAAAGGTAAAAAGATGGAACGGAGAATATTGTCCATGCAAGTTATGCCGTGTCTTTATTCCGAACTTGGGCTTTTTATGATACATATTTTTAGACATTGATTTTATGCTGTATAAATTTTGATAACTTGTAAATATCTTATCCACTATTTTTCTTATGTAATATTTGTATTTTGTAATTTTAACGTTGGAATTAATTAGCTTATTACTTTTGGCTAAATTTTTTAATGTAATCCAACGATAAAGACATTGATAATAATAATAATAATAATAATAATAACAATAATAATAATAATAATAATAATAATAATAATAATAATAATAATAATAATAATAATAATAATAATAATATTCAGTTCTCTGTTGCAGTTTAGAAGCCTATGGTATATCAAATCAAGGTCTTAGTGTAAGCCATTAATTCTGGTATTAACTGTGCATAACTTATGGGCAAACTTGTAAACATTTTGCTGCTACATCTGGAGTTAAAAGACATAAGTCTTCAACTAAAAACACTGCATTTCTAAAATAAATGACTGGTTAAAACATCATCAGTAAAGTTAAGCAGTAATAAGTAATCAGTAATAATAATAATAATAATAATAATAATAATAATAATAATAATAATAATAATAATAATAATAATAATAATAATAATAATAATAATAATAATAATAATAATACGGTCTTAGAGGTAATAAGTCAAAGAATCAAAGCAAAGCAAGGCAAAATCAACCGATATAACAACAGGATTAGTCAATACCAGCAAAACCGAATGTTCCAGAACAATGAAGGAAACTTCTATTGTAAGCTTAATGGTGCTGGCAAACAAACCGAGAATGAACCTCCGGATGCCGAAGAAGCAAAGAAATTCTGGCAGAATATTTGGAGTGTGAAGAAAGAACACAATAAAAATGCGGAATGGCTAAGTAATGTCAAATCAAAAATGAACGAAATACAACAACAAGAAGACATCACTATTACTAAAGAAAGCCTACAAAAAGCTGTAAAGAAATTACCTAAGTGGAAAGCACCAGGCAGTGACGGTTTACAAGGATATTGGATAAAAGCCTTCAAGTCATTACACGGAGATATGGAGAGGCTTCTTAATAAATGCCTAGGAGAAGGTTGGGTTCCGTCATGGATGACCAAAGGAAGAACTGTACTGATCCAAAAAGATCTTAGTAAAGGAAATGTTCCCAGTAATTACAGGCCAATTACGTGCCTGCCAATAATGTGGAAAATACTAACGGGAATTATTGCTGTTTGTGTCTACGAATCTCTGGATAGCAGAGGAGTGTTGACTGCAGAGCAGAAGGGCTGTAAACGTGGAACAAGGGGTACACATGACCTTATTTACATTGATAAAATGGTACTAAGGGAGGTGAAAAGAAGGAGAAAGAATCTGGCAATGTGTTGGATCGATTATCGTAAAGCATACGATATGGTTCCACATTCATGGATCATAGAATGTCTGGACTTGTTCAAAGTAGCAAAGAATGTCAGGAATCTGCTAACAGAGACAATGGAAAAATGGTGTGTTGAATTAACATCAAATGGAAAATTACTAGGAGAGGGATCTTTCAAGGAGACACATTATCACCGCTAATATTTGTTATTGCATTAATCCCACTGACATTAGTTCTGCGTGATTGTAAAGAGGCATATGAATTTTATAAGAACAAAGAGAAATTGAATCACTTGCTCTATATGGATGATTTAAAATTGTTTTCAAAAAGCGAACGAGGGCTAGACTCACTGATTAACACCGTGAGGATCTTTAGTGCAGATATTAAAATGGAATTCGGAATAGAAAAATGTGCAGTCCTAATTATGAAAAGAGGAACGAAGGTAAAGAGTGATGGCATTGTATTACCAGATGCAGTAAAGATAAAGTCATTAGATGAAGGAGAATCCTATAAGTATTTAGGAGTACTAGAAGATGACAGAATAAAACATCAAGAAATGAAAGATAAAGTGTCAAAAGAGTATCTTAGGCGAGTGCGAAAAGTGCTAGAGTCAAAACTAAACAGTGGGAATTTGATAAAAGCCATTAACACCTGGGCAGTGTCTCTGTTTAGATATACAGCAGCAATTATTGACTGGAGGAAGGAGGAAATAATGAAGTTGGACCTACGGACAAGGAAGCTACTTACTATGCACAAGGCTCATCATCCAAAAGACAGCGTTCACCGTTTATACATAAGTCGGAAAGAGGGTGGGCGTGGCCTTATTAGCATAGAGAATTGCGTTGAAATTGCAACAGTAGGATTAGAAAACTACATTCAAAATAGCACAGAAAGACTCATAATCGCAGCACGAGGGGAAGACAAAGAATCAACTGAAAGTGTTAACAATGTTAAACAGCGAATTAAAAGAAACAGAAAGGCGGAATTAAAGGAGAAAAAACTACATGGTCAGTTTCTTAGAGATATAGAGGAAGTTGCCGATGAAAAAACATGGAACTGGATGAAAAATGGTCATCTAAAGAGGGAAACCGAATCTCTTATTATAGCAGCGCAGGATCAAGCCATCCGAACGAATGCTATCAAGGCCAAAATCGACAAGACTCGAGATGACAGCATGTGCCGTATGTGCAACGCAAAAGATGAAACAATCACCCACATCATAAGCGAATGCCCTAAACTAGCCCAAAAGGAATATAAAAGAAGGCATGACTGGATGGGTAAGGCGATCCATTGGGATCTTTGTCGAAAGAAAGGTTTTGCAACCACTGATAAGTGGTACGAACATGAACCCCAGCCAGTTACTGAAAACGAGAAGTTCAAGATCCTTTGGGACTTCACTGTACAAACTGATCATATCGTTGAGGCAAGGAGACCAGATATGATGATTATCGACAAGGAGAAAAAATTATGTTTAATTGTTGACTTCGCTGTACCTTCTGATCATCGCATTGAAATAAAGGAAAGAGAGAAGATCGAGAAGTACCAAGATCTGAAACGAGAAGTGCAAAAGCTTTGGAACATGAAAGCCAAGATTATACCCATCGTTATTGGTGCTCTTGGGACGATTCCTAAAACACTGCAGAAACAATTGGAACAGATTGAATCAAGTATTGCCATCAACCAAATGCAGACCACCGTATTACTGAACACTGCAAGAATACTACGAAAGGTCCTGGAAATCTAAGGAGACTTGTTGTCACTAGATGTTCAGAACATTAAATCCGTCAATGGACGAGCGTTGAATTTTCATAATAATAATAATAATAATAATAATAATAATAATAATAATAACAATAATAATAATAATAATAATAATAATAATCAATAAAAGTCTTCGCTTCAGATCACTTTCAAGTTTCAGGAACAAATGAAAGGCCCTTACCTGAACATGGATGTTAACTATTCCAAATGTGACAAGAAAGACCAGGTGGCATGCATATGGGAATACTTTTGGACACTCCAAAATCCTTGACAATCTGCAAAAGGAATTCACAATTAAAAACAGCGCTGGCCCAAATTCTCAGTTTCTTATAAAAAGGTATGTGTATACTTGAATTTAAGTATCTTTAAGTTAGTTTCTTAAGACTTCCTGGAGTGGACATACAATAGTACTAAAGAGTTATATGTGTGACACTAAAGCACGGGGGGGGGGGGTTCTCGGCTAAATTTCGGGTAGGGGGGTGCCGCCCACAGTTTGAAAATGTAACCGTTGGCTAGACCAATTTTTGTGAAAATGATACCCTTGGCTAGACTAATTTTTCCTTCAGAAGTGCTCTGAATTGGCATTTTCTAGGCAAAACTTGCCAAATTTTCGCATTTTCTAGACTAAAATTTTTAAGAAGTTGGGTTTTTTTTACAAAAATTACCGAATTTTGACATCTCTTTGACCAAAATTCCCAAAAAGCATACCCTTGCCTAGACCTAACTCGACTAAAATTGCCAAAAAGTACACCCTTGGCTAGACTAGAAGTCCGAAAAAGTATACCCTCGCGGGCGGCACATCCCCAGGTACCTTTACTATGGAAGAACCCCCCCCCCCCGTGCACTAAAGGAGGTACAGAGGAGCGCTTTACCAAGCCACTTTGAGTTCCAAATAAAAGTTTTTAACAGTTCTACAGTGACTCAAAAAAGAACAAAATGCATTCCTGAAAAGAAACTTGCTCACTACAATTTCTAGTGTTATCATCTATCAGGAAAAACATTAAATCGAAAGAAGTTGATAATAAATGTCGAAGAAGACGTAATTTCAACAAGCAATCAACATCTTATTTGGCTACATTCCAAAATGGAGTGAAACTGACCTGCTTTCTTTAGTACAATCTTTTACAACCAAACTTTTACAAAATTTCTTCCAGTCAACTCTAAAAGGAACCAGACATAGCCAAACAGCAGTGTATGACATAATTATAACTGGTGCTGCAAGCATAAAGTTTGGTATTTGTTTCCATTCATAATACCGGAAAGGTCCATTGTTCCAATAATAGCTTTGAATATATGAGTATGAAGTTGGCAGCATTCTGAAACACCAATGATTTTGAAAGACGTCTAATCTTGCATTTTCTGTACAATAAATCTGATATGCATAATACTGGAATATTATGAATGGGCTCACTGCAGTCAAAATTCCCAAGGCAAAAGCTAACACTCTCTTTAATAATTTTTTCATGAAGGCCAAATCTATGATTACATGCAGTGACTGGTACATTTGTAATTCTTGCAATGCTTCTTGGACAAATTTGTAAATGAGAAAACCAGTTGAGATGAGGCCATTTGATCTTGTCCCAGATGCTAATCCAAAAAACAAACCAGAAATGATAAATTTTGAACTGTTACCCAACATTTCCAGAGCAGAGATCCCAGCTAATTGAAAGCAGGTAAATATTGACTCAGTGTATGCTGTCAGGTGAAAAATATTTGCAGGATTCATGCAAAACATCACAGCAGTCAAATCTGCAAATTTCTTATCTGAAGTCAATCTTAGAGTAATCTTGTGAAGAGTTTTTGCTGCAACAGTGAATGTTGATGTGGTGAGGAGAATCGCTGCTAGGTACAATGCTGATACCATGTTGATTGTGTTAAAGAGGCATGCTCTTATTACTCTTGCAATCCATGAGTTCAGAAATGGAAACAATGGGAAGAAAGCTAGCATCTGTTCATATTGATATCCAAATAATGAAATATGGAAGAAATAAACAGAGTCCCAGTTACCAAATCCACTTAACAGTGCAATTGTCAACTGGTCCATAGTTTGAAATTCTGCCTCAGGAATGTTTTCACTTCCATTGTTGTGTCTGTTTGAGCTAATATCCGCAGGTTTATAATTTTGTGTAAAGACGCTATGTTGAATTGAAGATGTATCATACTTTTGGCCAAGAAAGCTTACAACCATCTACGAGAATAAGATGCTTTAAGGTCTGGATTGCCCATGAAATAACAATGAAAAAATTAATTAGTCACCCAGCGAAGTATTGTGTGTTTATGTACTATTCTGCCATCATGTCCAAGCTCAAATTTTTAATTGCAACTAAACTACAATAACACTACTCCGCCTCTCAAACTAACTCAGATGCACATGCCCCTCCGGTGACAAGCACATATTTGGCAAGCAGGATCCTGTTGTAGTTTTGTTGAAATTCAAATTTGAACTGCTGACCTAGTCCATTGATGGAATAGCACCAGATGCACAGTATAAGTGATGATAATTACCACTTGAGTGCCCACAGACTGCCAGACTGGAAAGTCTGTAGTACACCGGCAATATCTTAGGCGTGCTGGAATGTTCGCAATAAACAAAGGACCTATTGTTTTAATCTATTGATGTTCTCAACCTTTTCAACCGCGAATTTTTTGCGCAGTCTTGCTTAGGCCATCTCAACTTGCCTACACAAGATACAAACTTTCCAGTCTGGGTAGACTGGAAGTGCGACCCTACACGTTTTATCAAAGTCCATTCAGTGCAGTCACTGCAGCGACTTTCCTGATGGCCTCCCTGCTAGTAAAGTTTCCTTGCAGAGGCTCTGGAAATATTTAGATTCATTCAGGGCAAAAGTTTAGGCAATCTGTTTTTTTGACTACTGCTGTTAGCCACGACTTTGATTGAGAGGCAACGTGAGTGAGCTAAAATATTTTTTGCTCAGAAATAATGGTTGGTTAAGGATGGTAAGGATGAAGCCTAACATCCACGAAGAAAACATTTTTGAGAGTCATGTACTTTAATAAGAATATCAGTTCTATTTGTGATTAGACCCATTCATTCAGGGCGACAGTGCTCTACGCCAAAGACACCGAACATCCTTGATTCATCATATCTGGCCTGGCCTGATGATTCGAAACCAGATTGGAAAGTTTGTCTTGCGCGGCCGATTTCTCTGCCGCGCACTTTAAATTTCAGCCGCGGTTCCAGCCGCGAAATTTTCGTAAAACAACAAAAGGAAACAATAGAACTATTGTTTAGTGACACAAATACAGCCGCGCAAGCAATTTGCACGAAGGAGAGATCCCCCGCGCATTTTGCAAACTTTCCAATCTGGATTCGAAATAACAAGATGATTCGAAATAACAAGATGATGGCATATACTATAGCTGTAATATTATATGGCCATGGCACATGGGCATGCAGAAAGCAAATTACCTGAGCAACAAGTAGTAAGATCCTGGACTTAATCGCAACCCTTGCAGGGTTAAAACCCATTCTTTTACTTTCTGTTGTTGCAAGGAAGCTTCACTTCTGACTGAGCAGCCTTCCATCCCGCTAGTTTTCTTTCTCTGAAATCGATCAATCAATGAATCAATGGATCAATAGCCTCGTTATGAGCATTCACAACACAACAACAACAAACAACAACAACTTTCACTTTTGTGATTGTTTGTGATTCTCTCTCAGCGCCCGCCCTCTCCATTGTTGGCAATGGGCACTCATTACGTAATTGTAAGTAAGTGCAAGGCTCAAAACACTGTTCCTACTTTGGCTGATTTTGTTTTTTTTTGTTTTTGTTTTTTTCCTTTTTTATTCCTGACGGTCCAATAAAATTCCTCTTCTTCTCCTCATCTCCATAACTATTTTTGCATGATTTACCATTTCTCTCAATTTTGGAATTTTGTGTGTTCTTGTGAGCTTCTGAGTTCATTTACTTGTCCACTACCTTCTTCATTTGGACATCTCCCCACGACTTTCTTCACACATTTTCATCTCATCGCATGTTCCATTGTATCCTCTTCTTCTTCGCATAGAGGGCATATTAAATCTCCTTAATATTTGTTCTTATAATTTGCTTTCACTTGTAACATGTGGAGTTTTATTTTAATTGCCCATTTAATTTCATTTGCTGTTAATCTTGAAATATACTCCTTCTGTTCGTAATTATAACTGACACTACAAAATCGCAATTTCGTCATTTCTTTGTTTTACGACGGCTGTACAGCTCTACAGTCAGTGGCGGAGTTAGGGGAGGATATGAGGGGGCAAATACACCCCCATTTTCAAAAGTAACTAAATTGCAAATTGTAATTGAAAAATGTAATGAAAATGTCTGGGTACACCTTTTCCGGCTTAGCCGGATGGTGGCATCGGCCTTTTTAGACGGGCGGGATGCGGGTAGCCTTTTTCTTTTTCAAGTGGTCTGGAACACAGGCTAGATGCGGGATGCGCGAAAATTTTTGGGGCTTTAATAGAGAAAATTCTCTGGTTTTTCTACTGAATAACGCCTTAGTTTATATGTTTCTCCGCATTCAGAACGAATCACTGAAAAAAGAGTGCATTCGGGTCAGGATAAGGGGCGCTTTTCTTGCTAAAAAGGGGGCGCCAAAGCTGAATTTCCATCGTGAAGGGGGCAGTTGCCCCCATCTGCCCCCCTAAATCCGCCACTGGGCGGGATGCAGTATATGCAAGAAAACAGGTGCAAGATGGCGGGGTGAAGGTTACCCTATTGTGCACCCTCCCCAGTCCGAAAATTTTGAATTTCTTTTTCTCACTTTTTTTTGTCTGTTTCCGCCACTTGGTAGACTTGCCCCAAGTCTATTTCGTTGTTCACTGTATCAGGCAGACTTATTACAGATGACGAAATAGACTTGGGGCAAGTCTAGCCACTTGGCTGCAGAAGCTTTGATTGGTACTGACAAATGTAAAAGGGCTGTTGTACATACAGAACGACCTTTCGAAAGAAAAAGAGTAAAACAAATATTTGGAGAATTATGGTTCTGTCACTACGTTACTGGAAATCTAAATGTCAAAAGTTCGACATTCCTGACAATGGTGTTATCTAAACATATAGGTGTTCTTCTGTTTCCGGGGGATTATCCAATCCAATCTTAGAATTATTGAGACATCCCCACAAAAGAAATCAAGTTTCAAAACATATGCAATGACCGCTATCCAACTTTCGCATCTGCGACAAACATACACTCATTTGTATTGTTTTGTGTTTGTTTTGATTTACTTCGTATTGTATGTAGTACGTAGTATACTGTAGTAGTGATATATTGTTGTATTTGTAATTTTTGAAATGCAAAACTGAAACTATAAGAAACATCCATAGACGTAGGAACCGGAGGCACTGGGGGCACGTGCCCACCCCCAAGATTTTGCAATAAACAAAGAAGTGCCTTTTTTATTTTTAGGAAATACCCCTTTTTCTAAAGGAAAAAGTGCCCTCGGAGCGTTGTGCCCTCTCAAGTTTGAGATGTTTCCTACGTTCCTACGTCCTTTTATTTGATTTTTCTTTTTGAGTTTACAAATTTTAATTCCACATTTTATTGTAAGTGTCACTCATTGTGGGAACTCGCTGACTTCGTGTCCTTTGCTGCAATGAGCGGCACAGTAGTCGTATTTGTTGTATGTAATACTGTTTTATGTGATTAAAAAAGCAGCTTATAAGAAATAAGAAACGGCATAAACTTTCCGAAACTTAGAAACTACCCTGACTGAATTTTGGGCATCCTGGTACTATTTTTTAACAAGCCTGCTCTTTTATATGGATGGCCGGCTGCATGGAAGTAAGCCCCCGGGCACCCGTGCATGGCAACCATAGAATTTCTATGATAGCAACCCATAAACTTTGATCCATTTCTATGCTTTGATCGAAGCCCAGCCCGAACTGTTGGAGTGGTTGTTGCATGTTGTTGCGAATACAGTTTACAACCTGGTCTTGAACTTGATATCATGTCGAGCCTGAAATAAATTAGGTAAGCCTTAGCTTATAAATTTCCTCTGCAGGCTTTCAGTGTGTGTTTTTAATATGACCATCAGTTTTGAAGACTACTGTGAGCAACAAGTTAATTTGTGAATGACCAAAACAAAGATGGCATAAAAACGTTGGAAAACGAGAAGCAGATCTCAAGTTGATTTTGCCTGTAGGTCCTCTAGGACAAATCCATAAAGCGTACAGAAAGAAAAACTCCACCCCGGACCGCGGCTCGTATACGTTTATGAGATACACGGATTATGCTAAGACGCAATGCCCGATCACTGCTAATGGTCTCTCTGGACTGGTGCCGTCCAAAAGACCCTCCGCTATCGTTAGGCACAGCATCAATAATTTCCCACGTGGAAAAGTATGGCATCCATATCGAAGAAATATCGCATGCAGTTAACAAACCTAATTTCAACATCGATAACGTCATCGCTCAGATCAAGCGTACCTTATCGCAGAATCCTGCGATGGACTGCGGGATTGGTGCGTATGTCTGGAACGATAAACACGTATGCACGATAATCAAGGCCCTTCGTCACGATGGCTATCCTGGGAGGATTATCGTAGGGGGGCCTCAAGTTTCTTACACCTCCCCAAGCGATAGGCAGAGACTTGAAGACTTTTACCCTGGTGCAACTGCGTTTGTTAGAGGCTATGGGGAAGAGCCAATGGCTAAATTGATGACGTCACCTTCAGAGAAACCGGCAATAAAAGGAGTCCATTGGGCAAATGAGCCTGACATGGGACTTAGCGCAAGTATTGATTTAGAGAAACTGCCTTCACCGTATTTGACTGGACATATCAAACCTCAGCGATTTCTGCGCTGGGAAACACAACGAGGTTGCCCGTTTAGATGCTCCTTTTGTCAACATAGGGAATCTAACGATAGCACTGATCGTAAACGGCAATATTTCGATCAGCAGACACGCATAAAAAAGGAAATAGACTGGATTTGTAAACACCACGTTATACAAGACATTGCTGTTTTAGACCCTACTTTTAACAGTGGGCCGAATTATATTGACATCATCGATTCACTCCATAATGGCGGATACACTGGAAAGCTGGCTCTGCAATGTCGTATGGAGATGGTAAAACCGGAATTTCTTGATGCAGTTGAGCGTCTAAATGAACACGCGTTTGTTGTGTTAGAGTTCGGGCTTCAAACAATTCATAAGAACGAGCAGAGACTCATACAGCGACCAAATAACCTACGTAAAGCTGCATGGGTTCTAGAACAGTGCAAAGTCAGGGAAATCGACTATGAAATATCTTTGATTTTCGGCCTGCCAGGACAGACTGTAGAATCATTTAAAGAATCAATTGCATGGTGTCTGGATCAAGGAGCTGAGACAATCATGGCCTTCCCGTTGATGTTACTTAGAGGTACACCATTACATGCAAACAAAAGCAAGCTTGGCTTGGTTGAATCAAATGAAATCAGTCATGCAGATATCCCTCGTGTCCAAGAAGATATTACGCATGTTGTTTCCAGTCCGTCATTTACCTACGACGACTGGAAAAGAATGTCCACTATTGCAGCAGACCTGCTTAAGCCACGGAGCATGAGCTATCAGGGATCTGCGGACTCAGGGATTAGTATGTAGTGACTCGTGATTCAAAGTGCTTCCACAAATTTAATCAAATATATTCATGATTCAAATCTGTAAAAGTTACACTTTTTAAATCATTTATACGCTCGTTTCTGATGATTTATCGATAAGATATACCGGGTGAGCCAGAAAAATTTCCCACTTTTGAAAATTCATAGCACCAGGAGGACTTCACCAATTTCAATGATTCGAACTCTGAATAGAAGCGGAAAGCAGTGACTGCGCCAGCTCTGCAAAGTCCAAAAGAAGTGGGGGGGGGGGGATTCTGACGTAATTTTTCGATCTAAAGGTGTACCCAACTAATTTTATGCCATTTTTCTTTCACAATTTTTGCTGACTTGGGGGGCCAAGTCCCCCAACTCCCCCCATGGCGCCGCCACTGGTCGAAAGATTGAATCATTTTTGTGAGTTTTCTCGCTGTCTTACCAGCACTAGAATAGAAGTATCGGTGAATTTAACTTTATGAAAATTTCATGGTTGCAAAGTGACTGGAAATCCCAACATCCCCAGCCCCACCTAGCAGCTGGACTGATGCCTCTTCGTCCCTTGTTTCCCTGCGTTCCTTGGTCAAGAGGGACTAATAACATTACTCTGAAAAAGTGGGCCCACTTTAGGCCCGCGTAGGGTGGTTCCGTGTTTAGCTCCCTGGTATTCACCAATCAAATCTCAGCAAATCAAAGAACGCAGGGAAACAAGGGACGAAAAGGCACAAGTCTTCCAAAACCAAGCAGCCAAGCAGCCATGCAGCCAACAACAAAAATATTTCAGCCTCTCTTTCAATCAATTTACTTCCGTCTTCCGTCTTCGTTTCGTCCGTCTTATCGTTCAAGTTAGGAGAGGAAGAGGAGCGGCCCTGAGATTTTATTCAAGTGAGTTTAGTTTTGTCATTTCTTAGATTCTCTAGTAGTTCAACAAAACAATTGATTACCTTGCCAATGGCTATGACGGCTTTGATACTTGTGTGATTCCAATCAATCCAAGAAACCAAGCTGATCTGATCTTTTTGGATGGGGATTTATAGGCCCATGATGGCTGCATGGCCCAGTCATGAAGAGGGAAAATTATCCGCCAGTGGTTTTTGGCGTGAAATTTATACTGTTTCAGCTGCTGGAAACTCGAGTTAGTCATTGAATTAGAACTTTTGGCGTAAATTTTAATGCTACCTAATTACTGGGGAAACACGTGGCGGACAAAATTTACGGAATGCAGACTGGTCATAGACCACCTAAGACCACCTAAAGTCATTGATCTTCACCAAGATAATAAAAGACAGGCACGCAGGTGTGGGATGTGGTAATATTTAAACACCCTGCCTGGTAGAGGGTACATGACTCCTGGATGGACGGAGAGGTCTGCTGCTGCCCGATTTTTAGAAAGGTCCCACTTCTAATTACCAAAAAGTGCCTTTGTACTCTGACCTTAAAGACATATTTTGGCAGAACACTACGCATTTTAAACTATTTTTTGGTGAATTTCAGCCAAACCCACCCATGTTTAAGGAAAATCTGCTGAAAAAGGACCCTTGTTTAGAGAATTTTGGGCCCAAAGACCTACCCATAAGCGTGACACATACCCGGGGAGGGGGGGTACATAACATGTTGAGGGTACGGGTATGTGCCGCCCATATGGGTGGGTTTTTGGGCCCCAAATTCTCTAAACAAGGGTCCCTTTTTTGGCAGATTTTCCATAAACAAGGATGGGTTATCAAGAAATTGACGAAAAATAGCAAAAAATGGGTGGTTTTCCGCCAAAATTCATCATAAAAGTGGGTATGACTGCAAGTTTCGGTAATTAGAAGAGGGTACCTTTCTGAAAACCGGGCGGCAGACCCCCGTCCATCCGCAAGTCATGTACCCCCCCCCCCCGGGGACACATACTTTTACACTCTCAACATGTAATGTACCTCCCCTGGGACACCTTGCAATATAGTTTACCGTAAGTCCTCAAATAAGACCACCAAAGCTTATTTGGCAAAATATATTTTGGGATGAGGGCCTTTTTGAAGGATGAGGGCTTATTTAGCAGCAGACAAAAATATCACCAGGTAAATATCACGATATCACGATATAAAAATATCACAATAATTCAAGAGTATCAAACTTATAAGCATTTAAATCCTGTAAAGTTCTTTTATTAAAGTTGGTCCTTAATACAGTCCTTGAATTTTAGGAAATTTTCGCATCCAATCATTTCAGATGAGATTCACCTTTTTTAATGCTGGAACTGTAGAGTCAGTCTATTGTCAGCCACAATACTTGGTAAGATCTTTACGCAAGTAACAACATAATTCACACTCAAAGCAAGGTCAAAACAGTTGCTGTTACTGTACAGTGTCAAAACATATTTGAGTGTCATCAGAACATCAATTAAAGCTGCACATTGCAGAAAGTTTCTTTGCTTTTTTAAATCAGGTAGGGTAGTTTCCTCAGTCTAGAAAAATTGAGCCAAAGCTGTTTGTTTTGAAAACATTCAGTGTATAGGTTGATCCAAGATTCTCACGAAGAATATTTTTTAATTTAATTCAAATTCCTAGGATTGCTTGTCAAACAAAAATGGCACCAAAAATCAGCAGTGAGAATGGATGGCAGGATTCAAAGGCAAATGTCCATGCAAGAATATCGCATCTGTTGCAGAATGATTTCATGAGTGACTTCACGTTTGTATCAGAGGGTGTCAAATTCCCAGTGCATAAATTTGTTCTTGCTTCTACAAGTTCAGTTTTCTACCCGATGTTTTATGGGCCAATTGCTGAACAGAAACAAGAGCTTGATCTTAGTAGTTTTGGAAATACTGAGTGTATCTCACAATTTTTGAAGTTTGTTTACACAGATGAAGTCTCTCTTAACTGGAACAATGTCTTTCAGTTGCTGAATATAGCAAAATGTTATTTTATTTCATCCTTGCAGAAAAAGTGCACAGAATTTATTGAAGAATCTGTGACTACAAATAATGTTTTGATTGCTCTTCAGCAGTCAATACTTTTTGATGCAAATGATGCTGTTAACAAATGCCTTGAAATCATCACAGAAAATGCATCTCAGATTGTGAAGCAAGATTTATTCTTGTCTTTAAATTTGGCATCACTCATGACCATTTTGCATCTAGATACTATTGACTTGGAAGAAATAGATTTGTTCCTGGCTGTAAATAGATGGTGTGAAAGTCAATTGATCAAGGAGGGAATAGAGGTATCACCTGAAATGAAAAGAAAAGTTCTTGGTGATGCAGTGTATCTTATTCGATTTCCAGTTATGCAATGGAAAGATTTTGGAGAACATTGTTCCAAGTCCGGAATATTAACCTTAGAGCAAGTTGCAGATATACTTCATTATATTAGTTTGGATGGGAAGAATCTGCAAGACACCCTTGTGGATAAGATAGGTTTCGGCACAAAGCCAAGGATAAGAGGGAAAGAAATTGTGGCTAATCGTATTTCACAATTCACAAGGATTGCTGATGTTTGGACCTATGATGGTAAGATGTCAGATGCAATTGATTTCACAATAAACAAGAAAGCATACCTAACAGGAATTTCATTATTTGGTAATCCAACATCAAACGAGATATCAGAGATGTCAATAACAACCCAGGCATGCACCTTTAAGCCAAATTATACGTTTGCAAAGCCAAATTCAGGACCAGTACCAGGATCATTCCAAGTGTCATTTAAACAACCAATTGAAATATTGGCAAATCAGAAAGTCAATGTTTGTGTTGTCATGAGTGGACTCATGTCACGATGTATTGATGATAATGCAAAAGAAGCATTTGAAATTGATGGCCTTCAATGTCGATTCGCCACTGCTTCAAACTCACAAAATGGTACCGTTGTTAAAAGAGGACAATTTCCAGTGTTATTGTTTAGAGTGTGACCATGGTGTGACCCAGAGTCAATGGATACTGTGGATGAGTTTATCATTTTCATAATCCTGAATGTTATAAATGTTTTATGGGAGACTGGAATGTGCAGATTATACTCTGGGGTGGGGGTACTTAACTTAAATTCACATGAGGGTGTTCCCTTGAAATCTTTCTACCTACGCCATAGATTTTTCCTTCCAAATGATAACTGACTCCAGAAAAACTTAGTGAGAAGTATGCTCCAAAACATAAAAAGTGGACTGATGAGCAATGATTTGACCTCACAAAATATTCCATTCTGACATGTTTTGATGACCAGATCTCAAAGAATTGCCTTCTTTTGATTGTTGGCGCTAGGGGCTAGAAGGAATACATGAAAACTATTCCCTGAAAACGGCACATCCCTGTTGGACAAATGTACCAAGCCCCAAGATCATGATATTGTAATAACACATCTCCAAATTCAGAAGAATATTTTGTAAGATGACTTTTGAATAACACAAACCAACACCAAACGCTATATTTTTACAACTTTGAAGTTTAGTGAAGTGTATCTTAAGTTGTCAATATATTGGCAACAAAAGAACAATAGATTGGATACTAATAGTGCGGATGAAAAACGAACGAGAAAGAAACAAAAGAAGAGATGTTTTTAGCACACTAAGGCCTTTCAAGTTAATGCTATCATCAGAGTGTCAAAATGTACATCAACGTTGTCAAAATGTACATCTGGAGGAGGAGGGGGGGGGGGGGTTCTCGACTAAATTTTGGGTAGGGGTTTGCCACCCAGTTTCAAAGTGGAACCGTTGGCTAGACCAATTTTTGTCAACATGATACCCTTGGCTTGATTAATTTCTACATTAAAAGTGCCCTGAGTTGGCGTTACCTAAACAAAACTTGCCAAATGTTCGCATTCTCTGGACCAAAATTTCAAAAAAACTGGGTCTCTTTACAGGAATTACCGAAGTTTGACATTACTTTGACCAAACTTGCAAAGCATCCCTTTCCCAGACTAAAGTCGACTAAGATTGCCAAAAGCATACCCTTTTGGCTAGACTACAAGTCCGAAAAGTATACTCTTGCCGGCGACATCCCCAGGTACCTACCTTTACTATGGAAGAACCTCCCCCCGTGAAATGTACTGTTATCTTAGTAGTGATATTTTAAGGTGCCATATCGACTAATTACTCGCTCTACCGGGATGTAACAAACAAAATAATCCTGTTTGAAAAATGACCAAAGTGGCAGCTAAAGCGTGAGTAGCGTACTACCTATGTTTTCAATATTCAAAATGAAATTGTACCTTCATGTTATATTGTTTTTTCTGAATGAAAACATCATTGAACCTTCTTTCTTTTTATCGAAGCAACGACACCGTTCGCTTTTTTTACACAATTCGCGATTTTTTTTAAATTTTATTTTTGTATCAATGATAACTGTATAACTCCTAAGTCCTTTGTCTCTTCTGATTCTTTTATTTCGATTCGTTGATTGACTTTCTGGTCGATAATGTAATAAATATTTGAATCTACCCCTCTCCATTATTAGTGCTTACATGCAGTTTTGAACTCTTTTGTGCATTTAGACTGCGTTCACACGATGCCGGCACCTTTTGAAAACGGTGAAAAGTTCGACGGAGAGGCCTTCCATTCACACGAAAACTGCACATTTTTGCCAGCAGATTTTGAAAACGGTTGATTTTGAAAACGGAGCTCTAACCGGCACATTTGGGAAAAGGCATCCTGTAAACACTTGAAAATGACGAAAACAGAACATTTTTAGCCGCTTTTGGAACGATACTGATCGATCCTTAGGGCGTAGGTACACTTCCTTTTGGCATCGAAGTCTTGCAACGAGTTTTTGCCGTCTAATTTCCTAGCGTTTTCAAATTGTTCCGGCATCGTGTGAACGCAAGCTCAAGGTTTGCAGCCGTCACATTTTTCACCGTTTACAAAATGTGCCGGCATCGTGTGAACGCAGTCTTAGAGGTAACTGCCACTAACTTGACTATAGTTTTCGATTCGATTAACGTCATCCTGAACAGGTTGGCTGCTGCCTAAAATCTTTCGGCACAATTTCTAGTCGTCGGCAGATATCTTCACAGAACTGCTTACAATACAATCGGGTAAGTCGTTTATATACCGGGTGAGCCAGAAAAACGTTGGGCGTTTGCTGGACTGTGACGCCGCATGTAGCCATCTGATTGTCATGAATTAAATTTTGCCGTGCAGCCAAGAGTCTAACTTAGATCATAAACCTTTCCCCATCGAAATCAGTCATTTGATGCATTTGTCAAAAAAGATTTTCTTCGTAAGACCTAAACGTGTCTATTTTCGTCTCAAATTTTCATATGAAAGACCATAAGTCCCAGTTTGAAAAAATATATAAACTGTTGTTGTTGTTGTCATTTTTTTTGTTATCGTTGCCCGAAGATTAGTATTTCCGAATAGGATCTATTTTTGCTAAAAAGCAAGGAGTAGCTATAGGCTTACTCTTTTAGATGAAAAAATCTGTATTTCAGAAAAGGAACTATTATTTCAAAAAAGCAAAGTGTTTTGCTTTACTTTTGGATGAAAAATAGGCATTTTCGAAACGGACCTATCTTCGCAAAATAACAAAAAGCATAGCCGTACGATTAAAAATCAGCGTTTGTGAAAAGGAACTATTTATCGCGAAAAAGCGAAGAGTATGAAAATAGATATTCTATAAAACCTGTACCGGGTGAGATTAAAAAATGTATATCCGTTTGGCTATGGAATGAAAAGTATGAGGCCGATATTCAAAACTAAGATGCTAGTCTTTCATCCAAATGCTAACTTAGATGAGGAAATTTTGTTTGGTAAAGTCACACATTTTAAAGACCCAACAATCAGAAAAATGTCTGTAATGGGTTTGTGAGGGTATCCAGAACTCCACGTTCCATGCTGGTCCATGATTTATGAAGCAATCAAGTTTACATTGTCAGTTTCAGAAATAGAACTTTAATTTCCATCGCAAGTAAATCATGGACCAGAATGGAATGTGGAATCATCGTTCCCAGATTTGCCGTCTGCCAGCGTTTTCCTAATTTCTGAGTCTAAATGATGAGTGACTTTACCAAACAAAATTTTCTGATCTAAGTTAGCCTTTGATAATATGCCAGTTTTTAATATCGGCCTCATACTTTTTATTCCACAGCCCTCCAAACGCGTAAACTTTTATTTGACTCACGCGATAGACTTAGGCCCGTTTACACGGGATCGGATCCAAACGGGATCGGATCCATTTGGATCCGATCCACTTTTTGAGGGGCGTTTACACGGGATCGGATCCAGAATTGTTGGCGTTTACACGAGATCGGATCCATTTGGATTTTATGAACTCTTAGCAGCGCTCTAGTAAACCTTTTCTCTTATTTCAATCGGATCCTTTGAGATTTTGCACTTTAATAGACTCTTTCTCATCCCTGATTCCCCTCTTTGAAATGTCAACAAAGGATTTCAGTTTGATCGTGTCATTTTCTATCCGTGCCAGTTTGGATCCGATCCCACCCGTTTACACGAGACCTTTTTGGGATTGGATCCAAACGGGATCACCTTCGAAAGTGATCCCGTTTGGGTACGGATAGCAGATCCAAATGGGTTCGGATCCGTTGAGTCCCGTGTAAACGCAAGGCCTATCCGTTACACTTTGGGTACGGATCCATTTGGATCCGATCTCGTGTAAACGGGGCCTTACTTTTTGATGAAAAGTAAGTACCTCTATCAGATGCTAGGTTCAGCGAAAAAGGACAGCAGATGCCTCTTGCATTGAATACTAGATGGTGCTTTATAGTTAGCGTAGCGGAATAGGGCCTTCATTTCTGTCCCGTTGATATAAGTCAGTTCTTTAACAAGTCGTTGACGGAGTTAAGGGCCTTTATGGTTGTCAGCTGTCCCACAATCCATTTTCAGAAACCCTAAAAATCCCATTGATATCTGTGAATAATTCAAATGTTGGCTTGGAAGGGGCTGCGGAAGGGGGCTTATCATAGAGGGGCCTGAATACAGTAGAAACCCGCATAAAAGAACCTATTTTTAAAAGAACCTTGAAGCTGAAATTTAATATTTTAAACCCCCTAAATAAGAGCCTCTCAGAGGCTGACCCTGAGGAAGGTTCTTATATAACAGGTTTTATGTCTTCGGAATTACTCGGAACTTTCAAGAATTATTGACATTCTGATCGGAACTCCTCAGTGGTACAACAGAATATCAGATTCTCAACCTTACCAAAGAATGTTCTAGTCTAAAAATGTTCTCAAGATTTATCAAGGAATTCTCATAAAGTCCTCAGATTTCCTATGCTGAAATCAGTATTAATATGTGCAAGGTTAGTACTGTATATAAGAACCTCTTTAAGAACCCTGAAGGCTGAATTTAGAATAAAAGCCATTTAATTAAGAGCCTATTCAGGCTGCCCAAGGAAAACCTAGGTTCTTTTATGCGGGTTTCTACTGTAGCCTTTTTCAGTGGTCCTTGACAGTGGTCTGTAGACTCAATTGAGATTTGGCAAAAGACATATTTATCCTTTCATACCACTATGTACAAAATTGTGAAATAAACAGATACGAATCACGAAAAAACTTTCTCAACTACTTTATGAAGGCTATGTACTGTACAAATATAAGATTACGATATTCTGGACAGTAACCATTCCAATTATCTTTACACATTAAAAAACGCATATAAGAACGTAATAGGATGAG
Source organism: Aurelia sp. 3 sensu Dawson et al. (2005) (assembly GCA_964020215.1). NCBI lineage: Eukaryota > Metazoa > Cnidaria > Scyphozoa > Semaeostomeae > Ulmaridae > Aurelia > Aurelia sp. 3 sensu Dawson et al. (2005). The sequence goes on from OZ026593.1 coordinate 3,789,236, forward strand.
CTGCTGTATCCTGCAGAACCATGTACCAAATTATTACTATGATTCTGCAATCTTCAACCCTATTTTAGTTGGTGGGGGGGGGGGGGGGATTTGCCCATCCTGGTAGATTTTTCTGATAACTCTACAAGAAGGCTATGGCTATGGCAATGAAACTTTGTGACTCTTTTAACTACCTACCTATTGTACAACTACCGGCAAAGTTCCATTGAAATATTCATACAACTGAGGAGGAAGATAATTTTCGAAGACTTACTGTGTCATAAGCGCAAATTCCCGCATCTCTATTTTGGGAAAAATTAGCAATAATTGCAATATTCTTGCAGATTTCTCTTGCAGGGTAGCATTACTTGGAGCATTTTATCATAACTCGCACTTTTGCATGTAAGTTGTGCTCAAATTCAATTTATCTAGCTTTCCGTGATTTAGGCCGATTCTGCCACTTTTTCTGACCAAACAAAGAAAAATGCTAACGCAAGCAATAATTAATCATAATTTTAGGTTATTCTTTGTATTTTTAAAAGGTACATGCCTTGAGCACACAAATTCTGTTTGTTTTGACCATTACCACTTATGAGTTAGAAAGGGTTTGAATATCGTTAGGGTCGAGATTGACAAATGACTTTTCAAAAGATCTTTTCGAATAGGCAAAACTTGTCATTCAAATTAGAACGACTCCCGAATTTCGTGAAAGAGGGTTACAGTTATATGAAAAATAACTTCTTTTATAAGTGGTCAAACAGTTTGACTTACTTTTTCCTTGTCCATTCTGAAGACACAAAACTACAGATTTTTGTGTGTTGCAATGATGCTGGAGATTTCACGCATGATGGCGTCCAGCAGAGTTTTCATCATAAAACGGAAGGGCAGTTACCATCCCCCCTCTATTCTTGAAAATTCGCCGCTGGACGAGCTCGTAAGTCGAGGTTCTTATATGCGGGTTCATTCCTACACTACACAAGCTTATTTCAAAAACTGTCTACAAAACAATTGTTGTTCTATGTTGTCCACTCACCTACTTGTTTTTAATTCCTGGATAGAAAAGCAGAGCAAATAATACCAGGTAATGTTTTCCGACATGGCAAAACGGGAAAATATTGCTTGATAAAAATGTCTTCGTCGAACAGCAATTTATTGCGTGGTCAGAGCTTACACATCGTGGCTGGAAATAGTCAGCAATCACGACACAAGAACAGGTTTTTTTTACAAAGCAGCATTGATTTCTTTTTGATTGAAAGCGAAATTCAAAGTGTTTAATGACTGAAAACAATAGAAATTCTCCCGACCATAGGAGTGCTACACGATCAGTTTTCTGATGTTCAGGTAAAACTGTCGGTTTAAATGGATCGTGTATTTCAGCCTTTAAACATAGTTTTAAAGGGGAAGTTGCACCGTTTTGCCATACTTGTCACAAATTTGCATATTTTAGTAGGTTTATCCTTAAGATAGATTAACAAAATAGAGATTCCTTGTAAGTAAACAAGTATCAGAGAGTTCGCTCCCACCCTGAAAAGCTTGATAGCTGCAGTGACGGTCACCTATCACTTACACAAGGCGGCAGTTTGCTCCGCTGGTTGCAATGCAAATTTTGCAGCTTTGTTTGTTATGGATTTCTGGTTGAGTGAATATTTTTTGTCTTCATTCGTTAATCGTTTTGAATTCTGGTGTTCCTCAAAAGCAACTGATGCTCTTGTCTTACAAAATCGGCCCGCGTTCAATCACGAAGCGTTCGTTCATCAAAATTTGATTTCGACATGTAATAAAGCCCTTAGGGTAATTCCATGCCAAACCAACAAACCCATATGCCCCAAATATCCCAAATTTTGATCACGATGGTTTACTTCATCCAAATTTTGCCCTCAAGATGTAATAAAGCCCTTATAAAATCAACTTCTTCGTATTTGTCACAATGTTAACAGGAAGGTAGCTAAGAATGCGAAATTTTGTTACTATGTTTGATTTTGCACACAGGATGAGGTGTTGGACTTGAAATGCCAACCTGAAGGAAATTAAAACATCTGTTGTGGCACTCTTATTTTGAAAGGTGGACTTATCTCGAGAACATAACAGGCACGGGCTATTTATCAAGTACAATAGAGGCCTAGTGTTGAAATCATTTTCTTTTGAGAAAACACAATAAATCACAAAATGGTTCTCTTAACATAAAACAGGTTGAGCTGTGTAGACATCAAGATCTTAAGAAAAGGCCTGCCAAATTGGTTTGATTCAGATTCTGTTCGCATAGGGCTGGAATCTTTCAAATCTTTGAAAAGGTGGATGTAAAACTGTCTAACATTTTACTATGAATTGAATGAGTTAAAAGCAACGTTGGGTAATTTGCTGTAAGTCTGCCGTGGCAGGATTTGATATCTTGATTATTTTCAAAATGACAGCATTTTGATTATTTTTGCGAAAATTCATCAAGGCTTTTGAAAAATCAAAATTCACTGTAAATCTCAGATTACGTGAGGAAACTTGATACAATCTTCAAGAATGCCATAACTTATGAAGGTCCACAATATGGTGGCAAGCAGAAATCGGTATCTCTTCTGGTTGTGGATTTAGAGATTTGATGACGTCACAGCTTCAAAATTAATAAATGCCGCCATTTTGAAATTAATTAAGACATCTTTAAATTGCCGCAGCAGGTTTATAGCAAATTACGCAGTTCCTTTCTAGCACTTTAACACAAAGCTGTGAGAGCTACCACCTTGGAAACTGTGTGCAGGTAGGAAACTGGGTACTAGTCTAAATTTCTTAACAAAAATATCGAACAATGGGCCATTGTCTCTTTCCCCACTCTCCGTATCCTGTGACTATTATTACATCTATTTCAATGTTATGATTTTCGGCAAGTTTCAATTATAATTTTTTTTCAAACACCATGTGTAGCAAAGTACAAGTACATTAACTTCTTTTTGAAGCCATTAAATCCAATCCGTTGACCGTTAGAAGAATTGACGTCTATGCTAGACAGACCAGACAATTCTTGAGTTCCCAAGGCGACAAAAAAATAAAATAAAAAGTTCACCTAACACCGTCCATGTCCCCCACATCTTGAACTCTGAAGTCTTTCTACCATTGTCCTTGCATACTTCAAGCGGCTAGCAAGACCTTTAGAGCAGCCATATTGCTCAATTGCAGTCAGCTTGAAGGTCCTGAAATTCTTCTCTTCATCAATGTAAGTGACTGCCCCCATGATTGGGCACACGATTATCTTCGTGTGATCTTGGAAAAAGTTTATCTGCAAGGGAAACCATTCGTTAAAACCTCCACTAACAATAGACCTTTTAGCTATTCTACAAAAGAGCCTGGATCGAGCGATATTTTTATACAATTTTATACGCAAGGTTCGATTGAGTGGCGTTAGAGCTTCGATTGCAATTGTGCACATTCGAAAATTCTACAAATTGTGATGAAATATCGTTCGATCTACATTCGTTTTGAGAATAGCTAAAAGATCTATTGTCAGGAATAGCTGCTTACTTCTTCATCATCATCATCATCATGGTCATCATCATCATCATCATCATCATCATCATCATCATCATCATCATCATCATCATCATCATCATCATCATGGTCATCATCATCATCATCATCATCATCATCATCATCATCAATCAATCAATCAATCAATCAATCAATCAATCAATCAATCAATCAATCAATCAATCAATTTTACGTAGGCTGCACCCAAGAAAGATGGCAAACTTACAGCTAATTTAGGCCTACTTAACACTTAGACTACATTACATAAGTCCCTCTAACTTACGCTTGTTGTTGTTGTTGTTGTTGTTATCGCTTCAGTTGAGGGACTTATGTCCTTACGCTTCAATACAGGGACTAATTAGGCCAAGTCCGCAGCGTTCACGGCGCGACCAATCAGATCACTACTTTCTTAATATGGTCTACCCACGTGCCTATTTGTAGCATTTGATTGGCTCATTAGTTCAAAGTTCGACTTCTCGGATCGAAGCGACGCTCGAAATGACCTTCGAAGGGACGTTCGAAGTTTCTTTCGACGTTCGTAGGATGGAAGATGTTCTAAGTTTCTTCTGAATTTTCGTAAGATTTTAGTCCCTGTTTAGAATACGTTTGGTCGCGAGTCCTTTCTATGAGTGAAATTAAAACATCAGATTATAAATGTTGAACGAATACAAGGAATCACGTCGTCAGTCTACTTAACACTTGGAAAATTTACAATTACTTAAAATCTAATGCGTTTGCTCAGAGAAATAGTTGTCAAAATGTTACTAATGTTGGTCAATAGCAACTTTTGCAAGCAAAATGCCTTCGTGTAAGGATAGTCTAAAGTCCCCAAATCATGAAAATCATGAATGAAATCACAAAAAATTCAGTCTTCCGCAATCAACAAAAACTAGTTTCGTTCAAATCCACCAAAAGGTTCAGACGTTTGAGCATTGTGGAACCTGGGGGACTGGATGGATTTCAATCCATCAGTACGCCAGGTACCACAATGTTTAAAAGTCGGGACTCTCTTGGCGCACGTGGTTCACTTCATTTCTGCAAGGCCGTATTCTCGGTTCATTTTTCCTGGGTCATCCGGATTACATACCTGAATTATTCCACAACTCAGATGTAACACTATTGCGCATCTGGTTCTAATCCAAGTCCTTAAGAAAGGCAACCTTGAAAGTTCACAACCTTTTGGAGGTGTCACATTTGCTCCGGCCTGAAAAAGAAAGGAGAGGTTGCATTAGTAAATTAAATTGCTAAGAGGAATTAACAAGGTAGATAAGTAATGATATGATTGCAGCTTGTCCCACATAATAAGTGACTCCGTTATGACGAAGAGAGGTTTATATTTTTATGCTGCATTACTGAGCTTGAATTTTAAAACTCAGCTAAGAATACAGTAAAACCGCGCAAAGAAGAACTTAGCAAAGTAAGAACCTGCAGACTGATTTTGTGGAAAAAGACATCCAAAGATAAGAACCACAAACAGACTGATTTCTTTCAATGTTCTTATGAGATGGAACATGGTACAATTAATTAAAATTTCATTATATCAGTGAAAACAAACTCCAAAGTACTGATAAATAAACACCTCTAACAGTTTTCAGAGATATGCAAATTGTTTTATCAAGCTGTATGATATAAATTGCTTTTTCAACAACAAGATGTCATACCCTCTAATATTAAATGCAATCATTCTACTAACGACTCTCAAGTTTATCTAACACATACTTTAGAGCTATATAATCATCAATAGAATATAAAAAATGCTCCCATAGTGCTTTACTGCCATCGTCATTGTACCATCAGTTTCGATGTAATGGTACAAAACTGATGTTTGACCTACGATATAAGGGCCAGACATATAGCATGGTTTGAATTTGGTGTGGAACTGCCAGTCCTTTTCTCTCCTTTAATTTTTGCTTCGTATTCCTGTTTTCTTTTCCTTTAGTTTTCTCTACTTTTGAAGTTGTATTTGAAAATTGTAAGTGCCGTTCTTGGTGTAGGCCAGATGACCTTGTGTCTTCTTACACCAAGAGCGGTAAAGTATTAATGTATTGAAGTATACAAACGTATAAGTAACAAAAGCCTGGCCCCCTTTCTCAGAGGAAACACTTCTAGCTATGGCAAGAAGTTCTTTCGGATCTCAAAACACTTTTAGAGGGCTAATCATCAATAACTTTAACTCCAAGCGAGTTAGGGATGATTTAGCCTATACGCAAAGAAGTTTCATGTGCTTTCTAGCCTTGGTTCGTGCTTTTTTCAAACATTGGCCGATCTTATGGTGTTACAGTTGCCGTACATACAACAGTAAAAGTCTGACAATACGATGAATGAAAATAACGAAAAACAAAGCAAAGAGACCAATAAATAACACATGCCTCTGTGTAAACTGAGCCATTGCTAACTCAATATGCGCATGCATATTGGTCGATAATAAACTCTCTGAAAAGTGTTCTGAGATCCGAAGCAACTTCTTGCCACATCTCGCAGTGTCTCTTATTAGAACTGGGGATCATGCTTTTGTTTTTCCAATCAAACTTTAACAGGGTTGGACGCTCGACCGAAGCCTCTTATCTGGCAAGTAGAAAGGTCTATTGAAAGGAAGGCATGATTACATTTCAACATTTCCATAAAGCAATGCCTGACCTGAAAAAAATTATTTTGACAGTTAATCATCGAAACATGGATCAAACTGAGCCGATTATTTGCATTCATTCTTTGAGAAAAGCCAACGGCATTTAGTTTTTGGTAGTTCTTAATTCGACATAGTAAATAATGAATATATCAATTCTCAAAATAAGCTCAAACCGTCTGTGACGCAACGGACGTGTTATTTCTCAAATCAGTGCTATAGCTCTGCATCACGATATTTCAAACAGCAGATACATTTTTTTCTGACTTACTCGGTAACTGTAAAATTAAAAATGATAATGTTTGAACTAACCTTGAGAAGGTTCTCATTCATATAATCAGTGAAGTAGGCAAGCAAGGTTTTCTTCTTTTCCAAACTAGGTGGATGCGACTTTATCGTGTGGAAATGCTCGCATCCATCTCGATCGATATAATGAAGGGTTCTGGTGTAGAAAAGAAGATATTGTTACTTGGTTTCATATATTCTCGTAAAATTTATAGAAGTAGGCAGAGTATTACAAAGCAACACCACAAGAAGCATAGAAGTACATAGCAACAGTATGACCATATGAGATATAGCAACTTAAATATGTATATACAAGAAATGTCTTATTTATATATGAAAAAAGAAAGGAAATATTACAGGACGACAGAGCAAATATCATAAAAGATGTAGCAGTTTCATGTTGCATTTAGTATTGCAAACTTTTTTCAAATTTTCGTTGCGACAGAAGCTTTTAATAAAAACTGGACTCAAATCCAAGCCGTCTGCAAGGACAAAACACGTTGAAAAACTTTATTTTTAGCTATCCTTCTTTCGCAGCACTGTCAGTCTTGCCAAAGAGCCAAAGCTTTGACATTTTTTAATTTTTACATGGTCAAGCAAGTCTCGAATGATACTCTACATTCTTTCTGGCTTCTGTAGTCAAATATACAGGGACATCAATAATTATATGTGAACGGCAGAAATTTCATCAACTTACTCCCCATCTTCATTCATAAGCAGCCTAGTTGTGTCATTGAACAGAACACCAACACTTCCATTATTTAGTTGATAACCTAATCCATATTTGTCCGAGTAGTCCACCCATTTGCTAATCCAAAAGACGGGGGTCGATGCTGGATCTTCTGCTTCATCTGAAAATAAAACAGGAAGATAAGTTTACTTTCGATGCCAGCAGAAAAAGGGCAGAAAATGGTTTGGAGCCATATTTCAAACGGCTTATTAGGAAGTTAATACTCTACTCTGGCTGGATTCCTATCTGAATTTATGTTTCTGCGTTAGATGTTATTTTCCATCCCTTGTTTGGTTGCACAATAGGCTGCCATAGGAGAAGCAAAGAACGCATTTCAAACACACTGCTTTCTAAGCTTTAAAACCTCTCATACGTCTGCTAGCTTTCCCCGAAAACTTTCATACCCCCACTGAAAGAATTAGAAAAAAATTTCATACCCCCAGTGACCATCTATCAAACTATTTTCTTTTTGACAATCAAATCAAAGAAGTGTTTTCTGTGACGGAAGTAGGAAACCTATTTCAAACAGATGAAATGCCCCCATAGACGGCCAAGGAGCTGGAATTTACACAAACATTATATTCATATAAATACTGGAAGATTTGAACGCTGTCATTAAGCAATTGCCTAGCCTTGCTGTTTTGTGAAGATATGACATATATTCCATAGGCCTCTGCACCATGAATATAATTTCTCAAGAATTCACCTTGGAAAATTTTCACATCCCCTCAAAGATCTTAAATATTTCATACTCGCACTTTTTCTCTGAAAAGTTTTCAAGCCCCACCAACTCTAGCCCATCCACCCAGAGTTATAAATGACTGACCCCCAACAATGAAAACTATATAGTTTTAATTGGGTCACCCGTTATTGAAACACTCACTTACCCATTTGAATAACAATCCTATCGGCTGGTTTTGATTCCAGACATTTCTCCAGCATCATGCGTAACTGTCCTAGGTAGCAATCGTCTGGTTCAGCTAAAAAATAAAGCAAGGTTTTGTTACTACAGTTTAAAGGAAATAAACATAGCTATATCTCGTAGCCGCTATAAATAGGCAAGAGAAACTGCCACAAATCCCTTGTTTCTTTAGCCACACAATAAAACCGGATGCGTCTAAGTTTGTCAAGTTCGATAGATTATATTTTTTACCTGACCCGGGTCAGCTTTTAACTATGTTGATTCCCTTCAAAGTTAGTAGACGGAGACAAAGGCAACGGTTTTTTTTTAAATAGATTCAATTCAACTCAATTGAAACTCAGAACACCCTGTGAACGAGGTTGAAAACTTAGTGAATTGAATTGACCAATCACCGTATCCCTTCTAATCACGCCACTGAGTTAACGAAAAGGGGAAATCCCTGAAAGACGAACAGACAAAAGCTGTTCATGGAGATCACCCCATGCACCGCAAGAGTTCCTGATTTTCATTGGCTAAGACACCAGATCTATTTTTAATTTCTACATGTGTAAAGGGACTGGGCAAGCTTGGGTGGCTATTTATCTCCGTCTACTAACTCCAAGGGTAAGAACATGTGAGAGGCAAGGATAATCCACTCCCACAAAAATTTCCATTACAGCAAGTACCCGCGAATAAGAAACCACTTATTAAATTCAGGCCTCAGAAAGTTTCTTATTCAAAGAGACCTATTCATATAAATCAGGATCGAGGGTTCCAATGTGTACAAAGGTACCATCAAGTCAAATCACGATATGCAGGGTGTTTCAGAAAAAACGCAATCAAACGATAATTTAAAATCTTTAAAAAATTTACAAAATTTGAGTAGATGTAATGTATACCATCTGAAAGTACAATCTTTCTTCTGTCTAATGATATGCAGTTTGGATATATTAATGGAATTATAGATCATTAAATTGATACTTTCTTAAGTATAGCCATTGTCAAATACAGCATGCCGCAAAAGAAAAGATTAACCCCCTTTTCGGTAAAAAATTTAAAAAAAAGTTTTGTCAAAATGTCAACATATTGAGGTGATGCCTTGAGGAAGGAAAAAGACAATTTCATCCTCATGAGAAGCATTTGTAGATAATGATAAAATATGCTCTCACAAAGGTGGATTTTTATTGTCTGTGTAAATTCCCTATTACTTCCGGCATCTAAAATAGGCCATACTTTCAAAAACGTCATTCAAGCCATGAAAAATTCGATTAATCCACCCAACCTGGATATCATTGGAAAGGAGATAGATTGTACTTTCAAGTGGTATGCTTCGAATCGATTCAAATCTTATTATTTCCTGAAGAACCTCGAATGAAAGTGGGTTGCATTTTTTCTGAAACACCCTGTATAACAGTACGATGCATGCATGTGTATTAAACTTTACTGGTAGTAGTGTGCAATAGATACTGTACAATACTATACGCATACTAACCGGTTTTGTGTTGACAGGAAAATATAAAGCCCGAGGTCTTAAAAGTACAGACCGAGCTTGCGAGGTCTGTGCATTAAGACCGAGGGCTTTATATTTTCCTGTGCGACGACAAACCGGTTAGTATGAGTTTTATTACCTGAGAGCTTCTAATTTTGACTTGTATCATTTAGTCAAACACATTTTGTTACTGTTCTGTCGTTTGAGTTTACTGTAAATCTCACAGGCCTAAAGCAGTTGCTGTGGCGACAAAAACGCGTAAGGCTACGGGAAACCCGTGGGAAAGGTGCGATTAACCAATTAGAGTAGCGGGATTCTATATTGACTCGTTTTTGAAACTTTAGTCAGGTAATAACATGTTATAATAATGTGACGGAAGTCTTTAAAATTGTAAAACAAACTATGACAAACCACCTGAAAAGATAAAACTTTTAAATTTCAGAACTAAAATTGTTTCTTATAAAAGGAGCCAATTGTGAAGAAAATGATACATGTTTCTCATACAAAGGGGTTTCTTATTTGTGGGAACTTACTGTAATTGTTTAGCCACAGGAATTTGTTTGTCTGTATTAAACATTCTATCTTATCGTACATCTCTTCTGTTCAAAGTAATACGTCCAATTCACCGTTTCTTTGTGACAACAGAGAATACATTAGAGAATAGACCTTTCCAGTAAAGGGCAGGGGTGGAAAATATTTTCCTCTTTCTGGGACCGCAATCAGAAATTGAAAATTTTTCTGTAGCCATACAAGAAATATTGGCAACTGCTCGTTAAAAAACTGACTACGTGGTATTATAAGCAGGAAAGTATGATTTTGAGAGGTGAAATTTTCAACATCAATGGAGTAAAATCCATAAATGGCTCAGGATGAATCAGTTTATCCATTAGTATGCAAGTCTATAATCTTGAACATAGCTATAATTAAAACATAACTGATCAGGTATCAAATCATCAGAATGTTTCAAAATTCCACAATTTCTGCAGTTCCTCCTTATTAAACAAACTGTTAAAAAAATTTGTTACATTGGAACTAATCATCTCAAGAATTCCTAAGAATTCTCAGGCAAGAAAAACAGGGTGCTATTGGCTATATAGTATCTGTTGCGGCACATATTAGATAATGTGATTCACAAATCATTGCTATTTTATTCCTGATTTTTGTCTCATACTTTCATGTTTTTAATTTTTCTTTCTAGAATGTTAGCATATTGCATTGCACATTCTTAGCTGTGATCTTTTTCTTTCTGGGAGCCAAAATATTTTCTGGGACCAATGGTCCCGTGGTCCGATACTTTTTCCACCCCTGGTAAAGGGCCTATTTCCCTTACTTGTGATCTTCTGTGCAGATAGCATAGCAGTTGCCTTCATACTATAAAGAATAGTAAGAATAGTTGAACTGACGTCACCATCTGAATGCCTATAAAAATTTCTATCCAGAAACTGACTCCCATCTCATTTTCACTTATTCTACCAAATTTCTGCAAAAGCTTTAAATATTTATGCTTACCATTGTCAGTCTCCATGCATGGGTCCTCTGCAACATCATGTCCTATTCCATCTTTCACACAAACAGCGTGACTGACATTGTTCAGTGGGTCCGTCTTTTTGCCTTCAGGGATTGACCTCAATAGCCCTTCACTGGGTCTCCCATTAAACTCTGAGAGTGGTTTCCTGGTAGGTATGCCGCCGGTTGTGGGCATATCGGTAAAACGCGGAGCCATGGTTAAAGAACTAATGGGTAACTTTGATGGGCAGTAGCCTTGAAAAAATGGATCGTTCATGATCTGCAAAAACAAAACAGGAATGTGAAATTTATTCATGGACTTCAGAAGCTTGACAACAAAAGAAAACAGGGTCATAACTAAATCCATCCAACAGGTTAAAATACAAATGACGGATACATAGCGTCCAGTTTAAATAGAACAAAACATGGATGCAAGCCTTCATTTGTCCAAAAGATTTGATAACCTCTCGAGATCATCAAATACGATACTGCCGCCCAGGCCCTTAACTTAAGTTGCCTTACATCTCCGTCATTTGTCTTCAAGCCCCAGATATTGACATACGTCAGTATAAAGCGCAACTTTGTAAAAGACCAGGTTGAAAAAATAGGTTGCTTCCTCGATTTAGCGTGGTTGAAAATCGCTTGTCTCCGTAGCCAAAGTACGTCCCATATTTCTCAAGGCCTTCTCAACAATGATTATTCCATAACCTGTTGATCCTCATGTGATAAATCGTTGATGATATGCACAATCTTGGAATTCCTAATTCAAAGTCAGGCCGGTCGGAAGTGGGGGGCTGGGGGGCTTCAGCCTCCCCCTAATAATTTGCTGAAGTTAGTTAATTTGTAAGTGAAAAAGGCTGTGAAAGCCAAGGTTGTAGGAATGAAGATTTGAACTCGTATATATTCGAGGAAGCTACCAGAATCTATCAAAAATTCAATATCTTTTGATGTCATACAAGTCAAAAATTTCAAAATTTTCCTGGAAAGACTTTCGTTACAAGTGATCCTTTGCTTCCGTCAATGGCAGATTTTCCAAAGATGGGACGATTTCCAACGATCTAAAGGGCGTGGTTATGAACATTTTCCCCGGGGGCAAGCCCCCGGACCCCCTTATTTGTCGCTTTCATCGCACCTCGTTTTAGCCTCCCCAATATGAATTTTGTTCCGACAGGCCTGAAAGGAGTTCAAACCTGTAGAGAATATCTTCATTTGCAATGCCTGAGCAGCTATTTGCCTGCACATTGGGCAGAGAATGTAATGGGTGCTTGGAAGGTTGGGCCCCGCTTACACTATACCAGACGATTATAGTCGAGATGGCTCCTATTGGATATATAGGGTTACAGTGAACTGACCATCGCGTCATAACATTCATGTCTGTCTCTGGTACGCCGTATCATGAGGAAGCAACCAGGTATTGATTCTTAGGGGCCGATTACATGGAGCAGGCTAAGGCTAGCTCAGTCAGCCGACATGAAGGTTTTCACCTGGATCCCGGGGTCAATACAAGTTATTACATTTCGTATATTTTCGAATACATGACAAGCGGGCGGCCTGATTAGGCGAGATACCCTCGTCTGCTGCCAACCAGGCTAGGCTACTATTGATTACATGAGAAGAAACACTTTTTCTTTTCAATTTTAGACCGGGCTGGCCCGGCAACGAGGGTTGAGAAATCAGCAACGCATGCGCTTTATAAGTAGGTTATACAATTAGCACTAAATATTTTACAGCCCAGACTGGGAATCCCTATGTGAATATTCAAATCATTTCACTCCTCTTCAGAAGGCCAGCCTGATTAACAGCCCAGCCCATTCCATGTCATCAGTGCCTTAATCTTTTATTTTGAATTTTAGGAGTTGCCGCAAAGCCATTGCGGTGATAACCGGGAGGGCACATTGTATTACGTATATATTATGCTCACCGCTCAGGTTTCAGCACTCTCTGGATTGGGTAGAGAGTCTCTTAGGAGACGTTCACTATTTGCATTATGCTTCGCTCACTGCTCGCAGTTTGAGCACTCTGGTGACTCCGCAATGCAATCCAACAATGTGTAACCATACATCCTGTGCCCAAGTTCAGGAGTTGCCGCAAAGCCATTGCGGTGATAACCGGGAGGGCACATTGTATTATATATATTTTGAATTTTATTGTTGCTTGTGGTCCTTGCAGTAAAGAAATCATGTGATTGTTTCAGTGAAACATATCGGATAACACTATTTACGTCAAGCCACGACCATGCCGGAGTGATTTTCGCTCCAATTTGTGTAGCATCTTGTATCAGACAGCTCTGGTAAGATGCAAACAGCACTCGTTCCGATACGAAAATCGCAGCACAATCATAGCTTATCGGTGTGTTGTAAACGGTGTCTTACCGTATAGCCTCTTAAAATTTCTTACAAATAAATATGACACTGCTAACATATATACCTCATGCACTCTTGGTCGAGCACTAGGATCAGGTCTGAGCATCTTGATAATAAGCATCTGTGCTGAGTGGCAAACTTTTGATGGGATGTAATATTCATTCTTCTTTATTCGCATGTATGTCTCTTTCAGTGAACATGTTTCAAATGGAGGCTTACCAACAAGTAAGGTATACCTAAAAGATATAATTCTTCATTGGTGCTCCGAAAAAACTTCTGTGACATTTCCGCTGACCATATGGTGGTAGGGCTATCTGACACATCCCTTTTTGGTTGGGGGGGGGCAAAAAAGCCTCCCCATATCCAACTCTTGATTGGTAACAAGTAGACAAACCAAATTTGGTGTGCTAATAGCCCCAGACATGTACTTTATGAAAATACAAAAGTCAATCTAACATTGGCCATCATTCTTGCTTACAACAGCATTTTCGTGGTCAAGAAAAGTGGTGAAATTGACAAAAATCAGGAAAACTGTGATAAAATTAAATCTGCGACACAATTTCCATCAAACATGAGAATTACGATAGATTACACATCATAACACTACTCTGCAAAATAAATTTGCAAAATATTCCAATTTTGCTACACAAAAATCTATGTTCAAAACTTTGCAATTGTACGAAGGCTAGTGCTGGAAAATTGTTTATCTCCCCTTCATTTTAAAAAATGTTTCGATGGGAATTTATGAATAGTTGCACGATAGGTAGTGGCAAAAAGAGTTTTATATATTTATGTATATTTTGAATTTTTCCAATAAAATTTTACAATACACATTATGAGCTACACTATTTGTTCAAATAAAAAAATGACAAGTTGAAAAACTTTATTCTAGGCTTTTCTTTTTAAAGCAATGTTGTAAATTTTGTCTGAGTCATGATGATGAGGTTTTCTATTATCCTGCCCAAGCCTGCACTGACACTTTTTGGGGCAATGTGAATGGGCAGCATTTTCAACAGAAACACATAGAAATGGGAACCAGACAGGGTGAACATAGCCCTTGAATCCTGATTTTATTAGAGCAGTTTGTTGCAAACTAAGGGCGTATTTTTTTGGGCATCTTCTGAAAATGGTAGAGTTGGTAGAAGATAAAGTCGCATTCTTTTGGTACTATCCTATGGAAAACGGTAGACTTCGCAGACTTCAGATAATTTTTATAAAAGCCCATTCTTTTGGTCGTTCTGTTTTTGGTAGACTTCCGAGAGACTATTGACGTATTCTTTTGGGCATCTTCTGGAAACGGTAGAGTTGGTAGAAGATAAAGTCGCATTCTTTTGGTCCTATCCTACAGAAAACGGTAGACTTCGCAGAGTTCAGATCATTTTTATAAAAGCCCATTCTTTTGGTCATTCTGTTTTCGGTAGACTTCCGAGAGATGATTGACGTATTAACTTGGGCTTATCTGAAAACAGTAGAGATCCAAGGCTTCGGAAACCTTCTGCACCTATTATGAAAGATCGCAGAGAGCATTGTTTCGTGAATGAAAATGTTTTCCAAAACATTCGAAAAAACAATGGCTTTGTAGATTCTTTTCTCTTGGGTTTGCAGAACAAAACTACTGCATTGCAATGGCTTCAATTCGCTCGGCAGAACAACAACATTCGAACTCTTTCTTTGAGAATATTCATTCTTTTGAGATTTTTCTCTACAAAATTTGCAAACTCTACCGTTTTCAGAATGCGTATTCTCTTGGCGTTTTTCTCCGCGAAGTCTGCCAACTCTACCGTTTTCAGAATTCGCATTCTTTTGGTAACTGAAATTTTTCTCTGCTTAGTCTACCGTTTTCAGAAGGCTTCTCAGACTTCAGATGCCCAAAAGAATACGCTCTAAGGGCCTGTTTATATGAGGAAAAACACCTCACCTGCCAGACCCGGGGCTGAGAGGTGAGATTCCACCTTCCCATAGAATCCTTTGTATTTTCATTTCGCATTTACATGACGAACGCAACACCACCGGTATAGTGAAATCCCACCTCACCAGAGGTGGGATCTCACCTGGGTGAGGTGAAATTTTTCCATATAAACGAAACACCACCGGTATGGTGAGGTCAATTGAAATTATTCGTCGATTCTTATTGGTCAGTTCGATCTGATTTCACGGAAGAGAGACTTTACTCCACATCGCCTCTCAGCCCCGGGGCTGACAGGTGAGGTGAAATATCTCATATAAACAGTGGCTGAAATTTACCTCGCCTCTCAGCCCCGGGTCTGGCAGGTGAGGTGTTTTTCCTCATATAAACAGGGCCTAAGATCCCTAGGCGGTTTCAATTTAATGACAACCCCATTACTCATGTTCACATAAATAACAAAATCAAAAACAATGAAACACACAGATTCTGAGACTGTGAAATGTACTCACAATATGCATCCTAAAGACCAAACATCTACTTCATAGCCATGACCTTTCTTGCTAAGAACTTCAGGTGCAATGTAATTTGGTGTGCCACAAAGTGTCCTGCAAATAAGACCACAAATTTCTGCAACTTGTTGTAACATTTAAATCTTTAAGTTGCTATAAAAAGGCAACTCAACCAATGTCACACATTCGTTCAGTTAACACAGGGGAGCTAACACAAAATGGAATGGGGAACCAGGGAAGTTGGGGAATATCGAAATGGTAAGAGATGTCAGTATGGAGTTTGTGGTACTTTCAACAATCACTCTATACAAGTTTACTGCGATCAAACTCAAGGAATTCACAAAGGAATCTAGCCAAAATCAACTGTCGAAAGTGCAGTTTGTAAAAATTAGTCAAATGGGAAATAAATGGAGATGAGGCAAAGAGAAAAGAAGTGCAGCAGTTGATGGCTCTGGCATCTACATTTCAAAATTTCAACAATCTCATTTGCATTTTCACCATGGGTTTCACAATCAAGCAAACAAAAAATTATCAAAACAGGGAGTCAGGGAATGAGTGAGAAATATGGTAATCATAAAAGCTATGAGAAATTTCATAGAACAGCATTGAGCTCTCCATTTTTTCCAAGTTATCCTCTTTATCCTATAAAGCTTAGCCATAGCAGAGCCAGAGGGCACCAAACTTTTGATGACATGACTTGGGTGTCATATCCTTACTCTGATTAATTCACAATGTTAACAGCATCTCTCCTGGCTATGTCACAATGCCTAATGTTTTAAGGCTAATGAAACAAAACATCCTTTGTCCAAGGCTATTGGAATACACCCTTACAACAAAGCGACCTCGTTTTGGAATTTTTCAAAATTTCTTTAGCTTGCGTCATATGAAATTTCTGACCCCATATTCAGATTCAGCACCCTAATTTATGTCTAGCTGCAAATTTTCATGATCTTAGTGTTAGCGAATTTGACTTTATAAGGATAACAAATTTGAAAATTTATAAGGGATTTGACCGTGAATAATGACTGAGGGTGTAAAGTTACACCCCAAACGATTTTCACGGTCAAATCCCTTATAAATTCTCAAATTTGTTATCGTCATAAGATGAAAATTGCATACTCTAGGAATATGAAAATTTGCAATTAGACTAAACTTGGGGTGCTGAATCTAAATCCATGGTCAGAAATTTTGTATCAAAAAATTTTCGAAAATTTCCAAAACGAGGCCGTTAGTTGAAAAGGTGTATAGATCTGTTCCTATTCTAATTCATCAGAACCTGGTGGGGCAGTTGCTTGATCAGTTTCAAAGGGGTAACATCTAAGCAAAGATTTTTTCAAGCCTTTGCATTTGATATAGGTGATCACCCTCCATTGCTTATCAACATGATAATTTATAGCTCTGGTGACAATTTTTATAAGAAAAGGCCTGATATATAGCAGATAAACCTTGAACCTCTCATCTTTTTCATTGTTTGGTACTAAGCCATCTTAGATTGTGTATACCTTTTTGATTAATTATAGTCTTATACAGGGCTTAATAAAACAAAGTAGCATGTTAACAACGCT
Source organism: Aurelia sp. 3 sensu Dawson et al. (2005) (assembly GCA_964020215.1). Taxonomy (NCBI): domain Eukaryota; kingdom Metazoa; phylum Cnidaria; class Scyphozoa; order Semaeostomeae; family Ulmaridae; genus Aurelia; species Aurelia sp. 3 sensu Dawson et al. (2005). Next base: position 3,806,602 of record OZ026593.1, read on the forward strand.
GCCAGAAAGGCAGCTGAAATGCTTAAATTTCCCAAGAAGGAAGAAGGGAAAACGGAAAAAGAAACGGAAAGAGGGAGAAAGAAAGGAAAAAAGCAAAAGATGAAGGAAAGGAGGGGGGAAAGAAACAAGGAGAGAACTGTATAAAGGGATAGAATGGGATGGTATATTTGGATTGCTAGAAGGAAGAAAAATATTTTTTGAACCCTGGTATTATATAACTGTAAATTTCATCCTAAGTACAGACCAGTACAGTACAGACCTTGTGTCTTTTCCTGTCTGAATGGCACAGCAGAATGTAATCATTTTTGTTTTAACTGCTTTAATGATGATATATAGAAAAATCTTTCTCTTACTTTTTACGCTCACCCTCATACTTTGCAGCCAAACCAAAGTCACCAATTTTGATGTCCATCTCATCGTCAAGGAACAGATTTCCAAGTTTTAAATCTCGATGGATGATATTGGAATCATGCAAATAACAGCATCCTTCAACAATTTGCTTCATGTAATACCTAACCTCTGGCTCAGTAAGAGCTTTACGCCGCTTATGAAGTTCCATCAGGGACTGCAAAAAAGTGACAGAGGGCTCAAATCTTTCAAATCTTTAACAAGGTGGGTGTAAAGTTGTGTCACATTTTTCTATGAACTGAATAACTTGGAAGGAACTTCAACTAATTTACTGTGAATCTATTGTGGCGATTTGTGATAATCTCAATAATTTTCAAAATGGCTCCATTTTGATCATTTTTTTTTTAAATTCATCAAAAATTTTGGAAAAATAAAAATCATTGTAAATCTTGAATTATATACTTGAGGAAAGTTGATATAATCTTCAAGAAATCAATAGTTTATGAAGGTCTTTAATATATATTGTTTCACGCAGAAGTCTGTCGATAGAAATCTACTTGACTTGTCACACTATCATCCAAATAATTGCATTATTCGGACTATTCGGTTGGCAGCTAATAATCATTTTGCTTCACTGCTATTCAAATAGTGATCAGATAACCGAATAGTGATCATTCCACCTTTGGTGGACAGGCCTAGTTCAAATCTGCATAATTCAATAACCACCTGTCTTACGCTGCCTCAGAAATTTTGCCTGTTTAAGTGGATTACTCTGCAATTACAAACCTGATTTGGATATATGAGGTCTTAAAATCTAAGTTGAAATCTCATCTATACAATGAACTCAAAACAGAGAATTTTGAAAAACAAAGCTCTATCAAAGACCCCCGGAGCCTTTGCCAACAGCGTTACCGTGGAAAAAGAATGCAAAATAAAATGAAAACTGGAACTGTTCAAATACTTATACTTTTTTGGAACAACCCGTGCTGCTTTTTACTGATAGGAATTTTGCACCCATCCCAATTATTCATGGAATCCAAAAACCTCAGCAAAGAAGTTATCCTAAAATAGAACTGCTATAATACGGATCAAATATAAAACACTCACTCTTCTTCTACAAAGTTCTAAGACAACGTAGACAAAGTTCTTGTCTTCAAAGAAGCGATGAAAACCAACAACATGGTGATGACTCAAAGAACGATGAATTTCTATCTCCATTGACATCTAAAATGATAGTAGCACTAAATTATTATAATCCAAATTCAAGACAAAATAAAATGTACACATATATACATAAATCATCTCAAATAAAGTTTGCATTAATGGACAAGCTAAAAGAGCATCTTATTGGAACAACAAGTCGTAAAATACACTCAGTTTTCAGTTTCACCCAATTGAAGTCTCTTTGCTTTCTTGACCCATGGACCCCCCAACGATTTATACTTCCCCCCAAAACTTGAGACTAGCAGCGCATGTCAAAATAGCTCACAGCTGCATCAGGTATCATCACAAGTCACCCATGTAAAGGTCATATTGCAGAAAACGTAAGAAACAGGCTAATGTCATGTATTTTGAACTTCGACCCCCCACATTTTGAAAAAGCCCCCCTAATCGCCCAAGCAACGTCCGGATTCGTATTCTACGCAAAAAGTTGAGTTAGAAAAAGTTGGTCTGGTAAATTGCCAGCTCGGGTGACAATGCTCCCCCTCCAGCCTCTGGTCTAAGGTCAGGGTCCGGGGTCCCTGAGCCTGACATTTTGCAACAATCTTTTTAGTGAAAAAATCAGGGAAAAGGACTTGACCATCAAAAATACCCTAATTTAAGGAAATAAAATGAGACTGGTTTCACACAAAGCAGAAATCCCCCTGCCTTGCAGAGATATGGAATTGCCCTTCAAGCCCTAGCCAACGGTTAAATTTTGATTTTGACTCTATGGCACTAAGACGTCTTCGACGTTGAAATCACTGTATATTTTTCAGTTCACCTGTTGTTAACGAGTAACGAATGTTATTATTTCAAATACCAGAAGTTACAACAAAAGCAACTTATGTTTTTGAAACACTTGCAAATGCTTTTAACCGTATACCTTTTCCTTCTGATGGGGTTTTTGAAGCAATGATTTGGCAACGATTTTGCCCGCAAAAATTTCCTTCGTGTCCATGTCTGTGAGTTCGTAGCATTTTGCAAATCCACCCTGCAAGAAGATTAACAACATATGATGAAACACAAGAAATAAACATACGTCAGTAACCTTTAAGGTGCAAATGATGAAATAGATCGATAATATACCAAATGGCGGGAAACTGATTGATACTTTACCTTGCCCAGGAAGCGGCCTCGAAGGTACTGCTTGTGTGGCCTACGTGTTCGATCGACAAGAATCTGGTCGATCTCTGGCACAGCTGCAGCTTTATCTGTCATGTTTGAGGCTGCAGCACTCTTTGGTGGATTCTGTTTGTATTTATCTTTAGCTGAAGCTTTATACATGGTTATTTCTTCGCTAATTCAAGGGAAAAACAAGTCTTTAAGATGATCACTTCAGGACGAATGTCGTCTGTTCGTGTGCTGCAACCGTCGATTATGGATTTGTGTAGTGTGCTTGATTTGTTCGAAATTCGGTCGCTCATCGCTGATTGGTCAGTTACTTTTGAAATTCGGATTGGAACAAAGAGCACAGGGAAGCAAATTGAGAGAATAATCGATAGCACAGGGAAGCAAAAGAAGAGAATCTAAACATCGTAGCCTGCGCGCAAACTTTGGTTACCGGGGAGGAAAGGAAAGGAAGAAACCGGCTAAAACATCGTGGAAGAGGAAGAATACAGCTTGCTCAAGCTTGCTACCAGGAATCGGGAATTTCTGCATTAATAGGCATAGTTAATTCATAATAATAAAGTTAATGAAGCATTTTTCATTTTTTTAAATTCATTGACATATACAACCATCAAAGGGTCATCAAAACAGCGAGACCTGGGTATCCATCAAATTTTGATGAGTTGCCAATTCATTTATACTTATACCATTTTGTTTGTTTGTTAATTCGATTTCATCTCTTGCTATTTATATACAAATATATACATTTAGACTGCGTTCATACGATGCCGGCAAATGTTGAAAACGGTAAAAAATGTTACGGTTACAAAATTTGAGCTAGCGTTCACACGATACCGGAACAATTTGAAAACGGTAGGAAATTCGACGGTAAAAACATCGTTGCAGATTTTGATGCCAAAGAAATATACCTAAACCCTAAGAATCGACCAGTCTCGTTCCAAAAGCGTCCAAAGATGTTCTGTTTTCATCATTTTCGAGCGCCCGCACGATGCCGTTTCCAAAAGTGCCGGTTGGGGTTCCGTTTTCAAAATCTACCGTTTTCAAAATCTGCCGGCAAAAAATGTGCCGTTTTCGTGTGAACGGTAGGCCTATCCGCCAAATTTTTCACCGTTTTCAAAATTTCATATTTCATATTTCATCACAGAGGGCCGCCCTCGATAAAAACATTAATTACAATATAATATAAAATGAAAAAAGCTATTGATTGAATTAAACTACATAACCTTATTTACAATATCTAAAACTTATATACAATTATGCTCAAAATTTACAGTAAAAAGTGAAAGGAAAATTAAGTGTCAGTTTCTAAATAGTTTTTTTGAAACTACACAAAGAGGTTGCCTGCTTTGACTCGGCTGAGAGGCTATTCCATAGTTTAGCACCTCTATAAGAGGAGCATTTCTGGCCGTTTGTTGACCTTTTCATCGGTAACCTCAAGTCGGTCCCCGTATGAGGGGGGTGGGCCGTATTACGAAAACTATATGATGAGCAGAGCGAATTTCGAGTGAACAGGTCACAAAATGTGGCGGCATCGTGTGAACGCAGTCTTATGCACATACAACTGATCTAAATCGAATCTACAAATGAAAAGGAAATAACTAAGGAAATAAATACATACATATAAGGGACTGTTCATTATTTACAGAGGGGCTAGTACTGAAGAGAAATGTTTTTTAGTTCAAAAAATCTTCTTACCCAACTGAATAGGTGACTGAAAATACATCTACCCAACAATTTTCAGGTTGAAAAAATTTTTAGCCAACTCCCCACCTATAAACATTACTTCAATGTCAAAACTATAAATTTTAAATGTTAGATACTGCAATTATTGCAAATAGTCGTGACATATTATTTTTATGATGACATTGACAATCTGGGACCTTAAACATTTAGCATTAATTAAAGGAAAAATTTTGTTTACCCAACCTTTGAAATTGCATGAAATTTATTCACCCAACCTTTTTGTCAGAAAATTTCTTTCACCCAACCCATTTCTGTTTGGTACCAGCCCCTCTGTAAATAATGAACGGTCCCTAACATATACATCAGCTAATATTAAAAACAACTTGGATGAGAGTGGACAAAATTTACAGGCTATCGATATCATTATATTTACAAACGTTGCATTTACATCTAGGACCATCCTATCGTTTTATCATTCGCTTGAAGCAGTTGAGATTGTCAACTGATTTTAGTTCATTTAGCAGCTTGGAACCGAAAGTTACTTGCTTGGTTTGGTCGAAAATGATTTAAATTGTTAGAATTCCGAGAAGGATTTTTTGAAGTTCTTGAACTAAAAATGCTGTACATAAAAGCCTAAAAGGTGGATTTAGATTTTTAATTGTCTTGAATATTTCGATACAGAGGGTTCTCTGACGAGCAACAAGCATTGTGCACTTTTTTGACCTAATAAGAAGATCATCATAGGAACTTATATGATCATCGTACAAGAATCTTAGTGCGCGTTCCAACAGAGGTGATTTGCCCGGGGGGGGGGGGGGGGGTACTTGACCTAAATTTGTATGGGGATGTGCCCACGAAAAAAAAATTTTCACCCTGCTCTAGAATTTTCGCCTTCAAATTTCATTTCATTTCATTTTCATATCTTTATGCACAAAATCCCTATCAGCTATAAAAAAAACTTATAAATCCTAATAACAACAAAATTAAAATATCTAGTACAATAGTGTAAAGAATTAAAAACACAAGTCCTAATCATGGCCTAATCTGCAGAATGCTGTTCTACCTAGGGATCGTGCTTTGGGAATCGTTGCCGATTGAGTAAAAAATCCTTCAACTTCTTTTTGAAAGTGTAAATCGTAGGACTTTGTCTAATGTTCGGTGGGATTTCATTCCAAACTTTGGCTGCGGAATAATAGAAACTTCGTTTCGAAAATTCCAAATTTTGCCTTGGCACGTCGATATCTAATGAGTTCCTTAACCGATAGTTAGATAGCTGTGATCTTGTTGAAAATCGTCCCTTCAAGCTGTCAGGGCACAAGTCATTGGTTATTTTGTAAATCATGATAGCCCTGTCATATTGAATTAAGCTTGAAACAGACAGCCACGTGCATCTCCAGCCATCTTTCAATCTGGAACTCTCTATGAGCGTGCGAGCCCTATTCTGCAGACGCTGAAGGTGGTCAAGTTTGGTATTTGACAAACTGCCCCATATTTCATTACAGCATCGTAAATGACTCTCGAGCAGCGCCCTGTAAACTTGATCCAACTTTGTCTGCGGGAGGATATTCTTTAGTTTACGGATAGAAGAAAGTCCACTTTTGAGTTTGCTTTTGAGTTTCTTGTACTGTGCAGTCCAAGAAAGACTTTCATCCACAGAGACCCCAAGGTATTTTACTTCATGGACCCTCTTAAGTTCTTCTCCGCTTATATCCAGACGAATAGGATTTTGGATACGGGTTAGCTGCCGTTTATGGCCTATAATCATGAATTCAGATTTTTTGGTATTTAAGCTCATCTTATTTTGCCGCATCCAGTCTGAAATATTTATTAATTCATTTTGCAAGTTGTTGCAGAGTTCTTCCATATCTTCTGCAAAACAAGTTACACTCGTGTCGTCCGCATACATGTTAGGAGTACAGTTTTCAAGACACCGCTCAAAGTCATTCACATACAGGATGAAAAGAAGGGGACCAAGGCACGAGCCCTGAGGAATGCCACACTGAACATGTTTTTGGCTAGATCTATGACCATTAATGTGACAGTACTGCTGCCTATCGGTCAAATACGAATGGAACCAGTGATAAGGAACTCCATCTACCCCATATGCTGATAGCTTTGCTAATAGTATGTCGTGATCTACTGTGTCGAAAGCTTTTTTGAGATCTAAAAATACGCTTGCGTTTACTTCATGCCTATTTACATTAGAAAACCAGGAGTCAGTTACATTAATGAGTGATGTTAATGTACTATGCAACTTTTGAAATGCATGCTGACTTTTTGTAAAATGAGCATTCACCTTCATAAAGCTTATCACCTGATCATGTACAATTCTCTCTAGCAGCTTGGAGAAAACAGATAGTACTGATATAGGCCTATTGTTGCATAAATCAGTCTTTAGGCCAGATTTAAAGATTGGGCTCACTTTAGCAATTTTCCATATGTTTGGAAAGATTCCCTTTTCAAAGGAAGCATTGAAGATAGATGCTAATGGAGTGCATAAAACATCTGCAGCATCCTTTACTAGCCGTACAGGTATTTTATCATGGCAATGATACCCTGATACCCTGTTCTAGAAATGATACCCTGTTCTAGAAAAAATCGCTGAAAAGTATACTCAAAAACACAAAAACTGGACTAAAAATTAGCCCGTTGCATTGTCCGTTGCATTCACCTTCATAAAGCTTATCACCTGATCATGTACAATTCTCTCTAGCAGCTTGGAGAAAACAGATAGTACTGATATAGGCCTATTGTTGCATAAATCAGTCTTTAGGCCAGATTTAAAGATTGGGCTCACTTTAGCAATTTTCCATATGTTTGGAAAGATTCCCTTTTCAAAGGAAGCATTGAAGATAGATGCTAATGGAGTGCATAAAACATCTGCAGCATCCTTTACTAGCCGTACAGGTATTTTATCATGGCAATGATACCCTGATACCCTGTTCTAGAAATGATACCCTGTTCTAGAAAAAATCGCTGAAAAGTATACTCAAAAACACAAAAACTGGACTAAAAATTAGCCCGTTGCATTGTGACAAAATTTCCTCTTTTGACATGTTTTGACAACCTGCTCCAGAAAATTTGCCTTCTTTTGATACCCTGTTCCAGAAAAAATAGGCGAAAACGATACCCTGAAAAACGGCACATCCCCGTAGGACAAATATACTAAGTACCCTCCCCCCCGGGGTGATTTGTTATAGAAAAGAAAAAACAGAACAGTGTTTATGTGTTCAGTCACGCCCTCTTCATCACTGAACACCAGTAAAAGCATTTGCTGCAATGTCTTATCCACGTACACATTACTGACTGCTATGGATAGTGATATGGTACACAGTTAGGTCGGATTTGCCACCTAAAGTTTTCTTATAAATACGACACCAAAATTCAGAAAGGCTGGCACTATCATCTAATTTGTTGTTCAAGATTTATCTTGGATTTACAGTTAGCAGGATCATACTGCAAAACTGAAGATACGTGAAAAGATCAAGTAAGAGATGGAGAACATGCAGAGAGAGGGGGGGGGGGGGGTTGATAGGGCTGTGGTACGATGGTATCATACCTGATAAAACGTTTCGCAAAGGTGTTGGAGTCTGGTACCAAAAGTAGGGGACCGGTACCAAGTCAATATGAGTTATTACCAATAACAACTTTTTCAATGGATGTTTTAGGAATTCTTAAAACAACTGTTAGCTTTAACAGTGCAGTGACAAAGATGCGATAATGAAGTGTTCAGCAGGAGTGGATTGGTCTTGCCCATTGGTCTCACAAGGAACTTGCGTAGACGTCTTTGCAGAATTCCTCACATTGACGATAACCCCCCCCCCCCCCCTATGCAAACCAGATATTGCTTTGCGGTTAATGGATTTTGTATAACGAGCTAGCGTGTTTACTGGGCTCATAGAAACAGGCCGTAATCTTCAACACGCCATCATGATAATTTCTATCTCTCTATCTTTCAATTCTACCCCAACTGATTACGGTTCATCTACCGGCTCTTCTTTAACAGGGACAACAGCAGCCATTTTTATTTCTTCACAAGGAAAACGATGAACAGTGTTGTTATGTTCAGTCAAGCTCTCTTCATTGCTAAAAACTAGCAAGCATTTGCTGCATTGTCTAGGTTTATCGCGTTTTGCAATATGCATGTTAAGGGTACCTCTTTCGCTGAATTCACGTCCACATTCCCGACATGTGTATGATTTGTGTATAATTGCACTGACACTTTTATGAACAGTGACATGGTGCATTGTGAGATCAGATTTGTCATCGAACGTTTCCTTACAAATACGACATCTAAATTCAGAAAAGTTGCCACTATCTTCTAATTTGTTGTTCAAAACTTCCTCTGATATTTCCATTGAAATAACAGCACATTCCTTTTTAGATTTGAAATGTGATAGAAGACAAGACTTGCGTGCGAACCCCTTGCCACAGCGTTTGCATTCAAAAGGCATTTTCTCCCTATGTTTGAACTTGTGTTCTCTCAAATAGGCCTTGTCAGGGAAACCAGCTCCGCAGACATCGCATTTATGGGGCCGTTCTCCAGTGTGTGTATAATAATGCGTTTTTAGACGTCGATTCTCCGTGAACCCCATTCCACAAATGTCACAATGAATAGGCCTCGAGTCACTGTGCGTCCATTTATGCCTGACAAGTCTGCACCTATCGTAAAATGCGCTTGGGCATAGATCACATTTATAAGGCTTTATGCCTTCATGGATGCGAATATGCCTTAAAAGCATGAAATTGCGCTTCGTTGTGTAGCCACAAATATAACACTCCAAAGGTTTTTCCGCCGCTTTATGTTCATCTCTGAGGTGGTCTCTAAGGGCGACTGAATCTGAAAGGATCTTGAAACAAACAGCACATTGATATTTTTGGTCCCATCCTACTTTGATCGGATTGCTCTCTTTCTCTTCAAAAGTATAGTTATATTTTCCGCCTGCAAGGTGATCCTCCTTCCAGGTACTGTCCTCCGCCAGTTTTTTCACCCATGCCAAATTTGCACGATTTTTATGCTTGCGATTTTTACTTTTTTTCACTCCTTCTTTCAATGGCTGATTTCGAGTGTTTTTAGAATCGAGATGGCAGTAACGTCTCCTGTGAATGTTACGCATATGATCTTTAAGGACGTCCAATTGACGAAAGTTATTTCCACAAATTTCACACTTGTAGCCGCTGGACTCATTATCAGCCTTGTTATTATTGGACAGCATCATCTGCGCACTTGATACGTAGCGGTAGATTCGCAGTCTGGGTCCTTCGACCGGACATTTCGGATACCGTTCATCCTGCACAGCTACAAATTTAAATGGCACCCCAACCTCAACTGAAGCCTCTAGTCTGTCTAGAAATTCATCGTCCATTGACTCACGACATTCAAGTGACATTTCATCCAAGTCTTTTGTGGCAGAATCTTGACTTTCTTGAGCATTATTCTTACTTCTTTCATCAAAACCCTCTCCACTTTCATCAATTAACGAAAAAATCGATTTTGGTTGACTAGACTGCTCTTCACAAGTATGACAATCATTGATATCCACTGTTTCGTCATTTGCATGGCAGTTATTCTCTTTTGAGTCAAGTTCCTCAGTTTCTGCATGCACAACGGCATGTTTTTGTAGCAAAGCATTATCATTAAAATATTCCCCACAAATACGACATTTATAGATTTTCAGCTTGATCATTTCTGCACAGAAATGGCTTTTAGCAGCATTGTCACTATCATCAAAATATTCCCCACAAACATGACACTGATGAATCTCCAGTTTATTTTGGTCGACATAAACATGACTGTCCCTATCATCGAAGTATTCGCCACACATATGACACTTACATGTTGCCAATTTACTTGCACACACATGACTTTTAAAGCTGTTTATGGCAACAAAGTATTTTCCGCATTTCCTGCAATGAAATGGTTTGTCTATACTGTGCTTTTGAAACAGATGACGTTTTAAAACCCATCTTTGCGCAAAGTAGCACCCACATACTTCACAGTTGATAGAATCAGCTGTTTCCTTAACTTTTTGCTTTGCATTGTGTGAATTGTCTGCCTCCGCCATGATCTTTGCAGGAACAGCTTGAAGAATAAAGTAAAAACATCATTTATGAGTTACAAAATTCTTGACTATTTTGAACAAGAGCAGGGGCGGCGCCAGCCCACAAAAAGTGGGGTGGAAAAGAGATAGAATTGATGGCCAGAAGGTATACCTAACGATTTTTATGTCGTTTTTGCTTAGGAATGAATACCGACCGGAGGAAAGTGGGGTGGACGTGTCCACCCCAGTCCACCCCGTGGCGCCGTCCTTGAACAAGAGATTTGTATTAGTACCACATACGCCAATGAGCATCTTAAGGGTTAGCCTGCGTGCACATTTTGCAGATATAGGGAAAGGTAAAGTCTCCGCCCGGGGGGGGGGTACTTGGCCTACGAACATGCGGGGAGGTGCCGCTGGAAAATCTAAAAAGCTACCCTGTCCCGGAGTCAAATTCCTAAACATGATACCCTGTCCCTGAATAAAATTTTCTTAAACAATACCCTGTCCTTTAGACTGCGTTCACACGATGCCGGCACATTTTGAAAACGATGAAAAAAGTGACGGTAGCAAAATTTGAGCTAGCGTTCACACGATGCCGGCACAATTTGAAAACGGTAGGAAATTTGACGATAAAGACTCGTTGCAGGATTTGATGCCAAAGAATAGTACCTACACCCTAAGAATAGACCTGTCTCGATCCAAAAGTGTCGAAAAATGTTCTGTTTTCATCTTTGTTGAGTGTTAACACGATGCTGTTTCAAATTTATGCCGGTTACGGTTCCGTTTTCAAAATCTACCGTTTTCAAAATCTGCCGGCAAAAAAGGGGCCGTTTTCGTGTGAACGGGAGGCCTATCCGTCGAATTGTTCACCGTTTTCAAAATGTGCCGGCATCGTGTGAACGCAGTCTTAGTTTCTTCAGACAAAATTGTGCTCTGCAAGGAAATTTCTACGAAATCTATCGAAAAATGTGGAAATATTGCCTTCCAAGCGATTTGAATCACATTTGCAGAGTGCAAATGGCCTAAAACGACCTCTCGGAGTCAAAAATGACAAATATGGACCCTGTGGTTGAAGACCACCCTTGGAAAAGCGTGAGAACAATTCTGTGATTATCATGTAAGAGCCTTTTGACATTCGATAATTGGAATATTAGAGGAATTATTGAAAGCTGATTTGAATAAATATGCAATTTGTTACGATTTTCCCTTCCCTGGAGGAATGTTTTTTGTGCACTTTCGATATTTTGCAGACAAATCATAGAAATGACTTGTGCATAGATTGATGTAAAATCCAGCTTAGTAACACAATTTTTGGGTGACACCCCTTGTAGACAGAACCACTACAATTTCCAAGAATTTCTGTAGGTTTCAATGTGACATCATAGCAAAATGGCGCAGAAATTCACAAAACAACATCGAAATTCGAAATCTACGTGGAAAGTTGACCAAACTGAAGTCTAAGAGAGTAAAATAGCCAGAGTGCTAGGATCCTGTTTCGTTACTCCAAGGAATGTTGTTGACGAAAATGTGGTCTTAAACTTTTGACCATGACTGCACAATGGTATTACAGTAAATCCCCGCATATAAGAACCTACCAAAATAAGAACCTAGAGGCTGTTTTTCCTGAATTATGCACCTGGCAATTAAGAACCTGTTTCAGTCTGATGAAATACAGGTTCTTATTGCAGGGGTAGCAAAATTGATTTTTGATTATGTTACTCCGTTAATTTTGGCCCAAGTTAGCTGTTAAATGTTGATGCTCCTCCCCAATTAGGTATAGGTCCATAAGAACCCTCCAAACACAAATAATAGGGCTGGAAATCTTTTTTAAGACTTTGTAAGGGCCCACACAAGTCACTCTTCAAATAAGAACCTAGATACCCTGATATTAGTCATAGTGTCTTTGAAATAAGAACCTATTTCAGCCTGGCTCTCAAAAAAGTAGGTTCTTATATGCGGGGATTTACTGTACGTCTCGTTCAATTCCTACCCTGACCACCCCCCCCCGGGACACCCCCGGGCATTTGCACAGAAAAAATTCCCGGTCACCGGGCGTTTGACAGTCAATTTTTCCCGGCCCCGGGGCATTTGACAACCCCTGGGATATTTAAAATGTGTACAGTATGTACTGTATAGGAGCAAGAAAATTGCATTACAGTGGTTCAGCTTTAGGTTCAATCCTATAGTTGCGTCTGTTGTTCAAGAATCCAGGATACAAGAATTTGCTGCAATTGTTTAAGAAAGGCACATCTTGTCTTCGCGTGAATGCACGCAAAATAGTGAAGGGCAAGGCTATTCTTTCGCAGATCTAGGAGCCTTTGATGTTTGTTGAACGATATCCCAGACTTCAGTTTGCATCTAGGGTAGTATTTTGAATGTCAATTTTGAATGACATCGTCTTCTAGACGTTGAGGAAGAGCCTTAAAGTTGCAAGAAAATTCTTTTGAATTACCTAGTAGTATTATTATTATTTATAAAGTTTAAATTAAGTCTACTTGCCATTATTTTCTTTTCCACTCCATTGCGCTTTTTTATATGTTGTTGGCCGGAGCTTTCGCCTCACCCCTGAGGCCTCTTCAGTATTATTATTATTATTATTATTATTATTATTATTATTATTATTATTATTATTATTATTATTATTATTATTATATTTTAGAAAGTGTTAAAAGTATCAGAAATCCTTTGTGTTCCTTCAGAATACCAAATATTAAAACAATTAACAACATTGCTGACTATAAATTTTATACTTTCGATGGCAAGACTGAAAGCAAAATTCCCGGCCCCCGGGCATTTGTCCAGTAACTTCTTCCCGGCCCCCGGGCATTCCTCAGGAAAAATTTTCCCGGCCCCTGGGCATTTGTGCACAAAAATTTTGTTGACCCCCGGGATGCCCGGGGGGGATGGTCAGGGTAGGAATTGAACAAGACATTACATAAACCTATATTATGTTGACGTAATATAGGTTTATGTACATAATCCTAGTTTATGTGCACATAATATAGGTTTATGTACATAATCCTAGTTTATGTGCACATAATATAGGTTTATGTACATAATCCTAGTTTATGTTGACATAATAAGGGTTTGGGCACATAATGATAGTTGGAGTGGTGACTTTGTTTTGGAACAATACATCTGTCTTTCCCTGGCGGCCAGTAGCATTCAACCAAGGAGACAATAGAAAAGTTGCACTGTGCTTTATAATGGGCCCCAAATGGTAAATTATGGGAACTGAATGTGCAAATTGGGAGTTTGCCATCTCTTTTCGTTTTATGAAACCGGCGTTAGCGTTGCATGCACATTTTGATGTTCACGAGAGGAAGACATGGATACAACGGGAAGCTATGATACAGAGATCGACGATTTCACGCTTCCAACAGACTTCAACAATTTAGTGGCAGCTGCCCGATCAAGTGTTGATACATTAAGACATCTTTATTATCCTGCCAAGAACGACAGGAAGCGTGAACATCAAAATGTGCATGCAACGCCAACGCCGGTTTCATAAAACGAAAAGAGAGGGCAAACTCCCAATTTGCACATTCAGTTCCATTAATTTACCATTTGGGACCCATTATGAAGCACAGTGCAACTTTACCACTCTCTCCTTGGTTGAATAGTACTGGCCGCAAGGGAATGACAGACGTATTGTTCCAAAACAAAGTCACAACTCTAACTATCATTATGTGCCCAAACCCTTATTATGTCGACATAAACTAGGATTATGTACATAAACCTATATTATGTGCACATAAACTAGGATTAAGTACATAAACCTATATTATGTGCACATAATATGGGTTATCAGGACATAAACCTACATTATGTCCTGAAAACCCATATCATGTGCACATAAACTAGGATTATGTTACATAAACCTATATTATGTCGACATAATCATAGTTTATGTACATAATCCTAGTTTATGTGCACATAATCCTAGTTTATGTAACATAATCCTATATTATGTCATTTTTGTGCAAATGGCGTTCCATAGTTGTGTTGTTCATGTTTTCAAGCTTATGTTTGCATATCTGACAATGCGTTTGACAATACATAAATTTAGGAAATGGTGACAGGGACAATCTAATCCTTTCATTTCTTATAAAATAAACAAATGAACATTTGCGATTAATAGGGCTGGACCATGGTGATTTTCGCGATAAATGTGATTTTTGTATGATTAATTTGATTCATTTGAGATTAAAATGTGATTAATTATGAAAGGGTATGAGATTTTAAGCAGTGATTTGCCCCTTTCAGCGCTGGTTACGATTGCCATGTTCCAGACGGGAACATTGTTCTCTGCCTTCTCAGCAACAGCCAATTTTCCGCACACAGTCTTACTTAGGCCAACTCAACTTTCCTGTACAAGATACAAACTTTCCAGTCTGGGGCATTGTTGTTGTTTTATTTAATGCATGTATGTATGTATGTATGTATAATTTCGCCAAAATAACAAAAACTATCAAATATTAAAATACAATAAATCTATTTAAAAAGGAAAGAAAAATCTAATAACAGGCGTGTGATATTAAAATATATACAGCTATCTAAATTAAAAACACCCTTAGGTAAAATGGCAGGGATAGCATTAAAAGGTCAGTGCGACCTTGATTCCATAATGGTCCCTCCAAAAAAGGTGTCAATGAAAGAAAAATTTTAATATGGAAGAAATTACAATCAATCAGCTCCATTTTTGCATTGACTTATTAGATGCATTATGTAAATTAGAGTTGACGTGTTTTTCACTGCTTTTATCGTTTTAGCATCATTATGTAGCCGTTTTAGACGTCCTAGCTTTTAGCTGAGCACATGCATGCATGAAACTGAAGTTGATTAGGCCTAGATATAAAAGAGATCACTTTGTCCAGCTCACCTTCTTAGCCAAAAATTTCACACTGGAGTGTCCAGTGAAGACTTGGCTTACCTAACTTATTATCCATAACTTCCTTAGGTGTTGAACGGTACTCTGTGGTTATTTTCCTGTCCAATCGCCTGGATCTTTACTTCGAAGATCGGAGTCCTTGTGCAGCAGTGCTGAAGTGTGTCGTCGGTACGTAGCCTCGTAATGAACTTTGAGCGGCAAGGAGGTGGAGGTCACGTGGTGGTTGGAAATTTTTAAAGGGGCAGGGTCACGTAATGTAGACAAACTTCTTTCGAAACGACGATTTTCCAGTATTTTTGACAGGCCACATCACAGAGATTTTCCACTACTTTTCCCAAAGTGAAGGTGTCTTCATGCGCAAAAAGAAACGAAAAATTTGCTCAAGCAATTTAAGATTTACGATGATCTTGATTTTTTCTAAATTTTTGATGAATTTTTGCAAACATAATGAGAATGCTGCCGCTTTGAAAACAATGGAGATATCGAAAAATTGCCACGGCAGATTTACAGCAAACTACCCAAAGCAAAGTTCCTTTGAAGTCATTCAATTCATGGAAAAATTTGATACAATTTTATGCCCACCTTTTCAAAGATTTGGGAGATTTGAGCTCTTTCTGGCAGCATGCAAAAGTTTTGTATTCTTAGACTGTACAGTGGAAACCTGCATAAAAGAACCTAGGTTTTTCATGGGCAGCCTGAATAGGTTCTCATTAAGTGGCTGTTATCATAGATTCCAGCCTGCAAGGTTCTTTAAGAGGTTCTACTCACCTTGCACACATTAATACTGTTTTCAACACAAGAAACCTAAAGACTTTTTGAGAAATCCTTCAGAATGCTTGAGAACATTTTCAGGTTAGAATTATTGTTAAAAATCTGATAGTCCTTTGTACCACTTAAGAATTCTGATCAGAATGTCAGCCTCTGAGAGGTTCTTATTTTGGGGGATTAAAATATTGAATTTCAGCCCCAAGGTTCTTATAAAAATAGGTTCTTTTATGCGGGTTTCTACTGTATACCATTCACTTGTATAGGAATTTCAGAAACTTTTAACATGATGCTGTGAGTTTCTTTTCATGAAATTCGCATACAATTGAAGAGTTCAAGTGATTTCATGGACTCGTAAATTTCTGTCATCAGTTTCTGTAAGTTTTTGACATATACACTATTGCTGCCACTTCGAGCGAGCAATGTTTCAAGTGATGCTTCGTAGCTTTCACGGTACTTCGAAAATCAACGCTGGAAATTGTCCACGGCTGATAGTGGTACCAACAGATGCGAGTGAAGCACTGGAGAATCGACATTGAAAGCCGTCAGTTTCAAACAATTCTCTTGCACCGCCATTAAAAGCTTTTGAGTCTGGTCCAGCAATCACAAGAGAAACAATGACTCTCTCATCTGCCAATATTTCAACTGGTTTTTCAAAATCCACTCGGTATGTGTCTGATAGTGGTCCTGAATTCCGGTCTTCAAATATGTATCCGGGTTTGAAAGTCCATCTGTTCGTTACTATCTTCATCTCTACAATCCTGTGTAAATTTGGATCGCCAAATAATGTAACCCCTGTAAGAAATGCTCTCTTGTTGAGTATAAAAGCAATTTCATCAGGCTTTCCGATGTACCTCCAACAAAGGATGGGTGCAGATACTGGAATGCGATCTGCCAGAATTTCTTTCCCGGTATAATTTCTGGGTTTTGTACAGAAGTCGATGCTAACCTTGACAGACTTTTGCAGCTCTTCCTCTCCTAAACTAAGATAATGAACAATGTCAGCAACTTGTTCCGCGGTTAACACTCCTGATTTGGAACAATGTTTTGCAAAATCTGTTAAAGACATTGTTGGAAAACGTATCAAGAATACTGCATCTCCAAGGATTTCCCTTTTCATTTCAGGTGATGTTTCTTTTCCTTCCTTGATTAACTGACTCTCGCACCATCTATCAACGGCGAAGAAGAGATCTATTTCCTCGATTTTTATCGTATCTAGCTCCAAAATGGCCTTAATTGCTGCCAAATTTAAAGTCAAGAATGATTCTTGTTTCGCAACCTCCGAAGCCATTCTAGAGATTATCTCCAAGCAGCTCATAACGGCAGCCTTTGCATCAAAAACAAGGGATTGCTGGAGGGCAATTAACACATTATCTTTCGTAACAGATTCTTCGATGAATCTCGCACATCTTTTTTCCAGGGATACAATCAAATAACATTTTGCTAAATTCAGTAAGGGAAACACATTTTTCCAATTCAAAGAAACTTCATCAGTGTAAATACATCTCAAAAATTCGGAGATGCAATCAGCATCTCCAAAAATACTAAGGTCGAGCTCATGCTTCTGTTCAGCCATTGGCCCGTAAAACATCGGGTAGAAAACGGAACTTGTAGATGCCAGAATGAATTTGTGAACGGGAAATTTGACATCATCTGATACAAACGTGAAGTCACTCATGAAATCATTTTGCAACAAATGCAATCTCCTCGCGTGGACTGTTGGTTTCAAATCTTGCCATCCATTTTCGAAGAAATTTTTTTGTGCCATTTCCTGTTGAAGAGACAATACCAGATCTTAAAAACCAATAAATTGTGACAAAACATTTTGAAAACAGCCTCAAATAATGGACTCTTCATATACTTAACCCAAAAATGCAACAAAAACACAGTAGTTTGTAGATTGAAGACTATCATCATCATCATCATCATCATCATCATCATCATCATCATCATCATCATCATCATCATCATCATCATCATCATCATCATCATCATCATCATCATCATCATCATCATCATCATCACCACCACCACCACCACCACCACCACCACCACCACCACCACCACCACCACCACCACCACCACCACCACCACCACCACCACCACCACCACCACCACCACCACCACCACCACCACCACCAGCACCACCACCACCACCACGACCACCACCACCACGACCACCACCACCACCACCACCACCACCACCACCACCACCACCACCACCACCACCACCACCACCACCACCACCACCAC
Organism: Aurelia sp. 3 sensu Dawson et al. (2005); assembly: GCA_964020215.1. Classification (NCBI taxonomy): domain Eukaryota; kingdom Metazoa; phylum Cnidaria; class Scyphozoa; order Semaeostomeae; family Ulmaridae; genus Aurelia; species Aurelia sp. 3 sensu Dawson et al. (2005). The sequence goes on from OZ026593.1 coordinate 3,824,914, forward strand.
CACCACCACCACCACCACCACCACCACCACCACCACCACCACCACCACCACCACCACCACCACCACCACCACCACCACCACCACCACCACCACCACCACCACCACCACCACCACCACCACCACCACCACCACCACCACCACCACCACCACCACCACCACCACCACCACCACCACCACCACCACCACCACCACCACCACCACCACCACCACCACCACCACCACCACCACCACCACCACCACCACCATCATCATCATCATCATCATCATCATCAACATCAACATCAACATCAACATCAACATCAACATCAACATCAACATCAACATCAACAATTTATTTACAGTAGGCAAAAGAATTTTTAAAATAGCAAAATTACTGCTAATTAAGGCCTACTATTTTAAAAATTGAGGGAAAATATATTACAGCCGTTTAAAAAATAAAGATTGATGCATGTCATGTTAGGTACCCAACCTGGTAAATATAGTTTGCAAAGTCTACAATTGCAGCTCTCGCCCTTCCAACATTTAATATGGTTTTTGAAAATAGGAAGTGTGCTGGCTTGTTTGAATATATTTGGTAAAGTTGACCAAAGCCTATTACCAAGGAAGGATATAGTCTCAATTCCATATGTTGTTGTATGCACTATTAACTCCTGTAAAAGAGCAAAGACCTCCAAAATAAATCTACAACTATAGAGAAAACCGTTGAATCCTGCAAGAGAAAAGCGAATTTAAACCCAAAACCTGAAGAGGAAGAAAATTAAGTTAGTAACTTACAACTAACTGCAATAAAGAACACCGTTGAATAATCAAAGACGCGTTTCATCGCACACTCGTAAGTTCCGTTCATGCGAAGAACAACTTAGGCCTAACAATAGAAATTAACAGTACCAGACAAACAAAAGAAATTCGAAAACTGTGAGTCACTTAAAAGTTCCATAACAATTGTTATGTCCACTACCTGGTACATCAGGAACTGTTCCAAACAAGGCGTTTTGAAGCTTTTCCAACGTTTAGACTAAGACTGCGTTCACACGATGCCGGCACATTTTGAAAACGATGAAAAATGTGACGGTAGCAAAATTTGAGCTAGCGTTCACACGATGCCGGAACAATTTGAAAACGGTCAGAAATTTGCCGGTAAAAAGCTCATTGCAAGACTTTGATGCCAATTAAGTGAACCTAAATCCTAAGAATCGTTCAGTCTCGTTCCAAAAGCGTCTGAAAATGTTCTATTTTCATCATTTTAAAATGTTTACACGATGCCGTTTCCAAAATGTGCCGATTAGAGTTCCGCTTTCAAAATCTGCCGTTTTCAAAATCTGCCGGCAAAAAATGTGCCGTTTCGTGTGAACAGGAGGCCTATCCGTCGAATTTTTCACCGTTTTCAAAATTTGCCGGTATCGTGTGAACGCAGTCTAAATTCACGTACCTCACAAGTAATATGATACAAGAAACAAGTGGAAATAAAGTAAATATGTTAAGGATTCCTTTATAAAAATAAGTATTTTCTTAAGTTACATTTTCTCAGTACTGGAGTTCCTTAATTTTTTGGCGATCTGAGAGTTGAGTTTCTAATAAGCAATTTCTTATGAGAGAAATACGTTCAGCATGTCACAAAAGCTTCTGGCAAGAAATTTATTAAAGTTTTCCCGGTACTTGAGCTTCTTAATTTTTGGCGATCTGAGAGTAAAGTTTCGTATTGCAACCAGTTTGAAGTTCAATTTTGAACAAAAGTATCCTAGAAATGACAAAAGATATACTCACTCGAAAATTACTCTCCACTTCTTCTTGGAGACGCGAAAGAAGGACTTTTGATAGGCAAGCAAGGAGGAACAATGTTTAGGGTGCTAATTTCTTTGCACCTCTCAGTGTGATTGTTTACATTCATTGGAAGAACCAATCATATAGTTCTATTTTCTGGGTGACTTTATTATGGACTTGTAATAATGACGTCTTATGAAAATCGAAACTGCGGGACGTTCACTGAGATAAAACGACCACCCTCTCATTCAAGGGCAAGGGATAATAATCTTTCAAAATGCTCAAAAAGTTTAAATTATGCATGAAAACTTAAAAGATTTTCTTAATTATCTTCGAAGACGAAGGTAAAAACGAGGCAAAGATTTTACTTGTTAACCCTATCTCACTTGGAGGGGGGGGGGGTGGAATCCACCCCCAGCTGTATTTTTAGCTACGACTTGTTCAGTATGTGCGGGATGATCCTGAGATCTCCTCACTTTGATCCTTTATCAAATTGCATTCCAAATGTAAAAAAATTTCCGTTCTAATTTTAGAACTGTTTCCACGGTAACCGATGTTTTGCTATGTACTCTGTGAGATGCAACTTTGTTTTTTATCCTGTGCTTTCATCATTGCTGTGATTGAGCCCAAATTTACAGTGAATATATATTTTGATATCTACTTCTGATACTTGTGAAAAAATTTTATTATATTTACTTTAAATATGCTTTCATAAATATGACGTCATATAATTAGTTGTTGCTTTTGATGCTTTAGCAACAACAACAACATCGGTAATTAGATTTTGATGATTCAATTTCATTGTTTACATGATAATTAATATTTCTATCAATATTTGGCCTCGTATTTCTAAGAACGGCTGAGAAAAACAGGGGGGGTGGAATCCACCCCCCCCCCAGGTATTGACCGCTTCAAAAGTTCCAGGTGAGATAGGGTTAAGGGGGCTGGGTCACGTAATGTAAATGTTAGTTACTTTAATCGGATAGACTGGTGTTCAGCTTTCTATACAACGACTGTCTAAGAATGAGGGAATATGTACAGAGGTGACTAGATTTACATAAAGAACAATACTTTCGATACTACAAAGGGGGTGAACCAGGGGGAGCAACCCTACATAAACAAACTTCTTTCGAAACAACGATTTTGAAGCATTTTTGATAAGCTGTATCCCTGAAATTTTCCACTAATTTTCTCAAAATGAAGGTGTCATTTTGAAGATGGACTCTTGAGCTTTGTAGAGAAACAAACGAAACACTAATATGTTGAATGATTGCAGAGATATTGGTGGATTTTTGGGAGTAACTTCTGTTGTGGATTCGCCCCATCCACCAAAAAATGTACACAGCACAATGGCCACGTGTGGGCAACAATATAGATTCTAGCTAATGTGATAAACTAAGAAATCTGGCCACTACTGAAGACTTCTTAGCCTCACGAAATAAAACAGCAACAACGACAACAATAACAACAACAACAACAACAAATCAGTCTATCAATAGCGATAACTACGAATATGCAATCAGTCTAAAGACTTCTTTAGGGCAGCCCAAATTCCATACCGGAATATTTGGTAGTTACCTCGGGTTCTTAAAGGCTCTTATTCAACCAGCATTCCTTGCACGTGTCGCCTCTGGGCTGGCCTTTCTTGTCGCCATTTTCATGGGCCATGAAAATGGCGACAACAAAGGCCAACTAAGAGATGACGCCAGCAAAGCATGCTGGTTGAATAAGAGCCTTTAAGTTACATTTCCCCAGTGCTACAGTTTCTTAATTTCTTGGCAATCTCAGAATTGCGTTCCTCATAAGCAGTTTAGACCTTTGCATTTATGTCACCCGTGGAGATAAAAGAATTCGCTTACATTTCGAGCAAGTACTGTACAATAGAAGGTCGGCTTCAGCATTCATAAAAAGGAATGTACTTGCAGGTATTTCCTGCAATTTCACACAGAGAAAGGTCCGACCCTCCTCTGAATGCTAATTTCGTTAGTTACACCTTCCTCAATTCATCAAGTCAAACCATGAGCGATAGGACACCAAATGTGTATCAGTATGAAATTTTGATCAACCTCAACCTCTTGCTTTTGTTAGTGTTTTGAACTTGTTTTTACCTGGTAATATAAAACAAGCCATCGTATCGCTATTAAGTGACTTTAAAATTTTTTTGTAGTACGCCAACTCCAGAGCAGATTTACGTTTAAGGTCGTCGAAACAGCGACATGTTGGCTCATTTCCAAATAAAACAAGCGAAAAAATTCAACGATAATGTTATAAATAAATGATTAACACGACGCTTCGAGCGTATACTCGTTATCAAGTTGACTTGATAGCCTAACGAGTACATAGACTTATGCCTTTTCGTCCCTTGTTTCCCTGCGTTCTTTGATTTGCTGATATCACTTGGTCAATAGGGACTCATAATATTACGCTAATATAATGGGCCCACTTTTTCAAAATGGCCTAAATAGATGGGAGTTCTCGTACACTCAACAAAATCGCTTCAAAATCTGGTTTAAAGAGCTCGAACATTGAAAAGGAAACTTTTAGTACAAAGAATGATGTTGTGTTGACCTACAAAACGCAAAATGCCTACCTTTCAGACAGTAATCTTCCTCTGTAGAAGCAAAATAGATCCATCGAGGCTGCGAGAACTCCAGGCTTCTTCAACCGTTTTTCAAGAGCAATAACAACGACATTCTGAATAGCGGCCCCTGATTGGTTAAAAACTGAATTCTAGCGATTTGATTGGTGAATACGGAACCACCCTACGCGGGCCTAAAGTGGGCCCACTATTTAAGAGTAATGTTATTAGTCCCTCTTGACCAAGGAACGCAGGGAAACAAGGGACGAAAAGGCATCAGTCTAACGAGTATACGCTCGAAACGCCGTGTTTTTTAACATCTACGCTTCACTTGGTACTTGAATCATTTATTTAAAACATTTTCGTTGAACTACCATAGTGAAATACGCAACAACATATTCTTATTGAAAAAAATTCAAACACACAAATCTAGGTAGCTCGCAACTGATAAAATTTCACTTAAAAACATAAGATTTTTCTAAATCCTTACGTTGTTTATAACCCTAAAATCAATAAACCAGCTTGTTTGTGTCGCTAAATAACTCAAACTTTTCCCTAGTTTTCTCGTAAAATTACGCTGCTAACCCTTGCCCAAATCTCAAGTCTTTAAAAGGGTTGGTGTAAAATTCTGTAGCATTTCCTTTGGATTAAAGTGCTTGAAAGAAAATTTGGGTAATTTGCTGTAAATCTGTGGTAGCAATGTACCAAATATTAAAGATTTGAAAGATTTGAGCCCTAATATGCACTCAGATACGGCATAGACAAGGAACACGTTCCCCTGGCTAAAAACCACAGTGGAGCTGTGAATTTTCCGGGGCTCTGAATTCAAAGATCCTTTCACCAAGCAACGTACCCTGGGTACCAGAGCCTCAAAATTTAGATGAAAGGAAATTGGTAAGAGGAAAAGAGAGAAGGAAGAAAGGACTTTCTTTCCTTCCTTATTTTTTATTTTTATTATTTTTGGCTCTGGTACCCAGGGTACAAGCAACGGCGCAATCGAAGGAGGTATTTAAAGAGGCTTTTGTAATAAAACAGCAACAATGGCGTGAATTTGTACCGATTCAGAAAGGGAGATAGATCTGACATGTGTACAGATTACAGGGAAAGTCATCAGCTAGAAAGGCACTTGCTGAATCAGATTGGGCAAGCACACAAAAATCCAAGAGGCAAACAGGAAACCAAAAAAGTTTGGACTTGCTTCAAGTCTCACTCTTATCAACAAACAAACAGGGGGCGGGGAAGAAAAGGAAGAAGAAAAAGGATAGGACAGGGGAAGGAGAGCGAGACTTGTGAACTACACTTTCCAAAAACGAGGCTCGGCATTCATATGGTCAATTTGATTGTCTCCCGCTAGCATGAGAGAATGCCGCCGGTCAAGATCTTGACCGGTGCGCAGATCAGACGATGGAGTCTCGTTTTCGGAAGGCGTAGTTCAAAAGTCTCGCTCTCCTTCAAAACTGCAAAAGTGCCAAGCTCGAAAGAAGGAAGTCAGACCTATTTGCTTTCAGAATTAGTACTTTTAGATTATTTTAAATATATTTACAGTTTACCATTTCGCACAATAGCTATATACGCACAATGCTGATTCAAACCAACTTTCTAACACTAAATGAATAATTTACTACCGAGTGAGTCATACACAAGCTACCAGGTTTGGTTGGTTGGCTCTGGAATAAAGAGTACTTAGCAGATATTAAAGCTAAAATGTGGTCTATCAGTCAAAGGCTAACTAAGATCTGAGATCTTATTAGTTAAAGCATGGGCAAAGCATGGGCAGCTCGGAAATTATTGTTGTGCTGTCTGAACTAATCATGAAAAAAATAATGATTCAGAAATGACCAAGCCAAGTAATGTTTACATTCTGTTACAGCATCGTGTTTGGTTCGTGTCTGCAACTTCTGAATTCCAATTGAACTTGAATGCAACAACATTCTGCCTCCCAAACTAACCCTAACGAAATGCCCATTTGTCGCTACAAGGGCATTTCGTTAGGGCTAGTGTGGGAGGCGGAATGTCATTGCAGTTTAGTATTCAGAATTTGTAGTTCGGGCCTAACCAAAACACGCTATTGTAACGAAATACAAACTTTGCTTGGCTTGGTGATTACTGAATGATTGTGAATCATTATTTTTTCATGGTTAGTTCAGACAGCACAACAATTGTGTCCGAATTCCCCATGGTTAAAGAAGTCATCTTTAGAGCTGAATATTAGAAAGATGCTGGTAAGGGGGGAGGGGGCTGCATGGTCAAGAAAATTACAACCTTGTCCAATATAACAAAAGGGCCTGGGGACGAGGTTGATTGAGGTCCACAATTTACTTGCTAGTGAAAAGTCTAATACAATAGACCTATTTCACAATCAAATTCAAATAAGAACCATTTCAGCCTGATATTTTTAACCAGGTTCTTAATAAAGGGTATAAAATTTCATTTTTCCATTCACTGGGAAAAATATCTGTTTGTAACCTGTTTGTCAATCAACTTCTTTCATGGATGGACTTCCAAACATATACAAAACTGTGATATAGGCAGGGCCTGCAGGAGTAAATAGCGTAGCGCTTGAGGTAAGGATTGGTCAGGAGATGAGAAAATTCATCCCCAAGGACTAAAGGACTTTTTAAGTTTTTGTCTATTTAAGTAGAGCTTAGCGTTGCTAGCCATATTTCCACCATGTTCCAATGCTGAACCTTCCACTATCCTTTGTTTCTGGCATTTGTTTTGGACCCTATGTTAAGAACCGACACCCTGATTACGGGATGTACCTCAAAGCATAAGAACCTAAACAGGCTGAGTTCAAAATCTTAGGTTCTTATGTGCGGGTTTTTATTATATTGCCTGTTTCAGAATTAGAATATATTTGTCCATGGCTAGTAAGTTATGGTCCAGAATGGAACGTGGAATGTCTTCGCTCCCATACAGGCACCTTAACAGCATTTTTCTTATTTCTGGGTATAAAAGATGGGTGATCCTACTGAACAAAAATATTCTCATCAAAGTTAGTCTTTGACTGATAGATTCAATTCAATTCAATTCAAACTTTATTTATAAGAAACACATAATACATAATACAACGTACTGTATAACTTATACGAATCAGAAAAAGCAAAGCTTATCTAATCTGAGCCGCTTTGGGAACAGAAAAAACATGTGAAATATATACAAAACGGAACGCGAAGAGTAGTAATGGCTAACTGGTAAAAATATGATGATTAATTTTCTTTTAAGATCGTTTATTTAGAGGTTGATTCCATTCTTATTTCATTTAATTTGTTGTTTTTGTGAGATCTTTTTTGGTATTGAAGGAGTTTAAGATTTTTTACTTCGTCAGAAAATATTTTTACATTAGTGATATGTTTGATGTTGTCTGGGAGGTTATTCCAGAATCTTGCACCTTTGTTTTTAAGCGTTTGGTCACCCCAGTGTTTGCGGGTTCTGCATAGTTTATATCGTCTTTTCTTTGTCTTGTTTCGTATTTATATTTACCCTCGTTGGTTTCAAAATGGTTATAAAATGCATTTGGAAGTTCTTCTGGGTTATGATGCACTTAATGCATGAAGTTAAGAATTTTTGCTTCATAGAGATCTTTTACTTTTAAAATTCCATAGCATTTATGCAGCATGTTTGCAGACTATCTATAATTTTTGAACTGTAAGATTTTAAGCATTCTATTTTGTAGATTAACATTTCAGTTTTGAATATTGTCCACATACTTTTATTCCACAAGCGTGTATTTCATTTCATTTCATTTTTAAATATTTATACAGGTTGCAAATTTCAGTAATAAATAACTGCTTTACAAATTGACCTGTGCAAAAACAGAAAGCCTAAATTAAAGAGAATTATAATACAATGTACAAATGAGCATAATAGAACTAAAAATGAAAATATAATGCACCTCTCATATGGATTTCTTAAATGTAGCCAGGGAAGATGCCAATTTAGCTTCCCTATTCAGCTCATTCCACAATTTAGCTCCACGATAAGAAAATGCTTTTTGGCCTTTAGCAGAGGCATCTGCAAATTTGTTTCGGTAGAGCGAAGAAAACGATCACTGCCCTCAGAACATTTACTGAAAAGTTCCCCTAAATATTGAGGAGCAAGTGAATTCAATGCCATATAGGTCAGTGTTGCTGTTTCTTTTCTGATGAGATCTCTAATTGATGGCCAGCCAAGATTTTGGAGCAGAGGGGCAGCAGAAGCATCGTAAGGACTATTTAAGGATCATCGTACGAATCATCGTAAGGACAGCGTAAACTTTTGTTTTACCCAGCCGGTATGATTTCATGCAGCAATCTTATTTAAAAAGTAACAAATCAGAATTTACACTCACACAGAAGATTTCTGAAAATATCAGCGATGGAACAAGACAGTTTTTAATATCATTGCATTGATTCAGGGAGCAATATTTATTCAAACGCGGTGTGCTTTTTTTACTCTCCCTACAATATGAACCCTATTTTGGTTTGGGGGGGGGTGGCAAAGTTGCTCCCCCTTAGCATTTCTTTGATAATAATTCTGCCCGGACAAAGAGTATGGCATTGAAACTTTTTGACTTGGTTTGGTTTGTTTGTTTTCAATTTGTTTTGAGTGGGCTTGTCAGGATTTCTTGCTACTGAAAGCTAATTTATGCCAACTGTGCATGCCTCATCCAGGCATGGGACCCCTAGTTTAACGTCCCTTCCGAAGGACGGCGAGGTGAGTTGTGAGGTCAGGCCTCGGAGGTCACCCATCCAGAGTCTGACCTCACTCGACCAAGCTTAACTTCAGTCACCTGACGAAGACTGTTTAAGCCACTCGACCATTCACCCGCACTTTCTGCTGCTACCTGTAGTACAACCATTCAAAACATTGAGTTTCATTGAAAAATTTTGAGCGTATGATTGTCTTGATAACAAGGGGCTGTGGTCTTTCGAAGGAAGATTCATTTTCGACTCACACATAAGTTGATCACCACGGTGCACTAAACTGTGTTGGGTCCCAGTATTTATATCTGCCACCATAAGTTTGTTCCATCCATTCTGTTTTGAGCCTTCGCAGCTTTTCTCTTTCTTCATCGTGTTTCTCCTCCAGCAACTTCATCATGGTTTCGAGACTCTCTTCGAAGTCAGCAATCAATTTCTCAGTTTCTTTTTCTAATAACTCATTGTCATAATAACCACCAATCGAAAACGCAAGAATATCACTGTCAAGCGGGAGTGGACTATCTGGTTTATTCACTTCCGGTTGCTCCATTTCAAGTTCCTGTTGCATCATATCCGGTTTTGACGGTACATCCGCAACTAAAGCAGCTAGTAATGATGACGTGTCAGCAAAAGAGTTTGCGTGATATTCCGAACTGACTGATTTCGAGTCAAAAGTGTGATTGATATCAGGTTCAGCACTTGTATCAAAGACCACTTCTTCAAAACCGTCTTGAGAATGGGTGGTTTGTTCCACATATTCCCCTCCAGTCGCAGCTCTCGACAATGGATCTTCCCTTTGCTGTTGTTCTTCGTTGAATTGAGTTTTTGACTGCGGAGGCACCTGATCATTGTCATTTACAAAGGGGGAAGATGGCCTTGATGATGCTTCATGTTCTTCGCTATTTGCAGCATCTTGAGCGGTATGACTTAGATCTGGGTAAATACGTGAATGGATACTTGCCTTAGAAAGTGTTCTTTTCATAGTCGATGAGCTCCTTGCCTGCTCTTGTGTGTCATTGACGTTGACACTCGACCTTCCAGACCCATAGTCGCTAAATGTATCTGCTCGTTGACGAATACGAGCTAAAACAAACAAAGATTAAATTTGAAAAAAAACCCAAAATAACGGAGCCATCGTAATAAACCTGCAAGCTCAACATCTCTGACACATTAATCTGCAAAAAGACAACTTTTAACCCTTAGACCAGAATAACAACCAACCTATAACTAGAGAACCAAACTGACGAGTGTGCGACGAAACCCGTTTTTGGTTATTTAACGTTGCTCTTTATTGCAGTTATTTACTTATTTTCTCTCCTTTCAGGGGTTCACGTCAATAGATCATTAACCTATTCTGAAAAGAATCAGAATCAAACGAGATTTTGCTACATTTTGTAGAATTTTCGAATGTGCATGATAAGGATAGAAGCTCTAGCGCCACTTAATCGAACCTCGAATATAAAATATATAGAAATAACGCTCGATCCAGGCTCTTTAATAGAATAGCTAAAAGGTCTATTTGTTGTTTCCCTTGCAGGGTTTTACAGCTTTCTCCCTGGTTACAGCTAAATTTGACTGCTATTCTTTCACGGGAGTTTACATTCTCTTTCCACAGATTACGATGTTTACGTTGCCTTTGTGCGTTATTGGTAGTATGGCAGAGTTGTTAAGGCGCAGTGTTTCGAATCCTGTGGGGCCTACCCGCGTGGGTTCCAATCCCGTCGCTAGCACTACAAACCACAACCAAGTAGCTAACTCGGCTGTCCATCCTTCTGAGGTCGGTAAATGAGTACTCAGAGGCAACTCCGAGGTCATAAGCCGTAGTGCCGCAGGCCCACATCAGCTGTATGGCTGCTCATATACCAAGCCTACGTAAACTAATAAAATTTCTTGTTGCTTGCTTGCTTGCTGCTTGCTTGCAACAAGTCTCTTACTTTAGGTTATTTCAAAATCCTGCAGCGCAATTCATTGGTTCAGAAAATGATAGTGGAATACCGTCTTATCCCTGATGGTGATATCGACTATGAATTCATTTATTTAAGATAAACAATCTGAATGAAAATACGAGATCCCATAGGGCTACAAACAACCTACTGCATTTGAATGTATGTTTGTAAAATTTGCCATCACTAGATTAAAATTTAAAAATGATTATCTGATAAAAAAGAAAAAATCTAATTACAATGTTTACATAAATTAAGATGTTAAAAAGCTAAAAATCTATTTAAAACACCCCCAGTTTGAAATGGCAGGGATAGCATTAAAAAGGTCAGTGCGACTTTGTTTCCATAATGGTCCCTCCAGAGGTGTCTTTGAAAGAAAAGAATGTTTGACAAAAAGGAAAAAAAAGAAGAAAAAAATTTATCTCGACAGGTAATATGAGAAATGCTGCATATTCAAGATTGTTGATAGACTGTTTTGTTACAGCTTTTAGGATCCTAATAAAATATATAGGGACTAATTTCTTGAGTATGGAGGTCTTTAAAGAATTTGTCCTTGATCTTATGCTTGAAGCTGTTGATATTATTGGCAGATTTTAGGTCTGAGTTTAGAGAGTTCCAGATTTTAGGTCCTAGGTAGGAGAGACCATTTTGTCCTTTGTTACTCTTTCGAAAAGGTTTATCAAGTTTGTTTTTAGATCTTCGAGTGACCTTCTTTGATAATGCCACACTTGGCCAAAGAAAACAATAGCATGTTCAGGTTTGAGAAATTCTGCGCTTCTTCGAGACGGGAATTTTGAAACAAAAGCGCATTGATTGAATGAGAGCTAGTGGGACCAGCGTCTGATATTTCATTCCATTTTTGATATATATATATAAAACCTTAGAAATTTGCTGGTCTTCCTAAGGATCGTGCTTCGGGAAGGATGCTAATTTTGCAGGAATTCCTTCAGTTTCCTTTTCAACCTGGTAATCTTGGAACTCATCCTGATTTCTAATGGGATTTCATTCCTCGTCTTTGAACAAGAATAAAAAAACTGCTTTTAAAGCTTAACGCTTACCTCTGCGTGGTATCACTTTCATCATTTGTTTCCTGCTCTTCAGCCATTTAACAGCATCATAAATCATACCAATTATTACTAAGACAAGGAGGGCAACGCCTCCAGTTTTTACATATGATTGCATTGTCACGGATTCCCAACTGAAAAATTCTGGTTTATGTGGTACCATTGTCAATGTGACGTCAGCACTGACTGATAACGTCTTTGCCACTTTGGCTGCTTCTTTCTACAACAGAAGGGATAATGAAAACTGCTATAGTGTTGGAAGATGTAAAAAGTCGTTGCTTTAGGCCTGTTCACATCGCTACGTTCTCATATTAAAACGGAGTAAAACTTCTCCGCCTTGCGTTTACATTGCTCCGCTGTGAAAACGGGGCTATTCGAAAACGCTAATGATAACGCATAAATTTGAAAAAAGTGCGTTTTAAAAACGATCCATTTTCAGTGCGAACTCCAAAAACGGAGACATCTGAAAACGTTGCACATTCCTTTGTTAATAGACTTTGGATTACAATGGCATTCTCCGTTTTCGTTTCTATCCGTTTTTGTTGATTAAAACGCTGCCCGTTCACATTGCTCCGTTTCCAAATGAATACGCTATGAAAACGATAGACGTCAACACTGCTCCAGCAAAATGGCAAAACTGCCCCTTTTCAAAACAAAGCCTTTGTTAATAGCTGTCAAGAAGGTGCCAATCACGAGTTTGAATGCCATTGTATTCATCAGCCTATCAACAAAGGAATGTGCAGCGTTTTCAAATGTCTCCGTTTTTGGCGTTCATACTGAAAACGGATCGTTTTCAAAATGCACCGTTTTCAAATTCATTCGTTTTCATTAGAGTTTTCGAAAGAAAAGCTCCGTTTTCACAGCGGAGCAATGTGAATGCAAGGCCAAACGGATAAGTTGTACTCTGTTTTCATGTGAAAACGGAGCAGTGTGAACGGGGCCTTAGCCCATGTTTACATTATATCGGTACATTTGTGATCCGTTACAGAATCCTTACGGCAAGATCATCAACCTCGTTCCCAAGGATAATTTGGAACCCTTCCCTTAGGTTTTATTCAAAAACATGTTCCTCCCAAATTTCCTTGATCCATTACACTTTCGGTTTTCACAAATCACAAAGTTGTCACAGCTCAATAGCTTTTACGCCGCTTCAGAATAACATTTTATTGTTACAGAGCAGCGTAAGCAAATCGGGAGGCTGATCCCTTACATTTTCATCTTAAATACGTCAAGAAAGACCTTCATTATTCGGCACTAAAGGTTGGAACGACATTCCTATTTATATCAGAGAGCTCCCTACACTTAGTAGATTCCAAAAGCATCTAAAAGGTTATTTCAAGAGCTGAAATAAAACAAAAACACGACTCCCTGGAAGAGCAGCTGCTTCTACATTGGTTTATTATATATTATATAACAAGGGCAGATTTTGTAATACAGTAGCGTCAGTTGCTTTGGTTCACAATTCAATTCAAAGCGATTAGTGAATGCAGACAAAAGGAATTTTCATAACTGGAAATTCAAAACAAACGAAGCCGCAAAGTTGCCCTGAAACCAGTATGGCAAACTCTCGTTTAGTGCGGGCGAGGGGAGGTTTTTAAGAGAAGGTATGTGCTTTTAACGAAAGAAGATGGGTAAATCTAAGGCTCTGTCTCGCGGATTTTGTTTATTTCATTCAGGAGCTGAGGAGTGACTGCGTACATCCGAGCAATAACTATGCAAAAAAATGTAATGCCCTCTGCTCGGTTTCTGAATGAAATAAACAAAATCCGCTTGGCAGAACTTTAGATTTACCCTTCTTCTTCCGTTATACCCTCACTTTGCTCGCAACAAACGAGAGTTTGCCGTACTGGTTTCAGTGTAAGTTTTCGGCTTCACTTGTTTTGAATTTCTGCTTGAGAGAATTTCTTTGTCTGCATTCGCTAATCGTTTTGAAATGAGGTGTGAACCAAAGCGACTGAGGCTATTGTATTACAAAATCTGCCCTTTCTATATTATATCGATTGAAGAATTGAAAACACTCCCACGGGATTGAGATTCGAAGCCGTGATTCCAACATAATTCCATTGATGATTGAAGGAAATAGGGCCAAGTTTTTCACTGTTCCATTATGAGTCCCTCTGGAGCAAAGTTTACCGCAGAGATACAAGGGACTCATCGTCAGAAGTCTATTGTGTACTGTTAATCAACCAGATATCATGTCATACCTCGATTGCAGCCTGCACTTCATTCAGAATAGTGGATGCCTCTTCCTTGACGTAAGTTTTAAAACAGGCAAACATTTGTCTGGCATTTCCAGCAGCGTAGACTCCCAGTGCTGCATCCAAGTCTAATGCTCTCTTTACATTGATTTTTTCCTTTGCAAGTTTAGGAGCCCAAACTTTGGATATTTGTGCGTCGATGATTCCGTATCGAACAGTTCCGTTTGCAACTGCATCCAACAAAACGGAGTAACTTGTAAAGTTCATATCTGTTGGAACAGAAATACATTGTCAAAACTGGCTTAAAATTGCAACCAAAATCCCCCATTATTTCTGCCTTACAACAATGACTTGCCTATGCTTTACCACGTGTTATCCTCGTGGGAGGACGAGCAAGTCTTCCCATGAGTGTCAGGACACTTTTTAGGTGAATTAGAAGGTAGCATTAATTTCTTTGCTTACCTTGAAATGCCATTAAATTCTCTTCCTTGCCATTAGCAGCATTTCTCAGCCAAACTTCCTCTCCTTGAACTACAGAGCTCCGCCACATGTGCTTTCAAAATGTTTGCGCCTAAACGACCTTTATCATCTCCTGCGCAATGCTGTAGCTACGCAGCGGTCTCAAAATTACGCCGGAGATGACAAAGGTCGTTTAGACCCAAAAATTTTGAAAGAGCATGTGATGGAGCTCTTCAGTTCAAGGAGAGGAAGTTTGGCTGAGAAAGGCTGCTAATGGCAAGGAAGAGAATTTAATGGGATTTCAAGGTAAGCAAAGAAATTAACGCTACCTTCTAATTCACCTTAAAGTGTCCTGACACTCATGGTCTTCCCTATTATTATAAGAAAGCTCTTTAAATGGACTCCGTACTCCCACGAGAATAACATGTATCAATGGTAGTTAATGTCATTGCTGCGAGGAAGGAGAACAGCATTGTGTTAATTTTGCAGGCTTTTGAAGGAGACTTTCTGCGGATAATCTCGCACAGCCACAGGAGAAATGAGCGATCAAGGCTGGTGGGGGGGGGGAAGATCTTCAACAGAGCTTTTTTACAATATCATTGCTTTGCTTTGACATCCAGGGGGTAATAATAACATTTAATTTAAGTAATGATATTTGTCAGGCGTTGTTTTTACTCACAGAATCATCAGTATTAATATGATTAATTACAACGACAATAATATTAGAATGTTTTGTGTGGATCATCTTATTGTATGGAGCTGAACGTGGACCTTCGCGAAAAGAATGTTAAGGGAACTTGATGCTTTTGAGTTATGGGTATGCAGGAGAATGTTGAGAATATCATGGACTGATAAAATATCTAATGAATCAGTGTTGCGTGGATTACAAAGTCAACGAATGTTAACCTAACCATCAAGGAACGGAAACTATGGCACAGGAAGCCCAGGCAGTTAATTGAACAAAGATAAGTTGACAATCTTAAAATTGTAGATTGTGACAGAGTAGAAACCGCGTAAAATGACGTCATCGACCAATATGAGACATGGAAGTGTTTAGACAGATAAGCATTTTGAAATGATAAATCAAGAAAACAAGGCCATAGAAAGAAAATATCAAGTATTGCCTAATTTTGCAATCTGTTGCAGGGAGCTAACGGGGCTCAAAGTTACAAGTTTTCGCGCATGCGTGCGCAGTTTCTGCTCTGTCGTGAATTGTATGATACCTCTGTGTGTTATTTGTTGCACCTCTCCATGGCTGTGTTGTGTTTCATTGACTTCTGCATAGCACTGCATAATTTTTCGAATCCGCGAGTTCGATATGATGTAACTTGTAAGTATTTTCATGTAGGTTACATATGTAGGTAAGCTACATAAGTTATAAATGTAGGTAACCTACAAAACCTATATGTTAATATGTTATGTATATGTAACCTACATAAGAATACCTACAAGTTACATCATATCGAACTCCCGCATTCGAACAATTATGTTGTGCAATGCAGAAGTCAGTGAAAACAACACAGCCCTGGAGAGGTGCAACAAATAACACACAAAGGTATCATACAATTCACAATTTTAAGTTTGTAAACTTATCATTTTTCAGTTAATTGCCTGGGCTTCCTGTGACTACAACACTTCATTCAGTCACTTGGTTCGATGAAAAGATCTTCAAAAAAATACTTCTGGAAGAAAAAGCAGCAAGCAAAAGAGGAAGAAGTCGACCTAAAACAAGTTGGACAGAGAGCATCAAACATTTGAGTAGTTTGAGATATGGTTTGAGGCTGATGTGATGGCTCAAGATAGAGTAATGTGGAGAATCACATAATCGGACCCTCAGGAAAAAGAAGACGGAAAATAAAGAAGAAGATTTATAGTGGATATTTCTTGTTAAACTGGGAGCATTGCTTCGTTAGCCAGTCTATGAGACAAATATACAATCAAGAATTTGAAATCCAAGCCTTACCAACATTCATTCCTTTCTTTTTTGCGACAGCCAATTCCCAAGTGTCAAGCACCATTCCAACCTTGAAAATAGTTGAATGATTGTGAACCGCATATAAGTCAAATATGGGAAGATTTTGTAAAAACAGCTACAGTTGCATTGATTCATTGAGAATTCATTTTCATTTCATTTTTTTGTGTTTGGAACATCTATATATCTTTGTAGGACACATATCTCAGTTCAAACAAATTATTTTACTAATTTACCTGTCATAAAGTTTAAATCAACAAATAAAACTTTATCCATATATGATTTTTCGATATGGCTTATATGACTTGCACTAGCAAAGATAAACAAGTAAAAAGGCAAAGAAAATGCGCCTCTCAAATAGATTTTTAAAGGTAGCATGGACGGTGCCAATTTAGTTTCCTTATTCAGTACATTCCACAATTTTGCTCCATGATAATAAGAAAGTTTTTGACCTGCACATGTTCTTAAAAGATAATTAACACTCACTAAAATTTTTTTCAGTAGAGCAACGACTTAGACCACTATCCTTTGAGCAATTTGAAAAAGGTTCTGTAAATATTGAGCAGGAAATGAATTTAATGACTTATAGCTCAGGAATGCAGTCTCTCTTCTGATAAGATCTTAAATTGATAGCCAGCTAGCATTTTGGAGCAGAGGGAGAGCGGAAGCATCATAAGGACTATTTTTAGTTATTCTTGAGGCCCTATTCTGGATCTTTTGGAGAAAATTAAGTCCGGTTGACGACATTGATCCCAAATCGAGCAGCAATAATTGAAATAGGGTTCAAAATCCCTCTATATACATTTTCTGCAGACCACACGATGACAGCAATTTCTTGGCATGCTTGATAAAAACCCCAACGATACATGACTATAACAGTAACTAACAATTCAATTCAATGGAGCAAAACTTAGACGAAAATCATCAGTCTAGTCTCGTTTTTTTTATTCCTGCTATGACGCCAAGCAATCTGAAAGAAAAGGATCAGAAGTCTGCACTTACCCCTGTCTTTGGTGGGCTTGGTTTCGCAATCGGGTTTTCGGAGGCGGTCAGGACTGTTGACAAAGCTCCACTGAGAAAACCAAGGAGAATTAGGCCCATCACAGACCAAAACATTGCAAAAATTTTCCCAACAACTGATGCTGGTGTGATGTCACCATATCTAAGGAAAGAAGGACGTCATAATCATCATGAGTAGCCTTGACATACTGAGTTAGAGTCAGGCTGGAATTTCATGTTGTACGAAAGACGACTGCGTTTAAGATTGCGTTCACACGATGCCGGCACATTTTGAAAACGGTGAAAAATGTGACGGTAGCAAAATTTGAGCTAGCGTTCACATGATACCGGAACAATTTGAAAACGGTAGGAAATTTGACGGTAAAAAACTCGTTGCAAGACTTTGATGCCAAAGAAATGTACCTACACTCTAAGAATTGATCAGTCTCATTCCATAAGTGTCGAAAAATGTTCTGTTTTCATCATCTTCAAGTGTTTACAGAATGTCGTTTCCAAAATGTACCGGTTAGAGCTCCGTTTTCAAAATCTATCGTTTTCGAAATCTGCCGTCAAAAAATGTGCCGTTTTCGTGTGAACGGGAGGCCTATCCGTCACATTTTCACCGTTTTCAAAATGTGCCAGCATCGTGTGAACGCAGTCTAAGTTGAGAGCGAGGAACTTTTTACAAAGATGCATTGCGTTCTTTAATCAAATTCCTGTACAATCGTTAAAGATCCATTCTTCGAACGAAATGCATCTTGATAAAAAGTTCCTCGTCGCCATCTTTAGCGCAATCGTCTATTACTGCGACTAACTAGTGAAGTAAACTGCAACATTTTGCACAGTGTAAGTAATAATCCACTAGGGACTGGATGTAATCTTGATAGCTTCCTCGGATCACATAGCTGTAGATGGAGAGTTCATAATCCAATGTTGCTTTTACCTTTTTGTATTCTTTCTTTCCTTCATTCCTTCCTTTCTTTCCTCTTTGCGTTTCTAATAGTTGTTTTCTCCTTAATACTATCATTTTTCCATCTTTTGTTGTTGCTGTTCTTCCTTTTTGTTCTTTTTACTTCCACTTCTTCTGTCAATCAATCATCACTCCCTTTCTTTTCCTTTCATTTGTTCCATTTTCTCTCTTTCCTCCCCATATCTCCCCACTTTGCAAACACATAAAAGTGTTAATTTCCACGTTTTTCTTTCCGCGTTTTCGAGTTTGCGTTGGTCCATACTCGAAAGCGCGGAAAAGAAAAAAGAAAATTCTTTGTCCAAAAGTCGTTTGCCTGGTTCATCCATTATTCAGAAAATAGAAGATGTCTTTGCTTTTTGATCCCTTTAATCTTGTTTTGAATGAAAATTATACTTTCCGCGATTTCCGCAGTTTCTGCGGTTTCCGCGTTTTCGACCTAGCCCCATTTCTTCCTTCCTGACAAACAAGCTTCCTCTGAAGCGGTTCGTTGCTTCGCGCACTTTTCCCACCTCTGCTTACTGTTATGCGCTGCCTTCTCCAGCTCCAGCACCACTATCTTATCTTACAAACCCTCGTCTAAACGACTTCTACAATAATAAGATTTTGTGTCCAACTGCCTTCAAAGTTCAGGGCAAAGCGACTCACCCGACCGTTGTAGCTGTCACCCATGCCCAATAAAATCCTTCAAATACTCCAGCTATGGTTGGAAGCTGAAATTGTCCCGTTCTGTTCCAAGTTTCCTGGGATGAAAGATAAGAAAAGAAGGATGAGGCATACAAATTTTCAAATGTTTGAAAATCCTATAAATCCTATAAACTGATACTCTTTTGGTCAGCTAAAATGTTAAGTTAGGCCCGTTCACACTGCTCTGTTTTCGTATGAAAACGAAGCAAAACTTATCCGTTTTTGCCTTGCGTTCACATTGCTCCGCGATGAAAACTTTCGAAAAGCGAATGAAAACGCATTGAAAATTTTAAACCGGTGCGTTTTGAAACCGTTCCGTTCCCTCTCCATTAAACTCCTTCCACTCATATCAAATTCTAGAAATTACCAAAGATGTCCCACTTACTTAGCTAAACAAGCTTGTATTTTCATTTTGATGTGCTTTGCGATAAAAATGTGCCAAGTTTATGCATTTTGACTAGTAAAATTGCACGTTGAATCCGCAAAACACGGAGTAAAAGAACTGAAAAGCTATCATTTGTACTCATGTCATCTGATGTTGTGAAAAAGCCCCCCCCCCCTCTAATAAGCCCCCTCGCTATTAAGCCCTCACGGAGTGTCCGAAATTTAACGCACTTAATAGGGCCTTTAGGGAGCACAAGTACATGATCAGATCATGGGAGTCAGATATATGAACGTTAATCAGAGTTAACTCGTTTTGATAAGCCTCAAAATAACTTCAAAATAAAAATGAACAAAGTTCATATATCGTTGACACAAGACTGATATGACTTGAAGACAGAACAAAATCTTTACGGATATGCCTCCCGTTTACAAGTGAATGGAACAGGATTGTGTCAACTGAATATGAAAACTATAGACCTAGAAATTGAAATGCTAAATGGGATTGGGATTGAAATGAAACAAGCGTCTTCTAAACACTCGAAAATAACGAAAATTGAGCAAAGAACTTTCGAAACAAGCTTTATTAAATGTCAGCTTTAGATTCTTTTGTCATTAAAATTCAGGCTCTTTGCCGTGGAGACTGTCAAGAGTTTGATATCATCAATTTTCCTCAACTTCCCTGCCTATTTTTCAAATTGTACCTGTATGGTAACATAGATGTAAAATGCTGGTACCGTCACATTTTCTATCAGCGTGTTGTTGAATGAAAGTAATTGAGAACTTCTCTTACCATGACCCAGACAACGCAACCAGATGCAAAGCAGAACATGACAAACACAAGCAAAACTGGCATCAAGCTACTGACAGATGATGCAACATTTCCTCCAACTGTGTTGACCAACGGCTCTCCTTCAACCAAGACCACTTTTTCCATTTTCATTATTTCGATGAACCAATATTTCTCGTTAGCAAAGCTTGGTTTCATCACTGGAAAGAAGAATTCAGTATCATCTGACATAGTTTTCATTAGCTCGTCCAAATCTCGCTTTCTCGAAGGCTGCCCTTTCCCATCTTTCACATAATCTATTACTGCGTTTCCTTTTATGTTTAAACCGATGCACTGGCCAGAACAGTGCCGTAATGCAGCAGAGAGAATTTTTGGTAGAAAACCGGATGGTATTGCTGAACCGGGATTATTCGAAACCAGCGGCGAGTGATCGATCCATGACGAAGAGAGTATTGCATTTGCAACTTTGCATGTTTCTAAAATGATGAATAAAAATTAAGTGATCTTTTATAAAAGATAAGCAATTAATGTCTGTCCCAAAATAGATATCACACGAAAATTCCCGCAAATAACAACAATTAAAGTGGACCCCTTAAAAAGGACCAGGACTCGGGGGCCAATCAATTATTTTCCTGCTTAAAGATCAAAATAGGCCCATTTTTTGAAAGATACAACAATAGGTCTAAAGAAGGGACTTGGAGGCAATTGCCGATCCAATTAGTATTTTAAAAGAGTTCCCAAATTTGGGTTTACATGAATAAGTTCACTTTTTCGAAAAGGGGATTTTTCATAATTTCCGGAATTATAGCCAAGATATTCATTCGATTTGTGGAATTATGACCCTAAAATCCACCAGAATTTACGGAATTATGGGTACGAATTTTTCGGGAAAAATGGCAC
Organism: Aurelia sp. 3 sensu Dawson et al. (2005); assembly: GCA_964020215.1. Taxonomy (NCBI): domain Eukaryota; kingdom Metazoa; phylum Cnidaria; class Scyphozoa; order Semaeostomeae; family Ulmaridae; genus Aurelia; species Aurelia sp. 3 sensu Dawson et al. (2005). The sequence continues at coordinate 3,846,295 of OZ026593.1, forward strand.
GTTCCCGTCACATAATAAGTTGAGATACCCCCTGAGAATTAAGGCCCATATCAAACTCTCAAGAGCAAAGACATCAGCTCCCAAGCAAGAAAGCAAGGATAAGCAATGAATTGAAGTCAAGCAAGTTAACAAGACACATTTATTCTCTTATGAACATCTTACGCTAGGTATTGAGACACGATCGACACACAAATCGTGTTCACAATACCCACGATTAAATCTCTTTGGGCAAAGCATTCCAAATTCCGTGGTCCTAACGAAAGGAGACACGTTGACTTGAACGTAGCTTGGTTTGGTCTACGATGAATTAGTTCGTTTGGATTCCTCGCTGACCTCGCTGATCGCCGGCAAGCTAATAAAGGTGACATTTTTCTAACTCAGCAAAATACCAAGCAATATGGTCTCAGATCGGTACGTTACTTTGGTGCAAAATGTTGGAATGATATCCCAGTTGATATAAAAAGGTCGCCATCTGTCAGTATCTTTCGTCAGGAATTCAAAGCTTTCCTGTTCAAAAATAGCTACTAAAGCAGAGCATCCATAGTCACTATTTACTAATAGTTTCTTTCAAATTCTATCAAATTAATCAGATTTTTTCAATTGGGCGTGCTCTCTCCTCGATTAGCTCAGCTACTGAGAGAGTTCCTCCAAAAGAATTCCCCTTCATACAAATCCTCCTGTTATGTATCTATCTTTTTCCCATGTGTTATTTGTATCTTTGTATCTTAATTTGTATTCTGTAATATATATTTATAGTTAATTCGTTTTTTGAATTTGTATGTAGAGGAATCTAAAATCAATGAAACTGGACTGAACTGCGCCTCGTTGTTTGCTTTAGTTTGAAAGTATCATGAAAGAATGAATTACGGAATTACTTACCTACGGATTTGAGTGGACTTGCGGGCCCATCCCCTATTTTTGTGTACGCGTTCACTTGAATTCCGAACTTGTAGAAGGACGTTAAGTTCTTGAAACTGCATTTCGTTAGATGTGGAGAAATCATCTGAACATATGAAAACCGCTTTTCTTTTGCAAGTGGCACACCACCCATGCTTATCGCTGACAGCACTACTTTGTACCCAAGTGGAATGCCATTCCAGTACTTCAAAGGGAGGGGTGCCCATGTGACATCTATATCATGAGGAAGCATGAAGCTTTGAGCCGTGACATTCTCTGGTGCCTTGTAGGGAACTGTAAACGGAAGAGAGACATGGTTATTGTCGGCATGGGTTCCAAATCTTTAAACAGTTTGCTATCAAAATCTCCAAAATCTACCGGGTGAGCCAGAAAAAAGTTCCCACTTTTGAAAATTCATGACACCAACGCTACTTCACAGATTTGAATCATTCAAATTCTAGTTAGAAGCCGAAAGATCAAAGTATTTTCGTGATTTTTCTCGCTGTCCTACCAGCACTACAAATATAGGTAAATTCAACTTTACAAAAATTTCATGGTTGATTGATTACTGAAAAATGGCCAAAAACATCGATCAATTCATAAATGACCTCTCGCACAGAATAATGAAGGAAATGCAACTTCTCGTGGGTGAGAGATATCCTCTAGGGATTAATTTCCTTGGCATTGAAAATCTTTCGTATTTGTTTGAAAATTGATGTCTTATAACTCTTGAGGGAGGTAAAACACCCATGGCCTATTGTTAGATTTGAATAGAATCCTTACGATTTGATCAATGTTTTAGGCCCTTTTTCCGTGATTTTGCAACCATGAAATTTTTATAAAGTTGAATTTACCAATGTTTGTAGTGCTGGTAGGACAGCGAAAAAAATCACAAAAATACTTTGATCTTTCGACTTTTAACTACAATTTGTATGATTCAAATCCGTGTAGTAGTCTTGGTGTTATGAATTTTCAAATGTGGGAACTTTTTTCTGGCTCACCCGGTACTATCTATTTTCTTTGAATTGAATCACACACAGGAAATTGTGAACGTAGTTAATTAGGAAGGAAAGAACTAAAAAATGAAAATGAATACAAGAAAAACTAACTCGGTGATGATCAGCAAAAAGGAGAACCATCATCGATGAAGATCGAGGTGGACGGAGCAGAAACTGAACAAGTCCAGAATTGCATCTCCCTTGGACACAAAATCACAGAAGATGGCAGAAGCGACGAGGAAACTAACTAAACAGAGAATTGGCATTGAAAGAACAGAATTCTCTGAAATATACAAAACATTGACAAGTCCAAAGATTCCTTGAAGACAAGATCCCTCAGAATATTGCAATGTTACATCTGGTCAATGCTAATGTATGGAGCAGAGGCTTGGACAATATCAGAGACAACAAAAGATCGCCTCTGTGTATTTGAAATGTGATGCTATTGGAAAATGCTTAAAATGCAAAAAGGACTGACAGGATAACAAATTAAGAAGTGCTAAGAAGGATTAACATCAAAGAATGATTGTTCTGTGCTATCAAAAGAAGAACGCTCATTTATCACTGCCATAAAAATTTGCAAAAGAGACCTACAGAGAAAGTTGCTTGATGGCAAAGTGGAATGAGGAAGAGGAAGAGGGAGACCCCAAGGAATGCGGACCGATATAAAGCGGAGAAGGACAGGCCTCACCTACATCGAGGCAGCAAGGAGGGCGCAAGGCCGACATGACTGGTGAGCCGTGGTATCCAACCCTCTAAACTAGAGGAAGGAACCTTATTGGAATCACGGCGAAACCAAATTAACTGTTGATTTTTGTAACATTCGGTGATCGGTAATCTACTCTATTGCTATTAATTAGGTAATCGCTGCGCAGCACAACAGATGTCACGGAAAATCAATATAAAAATAGAAGAAATCATCAAATAACAAAATTGATACAACATAGAATTGATAACCAAATGACAATTATTACAAAATTGAACGGTCAATCTGGTTTCCTTGTGCTTTAGCTATTTCGTCAAACAAGGGCAGATTTTGTAATACAATAGCATCAGTTGCTTTGGTTCACACCTCAGCTCAAAGCGATTAGCGATTCAGACAAAAGAAATTCTCTCAACCAGTTATTCAAAACAATCATAGCCGAAAAGTTGCCCTGAAACCAGTAGGGCAAACTCTCACCTGGTGCGAGCGAAGGACGGTTTTTAAGAGACGTTATGTGTTTATAACGAAATAAGAAGGGTAAATTTAAAATTCTGTCTAGCGGATTTCGTTTACTTGATTCAAAAGTCGAGCAAATGGCATAATAATTTCAACAGTTACTGCTCAGCTCCTGGATTAAATAAACAAAATCAGCCAAAGAGAGCTTTAGATTTAGCCTTCTTCTTTTGTTATAAGCACATCACTTCTCTTAAAAACCACCCTTTGCCCGCACCAAGCGAGAGTTTACTCTATTGCTATTGGGGCAACTTTTGCGGCTTTGTTTGTTTTGAACTATTGGTTGAGAGAATTTCTTTTGTCTGCAGATGCTAATCGCTTTGAATTGAGGTGTGAATCAAAGCAACTGATGCCATTGTATTACAAAATGTGCTCATGCTATTTCGCTATAATTCTTCCTGAGTCTTCTGAAATCTCTAATATTTTCAGACTTAGGCCCCGTTCACATGGGAACGCAATCGTTCCGTTCCATATCGTTCCGTTCCGAAAAGTGGAACGCTCAGGGGTTGCGTTCACACGGGAACGCTTGAAATAACATCGTTCCGTTCCAAAAAGTGGAACGATAAAACAAGTGATACAAAAAGTGGAACGATACGCAATCGTTCCGTTCCGTTCCCGTGTGAACAGGCAATGAGGTGCAAGACTGGTCCAAAAAACGGAACGATAAGATTTTTGCCCTAAACGCATGCGTGGATGTAGTTGTTGCTGGAAAAACTGGCAAGGACTAAAAAGAAACCTGTGGAACGGAACGATTGCCTTCCCGTGTCAACAGAAACAAAAACCGATACGCAATCGTTCCGTTCCCGTGTGAACAGTCAATTTTTGCGTTCCAGAAAGTGGAACGGAGATGGAACGGATCAAGCATATGAGAAATCGAGAAACAAAATGAAAAACAACCCAAAATATTTTGTAAGGAAACCATGATTCATGGATGCCTACAATATGGTATCAAGCGAACGTACGTCACTCTTTTGGTTTAAGAAATTTCTTGAAGTCACATCTTCAAATGAGTAGGAAAGCGCGGTTTGACGAAAAATCGAAGATATGAAATGTGAGATACGTTGTAAATTCGAAAAAATATTCAGTATTTCTGATAAGTCCATCGTTAGTATTATAAAAACATTGTTAAGGTTTCTATTAAAACTTTCTGCTGACGAAAGTAGGTCATCCTATGTTGTTATTGATAAAGATGCAACAGTTATCAAAATTTCCGTTGCTATAGCAACGAAAGCTACCATTTTAGAAGCTCTTTTCATTGTCTAGAAAATATTTCAGTGTCTTTTCAGTCTCAAGAAAATAATGTTGGCAAAAGTATCATTTAATGGTGGCCGTATTCAAATCTTTTTAAGACTCCATCTGACTTACATTGGTCAGTTGCTTTTCACACGGAGATGATTTTTCTCGCTCAACAGCTTGGGATACATTGATCAGCACAGGAAATATATGAGATTGAAGTAAATCAACAAAGAACGAAACAAATAAAGTTCGTCAAAAATCAGAAAATGTGATTTCACGCATGCGACAAAGGTCAAGGGTCAAGAATCAAAGGTCAAGAATCGAGGGTCAAGAACAAGGATGTCTTGGATGGACTGTCTAAAGAAACTAATAAGTGGCGGAACCGTCTATTCTGGACTCGAGAGTACGAAATAGTTTATGGCAGGTATGAACCTCAGAGGATCCAGATTGACTGTTTGAACTGCTAAAAAGTCCAATTTGTACGTACGGTATTCGTCTGTTCTCACATATATAGGAGCACTTTTAGGCCCTAAGCCAGGGGTTGTATGAGCTGCAACTTGAAAAGTATACCAAGCAAATATCTTCAAGTGTGCAATCTCTAGATATTCTCTGTCAGGTACTTGTGTATCGTTAAAGGCAATTGCTTCACTGTGGTTGCCATGTTGATAGTACACCACATAGCCTCTTATGATCCCATGAGCATATGCTGGTAGCATGTGTTTCCATTTCACCAATATTGCTGTGTAGGTTGTCGCCTTGCCAGAAACGTTCATCGGAGACATTGCTGGTACTACAATGACAGAAAAAGCAAACATGTCAGTTTTTTATGGCTTTGCCTAGGTGCTGCAGCGCTGTAGTGTAATCCCTTTATTTTGCAGCCAAAATAAGTCAGGCAGACAGGGCTCGATCCCATGTACAACCCAGGGAGCGCCGAAACAACCCATTACTTGCACGTCATGACTAAGTGTCATGACAAGGTCTTCTCTGTTCTTTCCATTCCAGTACATCCCCTCCCCGGGGGGGGGGGTACTCTGACTCATATATTTTACTGTACGGGGACGTGCCGCTGAAAAAGGTGTCATTTTCAGCATAGATTTCAAATCTTGAAATTTGCGAAAAAAGGCGGGTGTAAAATTCAATGACCTATTTCTTTTAACTGAATGAATTGAAAAAAACTTTAGCCATTTTTCTATGATCCTACCGTTGGAATTTTCAGAAATCTTGAATATTTGTCGAAATTAAAGCCTATTTTATATTTCAGCTCATTTTATGATGTGACGTCATCAAATTTCTAAATCACAAACCAGAAAAGTGAAAGAGTTTTGCTTGATACCATATTGTAGGCATCCATAAACTATGGTTTTCTTGAAAATCATTTGATCTTTTGTCAACAGGTTTAGAAATTACGATAGTTTTAAGTTTCTTTCGAAAATTTTCTTGAATTCTTAAAAAAGAAGAAAAACACTGTAATTCTGAAAATATTGAAGATTTCAGAAAAGTCCAACGGCAGATTTACTGTAAAATAGTTCAAATTTCTTTGAAGCCGTTCAGTTCAAAGAAATAGGTCATAGAATTTTACACCCAGCATTTTAAAGATTTGAAACCTATGCTGTCATTTTCAGAATTCCAACTCCGGGACAGGGTATCATTTCTGAAAAAGATGGCTCCACAAAAGGGTCTATATTTGTCATTTTTGACTTTGAAATCGTCGTTGTTGGCCATTTGCACTCAGCGGACGTGAATTAAATCACTTAAATGGCAACATTTCCACATATTCCGATAGATTTTTTACAAATTTCTAGGGCAGGGCACAATTTTGTCTGAAGAAACTCAAGGATGTGTGGCCGACTGGCTTATACAGTCTTCGTCAAGTGACTGAAGTTAAGCTCGGCAGAGTGAGGTCAAACTCCAGATGGGTGACTTCCGAGGCTTGACTTCACGACTCATTTTGTCGTCCTTCGGAAGGGATGTTATACTAGGGATTCCATGCCTGGATGCGGCATGCACAGTGGGCCTAAAATAGCTGTCAGTAACTAGAAATCTTGACAAGCTCACTCAAAACAAATTGAGAACAAACAGGAAAGGGTTTCGTTTTAAGAACATTTTGCCCCCGGAACAGGGTATCATTTTCAGGAATCTGACTCCTGGACAGGGTATCTATTCAGATTTTCCAGCGAAATCTCCAAGTATGTTTGCAAACCAAGTCTCCCCCTTCCCCCGGAGCCAGCCCAGCACTTGGCGCTAAAACCATAACTTCATCCCTTCTTTCATCTCATCATATGACCACATTTACATTGTAGCTACCGGTACAACTTTGGGTCTGTACCAAAATTGTAACAGACCATCCTGCCGTCTACACTGTTCCTGCTAACCCGTAACACTTTTGCTCCTTCTTGCTTCTGGAAACCGAACAGCTCTGCAACGGATCAAAACCCTACCGGTACAGTACAGCGTGAATGTGGTCAAGTATGAGGTAGACATTACATACCAGTTTCTTCCGTGAATACATAGGTGGGTGGACTGGCTATTCCTTCATGTAGCGTTATCGCCAATATTTGAACACTATAATTCGTGTATCCTTGAAGATTTTTTAGCTCTATCTGATATTGATTAGGTCCAACTGTAATATTGATTCTGCAATAACAAGACAGATATGGTACTCAAATATATAGACTCGATACACGTAGTGTTTCACTGTTTAACTGAACTGATACTGCAACAGGGTGTCTCAAAAAATTGCTTGACGTTTGATTAAATGCTAAATAATAGCTATACGCTGAATGAGCACTTGGTCAAGTAACCTTTTTTCTGAGATTTTAAACCAATTTTTGACACAAGAATCTTTCAAATCCGCTAAGAATTCATTGACTTACAAATCTTTGAAGTTCTATTTTTGTGCGAAAGCTGATACCAGAGGCCCCTAAAAGGCATTTTTGGTAAAAGTCTCATGGGCCATCCTTTCTGTTATTTCCCAGTTGTCTTAGGGCGAATCATATGGGATTTGGACAGGTTTTCGATAACCTAACTTTCAAACGTATGGATGCCTTGAGGGAAGAATTCAGTCTCTCATCGATTATGTTTTGGACTACTGTTTTCGGATACATGCAATCTTAAGCAAAGTTTGACAATGATTATAAGGATAAATTACTTTAGAAATCCTTTTTGGTTTGCTCTGATATCAATGAGGGGTATGAAATTGTACAACCTTCTTTTACCTCCATCTTCGAGCTTTAAGTAATCTGGGGATCTCTGGTTTCAGCTGCTGCATATTTTTTATCTTTGAAAGCTCGCAGCTCAATGAATTTTCAACCGATTTGCAAGATTCTAATCTCTAAATTATTTCAAAATCTTAGGTACGGGGTTATTTTCCAATGAGCCTGTACATGTCATCGTTATTTTTCAATATTTAATTAAGCGTCGAACAATTTTTGTTATTATTATTATTATTATTATTATTATTATTATTATTATTATTATTGATTTATTTAAAGTAGGCAACATACAAAATAGCTATAAAACAAGAGCTAACTCAGGCCTACTATCTAAAAAAGTAAAATTTGTAAAAAGAAAAAAAAAAGAAATCAAATAGAGAATAGTTATCTACAAATACATTTTTACAACGTTTTCCATATTTACAATGTTCTGTTCAACGGTATTTACAAAGCAGTAAAATAGATCAGTTCAGGAACCCAACCTGAGCCACGGAAGGTCTACAAAGACTACAATTGCATTCTACTCCTCTCCAGACTTTGATTCTCCGTTTAAAGCTAGAGAGGGTTTCTGACTGCTTTATGTCATTGGGAAGTGCCTGCCATAATCTACACCCGCGAAACGATATCGTCTCCAAGCCATTGCGCGTAGTGCGCACTTGAGGCAATAGTAGATCATGACAGCCTCTCAACCCAGAAGGACTGCGTTTTTCAACGAAGATCTCCTTCATGAAACTAGGATTAAGCTCCCATTTTGTTTTATAGACCTCAGTCATCAGCAACTGTAAATTCCTTATGTGGATTGGGACCGCATTGTCTCTGAGTAACATTGTATCATAATCTGATGTCATATCTTTGTAGGCTATCCGTAATGCCCGCTCGTGAATGCCCGCTCGTGAAATTGGGGGTGCCTTTTTGAGACTTCCTGACCTAGTACAAATATACAGACTCAATACATGTAGCGTTTCGCTGTTTTACTGAACTGATACCGCTACAACTACGACTCATTTCCATATGATTCACTAGACTTATGCCTTTTCGTCCCTTGTTTCCCTGCGTTCTTTGATTTGCTGATATCACTTGGTCAATAGGGACTCATAATATTACGCTTATATAATGGGCCCACTTTGTCAAAATGGCCTAAATAGGTGGGAGTTCTCGTACACTCAACAAAATTGCTTCAAACTCTGGTCTAAAGAGCTCGAGCATTGAAAAGGAAACTTTCAGTACAAAGAATGATGTTGTCTTGACGTACAAAACGCAAAATGCCTACATTTCAGACAGTAATCTTCCTCTGTAGAAGCAAAATAGATCCATCGAAGCTGCGAGAACTCCAGGCTTCTTCAACCGTTTTTAAGAGCAACAACAACAACATTCTGAATAGCGGCCCCTGATTGGTTAAAAACTGAATTCTAGCGATTTGATTGGTGAATACGGAACCACCCTACGCGGGCCTAAAGTGGGCCCACTATTTCAGAGTAATGTTATTAGTCCCTCTTGACCAAGGAACGCAGGGAAACAAGGGACGAAAAGGCATCAGTCTAATGATTCACTTCAGCTTCACTTGTGATTAGGATAAGCTGAAGAAAAGGATTAGCTTTGTATTGATATAATGCAGCCTACAAATTGGGCCTAAATCACTTGTTATTTTGTCTCAAAACTACCGAGCATAAAACGCCACAAAAAGCAGTTTTCTCAAACTGCTGTACCATAAAACAAGCGATAGCTTAGATGAATGTTTCTTCAAGAACAAGGGCAGATTTTGTAATACAATAGCATCAGTCGCTTTGGTTCACACCTCAATTCAAAGCGATTAGCGAATGTAGACAAAATAAATTCTCTCAAGCAGAAATTGAAAACAAACGAAGCCGCAAAGTTGCCCTGAAACCAGTACGGCAAACTCTCTTTTGGTACGGGCGAAGGGAGTTTTTTAAGAGAAGGTATGTGCTTATAACGACAGAAGAAGGGTAAATCTAAAGTTCTATCTCGCGGATTTTGTTTATTTGATTCAGAAAACGAGCAGAGGGCATTACAATTTTTGCATATTTGTTGCTCAGATGTACGCAGTCACTCCTCAGCTCCTGAATCAAATAAACAAAATCCTCGAGACAGAACTTTAGATTTACCCTTCTTTTGTCGTTATAAGCACATAGCTTCTCTTAAAAACCTCCCTTCGCCCGCACCAAACGAGAGTTTGCCGTACTGGTCTCAGGGCAACTTTGCGGCTTCGTTTGTTTTCAATTTCTGCTTGAGAGAATTTCTTTTGTCTGTATTCGCTTATCGCTTTGTTTTGAGGTGTGAACCAAAGCGACTATTGTATTACAAAATCTGCCCTTGTTTTCTTCAAGCAATAATTGCAAGAAATGCCTTATTCTAAGCATGGTCTGATTAGCACAGTTGCCGAAGGAGCCATGAACCGCTAGGCTTTGTATCACGAAACAATGACTATATTTTTGGGATCTAAAAATGTCCTAGATTTAGTATATTTTTGGCTTTTTCAAAAAATTGCTGTATCTGACCCCCCCCCCTCCCGTCACATACCAATAGAGGTTCCCCTCCTAGGGAAGGACTGAAGGAAACTTCTCACATATCAAACAAAAACTTACTGATTTCGCACAATAGGCAGCGAGACAACAGCACTTCGCCTCCTTCGTTTCACCTTTTTCACAAGCAACTGACTTTCGAAATCTTCGTCTGTATAAACAGGAGTGTACATAATTTTATAGCCACGTAGAATGCCTTTAACCTTATCGTTCGGGGGTGCCTTCCATCGGAAAACTGCAGTAGTTGAGTTAACTTCATCAGCTTGGAATTCTTCGGGTGGTTCGTATGGAGCTGTGAAGGAGGAAACAAATATTTTAGATTGAGGTTAAAGGGAACAGACATTGCCAACGAGCAAACCCATTATTCAATAGAAGAAGGGCTTACGAAGCAAAGACAAAAGCTTGCTACTGCTGCGCACAGTCAAATATGTTCAGCTCTCTAGCCTGATACGGAGGATTGCCCTAGACGTATTGCGTTGAGTCCTAGTAATCGCTACCACACACCCAGCCCTTGCTCATACTAGTACTCGTCCTCGCTCATACTCATATCAGTATTAAGGGTTGCCCTTCAACAGAAATGTTTTACAAGGCGTCTTCCACTGAAAAAAAATTAATAACAATATATTTCTACTACGTAAAATGAAAAATTACAATGTAAAAACTATAATTTTAAAAACCTAATGAAAAAAAATTAAAACTCTACGATAAAAGCAAATCGGAAGAACCAAAATAGATTTTTTAAAGCTATTCAGGGAAGATACCTGCTTGGTATCGGCAGGAAGGTCATTCAACGCTTTTGCTCCTCGATAAGAAAAATGTATTCACTTTATTTCTATTCACTATGCTCTGTTCAGAAACGCATCTCAACAACCACAGCACAGAAATAAATCCCAGAAATGTGGAAACCACTGTAGCAAGCTTTAGCCTTCTTCTTCGTTAGTTCCTTCTTTTCTCGCATGATAGGTCTACGCGCAAACTACAAAAGACATAGCTATATCGAGGACGCTATAAATAGGCTCCAGAAAACGACTACAGAACAGTTGATTCGTCAGCTGCAAAATGAAACGGTACGTGTCAAAGTTATCATATGGGGTATATCGAGGGGCAAATCACTCCAAAAATCTCATACACTCTCGTAAAAAATCCTATAAAACTCTTCAAAAATCGCAGAAATCTCGAAAAATCTTTAAAATCTCAGAGATTCTTCACAGAACCTTAAAAATCCCAAAGAAAGTCATGAAAATCTTCCTTGGTTCGATAGCTCTAAGGGAACAAAAGTTTTCAAAACTCGCCTGATCGCGTTACCTGGACTGAAAATAAATATTGTTTGTGATTTGCAGCCTTTTGAACGGCAAGCGACGAAGTGCTTAAGGTTGTTGTTGCGATAACAAGAAGGAAATCGTAAGTCCAAACTCGGACTTACGCTTTTGTAAAAAAAAATACGTGGGCACGTAAACTTACGATCTTCTGCCGTGATGACAACGATATCATTACTAAAGATGCCATTTCCTTTGATTGTGAAGCCAGCTATCCTTAGAGTGTGGTTCGTATAGGCTGTTAAACCTCGGATAACTGTTGATAAAGTGTTCTTTCCATAAACAACAGAAGTGTTCCAAACACTGTTACTCGAGGACGTTTCTCTGAACATAATTGTATACCCCAATGGCATACCTCTCCATTTGTCATCGGGTATATGTGACCAGTGGAGTAGCAAGTCATAGGAGCTGATGTTCACTCCTCTAAAATTTGGAGGTGGGTCAGCAGGAACTGAGAAAATAATGATAACAATCATCATCAAAATTATTGGCACAAAATTAACGAGGAAGCTACAGAGCCTACTGAGAAAGATAAATACGGCCTAATAAATTAACTTTAACCGCTAAATTACATAATTGAGTTTTGATAAAACATTCAAACCGAAAGTTATATAAAAATGTTGCTTGATAAATTAGCAACATTTTGATGAAATGTTTTGCATATTTGGACAAATACTGATGGAAGAAAACAGTTGTTGCTGATCTGTTTGGAAACAGCTTGCGTCCCTTGTCTTACAACAAGACATAGGTACAGCAGGGTAGCAGTAACACAAATTACAACAAAGGCATTTCAATCATCATTACAACTTGATAGCTAGCCTTCTTTGAGGCACTGTATTGGATTGATCGAGAGCAAGGACGCAAAAGAAGAACGAAATGACTACCATATGAGACACAGACGAGATAATCTCATTTGAAAGTACTTTCAACGAGAAATCCTATCTAAGGTGAGAAGAAGATTTTGGTAAGTCATGCGTTAGAATGTTCGAGGGCCCCCTCGCTACAATACGTTGGGTCTCCTGTGGTTCTTCTATCTTGAAATTGTCATGGAATTACAACAGTGCATGAATCTGAAGAAATGAAAATGTTTATTGTCGCACTCTTCGTACTCCATTTTACAGTATGGTTAAGGTCTCGAGCCAATACACAAATATCAAAAGCAAAATTAATACCATAAACCGGCAAGGAAGTTAATAAGTTTGGCGGGTTTTAGAGTAAAGAGTGTAGAGGTACAACAGTTTAGCAGTAACACAAACCATAACAAAGGCATTTCATCTAGGAATATTTCAATAATAGGTGTTAATTTCATTTGACGTTGATTTGCATTATACTCACCATATTCATCCGTCAGGGTGTACGCTGGAGCACCACGAGGTCCCATACCCTTTGAAGTAGACGCAGCGACTTCAACGCTATGATTCAAGAACGGCAGAAGCCCGCTGATGTCTCCTGACGTCACAGGTGGTACAACAGTTTTTGTTACTTCTACGCCTGTTTTCAGGTTCTTTATGAATATTGTATATTGGGTTAATATACCAAGCCGGTAAGGAGTTTCCAGTGATGTCCACTCTGCTAGGATGCTGAATGAGCTTGAATTATGAGCAGTCGTACCGGCAGGCCCTCTTGAAGGAACTACAAAACAAAAGTCATTACTACGGTAAAAGCTCTATTAAGGTGCTACATAGGTAATTATTTGCCTATGCCAGTTTGAAAGGAAAGATATGAGCTATCAAAACCAAAACTTCACAACTTGAAGAAACAAATTTTTGAAGAATTTTGACATACCTTATTTTTAGAATTTATGCATAAATTAAGGTGAGCGCACCATAAATTCTTCAAACTGAAACAATTAATTAAAAATCTCAGGAGTCACAAACATGGTTGAAATTTGGCATGAAGTTGGACACCCCTTATGTGCTTCCACTGAACTAAAATCTTTGTGATAGCTTTTGTTTCAAAAAAATTATTGATAAAAGAATATTTCACCTTGTGATGCAACGGTCCGCAAATCTGCATAATTCTATTTATAGAGTGATAAATTCAAAATTGGTAGTTCAGTGGATGAACACATCAATGAGGAGTATATCTGCCAAATTTCTACCCTATCAAGTATGTCCTCTGGATTTTAGAAGTGACCAAAGTTTGAGATCATGTAAATTTGGCAAGTGCCAAAAAATGGCCACGAAGTTTCAAGTCATATTTACTACCATAGTCTGCTTAATATTCTGTCAAGTACTCAATATGAACCAGATTTATGGCTTCCCAGTTGTTCCTCCATGTCCTCCAAGCCTGCCCTGAGTTTTTTGCTTCTTTTCTACCCCTTTTCACTTCAACTTCTGATACTGTCATCCAGTCTTTTCATATCTTTACGCCTTCCAGCTCTAGCTCTAGCCATGAACCATCCAGGAAGTATGCTAAGCCTTTTTCGTAACTTCTTCAATCCTTCTTGCACTACCACCATTGAAGTTATGTTAATCACTGCTGCTAATTCAACAATTGGTTTAGAAGATTTCATACTTCCTCTTTCCATTCATATTTGAGGCAATTTAGAGGAGTATCGCCCTTTTGGAACACTCTGTTGAACTGAGTAGATTTTTGTAATTTTAGTTACAATTGCAAGATAATGCTTACTGTTATTGTAATCCTTTGCTATTCATATCACCTTTCTTAAAAAAATGTGTCTGATTGTCGCTCCATCTTTCCATGATATTAATTTTAGTGCCGAGAGGTCTGAGCGGCCTAATTTCCAGCATTCGCCCATTTGGAACGCGGGCAAAATTGTTACGAGCACCTTGCGTGAAGTATAAAATGCCAATATTAATTTGATTGATGTGCAACGTGAAAAGGCTATTATTTCTTCGTGATCTTACCCCTCCTCCTTACCACCCTCAAGTGCTTGGAAACATGCTTTCCGATATTCCAACATCTCCCGTTGCCTCCACCCAGTTTCCTACATGGAAATGACGTTTGAGCATGTGACACAGCAGGAAGTCACCTGGAAGGTTCGAGCGGTCACAGGTGCACCATAAGGGCGGCTTAGGCCAGTCAGATTGGCTGTTAAATCAACACATCGAGTGCCTGAACTGTTCAAGCAATTGTGCAGGATCCCACTGAGTTTTCATTTCGAAGGCTCAATGTCAACAACAGGCCATGCAGGTTCAGTTGTTATCGAAAAATTTCAACGAAAGGAGTAAAAAGAAAACAGACTGGTAGAAAGGCAGCTTGAAAAAATGAAGACACTTACGCGTTCATTTCAGGTCGGTACTTTTATCTTCAATTTGCAAAGCAACGAAAGGAAATATAACAACAAATGCAAATGGCAACAAAGAAGATGGCGTCACCAAACCGTTTTCGCGCGCTTTTGACGAGGAACTAGGCCAAGGCCCCGGCCATAGCGAAGTTTTGCTGTGTAGTCAAATGTGTCAATATTCGAGAGTGTTCCAAAAGGGCGATACTCCTCTAGTAGAAATAACTGAAAATGCCTTCTTCTTTCTCAGATCATTTGAGATAGTGACATTCTTATGACAGTGAGTTGGGGCGGCACTGACAATCAAGAATCATGTCAACAATCTGAGACAACATTATAAAATGGAACAAAATGACACAGTCATCGTTGCTTTTACACACATCTTCTTTCCTTAATCTTAATTTCTTTCCACTTGCTGAGGCACCTAAATCAGCTGACTCATGAACACCGGCATTGACGAGTGGGCCTAACAGTTAAGGGCCTAAAAGTAGCGCAACTGCCTGAACTTGCTATCTCTTCTTTTGTAGTTTAAAGGCTTCCAATGTGCTTGTTTCCTTGAAATCTCCTTTTCATCGAGCATGATTTCTTCTTGTTATCCTTATTCCCCATACTTCAAGTGTATCAAAGAAGAAACCGAAAAATACCGATGAACTGAGAAAAATCGCCAAAACAAAATTTCTCTGAGGAAAGATAAGAGCCATTAACTAGCCTCTTTTCAAGCCCAAACAGCCTCCTTTTTACTAGAAAAGGAGGAACCGAACCGAAGACAGGAGGATCTGGGAGCTCATGACCCTTTGCAGGAGGAATGGCAAAACAGAAATTCGGTTGCTAAGTGGTTGCTATGGAGTAAAAACAGGTACCAACGCAATAAATCAACTTATTTCTAGAAATTGCCGTACAATGTGACAAAACAAACCGTTTTATGAGATTCTCCATTAAATTTTACATTGGAAAAAGTCAACTTCAAAAATTGCAAATTTTGGTCCGGAATTACCTATGTAGCACCTTAAGCCCCCCTCTCTAATAATTCCCTCCCCCCTGAGTAAAAATTTGAAATAAGCCCCACTCTCTATTAAGCCCTCCCCCCCCACTTATACAAAATTCTAAGATTTACCAAATATTTGCCATCTATTTAGCTACACAACCTTGCATGTTAATTTAAGTATGGTTTGGGATAGAAATTGTGTCGAATGTATGTATCTGAGCAGTAAAATTGTATGTTGATTCCACAAACGATGGGATAAAATAACTGAAAACTACCAAATATATCCCTGTCACTTGATTTTGTGAATAAGCCTCCCCCTCTAATAAGCACCCCTCTCTATTAGCCCCCCACTAAGCCCCCCTCTAGAAGGTCTGAAATCAAATAAGCCCCCCCAGGGGCTTAATAGAGCTTTTACGGCATATTGCGTTAGAGAATACGGCTCTTCTGACCGGCAAACGAGTACTTTGATTGGCTCTTCATTGGTCCTCAAAAGCCGCATTTTCCAAGCAATATTTGACTGGCATTGCCTCAAAAGTCAACGGCAAAGGAGGAGCTTGTTTTTTGTGAGCTTAGACCGCTAAAATAGACATGGTATAGCGTAGTCTTCAAGGATCTCTTCACTATAGATTTTGAAGACAAACTTACGATCATATAAGAAGAAATGCAAATTTGGTTTATGGACATAATAATAATAATAATAATAATAATAATAATAATAATAATAATAATAATAATAATAATAATAATAATAATAATAATAATAATAATAATAATAATAATAATAATAATAATAATAATAATAATAATAATAATAATAATAATAATGAATATTTAACAGATCCAAATACAGATGGCTTTTCACTGTTAAAGTTATAGTACATTTTGTTTAAAAATATTTACAAAAAAAGGAATGTCTCTTGAAAGAATTTTAATTACATTGTTGAGCTCTATTAACTAAAAATAAACCGGTTTTGTGTTGTGTAGGAAAATGAAAATATAAAGCCCGAGGTCTTAAAAGTACTGACCGAGCCTGCAAGGTCTGTGCATTAAAACCGAGGGCTTTTTATTTCCTGCACAACGACAGAGCAGGTTGGTATGAGTTCAATTACCAAATAGCTTCTAATTCTGACTCGTATCATTTAGTCAAACACATTTTGTTACTGTTATGTCCTCTGAGTTAATTGTAAATCTCACGGGCCTAAAGAAGTTGTTGTGGCGACAAAATGCCTCCTTGTATCGAACAAGGGCAGATTTTGTAATACAATAGCATCAGTCGCTTTGGTTCACACCTCAATTCAAAACGATTAACCAATGCAGACAAAAGAAATCCTCTCAAGCAGAAATTGAAAACAAACGAGGCCGCAAAGTTGCCCTGAAACCAGTACGCCGAACTCTCGTTTGGTGCGGGTGATAGGAGGTTTCTAAGAGAAGGCATGTGCTTCTAACAAAAGAAGAAGGGTAAATCTAAAGTTCTGTTTCGCGGATTTCGTTTGTTTGATTCAGAAACCGAGCAGAGGGCATTACAATTTTTGCATATTTATTGCTCAGATGAACGCAGTCACTCCTCAGCTCCTGGATCACATAAAGAAAATCCGCGAGACAGAACTTTAGATTTACCCTTCTTCTTTCATTATAAGCACATACCTTCTCTTAGAAACCTCCCATCGCCCGCACCAAACGAGAGTTCGGCGTCCTGGTTTCAGGGCAACTTTGCGGCTTCGTTTGTTTTCAATTTCTGCTTGAGGGAATTTCTTTTGTCTGCAATCGCTAATCGCTTTGTATTGAGGTGTGTGAACCACAGGAAGCCCAGGCAGTTAGTTAACTGAACAATGATAAGTTTATGATCGTAAAATTGTTAATTGTATACTACCTTTATGTGTTATTTGTTGCACTTCTCCACTGCTGTACTTCTGCACTGTACTGCATAATTGTTCGAATGCGAGAGTTCGATACAAAATTTCTTGCTGGTATTCTTATAAGAATACCAAAATAAGAATACCAGCAAGAAATTTTGTATCGAACTCTCGCATTCGAACAATTATGCAGTACAGTGCAGAAGTACAGCAGTGGAGAAGTGCAACAAATAACACATAAAGGTAGTATACAATTAGCAATTTTACGATCATAAACTTATCATTGTTCAGTTAACTAACTGCCTGGGCTTCCTGTGTGTGAACCAAAGCGACTGATGCTATTGTATTACAAAATCTGCCCTTGTTCTTGTATCGTATTATACAAGGCTACGGGGAACCCGCGGGAAATGTGCGATTAACCAATAGGAGTGGCGGGATTCTGTATTGCCTCGTTTTAGAAACTTCATTCAGGTAATAAATCATTCAAATGACCAACTACAGTGATGAACAGGATCAAAAACACAAAAAAAGTGCAACAGTGTTTCTGAAAAAAAGTTGCTGCAATACAGTCAGACCTAGACTACATTACATAAGTCCCTCTAACTTACGCTCGTTGTTGTCGTTGTTATCGCTTCAGTTGAGGGACTTATGTCCTTACGCTTCAATACAGGGACTAATTAGGCCAAGTCCGCCGCGTTCACGGCGCTACCAATCAGATCGCTACTTTCTTAATATGGTCAACCCACGTGCCTATTTGTAGCGTTTGATTGGCTTATTAGTTCAAAGCTCGACTTCTCGAAGCGAAGCAACGTTCGAAGTGACGTTCGAATTTTCTTTCGACGTTCGTAGGATAGAAGATGTTCTAAGTTTCTTCTGATTTTTCGTAAGATTTTAGTCCCTGTTTAGAATCCGTTTGGTCGTGAGTCCTTTGTATGAGTGAAATTAAAACATCAGATTATAAATGCTAAACGAATACAAGGAATCACGTCGTCAGTCTACAGTCAGACCTACATAAAACCACTGCCCGATACATACTAGAAAATATTTCATTTTCCAACATCTTGCTTTTCAGATATCTTTCAAGCATATGCAGCCTTAATTTCTGCAAATTTTTTCACAATTGAAGAGCATTGAGGCTCAATTAATGCGTGGCTTAATTTAGGCTTTCTTGAAAGACGATTGTGCTCAAGATGGTGGAGAGAAATTCTTTACCAAGATGCATTGTGTTTTCTAATCGAATTCCTATGGAATTGTTAAAGGTTCGCAGCTCGAACGCAATGCATCTTGGTAAAAAATTCTTCGCCGCTATCTTTACCTCAATGGTCTATCTAATTACGTAAGCGGCTTATTATCGAGTAGTAAGGTACAGTAAATCCCCGCATATAAGAACCTACTTTATTGAGAAAGAGGCTGAAATACGTTCTTATTTCAAAGGCACTATCATTAATTTCAATGCATAGAGGTTCTTATATGAAGGGTGCCTTCTGTAGGCCCTTGCAGAGTCTTACAAAAGATGTTCAGCCCCATTATTAGTTTTGGAAGGGTTTTCTATGGACCTAATAACTAATTAGGGAGGAGAATAAAACTTTAACAACAAATTGGCACCAAAATGAACTTCATAACAACAATTAGAAACCAACTTTACTACCCCTGCAATAAGAACCTATGTTTCATCATACTGAAGCAGGTTCTTAATTGCAAGGTGCCTAATCTAGGAAAAACAGCCTCAAAGTTCTTACTTTGGTGGGTTCTTACATGCGGGAATTAACCGTAATTCTTACCGTCTTCATCCGTCATCTGTTTAACTACACTGCTGTTCATTGATCCATGTCCTACAACAGTATAAGCAGCCATCCATATCACATATTCTCTATACTTCTCCAGACCAATTAGCTCCACTTCCAAGTCAGTGTGTGGGACACTAACTGACGAGACATTGTATCTGGTGCCTGTTTTCTTATAAATGTCATTCAATATGTAATAAGCTGTATAGCCCAATGGAATTCCACGCCAATCAAGAAGCTGAAGGGCTTGCCATTTTATCTTGATGGATGTCGAGCTTGTGTGTTCTTTTGTTATGATTGAAGGTGCTTCAGAAGGAACTGGAAATGAAATGAAATGGTATGAGAAAAAATGGGAAAATGTCCATCCCATCCTGCTGTAATCTTAGATTGCGTTCACACGATGCCGGCAAATTTTGAAAACGGTGAAAAATTCGACGGATAGGCCTCCCGTTCACACGAAAACGGCACATTTTTTGCCGGCAGATTTTGAAAATGGTAGATTTTGAAAACGAAACTCTAACCGAAACATCTTGGAAACGGCATCGTGTAAACACTTAAAAATGATGAAAACAGAACATTTTTAGACACTTTTTGAAGGAGACTGATCGACTCTTAGGGTGTATGTAAGCTTCTTTGACATCAAAGTGTTGCAACTAGTTTTTGCCGTCTAAGTTCCTACCGTTTTCAAATTGTTCCGGTATCGTGTGAACGCTAGCTCAAATTTTGTAGCCGTCACATTTTTCACCGTTTTCAAAATGTGCCGGCATCGTGTGAACGCAGTCTTAGATTTATTACGCGCGATTTATACTGGGTGAGACAAGGAAAGTTTACGCGTTAGGCGGTCCATGGAAAAAAAGTATGCGATCGATATTCAAAACTAAAATGTTGATCTATCAGTCACAGGCAAACTTAGATGAGAAGATTTTGTTTGGTAAAATCACACACATCTTTATCACTCAACGATTAGAAAAATGACAAGGCGTTTGTATGGGAATCGAGAATTCTACATTCCATTTTGGTCCATGATTTATGAGGCATTGAAGTTTGCATTGCCAATGTGAGATACAGAATTCGAGTTTCAATGGAAGGTAAATCATAGACCAGAATGGAATGTACAATTTTTGTTCCCAAACATGACCTTTACCGGCATTTTCCTAATTTCTGGGTATATAAGACGAGGTCCATATAACGAAACAGATAACAAAACAGAATTTTCTAATCAAAGTTGACCTTTCAGTGCAGGGCCTCTTTTAAGGAATCATAACTTGGGGGGCAAGTTTCAAAAAGGGGACCTCATTTTTGATACAAGAAATATTTCTCTTTATGAACTCCTTAGCAAAGCATGTATTTCTTACAAGACATAAATTGTCCTAGAAGGCCCCTCACCACTATTTTGCCGTTCATCTTTGTGTTCAGGATGGGGAGAGGATTTATGGATGGCTCAGGGTCAGAAAAAACATGGGCCTTTTGCAAAGTGAGTTTTGAAAGGTGCGCCAAAGGCGCGTCAATCTAGGGAATCCGGGGGCATGCCCCCCTGGGAAAAATTTTAAAATCTTGGATGCAAGAATCGCTCTGGTAGCCATTTTTCTCCTCTAACCCAGTTATCAAATCAAACTGGCCATCCATCATGCACAAACTATAGTAACAGTCAATCAAATGTCACATAGAGGCCAAGAAAGGCATTTCTTGAACAGAAACATGGACCAGCGAACCGAGTGAGCCAGAAGAGATTCCCCACATCTGATAATTCATAGCACCAAGAGTGTCTGATGAATCGATATTTGCTTGATAGCTGAGAGTCGAGAAATTGAAGCATTTCTGTAAGTTTCTTCTATTTTATGGGCACTGCACTGGAAAGATAAGCAAATGCGACTTCACAAAAACGTTGCGAAAGGGCCTGAAAAGGGGCCTAAGAGCAGCAAAAAGAAAAAAAGGGGCCATATACTAGGGGGCAAAACACTATAAAAAACTGTAACTGGGGGGCAAACCGCTCAACACCCTCTACCCTGTCGCATGAAAAATTGCCCAAAAGTATACCCTGTCGCATAAAAATTTTGCCAAAATCCATTGCTTCATGAGAACTCTAAAAGGTGTCCTTCCACATGATACCCTGTCGCATAATTTCCTTGTCAATTGTAATACCCTGTCGCATAATTTTTACCGTAAAAGGACACCCTGTTGAGCGGCACATCCCGTCAAGTCAAGTATGGGAGTACCCCCCTCCCCCGGGGATTTGATCAATGATTTCAATGATTTCTCATAAACATGGCTTAGTCGTATTTAATCTATTATTCACCAGATGTGTCTTTAATTATTTGCTGTTATCAAAGCGAATCGTTTGATACATTTCTATATTTTTCGTCGTAATGGCTCTCGATTTGATCAATGTTTTACGCCCTTTTCAGTCATATTGCAACCATAAAATTTTTGTAATGTTGAATTTATTTAGATCTCCAGTGCTCGTACGAAGGCGAGAAAAATAACGAAAATACTTCGATTCTTTTGGCTCTTAACTAGAATTTAAATCATTCAAATTTGTGAAAAACTCTTGATGCTATGAATTTTCAAAAGTGGGAACTTTTTTCTGGCTCACCCAGTATACAGGGCAGCCGAGAGGGGGGGCAGGAGGAGCAATTTCCCCCAGGGATTCAGGGTGTTAAGGGCATCACAATGGAAGATTTTTGGCATTTTGACTTCCAGAAAGTGCTCTGAAATGCATTTAAAGCCAATCCAAAGGGTGTGAACGACAAATTTTCTGCTCGGTTGGCTCGCAAGGGGCCTCATTCCACAGTTTTGCCCCTGACCTCGAAAAGCTTTCGGCAGCCCTGCCGGTATATATGTATAAAAAGAATTTAGTGATAATAAAGATGAACTTACTGTATTCCCCTGTGCGTACTGGCGACGAATACTCTGATGGTGTCCCTTCTCCTTTGCTTGTAAAACCAGAAATTTTCACTTCATATTCAGTGTACGGTAACAATCCACACAGCTGATAGGAACTGTTGGACGTTGTAGATTGATAAAGTTCACCGCCTCCACTAGCAAGCTTGTAGTAAATGTGGTACTTGATAATAACACCTCGAGCTTCAGGAGTTGGTATCGCCGTCCAGTTGACAAGAAGACATTCCCACGTATGTGTACTGATATCTATTGAAGCTGGTGGTGCTTTAGGCACTACAAGGAAATAAATACCATCAATAGAAATAATCCCCGTTTGGGAGCATAGGGCCTGAACTAGAATCTTTTTAAATTTAAAGATCTTATGCGTAAGATTTTATTGCCTAATTCTTTCAGCTGAATAAAACAAAGGAAACTTTAGGTCGTTCGTCATAACTCCGGTAGAGCATTTCTGCTATAATCACTATTCATGGAATTACAACGTTTAAAGCTTCGTGAAAGAATGTACGAGAGGGGTTATAGGAAACTAGACTGATTGTGTTGCATTAGTTTGGTGTAGTAGTCTGGTTTTGAATAGCGATTACTGGGATTTTTTCAGCTATTAGTTATTATGAGAAAGAATCAGAAGGACCTTTTAGCTATTCTGAGAAAGAATCTCAATCGAACGATGCTTTGCTACATCTTGTAGAATTTTCGAATGTGCACAATAGTGATAGAAGCTCTAACGCCACTCGATCGAATCTCGTGTATAAAAATGTGTAAAAACAACGCTCGATCCAGGCTCTTTTGCAGAATAGCTAAAGGTCTATTGTAACTAGTCCAATCGGAAACTTTGACAAATCCTCCACCCCGGTACCCAGGATTAAAAATGCCGCTCCCTATTGTCACGGCTATGCAATGAAGTTTCTGAATAACCATTCAAAGGCAGTTTAGACTGAATGGTTGTGTAGTGACTTACCATCTTCATCAGTGTAGGCACAAACAGGATCAGTTTTGTTGCCGATTGTACCAGGGAGGTTCCCTTGCAAGATGATATTAACTTGAAAGCAGTACTCTGTATAGGTTTCTAAAGCATATACGTTCGTGCTCACGGTGCTTCCGGTCATATACGAGGATTGTGTTGTAATGCTTGCCGGATCTGAGGCTTTCCATCTGCGGTATTCATAATGATCAAGAGTATTTGACAGCTCTGCTGGAGGTACAGCGTCCCACTGTATTTTTAGTTGGTTTTTGGCAATCGTCGTTACAAGTACGTTGCCAGGAGCATGAGCTGAAACAAGAAACAAATTATTTGATTACAAATCATGATTATGATGATGATCTTTTAACTCACTCTCTACTTTGCGCATATTAACCGGTTTTGTGTTGTGCAAGAAAATATAAGCCCGAGGTCTTAAAAGTACAATCCGAGCTTGCGAAGTCTGTGCAATAAGACGGAGGGCTTTATATTTTCCTGTACAACGACAATACCGGTCAGTATGAGTTTTATTACCTGATAGCTTCTAATTTTGACTCGTATTATTTAGTCAAACATATTTTGTTACCGTTATGTCGTTTGAGTTTATTGTAAATCTCACAGGCCTAAAGCAGTTGCTGTGGCGACAAAAACACGTCGTTGTATCGCATTATGCAAGGCTAAGGGAAACCCGCGGGAAAAGTGCGATTAACCAATAGGAATGGTGAGTTTCTGTATTGCCTCGTTTTTGAAACTTCAGTCCGGTAATAAATATTCATATAGAATATTCGTTTACAATACACGTTACCGCTATATCCCACTATACATTCTAATTACAATACTAACGTTACTACAGGGAATGGACCACAAGGAGAAAATGACAACGACTACCCTATGGCCATTAACTCTTAGCCCACCAAAGCTAGTGAGGACCCCCATACAAATTACTGCAAAAGTAGATGTTGCAGGGGGTATTTGCATACAGGAAATATTTATGTTTTTGTAAACTTGCTGTGGATGCTGTCTAATCTACTTTGCAAGTTTCGACATTTTTGCCCCTGCCATATCTCTGAACTCTCTTGCACCTCAATATCTCAGTGACCTTTTCGCGAGATTATCCGGGGTACATCCAAGAGAGTTAAGAAACTCTAAAACAGACCTTGCAATACCCATGTTGAGAACTGGCAATGGCCAGAAATCCTTTGCGTATCGCGGGGCCAGTCTCTGGAACAGTCTTGATTTTTGGATACAAAGATGGCTCCCTCAATCGATGCCTTCAGGTCCAAACTCAAGGAAAAATAATCGTATACATCTTTAAGTTTGATTGTAAATTTTGTACTATATAACTTTTTGATTTTGTGACTAGTTTTTTTTTCGCAGGGCTAATTGTAAAACAGTGTTTTGACTGAATTGTACCCTGGGTAAATAATTTTAAAATGAAATGAAAAATGAATATGGCATCATCGGGGAGCTATGAGTTAACATAATGATATGCAAATAATAGCAACTAAATGAACAACTACAAAATGCTACACATACGACTAATGTGGGGGTCGTAGGACCTGACGGTTTCCGGTTTCTAGCTTCTTTTTCGAACGGTTTTACGGATTTTGGTCGTAAAAATGACATGATAGATTTACGGTTCTTTCTTCCATAATGGTTTGCGAATTTCTTCGCTAAATGTGATCCGCGGAGCCAAATTATTACAAAAGTGAAGATAAAGTAATCAACAGTTTTCAAATACGATACAATTTTGGGGAAATTTCCATCAATGTTTGCTTTTACGAGCTTCTTCGAAGCGCTGGAATCAGTTTCCTGTTTTTTGGGTCGCAAAAACGATAATGAGGCCTTCGTCTCCCATTGTTCGTGACACTTTATTTATGCTTCATGAATCTTTACTGCCGCAGAAATTCAGCTTCGATCCTGTGCTTTGTACTGAACAAAAGAGATAATTGTATTGCATTAGCCAACCAGGTTCACGACACATGCTGAGCAGCCAATCAGTTGTGTAAAAGATTGCCTTTATTTATTTCGCAATTCAATTCATCGTCTGAATACAGATTTGCGCTCAGTTTCACTGACCATACCCTGGGTACCAGAGCCAAATTGGTCACTATTTCTCCTTTCTCCTTTCTCCTTTCTTCCTTCTCTCTTTTCCTCTTACCAATTTCCTTTCATTTAAATTTTGAGGCTCTGGTACCCAGGGTACACTGACCACTGATCTTTCGTTTCGAGTGGTCTGGAACATTTTTGGTACTTTCCGTATCACTATCAACGAAGGACATCCGGCAAACGTGATTTCTGGCCTCTACAGGGTGTCTCAAAAAAATTGTTCGACGTTTGATTAAATATTGAAAAATAAGGACAACATGAAAAGGCTCACGGAAAGATAACCCTGTTCCTAAGATTATGTATGAAATAATTTGTGAGACTAAAATCGTGCAAATCGGTTGAAAATTCACTGAGTTACGAGCTCTCGAAGATAAAAAGTATGCGATAGCTTAAACCAGAGACCCCCCAGATTACTTGTATTGCAAAAAGCTCGAAGACGGAGGTAAGCGAAGCTTATCCAATGTCATATCTCTCGTTGATATCAGAGCAAACCAAATACGACTTCTAAAGTAAATTATTTCTTGCGATCTTTCTCAAATTTTCCTTAACATTGCATAAGTCCAAAAACAGTGGTTCAAAACAAAATCGGCGAGAGACTGAATCTGTTTCCTCAAAGCATCCATATGCTTGACAATTAGGTTTGCGAATACCTGTTTGAATCCCACTTGGTTCGCCCTGAAACAATTGAGAAATAACAGAAACGACGGCCTATGGGACTTTTACCAAAAATGCCATTTCGAGGCCTCTGGTTTCAGCTTTCGCACAAACTTGAACTTCAAAAGCTTGTAACCCCATGATTTTTTATCGGATTTGCAAGATTCTTGTGTCAAAAATTAATTTAAAATCTCAGGAATTGGGTGACTTGACCAAAGGTCCATTCAGCGTATCGTTATTTTTTAGTATTTAATCAAACGTCGAACAATTTTTTTGAGACACCCTGTATATTCTTGAAATGTTTCAAATAGAGGCTCGTACACGAGCAATAGAAATAGCTCACTCCCTAATACCCGGCTGGGTTCCATAATGCCCGACTCAACCAGAACTCATGTTCTGTCTTGCTTATCAACAACCAACGTTTCAGAAACAGAATGTATTGATGAAAAATTAGGGCATGCTTAGGCCTTGTAAGAAATTGCGAGTTATATTTAGACATTTTTACCATATTTGGTAGAACAATAGCGAGACATTACGTAATGCGAAACCGCCTTTTGCTAATCATTGAACTTGAACCTAGAAACTACTGAATTTGAACACGAACCTTCGAATCTGGATATTTATGAATTATTTATCGTCGAATATACCTTGTATTGGAATAAGAACCTAGTATCTTGAAGAAGAAATACAGTCCTCAAATCGGAAAATTGAATTACAGAGTCTAGCCATAATTTGGAGTATTTTATTTACATTTTCTCAACTTGGATTGAATACGAGCCTACCAGTATGGAGTGCGGAGGGGATTTCCCCAAGCGGATTCTCTCATGTAAGCCCAACCGAGGTCATGAGGCAGATAGATCTACTTGACAATAATAAATCTAGCAGTGGGAATATTCCAACTAGTATTTTGAAAGCAACGAGGGAAACAGTTTGCCCCTACCTAACTGACTGTATCAATTGTGCTATCTATGATTGTAAGTTTCCAAATGAACTGAAGGAAGCTGATCTTAGCCCTCTTTTCAAAAATGATGATTCAACTTTTAAGGGAAACTTTAGACCTATAAGTGTCTTACCTGCTGTTTCTAAAATCTAAGAAAGAATTCTAAAAGAACAAATCAGCTCGTACTTTTATGATAAACTCTCAAAAATCTTATGTGGTTTTAGGGAGGGGTTTAGCACGCAACATGCTTTGATACGATTGATTGAAAAATGGAG
This sequence comes from Aurelia sp. 3 sensu Dawson et al. (2005), assembly GCA_964020215.1. Taxonomy (NCBI): domain Eukaryota; kingdom Metazoa; phylum Cnidaria; class Scyphozoa; order Semaeostomeae; family Ulmaridae; genus Aurelia; species Aurelia sp. 3 sensu Dawson et al. (2005). Next base: position 3,873,413 of record OZ026593.1, read on the forward strand.
GCAATGTCTTGACGCGTCAGGTATAGTGGGGACTATTCTAATGGATTTATCCAAGGCATATGACTGTCTGCCTCATGACCTCCTTATTGCAAAATTGGAAGCTTATGGATTAGATGTAAATAGCCTTCGCTTGATGTACAGTTATCTGGAGAGCCGTCTTCAAAGGGTAAAAATTGGTTCACAAAGAAGTGCAGCAAAAGAAATCAAAATTGGGGTCCCACAAGGATCGGTCCTAGGCCCCTTGCTCTTTAATATCTTTATTAATGACCTCTGTCTCATTAACCTAGACTCTGAGATATGCAATTTTGCAGATGATAACACCTTATACTCATGTGGACATGATCTACAAGAAATAGTGACCAATTTGGAGAATGATCTCAGTAAATTACTCGAATGTTTTAAAAGCAATGGAATGGTTGCTAACCCTAAAAAATTCCAGCTAATGTTCCTTGGTTTGCAAGGGGAAAAAAGACTTCGTCTGAACAACGAGGAAAACAAAATACCTACAGCAGGTCACGTTAAACTTCTAGGAGTGGAAATTGACAGCAAATTAACGTTTAACAAACATATTGAAACGTTATGTTCCAAAGTCAACAAAAAGGTCAGTGCATTTGCTAGGCTGAATAATTATATCTCTCGAGAGCAGGCATTAACAGTTTGTAATGCGGTAATTTTGTCGAACTTCAATTATTGCCCTTTGATATGGCTATTCTGCAATAAAGGTGCAAATAAAGAAATTGACCGCACTCATAAACGTGCGCTTCGGATCCTCTATGAAGACTACGAATCTTCATTTGAAACATTGCTCGCTCGAAGTGGCAGCAATAGCATACATATAAGGGATTTGCAGAAACTGATGACAGAAATCTACAAGTCCATGAATCACTTGAACCCTTCAATTGTATGGGAATTCCATGAAAAGAAACCCATAATGTACAATCTAAGAATACAAAACTTGTGTAAGCTGCCAAGAATTAAGACACTTGGCTTTGGACTCGATTCACTGTCTTTTCGAGGTAGTTTCCTATGGAACACTCTTGATGACAGTATCAAACAAGTACCAACTCTGTCACATTTTAAAAAGAGGATCAAAGATTGGACAGCAGATAGATGCAGAGTCCAGAAAACATTACGGTCGCACGGTCATTGACCGGAGGAAGGTTTGTAAAACAATGGAAATTTGGAAGAAGGTTTGTCAAAATAGAAATTTGGAGGAAGGTTTTGGAAAAATGTTTCTACAATAAAACTTGAGACAATTTATTGGAAGAAACTGTCATATGCAATGTGCAACAGCAAGACATGTCAAATGATTTGCCTCAAAATAGCTTTTTAGCATTGATAACTGCTATATCAATCATTTTCAATATGTGCATCAATACTCTGGACATATTTTCCATTACAACATGCTGCATATGTAACACAATTTTATTTCTCAAGGAAGTAAGTTAATTTTCAACAATATGTACTCTGGAAAGTCTCCAAAGCTTAGAAAAGCTTTATCATAAACTCTGTGAAACAGGTTGATGTCAACCAACTTCACCAGATGGCACCAGAAACAGTTGCTGTACTGAGACGGAATGTTCCAGTCCAGACTGGAAAGTTTGTATAGCATGTTCAATATCTTGCATGCGCAGTAACGTAAAACTAAATGGTCTTAAATCTGAGCTGTGCAGGCGGCAATAAAAAAGATCTGTTGTTCTAAACTGTGAAATTTCCTCAGTCAAAATCTTTCTTAGGCCATCTCAACTTGCACATGCAAAAATACTACCAACTTTCCAGTCTGGGATGCATTTGGGCTTATGGGAATATTGGGGTTGAAACATCTTTCTCTCGATCTTAATTTCAGTCATTACCTCCTGACCCTTTTTGTTGGTTTCTTCAGAATGTTTTTGAAATTTGTTGCAGTCAGCAATTCCAGCTAAAGTACAAGCTTCCAATCCTCAATCAAAACTTCCAGCACAGTCAGTCAATCATATTAAAAGGCCAAATTCAAACTCTGTATTTGGTTTCTCTTTCATCTTCATCATTCAAATGTTGGACTTCCAACAATAAATCTTATGGTGCAAAAAGATGCCGGACATCCATCGATCATACCATTATCCATCTCACATGTGACTATTTCCAAAGATTTTTGTTTACGTGGCTGTATTCCCACATTGCGAATCACTTGCAGAGAGATGAAATGACTGAATCACCACCTCCTCCAAAGGGTGAGTGAGATCGGGAGTCCATCTGTTCCTTCCTTCTCATTTCTCAGTTGAGTTGTTGGCTCTTACTCCTTCTTATGGGTTGGCTCTTACTCCTTCTTATGGTAGCTCGCCTTCTCGCCAAAGGTAGCTCGCATGTTTACGCAATTCATTAGAATTCACCTCCATTTGAATTATCTGATGCAACGTTCCCTTTTGAGCTGTTTGCCAAGGCCGTCGAGGTCCACTGTCGTTGTTGCTGTTGTCTGGACTTACTACCTGATTCTTGTAGTTTGACTTAGCCCTGAAAGAACTTTACATTGAATAATGTAGAGCTCAAGTAGTAAGTCTACTACGTAACAGCAATGATTCAAGAAATGGTCATGATTCTGTATCGTTTGAAAGGTTTTTTACCTTATAATTCCGAAGACAAAGACTGCCACACCCTAGCCATGACCTATAGCCACGCCCTGGTATTTGAAAAATTGGAGGAAGGTTTTGGCAGGAAAAAGTTTTGACCGGAGGAAGGTTTAGTACTTTTCTGGACTCTGGATAGATGCACCTGTAAAATATGTCGCAGATTATAAATATTATTTTTTCTATTTTTGTATATATTATGTTTTGTAAATAGTTGGTTTGAATTAGTGTTAGCTAGATGCTACTGTAAAGACCAACTTTAAATATTGATTTGAAGCGTACAAACTTTTATAGGCCTTCATTGCTAATACAAAGTGTGGCCAAATTTGTCTTGAATTAAGCTGACAATCTAAATTATTCTGTTAAGTATTCCAAAATACCCTAAACTACTCTATTTCTCCCGTGCATTCCTGTCCTGTCCCACAGTCTGCAATCAGGCTGTTCATCCAGCAGACTGGGAATGTTTACGCCCTATTTAGATTGTCTAGGAAGGACTTCGGAGTCAAGGATGGAAAACTTACGGATACATTCTGCAATTTTACAGCTTCCGGTATCGACAGCAGTTGCAGGCAGTTGCGTTCCCTCACCAATGGCTCTTGTAGAATTCCTGTTTCTTGTTTTTGTGCCTGTTGCACAAGTCTTGGAACATGCATTCCAAGGTGACCATGGCAACCACTCTGAGTCCACATACCAAGGCACTGTAAACGATGAACAGAGTCTAAAATGATCTTGCAATAAATAACTGGCAAAACTATATCATGAAAATCCAAAATATATTCAATAAAATCCCAAGTAATCCTTAATCAAATCTTCATGTTTCATGTTTCATCTTTATAACACCACTTCAATTAACAGCCTAGTCTTGGAAATCATTGAAAATTCTTTCATTTGAAATTTTAGAGGCCAAATTCGAACGAAAAAATTAGTATAACCAAAAGTTTTCATGTTGCAAGTGGTCTTGCACAGGGAGCCCCCTTTAAAAAGTAGCAAAAACGAGACAAAAATGCGTCCACTGCCAGTGAGACACGTCTACCGCGACATCTGCGAAGGAGCAATGAGGAATGAACGGAACGCGTTAGCGTTTGCGGAGGAGGAAGGAAAGAGTGGAGGAGAAAAATGCAGAGGAGAGAGGATAAGAAAGGGGAGTAAGAAAGAAGCTCCGATAAGCAGAGGGAGCAGTTATGACAAGGCATCCCAGGGGAAGAAATTTCCAAGCTTTGTCATTCTTCCCTGATAATAGCACGTGCCCCTCTAACTTTGGTAAAGCTAAAATGCTGATGGAGTTTGATTAAAATTTCAACAGCTTGCAAGACTGCCCTACAATGACGAAAGATCTTTTTAAACTAATGTATCAAGTGAGCGATTTCAACCGAAACAGTTCATGACCTAAGTTGGACTTTCGGATGCACGGCAAATCTTAGTTCACGACGATCGGGTGAATACTAGCGATGTTAGAGCCCGCAAAACGCCCCATGTTTTTCTGACTCACCCGATACAATTTTTACAACTCCGGAAAATTCTTTGGCGCATCCGGTACAACTACAAAATCAGTCCTTGTTACTTTAAGGGAAGAAACCTTCGCGGGAAGAACTTTCGCCAGTTGAAAAATGGCGGAATTAATGCAATTAAGTTTCGTGAATTGGCAAAATTGGAAATTTCACGGAATAAACTTTCACGTTTTGCGAAAATAGTATGAATTGTGGTAATGAAAACTCGCAAATTTCATATCCTAGAGCACATTGCGGGAACAAAATGTCATGAATTGTATATCTTAGGAAATCTCGCGAACTTCACATTTTGGAAAATTCGCGGAATAACAAAACCTCGTGGTTTTCGGCGAAGAATGTGAAAAACACAAAGGCTTCTTCTCACAAAAGCTCCTTCCTTTGAAAGAGTAGTAAACAGGGTTTAAAACGTTAAAAGATTAACCATGAGCGATAGGACAACCAATGTGTAGCAATTTGACATTTATATTAGTGGCAAGCCACCTTGACTTATTTCCATTTTTCTGTTTTGAATTCATTTCTACTTGGTATTGAAGGATCTTTCACTGTTTCGTAATTTTGAAATTTTCGATAATGAGCTACCTTAAGTGCAGATCCACCTAAATCGCCAGAGGTGGACAACTACCGAAAATTTAAAAATTACGAAACAGTGAAAGGACCCTGAATACCAAGTAAAAATAAATTCGAAACACAAAAATAAGTTAAGGTGGCCCGCCATTGATAAAAATTTCAAAATGCTACACACTGGGTGTCCTATCGCCCATGGATTAACTCACCAAGGATATAACCAAAACCGATTGTCTTCACTGTTTGCCCATTATTATCTATGTGATAAGTACCAGCAGTGAGAAAGTTACCACTCGAAAATGTCAGTCCATATCCAACCAAGGTTTTGCTTTTCATAATAATACCGTATCGTGCTTTACTGCCTTCATAATTGATCTTAAACGCTTCACTGTTCTCTTCAGAAGGCGACAGGACTCCTAGAGTGAAGAGAAAAAATTAAAGAAGCATTCTGCGAAAATAAATGCATGGGAACACTAACAAGCATCCTGATCGAGAAGTAGATTACCACAGTTCTCAGAAACTGCTTTCCCTTTGTCGATCGTGCTTCTCAAACGCGAGAAAGCATTCAGACCAACGTCAGTTTCAATCCTCTACCAACGACAAACGTTCCATATTTGTAACGAGAAGCGTAAGTATGCACTCATGTTCAGTGGCCAAACAAATTTGGAGTAACGCTGTTGAGATCGTTATAACACCCTCGATCGACTAAAGACAACAACCACCGAGAAATGCTCTGCAATTTTTGAGCAATGACCTTTTGTAGCGTAGCGTCGGCAGTAGCGTCTGTGGTGGGTTTTGAGTAAAATTACAGGGATTTCCAGCCTGGTCTCAGAGACATACGGATGCAGGTAATCAGTCAAAAACTTACTATGATTGAAAAGAGCAGTCCAGGCAGACAGACCTGCTTTTATATAATCAGCGTTAGTTCCCTTCTGATTCCAATCACCAAATGATTGAAGTAGTGTCTGTGGTGGTGTTTTAGTAAAATTACATGGATTTGCAGCCAGGTCTCAGAGACACAGGGATACAGGTAATCAGTCAAAAACTTACCATGATTGAAAAGAGCAGTCCAAGCAGACGGACCTGCTTTATGTAATCAGCGTTAGTTCCCTTCTGATTCCAATCATCAAATGATTGAAGTAGTGTCTGTAGTGGTGTTTTAGTAAAACTAGATAGAAATGCAGCCAGGTCTCAACGACATAGGGATACAGGTAATCAGTCTAAAACTTACCATGATTGAAAAGAGCAGTCCAAGCAGACGGACCTGCTTTTATATAATCAGCGTTAGTTCCCTTCTGATTCCAATCATCAAATGATTGAAGTAGTGTCTGTAGTGGTGTTTTAGTAAAATTAAATGGATTTGCAGCCAGGTCTCAAGGACATAGGGATACAGGTAATCAGTCTAGAACTAACTATGATTGAAAAGAGCAGTCCAAGCAGACGGACCTGCTTTATATAATCAGCGTTAGTTCCCTTCTGATTTTAATCATCAAATGATTGAAGTAGTGTCTGTAGTGGTGTTTTAGTAAAACTAGATAGAAATGCAGCCAGGTCTCAAGGACATAGGGATACAGGTAATCAGTCTAAAACTTACCATGATTGAAAAGAGCAGTCCAAGCAGACGGACCTGCTTTTATATAATCAGCGTTAGTTCCCTTCTGATTCCAATCATCAAATGATTGAAGTAATGTCTGTGGAGGTGTTTTAGTAAAATTACATGGATTTGCAGCCAGGTCTCAAGGACATAGGGATACAGGTAATCAGTCTAAAACTTACCATGATTGAAAAGAGCAGTCCAAGCAGACGGACCTGCTTTTACGTAATCAGCGTTGGTGTCCTTCTGATTCCAATCATCAAATGATTGAAGTAGTGTCTGTGGGGGTGTTTGAGTAAAATTGAATTGATTTGTAGTCAGGTCTCTCATTCCAGCACAAATCCATTTGCATTTCAAACCGAAGTACAATTCCGGTTTTGCTTCCACGTCGTCGAATCCAGTTAAAGCATTTGCCTCTGGTAAACGAATCCCATTGTGAAGCCATATCATGTGACTAAATTTCCAAGTATCCTATCGGAAGATCAAAATGAAAATGCATGAAAGGTTGTGGGTATTAGGAAACATGGAATGTTTTATATGGGAATTTATATTGTTGTAAAAAATCAGAAATACCGGGTGTCCCAGAAAAGTAGAAGCGTTTGAACGATTCTTGCGAAGGAGCCTTGATTTCAAAAATTTTCATTTACAATTTGTGGCATAGATTAGACCTCACCTTAGATTTTGAGATCTCACATGTTCAGATCGGATTTGTATTCGCAAAGTAATAATGCCCATCTTTTGATGTTCAACGACCAGATCTTCAAATCTTCTCGCTGAACGGTTGAATTATTACGACCATTTGTGCAAATCACCGATCTTTCAAATGATGCTTTGACACAGCTTGTATTATATGGTGAGCAAGACCTTACCTATCACCTGAACAAATTATTCTAGAATTGCCCTTACGTTACATTCACGAAACTGGTCGCTTTGACTAAAATCTTCCAAACTTCAGCTATGCACGAAGCAACCACCACGTCCATTAACGTAAATGTTCTTTTGCTTTGTAAATTCTGTCTCACATCAGATGTTAGGCACTTGAATTACTTTAAATCACAACTCATTACAATTTAATGAGTTAAGCACGTAAATTTATCGCAACACTGACCTTACATCTGATGTGGGACAGAATCTAGTATTGTAATGTCATCCATTCGCTAATAAATTGTCCGTAGAGTTTGTTCTGTTCAGTTTAACATTGCGTGTCTTTTCATATTGGCAATGGGGTAGTCATTGTCTTTCGCCCCCCATGGTACTGAAGTAACAACGATCTGCTACTGAAGTAACAACGATGTACGATGCATGTTTCCCGACTTAGATCCCTTTCTTTGGAAAATTTTAGAACTTTGAATGATCTGAATCCATCCTTCATGAAAGATATTTTTCAAATTAGAACCTCTAACTATTCATCGCGAAATCCTGATAATCTTACTCATTATAGGCCAAATCAGGTTACTTTCGGCACAAACAGTCTTAGGTTTTTAGGACCACAAATTTGGAACTGCTTACCAGAGGAGCTAAAATCGGCGGATAACATTACTGCAATTCCTGCCGATTTATTGTAAACATTATATAAACAACAAAAATTGATAATTCATTTGCATATGTTAATTAATTACATATATTCATTGATTTTGATTAGTTTTCTTGTAAAGTTAATTGTTATGCGCATACTAACCGGTTTTGTCTTGTACAGGAAAATATAAGCCCGAGGTCTTAAAAGTACAGACCGAGCTTGCGAGGTCCGTGCAATAAGACCGAGGGCTTTATATTTTCCTGTACAACGACAATACCGGTCAGTATGAGTTTTATTACCTGATAGCTTCTAAGTTTGACTCGTATCATTTAGTCAAACACATTTTGTTATTGTTATGTCGTTTGAGTTGCTTGTAAATCTCACAGGCCTAAAGCAGTTGCTGTGGCGACAAAAACGCGTCCTTGTATCGTATTATACAAGGCTACGGGAAACCTGCGGGAAAAGTGCGACTAACCAATAGGAGTGGCGGGATTCTGTATTGCCTCGTTTTTGAAACTTCAGTCAAGTAATAAATATAGCAGACTAGTTTATTCCATCGATGTAAAATAAAGGTACAACATCATGTAGGCAACCAAAAGCCTTCGTAAGACCAATGAATAGTACTCCAGCAATACCCACTCTGTCTAAGGTCTTTTTGCAGTTATCTATGGGTCTTAAAGTTGCATATTGGGTCTCATAGCCTTCTCGGGATCCACACAGAAGTGAAGAATGGAAGCTAAGGGCATGAGATTTTATTTGAATCTCCAAAACTCTCTCGTTAATTTTGGACACAGACGATAAAACGGTTATAGGTCTGTAATTTTTCTTGATAAAAACACAAAGACCTTTGAAAAGAGAAGAAATCTCACCAGCTTCTAAATCCTTTAGAAAATAGCACCATGATAAATTAGAATTGAAGATTTTTCAGGATGAAGACAGCAAAATGTCTGCACTGCATTTTGCTTGAGAATCTTAGCTGAAATGCTGTTTACGGGAGATGCCTTAATTGTATTCAATGTTTGAATCTGTAAAGGTGTTTCACTAATAGGATACATGTGAAAGATCAAAGAATGCTGTGGAGCTGAATCAATTTGAATTCAAACCAGTGACCATTAATGAGATACTTTTACAGATTCAAAAATTTAATACAAAAAAGGCATCTCCCCCAAATCAGCAAATCCTCAAAGTCAAATCCCCTAAATCAAATCTCTCTCATCTTTGCAAATTTCAATCATCTCATCTTTGCAAATCCTTTATGTTTACACAGAAGTCGTAGGGGTATTAAATCTTGAACAAAAGAAACTGTGCTGGAAGGAAAATGGTAAGAACAATTGGAAACGCAAGTACTTGGCATTTTGGGATCGTTCTTACAACAACCACTATTTTTATTACTGTCTCTCGTCCAGAATTTCTATTGTTGAAGGTTTGGTGCCTCGCCGCTTTTGAAGAGACAATAACTCCTAGGAATCATTAGATATTTAAACTGGCATCCAGACCTGGATACCCAAACATCTGGCCAGTCCAAAAACATCCGGGAAATTTCCAGCAGCTTTTTGTCCTGGTTGTGTTTTATGAAGGTAGGTAAAATTTAGGAAAATCTTCACACGTTTCTTCTGTCTTCTTTGCTTTTTCGACGTCTGATTGGTCCATGAAAATGAGGCTTCGAAGATTTCCGGCCATGGGCCACCAGATAAAATCGGCTGAAACATTTTATTCCTGTCTTATCTTGAGTAAATACTTGTGGTTTTCCCGGGAGTGGTAAGGGGAGGAATAGGAACTGAACGAATCTGCTGATCTAAAAATCTAATTTAAACGTCACTTTTGCTGTGTCGGAATGAAGTTGAAATGGTTCAAAATGGCCATTTTACAAACTGCACAAGCACAGTGGTTGGTCCACGTAGAAACCGCAGACGATGGTTTAGAATTGATTTATCAAAATTGGCAGAGATACGATATTTAATGACAGAGCTGACGAACTCCTGCCGTTTCACCTATTAAAAGACGACGGATGATTTAAACATTGTTTTATGTCGAATTTGATTGATATTTAAAAGTTCAATCAAATGTATTGTTGTTGTTGTTGTTGTTGTTGTTTGTTGTTTATTGGAGTTCCGCTTCTTCACCATTAGGTGTCGCTGCTTCTCCGGTCTTCAAAATTATTGCTCTTCTTAACTTCTTCCATTCCTTACTATCTTGGGCCAATGATCTCAGTTCTTCCAGATCTTCTTTGGTGTTAACCCTAACCCTAACCCTAACCCTAACCCTAACCGGTGACAGTAGTTATGCTCAGCTTTAATGGGGTCCTTATTGTAATAGGCATTCAGATCTTCATTCAGTATCTTTGGTAGGGTTGTTCTTGGTTTTCCTCTGAATCCTTTGGCTTTTATGTTTGTGAAGTACAATTCCATGGCTTTAAATGCCGATATATTTCTGTCTCTTCTCAAGATATGACCAAATAGTTCCAATCTCTGTTCCCTCATGGTGTATGATATTGGTATGTATAGTAGCATCTATACACCAATTTAATTAACAGCAACAATTTGAAAATTATTTAAAATGCTTTCATATGAAATTTTTGAGGCCAAGTTCGGATTTAGCACCCAAACTTTAGTCTAAGGTTGAGTTTCATGATTCTAGCGGTCGTAGTCAGTTTTATAGCGATGTAAAGTTTGAAAATCTATAAGGAATTTGACCATGAAAAATGACTGGGGGTGTAAAATTTCACCCAATACGATTTTGCACGGTCAAATCCTTACAAATCTTTGAACTTTAGGGAGCTGTCATAAAGAATTAAACAGAGGGGGGCGGAAGGGATTTCAAAATTTACCATAAAATTACATAGCCCAATGCAAGAAGCAGAAAATGTTTTCATAGTCCCTTAAACATTTGCAGAATGATTTGATGACCCTAGGGCTTCGAAATAAACTCTGTGGTTCAGAAACTTCTTCAAGAAAATCTTTCTGGACTATTCAATTCAATCTTGCCCCTATGCATCATGCTGCAAATACCATATTTGTGGGATCCAGTGTAACGTTTTAAGAAGGCTGGGAAAAACCTGTAGATACCACTGTGTCAGACACTGAGATGGAGAACAATATCAATGATCAAGAGAACAGCAAATACGACGCTGACAATGTTTAAAACATTTGTAAAGTATTGAAAACAAATCCCAAAACAAATAAAGCTTCATGGCCCATGTTTGCCACTTGCAGTAATTTGTTAGCCCAACGTTTTCCATCCAATAATTTTGATGACCCTGTCAAATCCCTTCCGCCCCCCTCTGTTCCATACTTTATGACAGCTCCCTTACATTGCCATAAAATTAACATCACAGTTTTCGGCAGTTTAAAAACATGTAACCAGACTAAAGTTTGGGTGCTAGATCCGAATCTGGGCTCGAAATTTTCATATGAAAAGTGGGAAGAAATTTTGACAAGTTTCCAAAAAAGGCTGCTTAATTGAAGTGGTGTTTTACATTCGACACGGCAAATAAATGGTGTTTAACCCAGGCCAAAGAGTCAAACATGTGTTCTCTTACCTTTCTCCCATCAATCTTTGCAATAAATTTATAAATTCCTTTCGAGCAACCTTGAAAAAAGAATAATATAATTCGTTAGAACAGTGAATTTGGTTAGAACAATAGCTTCAGTTTCTGTAATTTATAAGCCAAGCAAACAATGAAAGATTTTGTAACACAATGGCATCGAATCCTTTTGACTTCAAAGGATTTCAGCGCAATTGTCAGTAAAGCGATTGCAGACAAAGGAAATTCTCTCAACCACTTATTCAAAACAAACAAAGCAGCAAAAGTTTGCCAGTAAAGGAAACTGTCTCATTGTGTACGAAAAGGTGGTTATTAACAGAAGCCATGAGCTCATAACGATGAAGAAGGAAAACCTAAAGATTAGACTGGCAGATTTTGCTTATTTGATTCAGGAAACTCTCTTTCGTAGAGGCATTATTCCGCGTCGAATGTGTAACGAGCTTACAGCGCGAGGAACGACGGTCGCCTCTGCCAAATAACATGCGCAAATTGACATTTTCTGAGCGAATCGACGATAACAATAAAACAAGACAAAAAAGAGATAGCGGACAAATTTTGCAACGCCGAGAGAGTGTTTTCTAATTAGCAATCGTTTGTTCTGTGAATCTCTGTCCACGTATCGTTCGAAAATGTTGCTTCAACCCACCATTTCTTGCAAATGTTTTAAATTTGTTTAATTTGTCCTTGCATACGCTGTACACAACCTTGTTTTCCAAGAAGGCCGTATGGAATACTCTATCTGTCACTTTGAGCCACGAAGTGGACAACTGCAACAACAACGTCATTCGATTATTTGGCAGAGGCTTCCTTCCCTCCTTCCCCGCGCTGCGCGGTGTTGCCATACATGATCTAGTTTCAAGAAACGCTTCAAGCAACCAAAGCTTTCAGATAAAAAAATCAAGAAACTTAAGCACCACTGGCAAACATTGATTAATTAACATTATGTTACGTTTCGTTGTTCTTTTCTATGTTTAATGAATTTGAAACTTTCGGGTGAAAAAACGTTCAGACGTCAGCAGATTTCGGACAAATAATGTGGAAGCAGATCTTCTTTCAAACGGATAAAAAGATGCGCTTTCAAAATATCCGGATACGTGTGGACAGGGCCTAAGAATTGAATGAGACATAAATGTAGTCTTTCTTTACCTGTGCTTCCATGCACGATGATAAAGTACGGGTCAGACTGAGCAATAACTTGATCGCTATCACTATCCAGAGCTACTTGCATTGTGACGGTATACCACGTATTCCCTCGCAGTGGTCCAATAACGGCTCTTTCATCAGCTGCATTTACAATTTGCTTGTAATCACCAACTCCAGTACCCAAACTATTATTTGCATGAATAACATAGTCTGTAAAAAACGTTCCAAACTGTTTCCACGTGATTTCAAGTGATGTTCCTTGTATGAAAGGCTCAATCTTCGGAGGTGGTATAACTAAGATAAGAAGCGACAAAATCATAATGATCTTATATTATTTCATATTTCATATTTGAATTTTTTAAGGAGGGTAGCCCTTCGGCAGAAGCCGTTTTTCAAGGGGCCCTCCGGTAAAAACTTAATTACAATATACAGTTAAAATAAAATATGACTAGAATAAAAAACCATAATCTAAAAGCCTATTTACAATTATGCAATATATACAATAGAAATGAAAAAATCAACCCTTTATCAATTTCTTAAAACTATTCAGGGAGGATGCTGTCTTTAACTCAGCAGGAAGGCTATTCCATATTTTAGCACCTCGGAAAGAAAAACATTTTTGCCCATTAGCTGTCCTTTTCTTTGGCAACCTCAAATTAGTCTCAGTGTTTCGGAGGTTGCGGGAGGAGCATGCTGAGTTTTTTGTGAAGAGGTTACACAGGTATTGTGGAGCCAAGTCATTGAGCGACTTGAAGACCATTGTTTTAGACTCATTGCTGATGAGCTCTTCAACGGTCTGCCAGCCCAACTTTGCAATAAGTGGTCTGCTTGAGGTATCGAAGCTGCTATTTGTAATGATTCTAGCAGCACGATTTTGCAACCATTGCACGATTTTGCAGCACGATCTCAAGTACAGTTGATAGTTTACAATAGTAACATCCAGGGCGTCCTAAAATAATTGTGCCCCATTTGTGTGGCTACTGTGAAGGAGCTGTAGAGTCAACTATCTCGGTTTTTACATAGTTGCATCAAGCGAGATATGAAATGCGCAGTTCCATTGAAATTAAATATGCGAAGGGAAAAGATAGCTACAATCCTGGACAAAATATATTGAGCAAATCTGCACTCCCTTCCCCCCTTTCAATGTTGGTTATGATGAGCCAACTTTTGTTGCCGTGCTCCAGAAATTACCCAACATTGAATGGGGGGAGAGGGCAATAGCAGGGCATGATTTCTGAATGTTGTCACAAGGCGTTTGAACTCGATGGCAACGCCACTTTTCCTCAACAATTTTGTCCAGGATTGTAGGTGTAAGACCAGTTATTGCTTTATACGTCACCGTAGCTTTTTCACTTTTCATTACGTCGGTGACATCAATCAAGCCATTTAAGGTTCTTAATCAAAAGGGTTGCAGATGTATCATAACTGCTAATGGAGACAATTTTGCATTTCTCGCAACGCCTTCAATCTTGTTTCACCACAGATTCCCCACAGTGAACAACAGTAACGAAAATATGGCTCGACAATGCCTCTGTATATTTGTATCAGAGTTTCTTATGGTACGAATTTCTTAGCATGCTTCGAGGAGCCAATAGTACGAGATACCTGGCTGCATAAAACTTTCCTGTGCTGATTCCAATCAAGGTTGCTATTAAATTGAACTCCTAAGTATTTGACATTTTTAACGAGATCAATAGCAGAATCTCCAATAGAAAAGGATGGCGTGTCTACTTTCTTATCGGCAATTTTCTTCAAGTTTGGTCGTGATCCTATAACCATCGTCCGAGTCTTTACAACATTTAATGACAGTTTGTTACCCGGTAGCCATTTATTTAGACAATCGAGATCCATATCTATAATGGTATTAAGTTCTCCGATATTTTTAGAAGATAGGAAATACTAGTATCATCAGCATACATTGTCAGATCACATTTATGGAGTGCCTGTAGAGATCATATATATTCATATTTTATTTCATATTTGAATTTTTTAAGGAGGGTAGCCCTTCGGCAGAAGCCGTTTTTCAAGGGGCCCTCCGGTAAAAACTTAATTACAGCATACAGTTAAACTTAAATATGACTAGAACAAAAAAAACCATAACCTAAAAGCCTATTTACAATTATACAATATATACAATAGAAATGAAAAATCAACCCTTTATCAGTTTCTTAAAACACTTTATCGTTAATGTAGATTGAAAAAATAGTGGTCCTAAGCAAGATCCCTGTGGAACACCACAATCAATATCTTTCAAATCAGAGCATGCACCGTTTTCCGTACAGAACTGACGTCTGTTCTCTTGATAGGATTGGAACCACAAATATTCGAGGCCATCAATGCCGTATTTCTTCAGTTTCGCGAGAAGAATTTAATGAATGATCGTGTCAAACGCTTTCTTAAGGTCGATGAACACCATGGCAGGGTATTTTCCGTTATCTATGTTGACGTACAAATCACTAGTATTACTTAAGAGGGACGTAACTCCCAAAACAGGAGGGACGTAACTCTTTTAGTATTGCTTTAATGTTGCGGGGTGAGTGGCCGAGTGGCTTAAACAGTTCTCGTCAGGTAACTGAAGTTAAGCTTGGTCGAGTGAGGTCAAACTCCGTATGGGTGACCTCGGAGGCCTGACCTCACAACTCACCTCGCCGTCCTTCGGAAGGGACGTTAAACTAGGGGTCTCTTGCCTGGATGCGGCATGCACAGTCAGTGGCTATAAATCCTGACAAGCCCACTCAAAACAAATAAAAAACAAACAAACTGGAGAGGGATGCAACTCCTAAAACCGGACACCAATCGACTCCTATTGAGACAAAGCCGAATGAGGCATGGCGGCAGCGATAGATTCCTCTTGGAATGGAGATTAGCCAGATTGCAACACACATTACCACATTTCTACACTTCGAATTTCGACAGAAATCGCAACTTTTTCATTCATCTCGATTAGACTGCGGCAAGCTGCAGTTAACTTACCGTATGTATAACGTACTTCAACTTTTCCAGTCGATTCAGACTTGAATTTTGTCATCATTTTAGGCCACTTTCCTTTGTAACCAATCAACGCATGGGAAGATCTGTATGCCGTTTTCGGGTTCACCATACCAATCGACTTCTGTAAAAAGTAACCTGATAAGACAACGGTCTTGAAGTCCCCTAAAGGCCGTCCTCCACTTACAGTAGCTTCAGTTGATAACCAGCGCGGTCACGTTGTGCGCATACTCTGTTGCTAAACATGCACACTAGGCACGCGCGAAAGTCACCGACCGAAACTACTGCAGTGGAGATCAACCTTTAATGAGCTGGCTCCTCAATGCACATTTGTTGGGGATATGAAGAGGCGAAGTTGTGAGCTTCAAGGAATCCCCCTAAAAGGGCTCCAGATCGCATGCGTAGTAACGATTTACTTTGATTATGTAATATGCAAATCAGCTTGACCGTTGAAAACAAGAGATCGAAACAAAGGAAAGATGCGCATGACAGCGTGAGCCCCAACGTTGATTCGCCCTCAACAAAGCTGAAACATAATGTGTCTGAACAACAGGGTCAGCACTTCATCTCCCCAACAAACATGTGATCTCTTCGCCCGAATTTAATTTTTCTCAGTCTTCGTAATACACGAACCGACCTTGGGTTACCGCAGAAAAGGTATTGAAAAGTTACCGAAGAAAATGTCGAGAAATGGCCAGAGGTCTTTCTCTTATGGACGTGCAAAACTTTTGAATAGCCTCTCAGCCAAGTCAAGGCAGGCATCTTATCTGTAAAGTTTTTTCATAGACTGTAAATTTGACACTTTTGTACGTAAATTTTAAACACTGGAAATAAAATTTTTAGAAAGAGCTCGCATGGTTCGCTTTCTGTCTAACAGAGTGCCAGCAGTATTGCAACCATAAAGGCTAGAATTCAGAGAAACGAATGGTTTCTTGTAGCATTCCTCAACGGTCTTGTTTAGGGCCTCTTCTATTTATACTGTATTCCAACGATTTTGAGGAATCCTTTGCAAAATTCGCGTCCAGGATGTATGCCGATGACACAAGTAGTACTTTAGGTGGAGTGGACGTTTACCAACTTTTGGAAGACTTAAGAAATGAGTTGCAAGATGTCATATATTGGCTAAGACGAAACAATTTAAGTCTAAATGTAACGAAATCCGAACATTTATTCTTAGGAAACAGTAAGCAGTTAGGTAAGATCTCCGAAATCGGTGATCTTAAGGTTGGAGAAGATGAAATCAAGCGAGTTAAAAAGACGAAGTACAGTAAAAACTCGCGTATAAGAACCTACAATTTTTCAAGTCAGCCTGATGAGGTTCATATGTATTGAGTATTCAGTAGGAAATAAGGCTGTTCAGGTTCTTAAATTGGTTCTTATTTCATTCAGGGCTTCCAGGTATTTCTTTTGTTTGGATTGAAACTTCAAGCCCATTATTTACTGTCAGTTGAGAGAAACCTGAGTTCATGAGGCCTTATTCAAAACATCAGTTTGTGGAAGAATCAGAAATTATACAGAATACAATGAAAAGCTTTTAAAGCATCTTGAGAGCTCTTTGCGATTCGCACATATGGCAGAATCAGTATGTATAGACTCAATGACAAAGCAAATAGAGTTCTGATTTAGTTTGATGATCTCCACAAATAAGAACCTATTTAAAATTTCAGGCTGAGTGGGTTCATATAAATTGGGGGTCTAATTTCAGAATTTTCAGCCTGTAGGTTCTTAATCACTAGGTTCTTATACGCGGGTTTTCACTGTATTTAGGGCTAACTATTGATGAAACACTGTCATGGAATCAACAGTATAGGACAGTAAAAGGACAATTGAAGGGGCGTCTTGATTCCATCAGAAAACTTAGACAAAAGCTCCCTCAACCAAAACCTTCTCGAAAGTACTAGGCATTGGTGGAAAGTCACCTCAGAAAGTCACCCGCAATCTACTATGGGGTCACCTTTCTGCAACTAAACTCAATAACTTGCAAACAAAGAACAACAATTTTCGTTAATAATTTTAATTTTTCAATGAAAATGCAATACAAAATAGGCAATGCAGTTAGTCTTCCAGAGCTATTTAAAGAAATCATTGATAGTGCTTTGCTTTTTTCGGCCTGATATTTCATAAAATGACTTAAATAACAAACCAAAAATTACAACAGCATCAATTTTATACAATTTTAGGGAAATTCAATGAAATGAAGTACTTATGCAGCTATCATTTTATTTCCCCGACCCCCCAACCCCCACCCCGGGATAGGCGGGGCTAATGCGGGGCTATTCGCCTCTTGTTCACTCAAAAATTTGCCCTGGGGAGCGGGGACACCCGGGGCGATTCGCTTCTTCAAAAGCTTCTCGGATTCACGTTGAAATTTCTAACATGCTATGAATTCCACTTGTCCCCCGCACAACATGCCGGGGCTTTGACCGGGGTCAAACGTGAGCTATCGTCTCCCGTTCGCAAAAGAATATTGCCCTGATGGGCGGGGGCATCGTTCACTTTCACAAGAGAAAAACGTGAATGACCCCGCATCGGCCCCGCCTATACCGGTCCCGAGGTGGGGGTCGGGGCAACAAAATGATAGCTGCATTATATCACTGGCTTATTTCTTAAAATTCGAAGAAAGTTCGAACAAGAGAAGTTGTTTTCCTCAGGTTGTTGACAAAATTGGTCGAATTACGGAAACTTCAAATTAATGAGATGCGAATTATAGAGGTCTGTTGTGAGGGCTGGTTTGGAAATTTCAAGGGACCTAAGGATTTCGTTCGAATAAGTAAAAGTTCGAAATACACAACGTCGAATTTGACAGCGTTGACTGTGGTATAGGTTTCAAAAGCTTTAAAAAGGTGGGTGTAAGATTCTATGATGACCTATTCCTCTGAACTGAACGGCTTCAAATAAACGTTAGCTATATTACTGTAAATCTACCGTTGGATTTCACTGAAATATTCAATATTTTCAGATTTACAGTGTTTTTCTTCTTTTTTGAGAAGTCAACAAAATTCTCGAAAAAATCTCGAAAATATCGCAATTTCAAAACCGGTTCACATAAGATGAAATGATTTTCAAGAAAACCATAGTTTACGGATGTCTATAAAATTTATTGTGAAGTTATCCACCATTTCCTCACACTCGTCGCGCTGGTAGGCTCATCTCAAAACATAAATAACTTCTTTATAGTGGAGGCTCTAAATCTTCGAGGACTGTATACTTCGTTAAAATGTAATAATTCGATTCATATAGTTCAGGTTCGAGGTTCCAATTCTAGTTCAAAATATGTGTTCAAATATATGTTACTTCAGTTCGAGTTCGGGTTCCAGAATAATCAATAAGTAGGCGTGTAACTCGGTTAGGGCCATGCAGATCACATGTCGAGATAAGCATGTCTCCTAACAATGAGTCCCTAAAATACCTTTCAATAAAATTATTATGCAATTTAATACAATTGACTACGCAATTTCTCACAATGTCTACAATATGGTATCAAGCAAAACTCTGCCATTTTTCTGGTTTATGATTTGGAAATTTGACGAGGTCACATCATGAAATGAGCTGAAATATACAATAGGCTGTAATTTCAACAAATATTCAAAATTTTTGAAAAGCCCAACGGTAGAATTATTGAAAAGTAGCTAAAATTTCTTTCAAGCTCTTCAATTAAAGGTGATCTGAAGCGAAAATTTTTATTGATGCAGATGAATAGCACTTGTTGAACGATGAAGAATGTCATTAAGATTTTTGTGATACTTTGTTTCATCTTCGAGTTATCCACTAATTTGTACGATACGCTGATGATGTCATTTTGTTTGCAAAAAGTACGAGAAAGTATACAAGGTTGACTACGTTTCCAAAGGGAAAAAGTCAACGACCTTTCCTTCAAATGAAATGCCTTTCTAAAGGTCACATCAGTTGATGAAACAATGTTAATTGTATTTATTCTGCTCAGCTAAAATTTCTCCTAAAACTGTAACCTTCCAAAGATCAGATACAGCTTCTTTCCATACAGAACCCTAATAGTTTGCAAACAAAATGACGTCATCAACTGACACTTAAAATCATTGGATAACTTAAAAACGAAACGAGATGTCAAAAAAATTGCAACAGGATTTCTTATCAGTCGACAGGGCCCTTCATTTGCATCAATAAAAATTTTCGCTTCAGATCACCTTTAAAAGTTTATCTAATTTTATACCCGCCATTCTACACCGATTTAAAGATTTGGAACCTATGCTGCTGACTGTATATTAAATCAAATCAAAGTCAAATCAACTGAACTGAATTTAACAAAGTTTTCCAATTACATACCAAGGCAGCCCAGCCCGCAGAAGTCATTCCTTTCGCAGCATCATCACGTGAACAGACAAGAGCAATAGTACCATCAGGCAATCCATTTATCCATGTGACCATCGGACCAACTTCAGAGGCCAAGTAAGTCCGGAACACTTTGTCTTCGATCTTCGTGAATTCTGGAAATTTGAACGTGACGAAATAGAAGCCAAATTCACCAACCACATTTATAAGGTGTTTATGCACGTGACCATCCATTTTGATTTTGCATTCAGATTTAACGCACGTAGCATCTGATTTACATCCCTCGCCAAGTACATACGCACTATGGATCCCATCATTTGGGCTTGTTGTTAATGTCCCATGGACAACTGAAAGATAAACAAGATATATCATCATCATCATCATCATCATCACCATCATCATCATCATCATCATCGTCATCATCATCATCATCATCATCATCATCATCATCATTATCAACATCATAATCATAATCATAATCATCACCATCATCCTTTAGTCGCCTAACGGTTTACTGTAACCGAGCATCTTCAAATTCATGAGTCCCGAGAGGAAGCTCCAAGAACTGTTTCCAAATGCTGTCAACCTGTATGAATCCATACAAAAGCTTACGAATCCACACGAACGTTTACAAATGCATATGAACCTTTACAAATTTTCATAAATTTTCATGACATTCTGAAACGAATTTTTCCGAATTCGGCGATATTATGTTGCGAAATAACGATATTTTATCATGTGCACAAAGGTTTGCAACTTCTAGTACGCCAAAAGCCACACTATCCATCTAATCTCACAGAGGCTTGTCAGTGCAGTTCTGTCCGTGCAGTTCTGTCCGCAAAATGTACTTTTAGCGCAAATTTGGATCGTTATGTGAAATAGGCCACAAACAATCAATTGCTAGAAAATTGGGCAGTAGTGCAGCCGCCCAGAATTTGCTAGCATGAACATACAACAACTTTTAAGGTCAGTCATTTGACAAAAAAATACTTTATTTTTTCCGGGCCAGGCCAATGCACCTGTCACACGACCGCAGGCCGTGGATAGATGAGAGGCAGAAAAACGAGTGGAGGGTGGGTGGGGCAAGAAACAAACTGCAAACCAGCTTGCCGCTTTACTGCACTCTCTCACCTGTGATCATTGGCAACTGATAAACATGCCAGAATTACCTTTTATACTCCTCACAAGAACAGGTACTCCTCGTGCAGCTAACAACGGAACAAATTTTTGAGAAACAAGCAGGTTTTGGGGAACAAGGGGACTTTAACCCCCTCCCCTTGGAAGGCTTCTGTTTGGGAAATCCTTTAGCATGCAATGCACACCCTTCTTTTTCGGACACCCTTTGTGTCGACAAAATATTTAAAAAAACATAAACTTACCTTTCGCATACTTGATAACTAACAAAGATAAAATTAGCTTTGATGGCAGCATATCTGAAAAATGAATGAAAAAAGTTTAGCATAAGTTCCAAATCTTTGAAAATGTTGGTGCGAATAAATTTCTATTAACTTTTCCTTTGATTCGAATCAGGTTTGCCACATTGGCTTTTTTACGCCGAATTTAACGATTTGGCTTTTTTCAACTCTTTACGGCTTGGAAAATTCGAGTTAGGCTTTTTTCTTAAATTTGGCTTGTTTTTTGCTTTTTTGAAATTCGTATTTTCTTTTCAAAAGTTTCATTGTCTAGGTGTTTATGGTAGAAATAATGCGCCATTTTAGCAAATTAGGCCATTCCTGGATGCCATATTTAGTTCAACGACACAGAAAGACTCAAAAACTTGACTTGGTTGGGCATGCGTGGCGAAGAAAGTCAATGATGTAATGCACAGTAGAAATTATTGAGCATGCGCAATGAAGGAAACAATGACGTCATGCCCAAACCTTTCCGTTTTGGCTTATTTTCCAGCCATCTGGCTTGTTTTAGCACATTTTGGCTTATGTTTAGAATTCAAATCTGGCAACCCTGATTCGAATGACTTGCAAAAATGTTAGCTATTTCGCTATAATCGTAGAGTTGGACTCTACGAAACCTTCAATATTTTTTGAAACTACAGCATTTTATATTTCGACGACAAAGCAGAAACTGCGTAAAATGACGTCATCATTCATTCTCAGAAGTGGGCCAGTGGACAGGCTTTAAAATTTTATGAAAAGGGAGGAGAGAGTCTATAGTTACAGGCTACTTTTTTAAATTCTATGTAAGAGCTATCCTATTCTATGTAGGAACAAAAAGCTATTGTTATTTGTCCAAAATTTTAATAGCGCAAGAGATGAAGATCGTTTTAAGGACCAATCTGACCTGTTATTACTCAAAGCAATGTCAAATGAATCCTTGGTAGGACTTCTCAGTTCCCGATAGCTCAACCCAACGGTCTAAATACCCATCGATCCTCGCATAAAATTGATCAGGAGTCTCCCCCGAGGGGTAACATAACATGTTGAGGGTACGGGTATGTGCCGCCCATATGGGTGGGTTTTGGGTCCAAAATTCTCTAAACAAGGGTCCCTTTTTCGGCAGATTTTTCTTAAACATTGGTGGGTTTTCCAGAAATTGGCAAAAAATTGTCAAAAATGGGTAGTTTTCCGCCAAAGCTCATCATAAAAGTGGGTATGACGGCAACTGTCCGTAGTTAGAAGAGGGTGGCTTTCTAAAAACCGGGCGGCAGACCCCCGTCCATCCACAAGTCATGTACCCCCCCCCCCGGCTCTCCCCCTCTTCTGGGTCTGATTCTCTGTATCTTTTCTTGAATAAAATTTCGGAAAATTAATACTTTGCTGGTCTTTTGATGTGCAAAAATTCGGGAAAATGGTATGGATCCAAGTTAGTCTCTATACAAGAGATTGCTGTTTACATCGTTCATAACAAGACAATGGTTGATTTTCTGGAACTTTTCATACGGGGAAACTCTTTTTTTGGGATTGATTTGATTTGATTTGATTTTAACTTCTTTATGCACAGTGGCCACGTCAGTCAGAAGATTGATTTTCACTGGGCCGTGCAAATAAATACAAATTAAGAAAAGCATACATAATTTAATAAAACCTTATATACAACAATTTATTACCTGAATGAAGTTTCAAAAACGAGTCAATACAGAATCCCGCAACTCCTATTGGTTAATCGCACATTTCTCGCGGGTTTCCCGTAGCCTTGTATAATACGATACAAGGACGCGTTTTTGTCGCCACAGCAACTGCCTTAGGCCTATGCGATCTAAAAGCAACTCAAACGACATGACAGTAACAAAATGTGTTTGACTAAATGATACGAGTCAAAATTATAAGCTATCAGGAAATAAAACTCATACTAACCGGTTTTGTCGTTGTACAGGAAAATATAAAGCCCTCCGTCTTATTGCAGGGACCTCGTAAGCTCGGTCTGTACTTTTAAGACCTTGGGCTTTGTATTTTCGTGTACAACACAAAACCAGTTAGTATGCGCATAATCTTATTGCTGCTGAACGTAGTGAAGCAGCCATTTAGACGAGTTTTACAAGCAAAACACGGGTAGCCGACTATCACCATGGTTGCAAACCACAGAACAAAAGGACAATCTGCAGACTCATTGATGCTTGTGATTGGACAGAACAACAGTGGCGATAGAGCAACAGCAACAACAAAAGCTTTTCAGCACACTCATGACAGTTTTGCGAGAGAAGCTGGGCGACTTTCGTTCCAAGGAGAAGAAGATTTTCATGCACTCTGGTACGTATCAAATCATTCTTTACACCCATTTCATAACCAGAATGAGAGGATTTCTTCTTATCCTCTGCGATGTATTGACCATTTATTGTTCTGCAGCGGACAGGTTTCAAAAGTGGCAGGAAGATGGCATCCAGCAGGAGGGCCTACATGTTTCTTGCGCTTTCACCAACAAACGGCAGCAAGCATTGCTTGCCACTGGCAGGAGATGGATAAAAAACCAGTCCTCAAAATTCAGAAGGAAAATTGCAAGGAGTTGTCGTAACAAGTCGAATGATACCTACAATAGTGTTTCAAGTTTTTCCTTGCTTTTTCTTTTGTTCTTGGCAGGAGATGTTGAATTGAACCCTGGACCAACAGTTACATCAAGTAACAGCCACTCTGAAAATTCAGTTTTGGAATTGCCAATATTAGTTGCAATAGGAAACCAACACCAAGGGGATGCATGTTTCAGTGAAGAATCACGTGGAAGACAGTGTGCTTTTATGGCACTAACATCACTTGCCTACAGCCAGCATGCAATGTCAGCAACACATTGGCAGGCTGAGACATTAGATGAAATTCTTGACATGGGTGACTCCCAGTTCTTGAATGCACTACAAAGAGGATTCATTCCTGATGCCCCAACTTTGTCAGTTGAGCAATTGCCAACAACCGTGCATTTTGCAAGATCAAATGAAGATAACAACAGTGACTTGCCCTTTTAGGCACAAAATGAAATATCTAAACCCATTGTGGTATTGCCACATGTGGCAACAAAAGCAAATGCATTAGAAACGCCCATTGAGGCACCCATGATAATTTTAAGAAACTTCAGTACTGGCCCAAATTCTTAGTTTCTTATAAAAAAATATTTGTACTGCAAAAGCTCTATTTAGCTCATTTAGCTCCCAGTGAGGCCTGTTTAATTTCAAAAGCTTGGAAAAGAACAAATTCCCAGGAAGGGGGCTTATATCTAGAATGAAGTGACATGAAATTTAATGCTAGCTGTTTATATTTTCGTAAGGTTAACATACAATTTTACGAGTCCAGTACAGTACGCAAATTCAGCACAGTTTTGTCCAAACAAATCAAAGTTGATATCAAATCTGTTCTGCAAAGTAGATGGAAAATTGTTGGTAACTGCTGATAACAAATGAAGGTTAGGGGGAGGAGGTTAACAAAGAGACGAAGGAGGCAACAAGGACTAAATAGAGCTTTACAGTACATGCAGGAAACTTTTGCGAGCTCCAGGTGTTCTGTTGTTTTGCAACTTTAAATTGTTCAGCTTGATGACAAAATTCCAATCATCCAGTCATCCAGGACAGGGATTGCTGAGAAAGATTTATACAAAATTGTGATAATTTGCAGCTCAGATTCGTTTGTAACGACCAAATGTTACGATATTTACTCGCCGTGTTTACTTCTGTGATATGGGTTATATACTTTGGGTTAAATACTTTCCAAGTAAGAATGCCAGGGCAATGGATTATTTGGGAAAACGTTATTGGAGGGGAGTTGATTTTTTTGCAAGCATTTCTCCACCAGCCATGTAACAATAAATTTTGCACTGTTTCGTTCATCAAGTAGCTGCTAATTTGTTAATAGCATATACTGACACTGTTTTGTTAACGGTTCAATGCCTTGAAACTTTCATCGAGTATTTCTGTGCACATCGTCTCAGTGCAGCCTGCGGGTAGCTTTTTTTTGTTTCAGAGCAAGAGAAGCGTGAAAATTGATTCTATAATATAAGATTTGAACGATAGGACGCCCATTGTGCAGTAGCTTGAAATTTATATCGGTAGCGAGCCATCTTAACTTATTTTTCTTGTTCTGAACTTTGTTTACTTACTTTCACTGTTCAGTAATTTGACATTTTCAATAGTGAGCCATCCTAAGTGCACATTACGATTAAGGTGGATCTGTACTTAAGGTGGCCTACTACTGAAAATTTGAAAAATTGCGAAACAGTGAAAGGTGGCTGAAAACCAAGTAAAAATAAGTTCACAGCACAAAAAACACTAAGTTAACATGGCTCGCTACGGACATAAATTTCAAACTGCTACAAAATGTGTCCCGTAATGGATCATGGTCACATGTCAACTACAACGCTCCCCAGCCACCATCTGGACACGTGCTGGCATCCCTGAAACTCGAATAACTTTATTGCGTTTATTTCACCCCATTACAAACAGCAAGCCCTGAATTTCCAGCATACAAACAGCTGTTGACGTGTCTTCTCGGTCTTTTCAAAAAGCACAGCCACTAAAGCAGAAGCAGCAATTCCCTTAACAAAGTTAACAGCTAGTAAACAAATTAAAGCGATGCTAGCTACATCATGAAAGAGAGAATCAGCATTCTGTGTTGGCATTGTTGATACGTTTTTTGAATATTTCATACGATTTTTGATGATTTGACTGCAACCGAAAGAATGTTCCATAATTTAGCACCCTTAAATGAAAAGCATTTCTGGCCAAAGGCCGATTTGCGACGAGGAACGATCAAATCTGTTTTAGTATTGCGAAGTTCTCTCTTGCATGCATCAGACGGCCTGACAAACATTTCGGTAAGGTAAATGGGAGCTTGGTTTGTTTACCGATTTGTACACCATCTTCAAGGTTTTTAATTCGATAAGTTCATTGATGGTGGGCCAGCCAAGTTTTCTGACTATGGGAAGAGCAGAAGCATCATAAGCACTATTTGTGACGATTCTTGCCGCCCTATTTTGGAGTTTTTGCAGCTCATTGATAGCATTGATACCAGCAGCTCCCCATACCGAGCAGCTGTATCTGAAGCATGATTCTACAAAACTTCTATACATTTCTTGTACAGTAACAATGGGCGGATACTTTTTGGAAAAACTTAACATCCCTAATCCACGTGAAACTTTCTTCGTCACTGCTGAAATTTGCTCGTCCCAGCTAAAATGTTTATCAACAATTACCCCAAGGTATTCTATATTTTCTACCATGGAAACATTCTCCTCGCCTACTGCGAAAGAGGGCTTTGCTACTCTATCATCATTTATTATCTTTCATTGGTTTTCTGCAGCCGACTACAAGACTATGTGTCTTAGCAACATTCAGGGACAATCTATTACCTTGTAGCCAAGATTTAAGGTTGCTCAAGTCATCATTGACGCTGTTAAATGTATCATTGCTTTGATATTCAGGGAGCAGCCGTTCTAGTTATATCTGCTAAAATATTGATTGGACAGAGGCGACGATAATTCAGTTTCGAAAGAATGAAAGACCCCCATTAGCCATGTTTGAAGATTGACATCATGCAGGTGAGGTAGCTTGCTTCATCAAGAATTGCAACTGTTTAATGCAGGATTTAGTTCATACGGGGAAACTCTTTTTTGGGATTGATTTGATTTGATTTGATTTTAATTTCTTTAAAGTGCCCATAAACCCAAAAATTTTTATTTCATTTTCCGATAGAACTCATCGAGTTATTGTGTTCCGCAACAAAAATATTTTCAAAATCTTTTTCTAAACCATTTTTACGACGCGTTTTGTGTGGCTTGGACTGTGGACACTTCAGGGCTCCTAAGGACTGGGTACTAGTGACGTCTACCCACGGTGGCCACGTCAGTCAGAAGATCGATTTTCAATGGGCCGTGCAAATAAATACAAATTATTGGGTTTACATCGGGTCGGCAATAGCCTAACAACTAGGCAGGTGCATTCCTTCCGGTTGGAGAAAACGCCCTTCCATGTTTTCATTCTTCGAAAATAAAAATGAGAACATTAGCACATGTTTGTAACCAATTTTGGGGTAGTTTTTGAACAAAGTTCAACCATTTTGTTATATATGATGATGATGATGATGATGATGATGATGATGATGATGATGATGATGATGATGATGATGATGATGATGATGATGATGATGATGATGATGATGATGATGATGATGATGATGATGATGATGATGATGATGATGATGATGATGATGATGATGATGATGATGATGATGATGATGCATTATCGTCATCGCCATCGTCATCATCAAGTAGGCAGCTCTATTTTACTCTTGCAAATCAACTTTGCCTAACCTTTCTAATGTTGGAAATTTTGTTTCATCATCATCAAATAGCGGATAAATCAATGGCTGATCTGCCATGGCCTTCAGTAAAACATCTCCAGTGGCCTCCGTCCTGTGCCAGTTTACTCAAAACCACAATTCCTTTACCACCAATTCTCTCTTTGATGTTGTCACTATACCTGGTCTTTAGTCTCACTCTTCCTCCACCTCCAAATACCATGCCCAATAAGAGGTCCCTTTCTAGACCATCGTGTATGTAGATATGGCCAAAAAATGAAAGCTTTCTTCTTCTGTCTAAAACTTTAAAATTTTGTATAATTAACTGACATCTCTTTAGAACCGGTACCAACCCCTAGGTAAATAAAGAATTGCATTTAAGATCGTAACATACCTCGTTCTCGAGTACCAAAATGTTTCTCTCCTTCTTCCAATTACGCATCTCATTGACAGAGGATCGTAGCTATTACGTGAAAATTGTTGATTTCGCATCTGAAACTTCACATCAATAAATGTTTAATTGATTTTCATCGGTTTCGCCACCATGAATTGCGCTAGGATACAATAACAAATCGGACGATATTGTGAATGTAAACCTGCTATTACAAGACAAACCCACAATCAATAAGTTTTATCAGATACACGTAGTTTCTTTACAAGAAACCAAGAAATTGTGCCAGTGCTGAAAGTTCCTTTAAACCATCAGATTTTGAGTACCCAGAGTTTCTTATGAGTTTCTTAAAGTTTCCAAACAATCTTCTTGTTTACTACATGTTCTCTCGTGAACATTTGAAAACATAATCTTTGAAGACTCTTCAATGATGATACACTACTCAAGTACCTTCAGAGAAATATGATACAGTAAACAAGTGAAGAAAGTAGAAATAAGACAGGAGCTTCTTAACATGACGATCCGAGATTTAAGTTTCTTAAAGGCAATTTCTTATAAAAGAATACGTGTATTGAGTTAGTTGGGGCCTTATGTGTTCTTTGATTTGCCGATGTGCCGACTTTTTCAATGTGTTTCTAAACATCACATAGGGTGTCCCAAAAAATTGTACCCCGCTTGTGTGGCTACTGCGGAGGAGCTATCAATTCAATTATCCCGGTTTTTACACAGTTATTAACATTTTCACCACACTTTTAAAAGTTAGTGTAGCGTAGAGACCAACTTCCGGTTTTTGCTGTCACTGGGATCCATCCCCTTTAGGTCGGGGACTTGAACACGAGGAGCCAAGATGGCGACTGTAAGTTTATAACTCGAGGTTCCAAGCCCATTTGAAAAGCTATGATTGGCGACACTTACGAATAGACAACACTGCTAGCCCTTTAAAATATTTAGCAAAATTATGATACGACGCTAGAACCCTAGCCTCACGACATTGTCCCAGATATCGCAAAATAGCAACAACGACAACAACAACAATAACAACAACAACAACATTTCCTTTTTTGCTCAATCTGGGCCTTATGGACTTTGATATAAATTTTTGAGACGGAGATGCACACGTTTACGTGTGCCCTTTGGAACGAGGCTGCAGTGTAATCTCGGAAGCGAGGCAAGTGACCCTTGACAGTTGGAAATTCTTAATGCTGCGGTGAAGTTCATGGAAGCTAATTGGCCTTAAAACTGAGGAACTCCTGATTCACAGTGAAAGGTTTGTTGATTCTTGGATTGAGGAAACATTCGTATGGATACTTGTGGCTTTTGTTCATGGCTAAGGGAGCTGTCATAAAGAATGGAACAGAGGGGGGCGGAAGGGATTTCAAAACTCGCCGTAAAATTACATAGCCCAATGCAAGAAATAGAAACTGTTTACATAGCCCCTAAACATCTGCAGAAATGATTTGATGACCCAATATGAACTTTGTGGCTCAAAAGCTTCTTCATGATTATTAGCTCTTTTCAATTCAATCTGCTTCCCTTGCATTTATTGTCAATACTGTATTTGTGGGATCGGGTATAACGTTTTAATAAAGCAGGGAGACCTGCAGATACCACTGTATTAGAAAAATGGGATGGAGAACATTATCAATGATCAAGAGAACAGCAAAATTGACGCTGACAATGTTTGAAAAATGTGTAAAAATATTGAAACAGATCCTGAAAGAAATAGCTTCATGGCCCATGTTTATCACTTGAAATAGTTTTTTAGCCCAACGTTTTCCATCCAATAATTTTGGTGACCCTGTCAAATCCCTTCCGCCCCCTCTGTTCCATACTTTATGACAGCTCCCTAATATCACTGTAAACTTGAATTCTGAGCTGTTTTAACATTGGAGGTTCGAGCCGGCAACTTAGGCCCATCCGCCATTGCCTGGTGTTCGTACAGTGTTGCTATGGTTTTCAAATCTAGTTATGACGTCGATAGGGAAAAACTTCATCCCAAATTTTAGTATCAAAGTCCATAAGTCGTAGTTTGAGCGTCCATCAGTCTATCAATAGCGATAACTACGAATATGCAATCAGTTTAGCTAGAACCCTTTCTTTGCAATCTAACCTTATTTTGACATTGCTGGAGAACAATAGAAGTGCTATTTTTGAAGAAGCCACTTGCTTTGCCTTTTCCCTGCCATAAATCAGCAACCACTTGCCAGATTGACTAACGCTGAAGCCTGACCTATGCAACTGTGTAAAAGCTGACATGATTGAATCTACAGCTCCTCCACAGCAGCCGCACAAACGGAGAATCATTTTGTAGGACATCCAGTATAAATTCGCGAGGCAATTGGTATTCAATTTACGTAGCTAAACTTTTTTGTATCCGCAATCCTTCCAACATAAGAAACACCAATCTTTCCACATACAGTAGTATCCTAGTAATTTGCAAACAAAATGACTGCATCAGCTGCTACAAAAAATAGATAACTTCCAAACAAAATGAGATTTAAAAAAACTTTAAATAGCATCTTTGATCAGTCAACGGTGCTGTTCATTTGCTTCAAGAAAAATTTTCGCTTCATGCTACCTTTAACGTGTCTAGATAAAATTGAAAAAGGAAATGAAAAGAGCATGGAGCAGGGCTGCCAAGAGCTTTCAAGGCCCAGGGACAAAACTGCGAAATGAAGCCCCAGCGAGCGAAGCAAGCATAAAATTTTGTTCGAGCACGCCCTCTACATTGGCTTAAAATGAATTTCAGAGCATTTCCTACAGCCAAAAAGTCAAAAATCCTCAATTGTGAGTCCCCTTAGACCCTGGGCAAATCGCCCCTCTTGCCCCCCTCTCTCAGCGGCCCTGCATGGAGCACAGGCATTGCATCTTTGCAAAACTGCCAATGTGGCTTCAGTTCCTTTGTTTTCTCGCCAATACGATCCAGAGGAAGAAAACAAAGAACAGGAGCCTCGTTCACGTAGAAAGTCACATCAGAGAAGAGACTACCAATCTTTGTGCGGGATGACATCATAACGCATAATTCGCTTATATGAACACCTAGTTCCAAAAAGAAAAGACGAAGAACAGTGGAAAAAACTCTGATGCATTAAAACTTTCGGACGCTTTTTCGTGAATCTGGAACGAAAACTTTCGGATAAACACGATATCAAAATACCAGCATGACTTATATTTCATATTCTACATTTCATTCATTTAGGAGGGGCTGCCTTTCAACAAAGTTGTTTTTCAAGGGGGCCTCCATCAAAAACATTACAATATAATCAAAAATAAAAATATTTCAAACCTGATTCTTTTTTTAATTTCATATATTAGATACCAAGATATATGTTAGAACTGTAATTCTAATCCAATTTAGCGGCGTCGATTTCCTTTGAGGGGTCCCTGTCAACCATGGATGGTCAGACACTGCTGTTGTGCATCAATGCTGCTGCTTTGCTCTTTTGCAGAGGAAAGGTTGTTTACTACTACGGAGGTGCTACTCCTATACCTCCTGCGCAGAAAGATATACCATCTCCTCCGCAGTAGCATGCATACTGAAACATAACTGCAGTATCTAACTGCCAATGTTACAACCAGCATACCATGCACGTTCCAACTCTTTGTTGGCCTTCGTTGTTGCATTTTTTCATGGCTCATGAAAACGAGAACGCATAGGCCGACAAAGAGATGACACTAGCAAGCAATGCATGTTGTGGTTTATGTAAGCCTTTGATAAAAATAGCCGCGCAAAGACAATACATTCAATTCAATTCAATTTTATTCGCAGAATACAACAGCCTAATACAATGTAAGATAAAATATATGTCTTCTACACGACCCAAGGGAAGCAATGCTTATCTGGCTTGGGCCGTAAATGAAAAGAAAAAGAAAAAAATCTTAAAAGGCTAGAGTGGTTTCGGGTATTATGGGACATCGGGTTTTGTGGAACATTTTTCAGAAAATGAAGCCTAGCGGCCTGGAAGTGAGATAAAAGCTCACCAATTGCACAAGCTGCAACTCTTCAAACGTCCGTCGCCATATTTTTGTTAAAGTTAGGCTGCTCCACTTTTTGGTGTACTGTCTGTATTGCTGATAACGAAGGACATCCGACGAACGTGATTTCTGGTCGCCATTTTCTTGCGACGATTCAAATGGAGGCCCGTATACAAACAAAAGAAAAACCTTGTTCCATAATACCCGACAGTGTTCCACTATGCCCGACTCGACCGGGGCTCAATTTTTGGGCTCGCTTATCTTGTTCGGGATACTATCAGTGAAAGTCTTTCGGGTTTTCCCCAGAAGAGCCAGACGCCGATCGAAGCGCTTTGGAGTCTGCGCAGTATCGATCTCAGGGTCATCGCCCTTCATCCTTCCTTTGTGAAATTGCGCATGCCCCAAAACGCTTCGCTCGTCCCATTGATCAGCGAGCCAATCAGAGTTAACGTCATTTCCTTTGTGATTTACAAAAGGGGGAATTCGCAGTATCCCGAACAATATCGACAACAACGTTCGAGAAACAGAATGTATTGATGAAACGTTGGAGCATGCTTAGGCCTAACAAGTGTGGCCAAATTTGTCTTGAATTGAGGTGACGATTTAAGTTTTTCCCTTAAGTGTTCCATTATTATTTATTATTATTAACACTTTATTTACAATGTTGGCATAAAAAATAAGGTATAAAATAGCTATACATGTATATAATATTTACAAACATAGCTAATAAAAGCCAACTACTTCAATTTACAAGAAAAGAATGGATAAAAACATCATATAAAACCTTAAAGTGGTACATAATTTCGGCAGAGCCTACATTGGCATTGGCATTCATTTCCTTTCCAAGCTTTGATTTTGGTCTTAAATTCAATCAAGTTAGTTGAGTGTCTTAGAGAGACTGGAAGTGTACACCATAACTGTGGACCCCTATATCGAACAGTTTCTGAGCCGTACATGACTGATCTCACTCTTGGTAAGTTAAAATCACGATCATTTCTGAGGTTATAATGATTGGTTTGTGGACAGAAAATTTCTTTCATAAAAGGAGGATTTAAGCCATGTTTTGTCTTGAACATTTCTATCATTAATACCTGTAAGTTCTTTTGATGAACAGATACACTGTTATCATATCCTAGGAGATCTTCAAAGCTAGATTCCTGATCTCTGTACGTTATTCTAAGGGCTCGCTCGTGCAGTTTGTTGATTTTAGTATTTAGTTTCCTACTATGGAACATCCATGCCAGAGGGCAGTATTGAAACTGGCTATTTATGAATGATTTCATCAGTATCCTTAATTTATTTTGATCCATATAGTGTGCTATGCGTGACAGAGCATAGAGCTTGTTGCTAACCTTTTGACATAGATTACTTACATGTTGCTCAAATGTAAGTTTGCTGTCTAAGGTAGCTCCTAACAATTTTTCTTCAGTACTATTAGTAATAATAGAACTGCCAATTCTAACCGAAACAGAATCATCACTTATATTTCCAAATGTTAGTAGATGACACTTGTCTTCATTGAGCTTCATATAGTTGTCAGAGAACCATTTGATTGCACGGGCGGAATCAAGTTCTAACCTAGCAACAACACTATCAGTGTCAATATCACAAGCAAATAAAGTTGTATCGTCGGCATAATTGCATACATCAGTATTATTTAAGGAAAAAAGCAAATCATTGATATAGATATTGAAGAGAAGAGGTCCAAGGACAGATCCTTGAGGCACTCCTAAAGTAAGTTGCTTCCAGGAGCTAAAAGATCCATTGACCTTGACCCTCTGTTGTCCGTTATGCAAGTAACTATAAATTAGAGACAATGCATCATGACTGAAACCGTAGGCATGTAGTTTGGCAATAAGGAGATCATGTCTCAGGCAGTCAAAAGCCTTAGAAAGATCCATCATAACAGCACCGACTTTTCCGCCTACATCAATACAAAGTTTAGTCTTTTCCAAAAAACGTACTAAGGCTTGCTGAGTGTTATAACCCTTGCGAAATCCACATAATAGTGTGGACAAATACTGTTCTATGTGTGCTTCCACTTGCTTGACTAGAAGCCTCTCGAAAACTTTTTAAACAGTTGGCAGAACACTAATTGGCCTGTAATTTTTCTTAACTGTACTTTCTTTTTGTTTATGAAGTGAAGATACGTCTGCACATTTCAGCTCATCAGGAAAAGTAGAGTTTCCAATGCAATTATTAAATATTTCCTGTAAAGGCTCGAAACATATATCAGAATTATTCTTAAGAATCTTTGGTGGTATATTCTTGAAGGTTGTGGCCTTCTTGGGATTAAGCCTTTTTATTTCAGTTTCCATTTCCTCCAATGAAACAGGGTTGAAAGTAAAAGAGTCTGCATTCACAAAACGATTCTTAATTCTTAGTATGCTGGGATGATTTGAGTATTTCTGTATCGACTTTTCGATAGGATCTAATATGCCCTCAGTGCCACAATACCCGAAACTATTCTATACGAAAATGAAAACTAAGATTACATGATAGTACAAAGCAAGGGATTCAACGATAAGATATATTTTTGTTAGTAAGGGGTGTTACTGGTCTTAATCTTGAGTTTTTTATGATTAATGTTGATAAGTGGATATGATGTTGTCTTGAAGTGTTTTACTGAAGTTTTTCTGTCATAGGCGGTGACGCGTAGACAATCGTCGACGAAATACTGATATCTGATAGGCCAGAATTTGACAGCAAGTGGTTTCAGCCATTTATGCATTGATGTATGGCTACAATCCCTTTATGTTGCATAATACTAAGAATACTTCCTAGTTTGTGGTAATATTCATCAATAATTAATGCATAGAGACGCATCATAAATAAAACAAGGTATCTTGGGGATAATGCCTATCAAAGTTTCGATCAACTTCGTCTGACCGACAATTGTAAAGACACCGTCAATAAACCGTCAATAATATACATATACTAGTACCTCAATAGGACAATCAACCACACGCACACAATCATGTCAAAACTGCTATCAGTAGGTCAATTGATAGCTCACTAGCAGCCAGATGGGCTTCAATCTATTTCGATTTTTATCGAGTGAAAGAGGATAACAAATAAATACGAAATGGCTTTCCATAAACTATTTCGCAGTTGGGTCAATTCATAGGTCACTAGCAAGAAGTTTAGCTAACTTCTCGCTCCATTTGCATAGAGTGAATAGAGTCAGAATTTAGACAATCCGTAACTACGAACTGACCTTCTGTAAACTGTTCCGTAGCGGATCAATTCATAGGTCGCTAGCAACAAGTTTAGCTAACTTCTTACTCCATTTTGATAAAGTGAATAGGGTTAGAATATAGACAATCCGTAACTACGAACTGACTTTCTGTAAAATGTTCCGTAGTGGGTCAATTCATAGGTCACTAGCAACAAGTTTAGCTAACTTCTTACTCCATTTTGATAAAGTGAATAGGGTTAGAATATAGACAATCCGTAACTACGAACTGACTTTCTGTCAACTGTTTCGTAATGGGTCAATTCATAGGTCACTAGCAACAAGTTTAGCTAACTTCTCGTTCAATTTTCATAGAATTGGAAATTCTTACGCAGTTGATTTGCAAAACCAGCTTTTCTGAACCAGGTTAGTGTGACCCAATTCAAATGTTTTCCATTTTCTTGGATCGACCAACGACTAAATTTAAAGGTTAGATAATGGGTTAGTTTGGGCTCGCTCCCGAGGAGGTAACCTCACTAGGCGGGTGGCGGGGGTGTGTCATTTGACGTCTGAAATCAGACCCGAAAATTTTTAAATTTTTGCGAAAACGATACCCCAAAATTTACAGGCCATTGAAATGTATACCCTAAAATTGTGACAACTATCCAAAATCTTGACTAAGTAAATGAAATTTGATCAAAATCAATACCCTAAAGAGTCATTTTTCTAAAACGAAACCCCAAAATTTATGACTACTTGTGATTCTACCAAAAATGATACCCCAAAATTTATTTTCTGCTCGAAAAAAGGCACCCCAAAAATGGCACATTCCATACCAGCATATAGGTAGTTATCCCCCCATGGGGGGGGCTCGCTTGGCTTACAGGCGTGAGCAGGGTATAAGTATGTAGTTGTATTGTTCATGTAGTTGTATTGTTCTTTCCTGTTATGTTGATTTGTGCGTTGCAGTGTTTTTGTCTTTGTTAGTTGTTGACATTAAATAATAAATTTGATTATTAAATTGTGAGTGCCATTTGCAATGGGAGCAAGATAACCCTGTTTCCTCTCCCTTTACGAATGGTACATAGTAATGTAGATATGTTCTTTTGATATGCCCAACGAATGATGGCATTGAGGATACGGAGCATTTTTTGTTGCTTTGCCCGTCATTTGACATTCAACGGCAAGATCTTCTCGCTGGAGTTTCGGAATTGTTATGACCATTTGTCCAAATCGACACCCTTCCAAACAACGTTCTTGTTCAATACTTATTGTATGGTAATAAAGAGCTTTCAAATGACATAAACAGAAATATACTCGAACGTACTTTAAATTTCATCCACAAAACAGGTCGGCTTGGATAACTTCAAACTTTCCTTTTACGCCACACAACCACTAGGTACACTTTTCCCCGTTTCTCTTGTAAGTCTGTTTCACATTTGGTGTTAGGCACATGAAGCAAAATGTGGGAACTTATCCATGCTAAACCAATGACGGTTCAGCACATTTACCTATGCAGGCCTGACATCCAATGTGAAACGGATTCGAGTAATTAATCGCATGTTTAGTGTTTTGTAGGTTTCATTTAGTTAATATTTACATGTCTTTATGTTAATGGCCACCGGGTAGTCATTGTCCTTTGCTCCTTGTGGTCCTGTCCCTGTAGTGTTTGTATAGTTTGTATAGTAATTAGGAAGTATAGTAGGATGTAGGTGTAGCATGTATTGTAAAATTTTAGATGAATATATATATATAAAAAAATATGTTCTTTTTCTTTCGTTGCTTTGGCGCGCAACTAGGGGGGTCCTGGGGGTCCAGACCCCTGCCCTTTTTTCGAAAGGGCAAAAGTGCCCTTTTCAGGGCAAAAATTGTGTTAAATTAACGCACTATTGATCTGTATTTTCTAGCTTTCTTGGCGATCAAGTGTCAATATTTGTTAAATGGTTTCTTTGATTACAATGATCATAAAGTAAGTTTGAGAAATCTCTGTGCTTGAATCGGACTTTTTCGTTCCGAAATTATCAGCATCTAAAAATTGAGGATTGAATACGGCAAAGTCTCCACTTTCAAATAACATGCTAAAAGACGTGATTCACTTTTTAAGAGAAGCCGCTACAAGGAAGTTTTATTACTAGGTGAGTAAAAAACTATCTCCGTTCAAAAGAACACTGCTCCCTGGATATCAAGGCAATAATATTGGCAGATATTTCATTTAGTAGTTGACATGACTGACATCAGCAACTCCGTTACAAAAAT
This sequence comes from Aurelia sp. 3 sensu Dawson et al. (2005), assembly GCA_964020215.1. Classification (NCBI taxonomy): domain Eukaryota; kingdom Metazoa; phylum Cnidaria; class Scyphozoa; order Semaeostomeae; family Ulmaridae; genus Aurelia; species Aurelia sp. 3 sensu Dawson et al. (2005). The sequence continues at coordinate 3,910,705 of OZ026593.1, forward strand.
GTCCTGAAAAAGCCCCTTCAAGAAATTGTTAAAACAGGCTGAAATTCGCGACCAAAGTTTCTACCTCTCAGCAATTGCTTTTACGTGCTTTTAGTACGTGTTGTCCTTTGGTAGTACGAAAGTATCATTTGTATCCGTGAGCATAATAGCATAATTCTGGATGATTTCGTTCTCCCAAGAGTATAACATGTACCAATACTAGTTGAAGTCATAGCTATGAAGTAGAAATCATACGAAACTTTGGTGGTCATTTAAGGCCTGCTTTTAAGATTTCTTAAACCTTTAAGGAGTTTTCTCTACAAATCCCTCACGATTTCAGAATGGAGTGACCGACTTCATTCAGGTAAATTCTTAAATGATTTGAATATGTCTACCATTGAAAGATCTTTATTCTAATGGCGCTTGCTTTTCTTTTCCCAACCGGTATAAGTTTTACAGAGTTCAGTGCACAAAGTCTTACAAAAAGTGTGTGTACGAGCCACCTTTCCAACGGTAATTGTCTCTCCTTGGTGGGAATCACTTCTCCGTTCTCCGACAATCTAGAGAGTATCATTTAAGAAAATTTCCCGGGCAAGCCCCCTCAAACACCCCCATCTTCTGTTACCGCATTGATAGATATGTTTTACAGATGCAAACATTTGAAAAATATCCCTTGATTTCTGCCCTCGCCTTCTGATTTAAAAAAACTGACATTCCACACGACATTACTGCTTTAAAATGATCTGGAGTGTGCCCTTTTTTCTGATTTGGACCCCTGCCCCGTAAAATTCCTAGTTGCGCGCCTGCGCGGCTTTTATGGTAGTTGAATTGTTGAACTGCAAGTGCCATTTGCAATGGGAGCAAGATAACCCTGTTTTTTCTCCCATTGCGAATGGTACCGGGTGACCCAAAAACAACTTCACGAGCTAGATCGCAAATATTCTCTTGAAAGAAAATGTTATGAAGACAAACAAGGTATCAGCATGTAGCTGAAAGGCTCCGCGATCTTTTGAGACGTTGCTTGGTCAGTTTAAGATATGCGTACTGTCCGAAGAAACAGCTTCAAAAATGCGGAAAATCATTGATTTCTCGGACCAATCTCTCGCTTTCCAGTCCATTTTTGGAAATGTGAAAAAAGCTTAATTCTGAATTTGCTTTGGAGCATGAAATTTGAATGAGGAACAGAGGTCAATCATTTTGCAAACAAAAAGTTTACCCAGACAACTTCTAATCCATCGCTATGTCGAGTTTTCACAAAATGTTGACTGGAATATCATGTCGATTATTTCACTCAAAGTGAAGAATCCTGGATTCGAAATTTTCATTGAATCTGGTTTTTCGGATGGTAATCACTGCTTAAAATGATCATGCAGCGTCTCAAAAGATATCTAAGCCTTTCAACTAAACTATGATAGAAAGCATTTGGCAATAGCTTTTGATTTCAAGGAGCAAGTTATGATCTAGCTCGTAAAGTTTTTTTTTGGGTCACCCGGTACATAGCAATGCAGATATGCTTTTTTGTATAGTAGTTTATGATGAATGACTAAAAGCAATCGCAAAGATTCCGTTTGTTTATCTATCCGTTTTCATCAATTTTTGCAGGCCTCTTGGCTATTATCATTATTATACAGGCAGGTTCATACATAGGTTCTTCCAGCGCTCTCTACATCTGGCTACATCTCTGACATCATTAAGTTCTGCAATGCTATTTATTTTCAGATTTCGCTGATTCACATCGTTCTTTATTACCATGAACAAATTACTTCTTGGTCTTCCAATGCGTCCAATTAAACGCTTATCTGCCTCAACAGCAAATGTCAGTGTTGGCTATCATATGATAAATGGACCTGTTTGTCACTACGGTTTACCCAAGAATTAGCACATGCGCAATATGAAAAGTAAGATAATAACATCTGATTTTTGAGTAATAAAAACAGCATTATTTACATGGCAAATTGACTGAATTGAAAGGTAACAAATGGCCCTGTTTGTCAAGCAACTGTAGCTATTTTTGGAGAATCATGATCACAGAACATTAGAGGACTCCTACATACAGGTAGACTTGCCCCAATCGTCAATCAAAAAAATTGGGAAAAGGAAAATTGGGAACGGGATTTATAACGTTTATAACTTTCAGATAGATGACGAAATAGACTTGGGGTAAGTCTAACATGAAGGCATTGCCTGCTTAACTTGCTATTGATCAAATCGTAAAATTCATAATAAAAAATGAATTTATATCAAAAAATCGTAAAAATTTTGATAACAGCTTTGCTGAGTAAAGCCAGTACGCAGAAATCCCTGAATATTGTTTTTGCAAGTTTCAAACAGTGAAATAGTTTTTGTCTCAGCCGGTGGGATAGGACTTACCCTAAGATCTTCTTCAGGTGCTCAAAGGGAAGCGCTGCTATATTATTGACACAAATCCACCAGCCAAAGCAGGTCACGCTGTAGAACAATTGATACAGGCTGACAGCAACGAATTTCGTTGAGATCCTACTACCAGCAATAAATGTCTTATAATTCAGCTGTTCCCATGGCATATCTATGATGCAAGAGAGGAAGTTAGTGAAAACAGAGCAAAACTATACAACCAAAAACCCGGGGAGGGGGTAGCTTCCATATATGCAGGTATGGGATGTGCCATTTTTTGGGGTGCCTTTTTCGAGCAGAAAATAAATTTTGGGGTTTCATGTTTGGTAAAATCACAAGTAGTCATAAATTTTGGGGTTTCATTTAAAAAAATTACTCTTTATGGTAATAATTTGATCGCATTTCACTTACCTGGTTAAAATTTTGGATGGTTATCACAATTTTAGAGTATACATTTTCAATGGCCTGTAAATTTTGGGGCAACGTTTTCACGGAAAGTTATAAATTTTATGGTGCGATTTCAGACGTCAAATGGCACATCCCCATCACCCGCCTATTGAAGTTACCCCCCGGGACCAAAAACTATATGGGGCAAAATGGCTTTGGTCATAGAACTACCATTATATAGCACAAGGCTCAAATCTTTACAACGGTGGGTGAAAGATTCTATTGCATTTTTCCTTGAATTAAAGTGCTTTAAAGGAATTTTGGATAATTTGCTGTAAATCTGCCATGGAAGTTTTTCATATCTTGATTAGTTTCAAAATGGCGGCATTTATCAATTTTGAGGCTGTGACGTCATCAAATTTCTAAATTCTTAACCAGAAGACCTACAGAATTCTGCTTGCCACCATATTGTATACCTTCGTAAACTATGGCTTTCTTGAAGATTGTATCAATTTTCTTTAAGTAATTTAAGATAACGATGATTTCCATTTTTTCAAAACTTGAAATTTTCAAAATTTTGTCCTTTTTTTTACTCACACATCTCATACCGTAGATTTGAAGTTTTAATCAGACAACGTGACGGAATTTGATTATAGTGCCGGTGTGTCAGAGAGATGTACCAACTCTTTGAAAATCACACTACAAAAACTATAACAACGGTTCAGAGAGTTACAGCTGCGTATCCTAACTGAGGGTTTAAAGGCATTGAGTCCGTATAAATAGCACTCTAGGATTCCTTTAAGAGAGCGCGTGGCCGAGTGGTTAAGGCGACTGACTCGTAAACCAAAGGTCAGAACAGCCGAAGTTCGAATCCTGCGCTGGACAGTTTGGTCGCTGTCCGTAACTCTAGACCGGGTCGACCAGAGCCATGTGAGGGAAATCTGGTAGCTGCGGCGGGTTGATGGTAAACATCCGTGGCTCCATGACAGGGTGTTAAACTCAAAAATAAATCGCATCCAAGAAAGAGCATTGCGACTGGTATGCAAAGGTAGTGATACTGAGTTTGAAAAGCTGATGAAAAATACTTTAACCACTCATCAGCACAATCTGCAGTTGTTAATGATTGAGATATACAAGACAAAAAATAATTTGAATCCATCCTTCATGCGGGATGTTTTTACCGAGAAAGAAAATCGTTACAAGTTAAGAAGTGAAAATCATTTGCAACTGCCAATGGCAAAGACAACAACATATGGAATAGAAAACATTCAATACAGAGGTTGCCTTTTGTGGTCCACTCTGCCAAAAGAAATCAAAGACTCAAACACACTCTCTGAATTCAAACAAAAAATAAAACTATGGGATGGGAGTTCTTGCGTCTGCAGATTGTGCAAAACTTTTGTCAAAGACTTAGGGTTTTTATGAATATCTTTAATTTTTTCGAACATTGTAAATAGGGTTAGGGTTGTTGGCGTTAATTAGCTTTAGCTATTTTTTATGTTGCCAACTGTAAACAAAAAAAACAAATTGTTAATAATAATAATAATAATAATAATAATAATAATAATAATAAAATAAGTCTCTCAGACTTTCGCAGGCTAGCCACATTAAATATGATTACCGACCTACCTACCTACTCTCATGACCAATCTCAATCATGAAACAAAAGTTTTCATTCAACCCCTATTGAAATTAAACCAAAGAAATTCCTGAGGAAAACGCAAGGATTAAGAAGTCTTATGTTTTCACTACTGACGACTTTAGCACTACTGTGCGATAACAAAGGGCCGTCGGCGGTTTGTCAGCAAAAATTCAGGACAGCGTTAACGCTCAAGTATTTCCGTTCATAAGTGAAATTTCATGTCGGAAACACAGAACAGAAACTACACACGCATGCGCGAAAACTCGCAACTTCGAGTCCCCCTAGCTCCCTGCAACAGATCCCAAATTCCGTAACACTTGATATTTTGTTCCTTGGGCCTTACATTGTTGATTTATCGTTTCAAGAAGCTTATCTATTTAAACACTTCCCTATCTCTGATTGTTCGATGACGTCATTTTGTGCAGTTTCTGCTCTGTCTGTCGAAAGCTGACCAACTTCAAAATCATAATCATAATCACAATCATAATATTGTTCAGAATCACAAATAATTTTCATTTACATCAAATCTGCACATTTCAAATAACTATAAATATAACAACGCTCAGGCTATAGAAACTGCACCTGGAAGCAGGTTATCAATGCACACTGCAAAGACTTCATGTTTTGTAGGCATAAATCTGCAGGCAAGTGAGGCAAGTGCTGAAGGCCAGTTAAGGCACATGCTATAACATACTGTCATAGCGCAATATCTTACAAAAATTTTACTTCATATTTTTCCCAGCTTAATTCAAATGAGGATCTTTGATGATTTGCGTGGTCCAAAAATTTTTAGGAGGCTGCCACCCCCGGACCCCGACTTTAGGGTCTTACTCGTGCTTCGCGGTCACACACCTCAGTCACTTTCCCGTCTGGATCCATCCCTGGGAGGGCAGCTTATCATATCATGTTTTGGTAAATTTTCATATTAAAGTTTGCCCCCCCCCCTAATTTTCGCGTCTCGTCGGAGGCCCTGCTGTGTCACGCTCGGGGAGTGCCGACAGTGCTCCTTGTTCACACCAAACGAAAACGGGGCGGCCCAATTATTCTTTTGCCTCTTAATCACTCGGAGCCTCTTTATCGTGTTTAAACAAAAATGGTGAAAGATGTTTAGCCTAAATTCGCAGAATGTTTAACTAATTTACAGCTGCAACGAATGTCAAGTTGTGGAAAGAATTTTATATTTTGCAACAGCACCTGGCAACTTTGTTTTTAGCATTAACCATACCAACCATGGAATTGTTCTTTAATCTAAAATCTTCATCTTTTGCGGATCTATTTCGCAAGAATATTATGCTGCCTTGCAGCGTCACTGTTGTTCTTATTAAGTCTTCTCATTTTATTATTTTTTCTTGTCCTTGCTCCCAGCCCTCTTCTTTTCCATTTCATCCAACTTTTTATCAAGTTTCTTTTTCACATAATTCTTTTGAATTTCGTTCAACGTTTTAGTCTTTTGACAGCCACTTTTAATTGATCTTCTAGCTTCAATCTTTGCTGCTCCTCCGCATCCATGAACCTCGGCCAAGCCATGCTTTATACAAAAGGTCCTTGTACAAAATTGACATCTCTGGCCTAAAGTTCTCACATTGGTCTTACATTGTTCAAAATAACACACCGAATCGTTGTTTGTAAATTGGGCTATCAACGCATCAAAATCTTCATTCTCTGTGTCTTGCTTTGATTTTTTTGCTTCAATCTTAGTAGGTTTCTTTCTATCTTTCTGTTTAACTTGTTTCTTGCATGTTTCTTTTTGAATTTCATCCTGGTTCTCTTTGCTCCGCGTAATTGGATCTTCTTTACAACGTAACAAATGTAGTTTCATGTTATCGGAAGGCACCTCTTTACCACAAATCTCGCACGTAATCGATTCTTCCTTATGGCTTGCTTTCTCAGTCTCTGTTTCACCTAAAATGCAAATTTGAACACCAAACTACTCTCGAGTCTGGAATACAGGGTGTCTCAAAAAATTGTGCTTTGTTTGTATGGCTATTGTGGAGGAGCTGTAACTTCAATAGGCCTCCTTACTTCTTAAAAAAGAGGTTTGGATCGAGCGTCCAAATCTGGTAAATTTTGCCAAGGAAAACAAAAGCATGACCCCCGTTCTCGGTACAAACGCTGCTAGCTGTGGTAGGAAGTTGTTGCGGATCTCAGAACACTTAATCAACGACGGCCTTGCTCAAAGCGAGTTTGGAATGATTTAGTTCAGACACGGAGAGTTTCATCGGCATCTTGATCTTGGCTTTGTTTCTCGTTGTTTTCGATCAACTTTAGCTGATTTTGTGATGCAACAGTTGCAGTTCAAAAATGCGAGAATGCGAGGGTTTCATTTTGCGAGTTGCAAATTAAAGTTTGCTGTCTTCAAACGTTGTTATTCACTTGAAAGAAAGTCAGCTGACAGTGAAAAAAAATGACGAGAAACAAAGCGGAAAGACCAATAATAATTGCCTGACTGTAGACTGAACCATTGCTAAATCACTTGGCGCAAATTTGTCGATAATAAACCCTCTGAAAAATATCTGTGATCCGAAAGCAACTTCTTGCCATAGCTAACATCGTTATGCCGAGAACGGAGGTCATGCTATTTTTCCTTCACAAAGTAACCAGGTTTGGACGCTCGATCCAAACCTCTTTGTTAAGAAGTAAAAATATTCTATTGTTTGTTACAAAGTTGCGTAGAATAGGCTTCAACTTAGAGCTTAAGACATTGCTTGAGTATGTTTGACAAGTGGTTGCTGATTTAGGCACAGGAAAGGCAATATAAGTGGTTGGTTCAAAAATAGCACTTCATATGTTCTCAAGTAACGTCAAAATAAAGCAATGTTTGGAAAAAACGATCCTATCGTCGCTTTGAAATTTTCTCTACAGTATCGTATTGTAGAGAAATCAATGTTTTCGGCCCTTTTTCAGTCATTTTGCAACCAAAAAATATTTTAAACATTGAATTTACCTGTACTTCTAGTGCTGGTAAGAAAGCAAGAAATATCGCCATAACATCTCATTCATTTGGCATTTGACTAGAATTCAAATCAATTAAATCTGTGAAGTACTCTTGGTGCTATGAAGTTTCAAAACTGGGAACTTTTTTCTGGCTCACCCGGTAGATGACGTTGTCCAAAAACGTTTCTGAGCATAAACCGTCACTAGAGGTAAACTGCGTGTTGGTTAATAAAACTCAACAGCACACACAACCTATATCAAAAACAATGGGTTTGGACGAATAACTGCAGGATAACACCTCTTGTACTTGATACTGAATGGTAAAGATACTCACATTTTTGCTTTGATTTTCTCTTCTTCTTTTTTATCGAAATGCATCTATCACGACCTACACCTGTACTCCAATGTGCAAGTCCATATTTCTCGGCAAGCTCATGCACCCAAAATCTCCCTTTACAGCCTAATGAGCTGTCAAAATTCAATTCTTCTGTTTTCGATCCCAAGAACTTCTGAACTTCCGCTTCAATTTCTTCTCTGGTGTATCTCACTACATCATTGTCATGGTCTTCTTGCACGTCTTCAGTTGGCTCAGTATTGCTTTTCCTATCGGCTGATCGATGACTTTCAGAGCTTCGCTTAGACAAAACTGATTGAGCATTCGATGATGTTGGTTCCAAGCTATGAGTATCAGAAGAACTCTGTCTTTCGGTCCTAGCATCACCACTCTCGGTTTTAATATCTGATTGTGTTTTAGAGTGAGCTCCTAATTTCTCGAAATCTTTCAGCAAATCATCTGTTATACTCTCTGCAGCTGAAGCTCCTACAAATTCACCTCGTACATGCATGTACGTCTGAGCCGATCTAACTTCCCCGTGTTCGGTGACGTAATCATAAAATGATTTTAAGAAAGAATGATGACTTATCGTTTGGGAATCGCCAATAACTGCCAGATGACGTCTTGCTCTTGTGATTGCAACGTTCAGGCGTCTGTCTTCTCTTAAGAACCCAACCTCTCCTAAATAGAAACCAGTGAAATGTTTTATAATCATTATTATCATTGTCATTTCTATCATTGTTGATTTATTAAAAGTAGGCCTACAAACATATAATAGATATATAATAAAAGCCAATTCAAGCTTGCTATCTAAGAAAGTAAAATTTGCAGAAAAATAAAATACTAAATATCTAACTTCAAATACATAATTTACATATAATGGCATCAATTTACAGATTTTTACAATGTTTCCTATTGTTACAATGCTTTCCGTTTTTCGGTATCCACACAGAAGGCAATCTATATCAGCTCAAGAACACAACCTGAGCCAAAAAAGATCTCCATACATAGGATTAATCCAATACGAACTTGAAACCTTTGACAAAGTTGTAAAAATAGAAATTTAATAAAATGATAGCTTGATATGTCACAGAACGGGAATAATGTCTGTCATAAAGAAACTCATTTTAGCCCAGAAGCTATATCATGACTTCATATGAAAGCTTCAAGAAACGAGATAAAATGCCTGAAAATATATCACGTATAGCCTTATGACTGGACTTGCTACAGGTCTCTTCTTTGTCAGCACAAGATAAAACATGTGCTTACAAGAAAGAGACAAACGTTTGGCAAGTCCATCTTGTGATTTGACTGCATGAATAAACACAGTCTCTAATTACCCCCCCCCCCCCCTCCATGGATTCCCTCACATTAAACAGGCCCATCGATGTGAAAGTTTATTCCCATTAAATTTCCCAGAATAAGAATATGTGTATATATTGTTAGCTACAATGTTAAATAGAATTAAATAAATTTACAACAGCAATATCAAGAATAAAATATCTTTGTAATCAAATATCGATATTCCTCAGCTTATCATTTTGTCGAATATCGTCAAAAATGCTTGGAAATTGTATATGATACTGTTAGCTAAATAGCAACCTTTTCGAACGATTCTACCTACAAGCATCGGTATGGAAAATTCGGACGAGTAATTGAAGAGTCGAGGAACACTTGAAACATTACAAGATTTGATAAGAAACAAAATTCGCGAAAGTTTTTTCCCGCGAAGATTAGGCCATTTCGTGAAAGGTAATTCCAAAACTTTCACCTTTTCTCGAACTCGCGAAAGTTTTTCCCATAACTCTATGTCACCTAGGGGGGTTGGATTCCATAACTTTACTATAAAAATATATTTGGATCAAAGAAAATATAAATGTATATAGATTGACCAAAGAGATAAAAGAAAATGTTATGATGGCTTTCATTTTGGCGATTTTTCAAACACAAGTACCTTTTCGGGACACCCGTTAGGAAATAGAAATGATTACGAACCGGTATCATTCGATCGCACCAGGGATATAATGATAGCTTCTTTTTCTCTTCCTTGAAAACCGTCAACAGATCTGATTTCTAATTTCGAGTAATCCTCCAGTAATGATTGTCGTAAAAGTTCAACCTGTAAAAAATTCGTAATAATTCAATTCAATAGGGTTTTTTTACATTTCATTAAAAAGTTACAAAACATATTACTAACTACACTACATACTTGATACAATACACTACTACAAACAATTATAGCTTGGACGAGCTGTAGCTTCAATTATCTCGGTTTTCCACAATTGCATCGGTCAAGCCACAGGAAGCTCAGGCAGTTAACTGAACGATGATAAGTTGACAATCTTAAAATCGTTAATTGTAAAATACCTTTGTGTGTTATTTGTTGCACTTCTCCACAGCTGTGTTGTGTTTCATTGATTTCTGCATTACACTGCATGATTGCTCGAATGTGACAGTTCAATACGATGTAACTTGCTGGTATTCTATGTTAGTTTATTAAGAAACATCGATAATTGTGGAACATTTTGATAAATTGTGTTGCGAATTTGGAGCATGGATGCCGGATTACGAGCGAGGACAAAACAGTTAATTGAATTTGGTTTGAAGATAAGTTTCAGTCCTTGTAAACTAACTTAGAATACCAGCAACTTACATCGTATCGAACTGTCGCATTCGAACAATCATGCAGTGCAATGTAGAAGTCAAAGAAACACGAAATAGCTGTGGAGAGGTGCATCACAAATAACACACAAAGGTATTTTACAATCAAAGATTTTAAGATTGTAAACTTATCATCGTTCAGTTAACTGCCTGGGCTTCCTGTGGTCAAGCTTAAAATTAGAGTTTGAGACCATGTTTGAGTTAATCTGAGTAGTGGTTGGTAATTTATGGCAGAAGAAACGCAAAATAAGTGGCTTCTTCAAAAAATAGCACTCTCGCTCTCCAAAAATGTCAAAATTAAGTTAAGTTTGAAACAAAGGGTTCTAACGTCAGCATCACAGCATATTTTCTCTACATTCTCAAATGGATTGAAAGTGTCGTATTGTAGATACACAACGCTACTAACCCGTTGAAGAATATGAGAATCAAATACAACGGGGTGAGTGGCCGCGTGAGTGGCCGAGCGGCTTACTTCTTAACAACTTTTCGTCGGGTGACTGAAGTTAAGCTCGGTCGAGTGAGGTCAAACTTCGGATGGGTGACCTTGGAGGCCTGACTTCGCAACTCACCTCGCTGTCCTTCGGAAGAGACGCTGAACTGGGGGTCCCATGCCTCACCGCGGCTTGCATACCGGATGACCCAAAAAAAGATGAAAAGGGTTCCCCTTTTCATCAGTCGCAGTACTGTCTTCGCAATCAGGATGTCATTGGTCGACTGAGGGCAAGAACAGAAAAATTCAAGTCCAGTTTTTATCCATATTGTTTATCTGAATGGAACAAGCTTGAGCCTGAATTGAGACTTGCACCCTCAGTTACCGTTTTCAAGAAAAAGCTCCTATCAAAAATCCGCCCCCCTGCAAAATCTGTTTTTGGAATTTACGATCCAATGGGTTTGTCCCTTCTTACTCAACTTAGGGTTGGTCTCAGTAAGCTAAATTTTCACAAATTCAAGCATAATTTCAGGGATACCATAAACCCAATGTGCCCAACAAATGATGGTGTTGAGGATACAGAACACTTTTTGTTGCTCTGCCCGTCTTTTGATGATCAACGAAGAGATCTTCTCGCTGGAATTGAAGAATTATTACGACCTTTTGTGCAAATCGCTAACCTTTCAAATGATGCTTTGACACAGCTCTTGCTATATGGCGATAAAGACCTTTCTTATGAAATGAACAGTGACATTCTTAGATTGACTATACGTTTCATTCGTGAAACTGGTCGGTTTGATTGAGATCTTATTGAAGCTTCAGCTGTGTACAAAGCAACCACCAAGTCCCTTTGCGTAAATGTTCTTGTTACTTCCCTTGTAAATTCTGTTTCATATTAGATGTCAGATCCCTTAGTCATCTAAAACCATGACGAGCTTCCGCTCGCGACTTTTCCATATTTTCTCATCCGAACCCTGATCCAACATTTAATATGAGACAGAACCCTAGTAGTGTATCCTGTAGTCTTAGCTTAATGTTGTGTGTCTCTATGTTTTTGGCCTTGGGGTAGTCGTTGTTTTTTCCGCTCCCCTTGGTATTCGTCTCTGTGGTGTCGTCTAGTAGTTTTGGATAGGTATAGTAGAACGTATAAATTGTTTGTAAATTATTTTATATGAATATATAAAAAAAAAAAAAAAAAAAAAAAACCCAAAAAAAAATTCACGAGCTAGATCGCACATATTTCCTAGAAGGAAAATGTTATGCAGACACGCAAGGTATCAGCATGTAGCTGAAAGGCTCCTCTATCTTTTGATACATTGTCCGAAAAAAGTTTTAAAAATATGGAAATTCATTCATTTCTCAGACCATCCCCTCGCTTTCCAGTCCAATTTTTGGAAAATGTGAAAAACGCTGAGTTCTAACTTTGCTTTGGAGCATGAAATTTGAATGAGGAACAGAAGTCAATCATTTTGCAAAATAAAAATTCTCCAGACGACTTCCAATCCATCGCTATGTCGAGTTTTCACAAAATGTTGACTGGAATATCATGTCGATTATTTCACTCAAAGTGAAGAATCCTGGATTCGAAATTTTCATTGAATCTGGTTTTTCGGATGGTAATCACTGCTTAAAATGATCATGCAGCGTCTCAAAAGATATCTAAGCCTTTCAACTAAACTGTGATAGAAAGCATTTGGCAATAGCTTTTGATTTCAGGGAGCCAGCTATGATCTAGCTCGTGAAGATTTTTTGGGTCACCCGGTAGTGGGCCTAAATTAGCCTTCAGTAGCCAGAAATCTTGACAAGCACACCCAGAACAAATTGAAATCAAACACAGAAGGATACTCATCCTTTGAAAATCTAGTGTTGGAAAATAATTAAAACGCTGTTTTTGTAACAACCACTTATTTCGCTCTCCAATCCCCATAAATCAGCAACCACGTATCAGATTGATTTAAACAAGGTCCTAAACTGCTGAAGTCTGACCAAGTCAACTGTGTAAAAGTCAAAACAATTGAGACTTAAGTTCCTCCACAACAGCCACACAAAACACACAATCAGCCGCAAGAGTGTATCGATCACCACTTTCTCCTGTGGATTTAGGTCATGTTTCAGACATTTCGATGTTTTTCAATGTAGTACTCGCAGGTGCGAATCAACCGAAACACGACGGAATTTTGCAATATCCAATCACGTGATAGGTTTTTTCATTGTTTTTGTTTAATAAGCCAATCAGAAATCAGTTCTAACAACATATTTCAACTCAACTTCAATTTCTAAGTTCCTTGGAAGATGTGTCTGCGGTGCACTTGACTGCGGTGCACTTGACCCAATACTTCTACAGATTTCTGCAGGAACTTTGCAAAAAAGTCGCATAAAATCATTTCTATATTCTAAATAATGCTCGCAAGTAGGGAAAGGATAGGTAGAAATTGCTAGTTGGGCCTAACACAATGAAATAATTGCTTGCACGAATAAGCCAGTCTGGTGTTATTGTAGAGTTATTTTTTAGGTAGTGCATGTTTAGGAAGTGTAATAGTGTATAGTAAATTTTTATTGGAATATATACAAAAAGAAAACTTTAAAAGATTTGAGCAGCTTCCAAGATTTTAGGATTGAATCATTTCAACAAATGAATAAGGCATTCCTGATAAAATCGCGGTACACAACTTACTTGTAGATTATATGGAGTTATGATTCCAATGAGCTCCTCCCCAACGCCTGCTGACACCAGTGCATCAACATGGATCTTCACTAGCTCAACCTCGTCTTCATTGCCTTTAGATTCCTCGCTTTCGTGTTTCATTTCAAACATGCAGCATCCTGCAGTGTCTATAAACAGTAACGGGATGGAGGTGTTTTCATCATTTGTAACATTAGGGAGATCTGATAATAAATGACTTGATACAGATTCGTCCGCTATGAGTTTGCCATTGTATAGCTGCTTTGAAGGCCATGTCATTATATCACAATTCATTCTGAAAAGAAATATAGGGTGAGTCGGGATGAGTCAGAAGAAGAATTCCCGTTTGAACAGCCCCTGCTCCCTGAATACCAAGGCAACATGAACACTGTCTTGTTTTATTGTCAATGTGTTCAATAAGGATCAGTGATCCATTCGGCTTTCAACTGACATTCCTTCCCGTGGAAATGCGAGGTTTTCTGCAAAAAATCTCTCCCAAAAGCTGTCACAACTAGTGAAAACGATGAGCGAAATTTCCCTGAATTTCCTCCAAAAAAATTATGAACCACTTTCAGTAGTTCACTGGGGAAATCAGCATCTATTTTTGTTTCATTTAAAGCCAGAATATGAAAGTTTTGTTCTTGAAGAAGAATCTTTATTTCGTCAATGTGAGCAGGAAGACTGTCAATGCTTGATGCTTGAAGAAAAAGCATACTACACAAGAGAACGTCCTGTGGTTCATACTTTAGCGCATTGCCAAGTTTGACTACCAACTTAAGAAATTGAAAAGCTGTTGTATGCCTTCACACTTGTGATACAAAACCTGGAATGGATGGAATATATCTCCATCGCTAGATTTCCCACCTTTTCAAGGACTTCTCCATCATATGATTTTCAGAACATCCATATTTCGGAGGTCTTTTGATTGGTAAAAAGTTGGGGAAAGTTATATGGATCAAAGCTGGCCTTTAAACAAGAGATTGCCGTTTACATCGTTGAAATAGCCTCAAATAGCGGTCTCATCATAATAAACCCATGGACGTACAACAAACTTGTAACCTGTAGGGAAACAGTGCCAACTCCTATAAAAGAACAATAATCAAAATATAGGATAAATCTGTAACTAGAGAGAAAACTTTTAAACCTGCAAGACATCAAGTAATCACATACCAACAACGTTATCAAACGATCTTATGACACCAAATGCGCGTTTCGTCGCACACTAATCAGTTTGGTTCATGCAAAGTACAGGTAAGTGACATGACCAGCTATTTTATACCGAACGCAAAAAAGACATTTGAGTACCACGATATTCAAACAAATTCACGATATTTGTGATCATTAAAATATCTTTTGCTGTCTTCAGTATAAAACAGCCGGTCATGTCATTTATCTGTTCTTCAAATGAACCAAACTGACGAGTGTGCGACGAAACGCGTATTTGGCATGCAAATGTTATTTGGGGCAGTAGTCCTAGTTCCAAAATAAAGATCTTACAAAGTCTACACAACCGAGCCCGAACCATAATTGAGAGGGCTGGGATCAAAGACAATTGGTCATATAACTGGCTCAACGTTGAACAATCAATTAAATTCGATCAATCAGCCATGACCTACAAGATTATGAACAGGATTTGCCCAGAGAGCCTTTGGGATAAATTCCCCCAGATATTCTTGCATTAAACTACAATACGAGAAACTGCAAGGAATCCAAATGCTAAGATATAACCTTGAATATGTGAAAAAAATGCTTTCATTTTTCAGCTTTTATTACATGGAATAGCAACCCTCTCAGTATTAGGGAACTGCCAATCCTCCCGCAGTTTAAAAGAAATTTAAAAACTCATCCAAGGAGATTACTTGGTAAGTAAGTGATTACTTGATTGTCTTGCAGGTTAATAAATTTTCTCTCTAGTTACAGGTTTATCTTATATTTTGATTATTGTTCTTTTAGAGGAATTGACAGTGTTTCCAAACAGGTTACAAGTTCATTGTACGTCCATGGGTTTATTATGATGAGTCTGCTATTTGATGCTATTATAAAATTTTGTACCAACCTCGTTCCCAGGGCCGCCATTGTCTTCCTTAGGTCATCAATACTGACCTAGGAAGCTGGCCCTTGGAACCAGGTTGAGTTTGTACCACAAATCATTTGTTTAGATCGTTCAAAACGATGCAATGGTTGTTTTCGTGCAGCTGTTCAAACGAGGAAACTTTTTTCGAGACACCGCTTAATCTCTATACGCTAAAAAGGGCCTTCTGATTGGTCAATCCAACAAATCCAGTCATTTGATTGGTTGAAATTTAAACTGGTTTAAATTAAGCTGGTTTCATTGTGTCAGTGTGAATGCAGTATACAATAAACTTTAGAGGAATAAAGGCTGCGGGAAAAAGTTTCAAAACGATCCCCTGTACCCAACATCGGTGGATTTAATGCAAAAAGCAAGGGCCCTTATGAAAAGGTTATATACACCACTATCGTTACCGCAATCGTTCGACCGTTACTTTCATATGCAACAAACCAGAGAGCGCCTAACGCTGCATAAGTGATCATCCTGCCCGGGCATAAACGTGATGTTATTTGTGACAATTCAGCAAAAGTATTTGAATTCAGTCAAAATATCATTTCACCACATCTAATTGAAAAGTTGGAGCCAGTTCAGTATTCTGCTGCTGTTACTGTAACAGGAGCATGAAGGATACCGTCGCAAGAAAAGCTGAACGCAGAGCATGACTGGGAATCACCAAGTTCCCAGAGCTAGAGTGGAGATGCCTTAGGCCTGGTTCAAACGTCGTCACTTCAACAGTCGCAATATTCTCTTCGCAAAAGGAATGCAATGGGGCGAATAGCGAATAGCAACTCTAACGCAGTATGGTCATAAGACCTCCCTGGTGAAATAAATAGAACTATAATTGAGTTAACTCTACATTTTGCAGGCCCGCAGGGGGGAGCAAGTGGGGTTCAAGCCCCCCAATAATTCTGGAAAAAATGGTGCTACGTAAGCATTAATCAGATGTATCGTTCTCTATTGTTTTAAGAACAATTGCCCCCCAATCAGCAGCTGCTTCCGACGGCCCTGAAATTTTGTCCATGAAACTTGTCCAATTTATTGAATTCACCTAATTTCGAAAACGTCCGAACCAGATCGTAGGGTAGAAATCGTTTACATTTTCTACCCCGAAATGAATTTTGAGGAAGTTTCAGCAACAATTCAGCACTGAGGAAAGGAGGAAGTGTTGTACGCGTGGCCTCACTTTCAATCAAGTCATTCTACTTCCTTCTTCCTGGATTAAATCGAAACCAATCGCTTTTGTTGAACCTCATAGAGTGGTCGCGTAAATTTCGAGTGAGTATTATTGTGCCGATCTTTCTATTCGCTTTTATGGTATACTTGTAATCAGTGATCAATACAGTATAATATTTTTGCTCATAATCCTTCTTGGATAATACTTGTTCGTGTCCAGTGTCTTGAAAAACCTTATATTTTGGACTATCATAACCAGGGTACGGAATTAGGCCCTACACAGGCTCTTGATCGTCAGCATCGCCGAACAATACGATGCGATAATCATAGGTTTCCTCGAAAATTTATAAGAACACTGTTGAAATCGTCGTAACAAAGTAACTTCACCCTGAATAACGTCTGTGCAGTAGTCTAGGGGTTATTCAGTAAAACTGAGGCTGTTCAGCGCGATAGAGGGATAACATAGAGGGATAGCGCGATAGAGGGAGAAATCGCAAAAAAAGCTAGTGGTGTTTTAGCGTCTATTAAAAGAACCATGAAATTCGTCAACAAAGAGACCTTCAATGCTCTTTACAAAAGCCTAGTTAGGCCAATCCTTGAATACTGTGCGCCAGTTTGGAATCCATGTAAAGTAAAACAAATTAAGACATTAGAATCGGTGCAAAGACGAGCAACAAAGTTAGTGAAGGAACTCAAAAACAAATCGTACACGGAACGCTTACTCTTCCTCAATCTCCCAACGTTAAGCTATAAAAGAAGACGTGGAGATATGATCACAACTTTTAAAATACTACACGGCATGATCGATACTGATAGTAAAGTATTTATTGAACGAAGTACTTCAGTTACGAGAGGACACAATTTGAAGCTTTTCAAGTTTGCTTCATCGTCGAGCCTAAGGAAGAACTATTTCTCAAACAGAGTAATAAACGAATGGAACAATTTGCCAGCAGCCATAGTCAATGCGAAGTCAGTTGTAGAGTTTGAGAAATTATATGACGATATTTACGGTAACGAGAAGTACAACTATGAATACGCTTGAAAACGAACGCTAAAGGGTTTAATAGGCCAACGGCCTCTTTATCCCTCATTATATCATATTATTATTATTATTATTATTATTATTATTATTATTATTATTATTATTATTATTATTATTATTATTATTATTATTATTATTATTATTATTATTATTATTATTTAACATCTTGTCGCTAGAGGGATTACCTCAGTAAAGGAGGGGTTAAGGTTGATTTCCAGTAAGTGGAATTTTCCGACCGGGCTGAAATTCTTTTGTTTGCAAGAGAAAATGTCGCTCTGAAATTGAATAGATAGTTACGCCTGAGCAACCTTTTATTGTCTAAAATTCCGTCCACCTGGAAAATTCCACAGACTGGAAATTGGCCTTAATTCAGTAGTTTGCGAGGATAACATTGTGTCCTTAGAGGGATACATCAATTATTTTAATATTTTTAAGTTTCTCAAAGGGATAGCCAATAATGCAATAGAAGGATTAAGAATTCCTAACGACAGTCCCTAAGCTAAAAAATTCATCCCTGTACTTTACTGCAAGTTATCCCTCCATGTAACTGAATAACCATGAAATATCTGATGTAATCCCCCTATGGACACTATGTTATCCACGCAAAAAATAACCATTCCTAATACTGATGTTTGAATCGTTCACAGCGATCCAAACGATCGTTACGATGATATCGAAACCAGATTTTGGATCATGTGCGGTATGAGGCTGCTGTGCTAGCCTAAAAGTGCTTAAATCGCCTCATAAAGAGACATATTCATTCAAACTTACGATGCTGTGGTGGTCTTTTTCTTCTTCATTGTCTTTACCCAAATATTTCATCCACCACGACTGTGGCCTTTCTCGTTTTCGCCTTTGGGGCTTCCCCGAAACCCATACCGAGGCACAGTTCAGAATCAATGCAACATGGCTAGGCCACAGTCGTGGTGGTTGAAATAGAGAAAAAGACCACCACAGCATCGTAAGTTTGGATAAATATATTTCTTTATGAGGAGATTTAAGCATTTTTAGGCTAACACAGCAGTCTCCTACCTCCCATGTTTGGATGTCACTATTCCTGGGACTTTATTTTAGCTATTTGAATCATTCTGATTTTCTGTTGTCCCTTCAACAGCAAATGGCAGAGAAAAGCAGCAGTGAAAATGGGTGGCAAGACTCGAAGCCAAGCGTGCATGCAAGAATATCACATTTGTTGCAAAATGATTTCATGAGTGATTTCACCTTTGTATCAGGTGATGTCAAATTCCCAGTTCATAAGTTTGTTCTTGCCTCTACAAGTTCAGTCTTCTACGTGATGTTTTATGGGCCAATGGCTGCACAGAAGCATGAGCGTGATCTGAGTAGTTTTGGAAATGCTGAGTGTATCTCACAATTTTTGAAATTTGTGTACACAGATGAAGTCACCTTGCATAGGGAGAATGTTTTTAACTTGTTGAATCTGGCAGAATGTTATTCGATTTCATCCTTGCACAAAAGATGCACAAAATTCATTGAAGAATCAGTCACAACAGATAATGTTTTGATTGCTCTTCAGCAGTCACTGTTGTTTGATGCACATGCTGCTGTTAACAAGTGCCTTGAAATCATTAGAAAAAATGCATCTCACATTGTGAAGCAAGATTCGTTCTTGTCTTTAAATTTGGCATCACTCAAGGCCATTTTGCAGCTAGATAGCATTGACATGGAAGAAATAGATCTGTTCTTGGCTGTCAATAGATGGTGTGAGAGTCAGATAATCAAGGAGGGAAAAGATGTATCACCTGAACTGAAAAGAAAAGTACTTGGTGATGCAGTGAAGCTTATTCGATTTCCAGTCATGGAATGGAAAGATTTTGGACAGTATTGTTCCACGTCAGGAATATTAACCCCTGAGCAAGTAGCTGACATAGTTCATTATATTAGTTTGGATGGGCAGGATCTGCAAGACACTCTCGTAGATAAGATAGGTTTCTGCACAAAACCAAGGTATAAAAGAGGAATAGTGAAAGAAATTGTGGCTAAACGTATGTTGCCACACAAAAGGAGAATTTTGGTAGAATCGGAATATGATGGTAAGATATCAGATGCAATTGATTTTACACTCAACAAGAGAGCATTCCTAACAGGAATTTCATTATTTGGTGATCCAAACTTAGACGTGTTTTCAGAGATGACAATAACAACCAATGAAGGCAACTTTAAACCAAATTACACATTTGGAGAACCAAACTCAGGACCAGTACCAGGATCATTCCGAGTGTCGTTTGAAGAAATAATTGAAATACTGGCATATGAGAAAGTCAATGTTTATGTCATCGTAAGTGCACCAAATTCACAAACTGTTTGGAACACCGCAGAAAAGAAGTTTGAAATTGATGGCTTTCAATGTAAATTCTCCACTGCTTTAAACTCCCATCACAGAACTAATGTCAACCAGGGACAATTTCCAGCATTAATTTTTGAAGTGTGATGCTGTTTGAAGTGTGATGCAGTTCCCGATCAGTTTTGTTTTGTGTTGTACCTTCCTCCTTGTTTCGTTCCAAATTGCCGAGGTAGATTACAAGGATGAAACAAGCACTATAATTTTGTCTCGTTTTACAACTTAAGTAGGATTTGCCCATGTCATCCTGTGACAAGATGACTTGGGCAAGTCCAGCCTTAAGTAATCTGCCTTAGCTTTGTTGATTTGTTGAATCTTTAGCTAAGATGCTCAATTAGATACTAGTATTGTTTGTAGTATTCTTAGTCTTTTAGTTATGTAGCTATAAGTGAGTTTCTTACATCATTCGATTCGAAAAACACTGAAAAACGAGCAAAAAGCACCTATCTAGCTGATCATATTTCCTAAATACTCAACATGAATGGACAAAGAGAGGACACTTTCATGGTAATTGGGGGATTTAGAAATTGATCATAACTTGCCAAGGTCAAGACATCAAAATTCGTAAGGCCAAAAGATCAAAAAGTCGAGAGGCCAATATGTCAAAACGACGAAAGGCCTAAGGTCACAACGATGAAAGGCCAATTGGTTAAAACGTCGAAGGCCTAAGGTCAAAACGTCGAAAGGCCTAAGGTCAAAAGGACGAAAGGCCAATAGGTTAAAACGTCAAACATTGTAAGGCCAATGGCCAAACGTCTAGTTTGCAAGTGGATGCAACTCTGAGTTTTCGAGGTTAATGTCTGTTATCAAAGCATCAATACCAACAACGAAGGTACCTATGCTCAATTAAACTACGGTACATCCCCACATATAAGAACCTATTTATATACCTATGTTACATATTTACTGGTGAGTTTCGAATTTAGATACAAGCAAGATATTTCAAGAACCAAGCCTGTTCTAAGAAAGTCTTGCATAATCGGCAGTTGCATTCATCACCCTTCCATTCCTTTATACGTTATATAAAGATGGAAGTAGCAAAGTGACTGCTTCATGTCAGTTGAGATCCCATGCCACAGTTTACATCCCGCAAAAGAAATGCTCTCTTGTCCTTATCGAACAGCCCAGGCCTTGGGCATTTGTAGAAGATTTTGTGAATGCAATGTGGTTGATCTTGTTATCAAGATGTCTGTCACCGAACATCCACACTAAGGGGCAGTAGCTGGACAATGCACAGTGGGCCAGAGGGTGGACAAAAATAAAAAAATGAACAAATTTAAATAATAGTTTTATCAGTGGAAATTGATATCATATGCCCATCGAGTAAGGAAATCACATTCAACGTTATCGAAAAAATTGCTTTCTACTAATTAATCAATTTCAAATCACAGGATGCTAACTGTTATTGAATACTTCAAGCCGTTAACTGTTTTCAACTTCAATTTTACCAACTGCGTCTTCAGGCACCGATTGGTCTGCAAGCGGCATTTCGATAGCATCTTCATAACGTTCACAGGCAGTGATCTAAGTGTAACTGACTGCATTTCGATTGAGCACAGACTCCTATTCCAAAATTGTGATTTTGTTCAAAGTAGGGTAAACCGGGGTAATTTGGGACAAGGGAAATTTGGGACACCCCTGGGGTAATTTGGGACATTGCTTAAAATTGCATATTTATATCATTCATTGCAATCATTTATTCTTTTAAGCAAATTTTTCAACATTTGCATTGATGTTGAGTACTTTTTTGATATTTTGAAGCATTGATTTGATTATGACTACTTTACCGTACCTTTATGAAAGCGGCAATTTTTGATGAAATTGGAGTGAACTGTGGCAGATACACTATTTTCTTATCCGAATTTGCCATTAGGTTTGAATATGTATCATTTACAGGTGGAACTCAGTGCTGTCCCAAATTACCCCATATAGGGGTAATTTGGGACAGCATCATTTACACGCTAATATATCAGCAACAACATGAATTAAGAGAATCTTTTACTCAATATCAATTATTTACCACTCAAATGTCTATAAAAAGCTGAATTGGTCTTGTTTAAATATGCAACGAAGCAGTCATACCTCAAAAATGACAAAATTGTCCCAAATTACCCCGGTTTACCCTACTTTAAAAACACGTTGCTGCACTTTGTACGCTGTGTTTTAAAACTAAGTTCAAAATTTCGCTTGTAAACGCCAAACGTCTTCTTTGCATAATTACAAGCACTGAAGCATCCTCTAACCGTTTGACTTACATTTGGCTGCCGAGAGGTGCCGTAGAAAATACAACGATGGTTATTGCCACGGCAAAATTGAAGTGTATAGGGAATAGGGCACTGCTGAATAACTCTCAGATCGATGTCAAATTCTATTCATTTTTTATGCCAAGTCTATTTCAAAGCCTGTCCTTGTTTAAGAATCATTTCAGATTATAGATTTATAGTCATTAATTCTGCGTTCCTTATTATGGGTACGTACTTATCAGAAGTTATTTGATGCATTGACT
This sequence comes from Aurelia sp. 3 sensu Dawson et al. (2005), assembly GCA_964020215.1. Lineage (NCBI taxonomy): Eukaryota > Metazoa > Cnidaria > Scyphozoa > Semaeostomeae > Ulmaridae > Aurelia > Aurelia sp. 3 sensu Dawson et al. (2005). The sequence continues at coordinate 3,933,279 of OZ026593.1, forward strand.
TTGGCTGTTTCAAATAAGGACTTAGAAGAATTTTCCGACAACTGCCCAAATAACTAAGCAAAGAAATTTTGTCCTCACGACGTTTTTCTTCGTAAGTTTCCAACTTTTATAGCATTCTTTACCATTTTATGCCTTATGCGATTTATGTCCAAAAAAATCGTAATCTGGCCCACTGTGCAATGGTATGTTTTTGGCAATTTTGATCTAAGGAAGGTCAAATTTCTGCAATTCCTGTATAGAAACCCAAAATTTTAGTGATTTTGGTGTAGAGAACGCCAACTCAAAGCACTAATATATAAAATTTAGTCTAGCCAAGCAAGAGCGGCCCCACGGGGTGGACTGGGGTGGACATGTCCACCCCACTTCCCTCAGGTCGGTATTCATTCCTAAGCAAAAACGACATAAAAATCGTTAGGTATACCTTCTGGCCATCAATTCTCTCTCTTTCCATCCCCCCTTTTATGGGCCGTTGCCGCCCCTGTAGCCAAGGGTATCATTTTCACGAAAATTGTTGTAGCCAACGGTACCAATATGAAACTGTGGGCGGCACACTCTACCCGGAATTTAGCTTACAACCCCCTCCCCCCGTAGGAGCTACCAACAGTATCCTGGGTACACAAGGTACTACCAACAGTTGCAAGCTCTAAAAGAACCCTCAGGACCAGCATAGAGCTCAAATCTTTAAAAAGACGGGTGTAAAATTCTTCTTTATTTTTCTTTGAATCAAAGTGCTTGAAAGGAACTTTAGGTAATTTGCTGTAAATCTGCCGTAACAATTTTTTGATATCGTGATTAGCTTTAAAATGGCGGCATTTATTGATTTCGAGGCTGTGACGTCATCAAATTTCTAAATCCCTAACCAGATAAGCAACAAATTTCTGCTTGCAATCATGTTGTAGACCTTCATAAACTATGGCTTTCTTGAAGATTGCGTCAATTTTCCTAAAGTAATTTAGGAGTTACGATGATTTTAATTTTCTCAAATTTTTTGATGGATTTTTACAAAAATAATCAAAATGCCGTCATTTTGAGAATAATCAAGATATTAAAGAATTGCCACGGCAGGTTTACGGCAAATTACCTAAAGTTTCTTTGAAGTCATTCAATTCATGGAAAAATTTGATACAATTTCACACCCACCTTTTTAAGATCTGAAAGATTTGAGCTCTATGCTCTCAGGACCAGTAAATAATGAAAGGACGGGTGAACAGTGTAATTGAAAAATTTGTAAGGTTTGAGTCTGCACGCAGGCTAATTATGATGTGAAATAGAAGATTTAGGGGTCCAAAGTCATTCTTCGGCAGACAGATTTCCCGAAAACCAACTAAAGGTTCCAAATCTCTTGATCGGCAAAGAAAGGTGGGTGTGAATTCTGTGACTTATTTCTTCTAATCGAATGGAAACTTTAGCTGCATATCCGTAATTCTAACGCAGGACCTTTCAGAAATTTTGAACACTTTTGGAAATTACTATACAGTGTATTTAATACTTCAACTCATCTGAGGGTGTGATGTCATCAAATTTCTAAATCATAAACCATGAAAGTGACAGACTTTTGCGTGATACCATTTTGTAGACATCCACAAACTATGGTTATCTTGGAAATTATTCCATGTTACTTCAAACAGTTTAGTAATTACGATCGTTTTAAGTTTTTTCGAACATTTTTCTTGCATTCTCGAAAAAGAAGAAATACACTCAATTCAGAAAGCATTGAAGATTTCAGGAAGAGTTCAACGGCAGGATCATGGAAAAATAGCTAAAGTCTAATAGACGATTCCGCAAAAGATGGCGGACCTCATTTCACGCAATGCATGATAGGAATATGCCCCCTAGTAACGCATAGCTACCAAAACTTACAACTGCAGCATAAAATCTTGACCGAAGCTACGATAGATTTAGGCCGTCGCAACTTCATCGTGAAATCTACACTCTTATAAGCCTTCGCTAGCAATGAGTTACAGTAAAGTTTTCCAACAATATCAAGATGTAGTGGCCAGCTGTTTTCGTCGTTTCGTCAAGATTTTCAAGAAGATGTTGACCTTGCTCTTTACACAACTGATTGGAGAGGTAGAGACCCTGAATAGAAATATCTAAAAACATTCGAAAAAAGAATGAAATCTGGTAAATTCTTTTCTCTTGAGATTTGCATAACAAAAGTATTGCAATGGCTTCAGTTTACTCGACCGAACACAACATTCGAACTCTTTAACTTTCTTTCAGAAGTCTCATTCTTGTTAGATTTTGCTCCGCCAAGTCTGCCGACTCTAGACTCTACTGTTTTCAGAATTTGCATCCTTTTGGTAGCTGAGGATTTTATCTGCGAAGTCTACGGTTTTCAAAAGACTTCGCAGACTTCAGGTGTCAAAAAGAATACGCGTGGATTTTCACGATAAAGTTGCGACGGCCTAAGGTTATCGTAGCTGTGGTCAAGATTTTATGCTGGAGTCGTAAATTTTGGTAGCTATGCGTTGCTAGGGGGCATATTCCTATCATGCATTGCGTGAGATGAGATCCGCCATCTTTTGCGGAATCGTCTATTGAAGCTATTCAATTCAAAGACACAGGTCACTGAATTTTACATCCTCTTTGTTAATGGTTTGGAACGAAAACTCGAAAACCATACCCCGCTGGTGGGGGAGATGGGTCCTACTAGTGGGGACTTAGAGGGGGCTGCTAGCTACTTTCCCTACAACTTTGTACGTTGAAAGATGCCCTGTCAAAGAATCCCTCCGCGCCACTCGAGAAGATTGGGAACCCTAAGGAAGCCCCTACCTTATGTACTACTGGGTGCTTCATAAATGGGCCGAAAACATATCGATTTCTCCCTAACAACGTCGCTTGAACGTTTATTCCGCGGTATATTCTTTTCTTCAATCCCCCTCCCGCCCCGCATCGTTACGCAGATGGCACCGCAGAATTGGACGTTGGGTTCTGCTTTCTGCTGGAGACGATTTTAGATTGAGATTTGACATGGAAGAAAAGGATGATAAAGGTTAAACCAAACTTTTAAAATCTCTAGTCCTATCCGTTAACCATCTCCCACTGCTGAGATAAACAAGGCCGTACATAGCGGGGGGGCAAGGGGGCAGTTGCGCCCCCCAGAAATTTTCAAACTTAAGTTTTTTTATTGGACAATGTATAAGTTTCATGTAGCTGAATTTTGACATTTGTTGCATTTATGACTGGTATGAAGCAATTCAGCTAAATTCTTTACATACCTTCGTTATTTCATACTTCTAAATATTACGGTAACAGTTTTGTTGCTTAAAGATTCGCTAAAGATCACTTTTCAGTGCCTTACCGGAGATACGTCGTGCCTTTGGTGAATCAAGGCTCTTGAAGCCCTATAAATCTACTATCTGACATTGCAAACCTAGTGCGTGTGAAACACCAGTTTAAAAATGTTGGTACAGTGAATAACAACGCTGGTAGGTCCTTATTGCAATACTTTCTCGAGCACAGAAGCTGAACAACTGTGCATGTTACATCATCTAAATTCTAAAATAATGTATATGATATAAAACTATGAGTTTTTCAAGTAAATGTGACGGAGGACTTAGCACAAGGAATGCTATGAACGGTATCTTAAATACCATACCCACTATAGCTTTTTGAAGGTTGAAATCAAAGGTCTTTATGAACTTACTATTTTGATGAACATTCGCTACAACTTAGACGAATGAGTATTCAAGAAGTATTTGCAATGATCCATGGCAACTTTGGTTTGCATGAATTATCCTATGTTTCATTGCATCTGAAGAATAACTGTCCAGAGCAAGTATTTTGAAACATGGAAAGCGAAAACATGCCTATCTGCTCAATACTGTTCTTGCAGTTGGAGGCCCTATTTTGTGGAGCCCCTTATAAGATGTCTTAAAAGAAACCACCATCGGCTAAGCCTCTGGACTTCTAGAACTGCTAAGCATGGTATTAATGACACATTCGTTCTTAAACAAGATTTCAACGGTATTTTCCAGTGGTTCAAAGGGTGCAATCTCAATTTTTTTCGGGGGCCAGGCCCCCGGACCTCATCTTATTTATTTAACATTCTTCAAAGTTGGTTATTTACAATAGCTACAATCATATCAATACAAAGCAACTAATTCAAACCAACCACAAACTAAATAATTACATAATATAAAGTATAATATAATATCCTATTTACAACATACTTTGCAGCTGCAGTTTGCCCCCTTCCATGTTTTTATTTTCTTTTTGAAAGCTGCCACATTTTCACATAATTTTATATCGTCACTTAGGGCATTCCAAAGAATGCTCCCTCTGAAGGTCACAGAGTTTAGTCCAAAGGTATGGGTTTTTATTTGAGGCAATTTTACCATATTTTTGATCCTCAGATTGTATTCAACTTGTTTTTCGCTGAAAAAATCCCAAAGGTAGGATGGATTCAGCGAATTCAGAGTTTTGAATACCTCTACCATTAGTTTTTGAAGATTTTTTATATGAATTGTTGTATCTGCCTCTCTCATTAGACACATGTCAAACGATGCATCATAATCCTTATGGAGCACCCGGAGTGCACGTTTGTGTGTTCTATTTATCTCTTTGTTTGCAACTTTGGAAGAAAACATCCAAATTAATGGGCAATAATTGAAGTTGGCCAACACTGTTGTATTACATAAGAGTTTAGCCTGTGTATCATCAAGATAATGCCTGAGTCTTGAGAAGGCGCTCACTTTTTTGTTTACTTTTCCACACAGTTCTAGGATATGCTTGTCAAACTTCATTTTAGAATCAATCGTTACTCCTAAGAGTTTGACTTGTAGGCATTGATTGATGATCTGATCATCAATACTTAGACACATTTGCTGGTCATTGTTTAGTCCAAGGAACATGAGCTGGAATTTTTCAGGGTTTGCTACCATTCCGTTTTCGGTAAACCATTGTAAAATTGAGCTCAGGTCATTTTCCAAGTAATGTATCACTTCTTCAAGGGTCTTACTCCTTGCATAGATTGTATTATCATCTGCAAAGTTGCAGATTTCTGATTGCAAGTCAATTAGGAACAGGTCATTGATAAAAATGTTGAATAGCATCGGTCCAAGGACGGATCCTTGCGGTACTCCTATCTTGATTTTACCAAGTGAACTGTAGGAAGAGCCCACTTTAACTCTTTGGCTACGGCCTGTCAAGTAGCTATACATAAATTTGAGGCTGTTCCTGTCGAATCCATAGGCCTCCACTTTGGCTATCAACAAATCGTGCAGGATGCAATCATAGGCCTTGGAGAGATCCATTAATACGGTACCAACAATCCCCCGAGGCATCGAGGCATTTTCGCCATGATTCGATTACTCCAAGCAGTGCATCTTGCGTACTATACCCTTTTCTGAATGCTGATAAGAGATTTGATAATTTATTCTCAAGAAAGAGGCTTATTTGGGAACCAATCAACCTTTCAAAGATTTTTGATATTGCTGGTAGCACACTGATTGGTCTATAATTTGATCTCTCTGTTTGCACTCCTCTCTTATAGCCCGCAGAAACATCGGCTACCTTCAGGTTGTCAGGAAAGCTGCAATTATGAATTGCTGCATTCATACAGTCTGTTAAGTACGGGACTAAAGCAGCAGCAATTTTCTTCCCTCTTTAACCCACTTCACCATGAGTGCTGTAGCATCCACTGCCCCCCTGCTGAAAATCTCCTGCGTACGGCCTTGGAGATAAACTACGGTATTCAAATTTAGGTTGGCGAAACCAATACCCCGTTTACACGGAGCAAAAATACGGGATCGCGATCCAGATCGCAATCCCGATCCTGAATAAAAGTTGCCGTGTAAACACTTGATCGCGATCGCGATCCCCTAAAATTCGATCTCACTTCAGAGGTGGATCGCGATCCGGATCGCAATCCCGATCCTGAAAAAATGTGCCGTGTAAACGCTTCTCGGATCGCGATCCCAATCGAAATCCTTTAAGCATGCGCAGTAAATACAAGCGCTATTGTCTTGGTAGTGTTTCTAGGTTCCGTAACTATGCACAATACGCATGTGCAAGTGGATCGCAATCCTGATCCGTTTTCGTTTAACGCCCGTGTAAACGCAACTCGAATCGCGATCTCGATCCTTGTGGGATCGCGATCCCATATTTTTTGTTCCGTGTAAACAGAGTACAAGAGACTGAAACCAAAAATCAAAGATTTATTTGAATCCAACTGAAATATGATACGATATGTATTTCTCACTCTTTACTGATGTGCTGTTAGAATCACTTTTAGCAGTGAAACCATAAGCGTTAGGACACCAAGTGTGTAGCAGTTTGAAATTTATGTCAGAAGTGAGCCACCATAATTTATTGTATTTTTGAGTTTTGCACTTATTTATACTTGGCATACAACCACATTACAAAACAGTGAAAGGTGGTTGTATACCAAGTAAAAATGAGTTCAAAACACAAAATACAATAAATTAAGGTGGCTCACTTCTGATATAAATTTCAAGCTGCTACACACTGGGTGTCCTAACGCTCATGGTGAAACTTGACACAAAATGGGGGTCAGTACACGTTTTTTTTATAAGAAACTGGGTTATAAGAAACTAGTACTAAGATGGCCAAAATTTTAAGAAACTCTAGTACTATGTCTGACATGTACAAAGAAACTTTTCAAAGTTAAAAGCATGAATTTTATAGCAAATGGATCGTTGAACCTTTATCATTGGGCAATGTTATCTAACCATTTGTGTTTTCAACATAACAGAACACTGTTTATTCCTATGTGATGTTTTAAACATCAAGAAACATATCTGCAGCAGTGTTAGCGACCACATTGACAATTCATGCATTCAAAAAATAAGAAACCAATTAAGAAACTTTAAGTACTAAAATGGACAATATTTCATGTTAAATTAAGAAACTTCTAGTACTATGGCCTGATCCTAGTTTCTTATAAAAAAAAAAACGTGTAGCCCACATGAGAATACAAAATCTAGGCCTTTTATATCATATGCATCAATGTTGATGAAATCAAAATTTATAGTGGGTCCTGGAATTTGTGTAGTGGAAAAGAGGCGGGTCAAAACATAACAGAAACGTACGAATGACATTGTTGGGGATAAGTCGTTAGGTTTTACGGCCCCAAATGAATTTTGAGGCTTCAGCAACTATTCAGCATTGCAGACAAAGGAAAGGATGAAGCGCTATTCTCTTGGCCTCCATTTCAATCAAGTCATTTTACTTCCGTCTTCCGTCTTCCGTCCGTCTTCCTGGAAGTGCCCAAAGTCCATCTTTCACTTTTCGTTCAAATGGTCCTGTAAATTTCGAGTGAGTAATATTGTTACGATCTTTTTATTCATTTTATGATATGTCTTTAATCAATAATCGATACAGCAAATGATATTCTTATTAATGGTCTTTCCGGGATAATACTTGTTCGAGTTTAGTGTCTTGAAAAAACTTGTTCGGACTATAATCAAATCATTATCAAATAAGTGTCAGTTTCATCAGGATGCAGCTTTAGCCATTTTAGGCCCTACACTACGTAGGCACTCGTCAGCACATATCGCACGAAAAATCCATAAGGATTCCTTGGCAATTTACAAGGAACAGTGCTGAGGTCATCATAACAAATGGACATTCTCCAAGTCTCTCTCTCTCTCTCTTCAGCAGAAGCCTTAAGATGTACAGTGTGAGATCGAGGGAGATGGAAGGAGAGCGAGGTTATAAAATGTTAATCGCCCCTTTTCGCTTAAAAAAGAACCCAAATCGATCAGTTTTATAATCGATATGATCATAATCGATATCTGGGTACTCTTCGTAGATTGTTTGAATGGAAGCTCTAAGACCACTCAGTAGAACCTTGCCCATAGAAACGTATAAAAATTATTGCTTGATGGACACTCTTCAGCAGAATAGCTAACAGGTCTATTACCTCCGTTCATAGTTCCAAATCTCTGATATACGTAGATTTCAAGATATAGCATTTTCAGCCACAGCACTATGGCAAAACGCCATCCCGAGGAGTATGGCATTGCATACTACATAACAAAACTCAAACTAAAGTGCTTCTTAACACAGGGACGTAAGAAGCATCTCAAATTTGGCGGCACAACATCCAAGGGCACTTTTTTCCTGAAGAAAAGGGGGCATTTTTTGAAAATAAAAAGGGCATCATTTTGTTTATTGCAAAATATTGGGGGCACATGCCCCCAGTACCCCCCTGGTTTCTACGTCTATGTCTTAATACCACAGTAAAGACATTCAATTGACACTGCACTAAACATTCTATTCGGCCAGTTTTACAGACGCATAAAACATGGATTTGTACCTGAAAAGAAATGCAAACATCAAATCTGGAAGGTTTACTTTGTAGAAGTACATATATGCCTTATACATTTCAAAAATCAGGCAGCCAGAGCACCAATTTTTCAGCAGTCAGCAGTTCCAAGGTATCAAATGTCCATGTGAAAGATCTTTGAATTAAAACATGGGCCCTGCACGATATATCTGTGATTCAAATCCAGATCATCAAGGGCGAAAAGGGGAAAAAGAATCATAGGGATGTGGGAGGGGGATTTCTTGCATTGCAAAGATTTTGGTTAGCTCCTATTTGATGTGATGTTTGTCAACAAAAAAATGACAGAACAGGGAAAGGGAAAATGCATGTGCTCAAGTAATCATGATTGCCCAAAAAGGGGCATCTTGCTGCAAGTAAAAATTTGATTTTTCTCTTCAGATAAACCATCCTTAGGACTTCAGTGAACTGTTTGTATTATTATGACTTCATTCAATCGTTCTGATTTTCCATTATATCTCCAACAGAAAATGGCACCAAAAGTCAACAGTGAAAATGGGTGGCAAGATTCAAAGCCAAATGTTCATGCGAGAATATCACATTTGTTGCAGAATGATTTCATGAGTGACTTCACGTTTGTATCAGAAGGTGTCCAATTCCCAGTTCATAAATTCGTCCTTGCTGCTACAAGTTCTGTTTTCTACCCAATGTTTTATGGACCAATGGCTGAACAGAAACAAGAGCTCGATCTTAGTAGTTTTGGAAATGCTGAGTGTATCTCACAATTTTTGAAGTTTGTTTACACAGATAAAGCCTCGTTGAACTGGAGGAATGTCTTTCAGTTGCTGAATCTAGCAAAATGTTATTTAATTTCATCCTTGCAGAAAAAGTGCACAGAATTCATTAAACAATCTGTGACAACAGATAATGTTTTGAGTTCTCTTCAGCATTCACTGTTTTTTGATGCAAATGCTGCTGTTAACAAGTGCCTTGAAATCATTAGAAAAAATGCATCTCATATTGTACAGCAAGATTCATTCTTGGCTTTGAATTTGGCATCACTCAAGGCCATTTTGCAGCTAGATACCTTAGACATCGAAGAGAAAGACTTGATTCTGGCCGTTAATAGATGGTGTGAGAGCAAGTTAATCAAGGAGGGAAAAGAAGTATCACCTGAACTGAAAAGAAAAGTACTTGGTGATGCAGTATATCTCATTCGATTTCTAAGTATGGATTTGAAAGATTTTGAAGAGCATTATTCCAACTCAGGATTATTAACCCCTGAGCAAGTAGCTGATATACTTCATTATATTAGTTTGGATGGGCAGGATCTGCAAGAAACTCTCGTGGATAAGATAGGTTTCTGCACAAAGCCAAGGAAAAGAGGGAAAGAAATTGTTGTTAATCGTATCTTACCCCTTGAAATTATTTGTAAATCCTGGCAAGATAGTCATCAGATACCAAATACAATTGGTTTTACTGTCAACAAGAGAGCATACCTAAAAGGAATTTCATTATTTTCGAAAATTCGTCCAGGTTCAGAGATGACAATAACAACCCATGCAGGCACCTTTAAGCCAACTTACACAATGAAACAAGAAGCAGAAACAGAAGAAGATTTAAGACCATTACCTGAATCATTCCGTGTATCGTTTAAAAAACCAATTGAGATACTGGCAAATCAGAAAGTCAATGTTTGTGTTGTCATGGATGGAAAGTCACAATATATTGAGGGTGATGAAAAAGAAACATTTGAAAATGATGGCTTTCAATGTCAATTCTTCGCTGCTTCAAACTCAGATTGCAGAACAAATGTCAACCAGGGGCAATTCCCAGCATTCATTTTTGAAGTGTGATGCTGTTTAAGTGTGATGCAGTTCCTTATTAGTGTTGTGTTTGTAAGGGTGTTACTTTATCCGAGTAGGAGTTTAGGTTTCGATCATACGAGTACTGCCACAGAATGAGGCCCCTGCCTGAAAACCTACGCTAAATAACCTACGACTACAAAGACGGGCGAGGGACGGGGGTGAGCTCTCCTACATGTTTTGCTGTGTTTTTTTTCTTGTTCCGTCCCGCATTGCTCAGGTAGATTACAGGGATAAACAAAGCACGGTAATTTTTTTTCGTTTTACACCTAAACGCTCCGTGAAACGCTCCGCGAAACGCTCCAATGTCTTTGACTAGCAATCTGCCTTAGCTTTCTTGTTTCGCTTTCTGTTTAGCGTAACTTGTCTTCATTTTGTCCTTTTGTTCTTTGTTTTGTTTATTGAAAATTCATTTGAGTTGTAAGTGCCATCCACAGTGAAGACCCGGGGACTTAGGGCCTGATTACATGGGAGTTTTCAGCATAGGGCTGAGATTTCAGCCCGTCTACCCGAGGTGAAACTCCATCTCTTCTCTCTGGTCAAAGGCTCATAAGATTGCATTTCCGATTACATGTGATATTTTCAGCCCTGGGTTGAAACTCACCATAGGGCTGAAATCTCAGCCCGCCTTGCTCTACCCGGGATGAAACTTTAATCCTTATTGTCACACCTAATTATCGGTTAATCCCTATTGTTTTACATCGGATGCACTGACGTAATCAAAATATTGGAGTGCCTTCACAATTGAAAATGTGATTTCACACGTGGCAGCAGATTCCAGCCCTGGGTTCAAACCTCCCATGTAATCGAAAATATTTTCACCTCGGGCAGGCGGGATGAAATCCCAGCCCTATGGTGAAAACTCTCATATAATCAGGCCCTTAATGTCTTCTTCACTATGGATGGACTGGTACAGTGAAATGTAAGTGTAAATATTGTAGTTTTTAATCTTCATAGATAAAATGCTGTGGAATAAACCCGGGGGGGTACTTCACTATGGGTAAGACGGGGATGTGCGCCAGTTTTGGGTAGTTTTTGGCCTGAAAATTCTGGGATTGGGGTATCCTTTTACTGGAAAATTTCTGTGATTGGGGTATACTTTCACTCGGAATTTTCTGGGATTGGGGGTTACTCAAAATTCTGTAATGGGTGTTGAATGAAAGTACAACTGGATAAATTTTCAAGAAACACGTTGTCAGTTTCAGGTGAACTGATTTCAAGTATTTTTGTGTTGAAAAACGTCCTCAGATCATAACCTCGTTCCAATGGCCACTTGGAACCAAAATAATCGTTCCCAGCCCTCAATCCCTAATTCCTTTTGACGTCAAATTGCTTTTGTTACTTCTTCGATTGGGTATCAATATCTGACATATATTCTGGGATTGGGTATCAATATCGGACCAAATTTCTGGGATTGGGTCGTAACAGAAATCCTTGCGGCGCACACCCCCGTATGAATCCACAGTGAAGTACCCCCCCCCCCGGGGGAATAAATGACAGGTGTTGATATCCATCTTTCTTGTCAAGTTTGTTTCATGTCATTTTTGGTATGTAGCTTAATCTTGAACATTACAAATTTATTTACGAAAGACTACTTTACAATGTACCAGATGTTTCAAATGATGCACTGGCGTTTGTGAAACTGTGGGGGGGGGGGTAAAAGGGGGTACTGAAATACAAAAATACGCCTGCTCTTAATGAATAAATACCAAAATCCGCTAACCTTTTCGACAAAATATGGAAATCCGTCCAGTTAATGTGCCAGTGGCCAGTGATACCATTAGTCACTTCGAGTGGAAACTCTCGGCTTGCTTTGACACGTTGAAAAGTAAAAAAATATCCCCCCAGTCACTTTACAATCCCAACAGGACAGAAAGAATCCGAAAGTCCATTGAAGAGTCTTAGTTAAGTCCGAAATACGTGATCCACCAAGAAAACTAAATAGGAAAATCCGTTCTGTCAAACTGATGAATACAAAATCCGCTTCCAGTAATAAACGAAATAGGCCGATCCACCAAGCCTTTCAACCCCCCCCCCCTTCCCCCTAACAAAACTGTACAATCATGAATTTTCAACTGATACACAAAATCTGCATACGTTGTCTCTGAAACCCATGTCAAGTGGCCATACATCCTGGAAATCATCTTTTTATCTGTTGGAGCATGTACCCACATCACAGTTTTCTTGAAACGAAGTTCTTTACCGGGTGCGCCAAAATGAATCATGCACTTTTGAGACGCCATAATAAATCGTATACTTGATGGATTTTGCAGATTTGATGAGTAATCTTTAGCTAAGATCTCCTCAGTTAGATTCTAGTATTGCTTGTGTTCAATTTTTAGTCTTCTACTTATGGAGCTGCAAGCGATTTTCTTATTTTGTCGAGTTCGAAAACAAGGAAAACGATACAAAGGTTGATCAAATTTCCGAAAGACCCAATATGAATGGAAAAAGAGAGAACGTTTTCATGGTAATTGGGGGATTTAGAAATTGATCAATACTTGCCAAAGTCAAAACGTCAAACTTCGTAAGGCCAACCGGTGAGAACTTTTTTTTCTACAATGTAAAAATTTTACAAAAACGAGGTACCAAAGACTACACTTACAAACTACTGGACTACATAACAAGGACGACGACCCCGGGAAGCAAGAACCTATGACTATCACAAAGGGTCATTACATAAAACATTAAACTAAACTTACTGGCGAATGCATACAAAGGTGAGAACTTCGAAAGGCCAAAGGTCAAAATGTCGAAATTCGTAAGGAGAAAAGGTCAAAACTTCGAAAGGTCAGAGGTCAAAAACGTCAAACGTCCTAAGGCCAAATGGCTAAACGCCTAGTTTGCACATGGATGCAACTTTGAGCTTCTCGAAATTAATATGTTTGCTATCAAAGCATTATTACCAAGAAACGAAGAACCGATGCTGCATATAGGAACCTATGAAAATAAGGGGCTAAAGGCTGTATTTCCTAAATGGTAACCTGCTTGTAGGGTAGAAACCGTTTACATTTTCTGCCCCGGAATGAATTCTGAGGAAGTTTCAGCAACTATTCAGCATTAAGGAAAGGAGGAAGCATCACGGAAGCGTTGTACGCTTGGCCTTATTTTCAATCAAGTCATTTTACTTCCTTCTTCCTGGATTAAATCGAAACCAATCGCTTTCGTTGAAGTTCACAGAGTGGTCGCGTAAATTTCGAGTGAGAGTTATTGTGGCGATCTTTTTACTCGTTGTTATGGTATACCTGTAATCAATGATCAATACAGTAAAAATATTTTTGTTCATGGTCCTCCCTGGATAATACTTGTTCGTGTCCAGTGTCTTGGCAAACCTTATTTTTGGACTATCATTACCAAGATGCGGAATTAGGCCCTACGTAGTCCCTTGATCGGCAGCATCGCCGAACTGTACGATAATCATAGGTTTCCTCAAAAATTTATAAGAACACTGTTGAGATCGTCGTAACAAAGTAACTTCACCCTGAATAACGTCTGTGCAGTTAGTCTAGGGGTTATTCAGTAAAACTGAGGCTGTTCAGCGAGATAGTGGGATAACATCTTGTCGATAGAGGGATTACCGCAGTAAAGGAGGGGTTATTCAGTAGTTTGCGAGGGTAACATTGTGTCGTTAGAGGGATACATCAATTATTTTATTGTTTTTAAGTTTCTCAAAGGGATAGCCAATAATGCGATAGAAGGATTAAGAATTCCTAAAGACAATCCCCAAGCTAAAAAATTCATCCCTGTACCTTACTGCAAGTTATTCCTCGATGTAACTGAATAACCCTGAAGTAGCTGACATAATCCCCCTATCGACATGATGTTATGCATGCAAAATACTGAATAACCCTTCCTATACTGATTGTGACGGACGTAGGACTACTTAGCTTTTCTTTATTCTTAGAACATTAGGTAACCTTTCCTTCTAGAATTTACTTATATTTGGTTTCTATGGACACTATGACGTTTGAAGGTACTTTCTAATTTTATTATGTATGTTATCAGTTAGGCTTTGAATGGGGTATTAGTGATATTGTGTTTGCACGTAGGGTTTGTTGTTATCGTCACGGGATTGAGATTCCTTAGTAGATTTTCCTTTTGTTGTTTATTTAGGGTAGTGAGGTAATGGGACTATTTTTGGTATGACTTTTAGTATTTAAGAAGTGATTTCATTTGATTTGGTTAGTTGGGTTAAGGCGAGCGAGAGTAGGCCGTTGCTCGCTTACGCTTAGTAAGAGAGTTTATTGAAGTATAGAAGTTCTCAAAAGTTCGTTGTTTGTGGTTTGTGTGCCTTAGCCCTCTGCTATCCTGTCACATATGGTGTCAGACGAAGTGGGATTTTAGAACGCTTGCTGAAGACTGTTGAGTCAGTAAGTAAGCCTCACGAAAGAAGAAACAGACGAGCTGAGTGATGGGTGGTGGAAGAAAAACAACGCAAACCGGTGAGGGTGCAGAGTCGAGTGACGCAGAAGGAACGCAAGGAACACAAGCGCAAGGGAGCGAGTTCACACAGTTCATGAAATGGATGATGGAGAGAGACGACAGACGAAGAGAGGAGGACAGGATTCGAGACGAAACGATGATGAAGATGGTAGAAGCGATCAGCAGGCAGCAAAATGAGACAACACAGGATATGCGGACTGCAGAGCAGATTAGAGAAGAGGCCAGGCGAGAAGAGCTGAGAATCGCCAGGGAGAGACAAGAAAGGGAACACGACATGTGGGAAGAGAGGCTGAGAAGTGAACGAGAAGACCGCGAGATGTGGAGAAAACAGTTTGAAGGTGAGCGAGTGCGAAAATCTGGTGCATTTGGTAGTTATGGATCAGAGGATGATGGCAGCACGATGAGATATATGGGACAACCAAAACTCCAGAGGCTCTCCGAATCAGATGACATCGAACACTTTCTGACCACATTCGAGCGACTGGCACAAGCATACAGTTGGCCTCCAGACATATGGGTTTTGAATTTGGCGCCACTTCTCACAGGGAAAGCACAGTCAGCCTACGCCAGTATGGACAAGGAAAGAGCAAGGGAATATCAGCCCGTGAAAGAAGCCATCCTGAAAAGATATGACATAAACGAAGAGACGTACCGACAACGATTCCGCAAGACTGTCAAGAAAGAAGAAGAAAGCTATGCTGAACTCGGCGTTCGACTAACCGATATGTTTAACAAGTGGACTGGAGCAGACAAGGAAACGAGAACAAAGAAGGAGATTTCAGAGATTATTGTAATGGAACAGTTGACCGAGTGTATGCCAACTGGATTGCGAATTTGGCTAAAGGAGCGAAAGCCAAAGACGATAGAAGAGGTAGGGGAGATGGCAGATGATTACGTGGAGCGAGGAAGTGTACGAAAGAAGAACCAAAGGGTGTTACAAATGTCATCAGCCGGGCCATATTGCAGCAAAGTGCTGGAGCAACGACGAACAGGAGGTCCAGCAGCCAGTACAACGACCAGTGACCAGAACAGGAGAGGGACGATGGAAACCAAGTCCACCACCACCGCAACCAAGATGTTTCAAATGCAACGAATTAGGCCACATTGCGTTGAGATGCCCTGAGAACAAAGAAAGTCAAGAGATGGGACAAGAAAAGACTTATTTTTCAGGGCACGCTGAAGCACTGAATGGCAATAAACCAGTGGAATATTGTGCACAAGGAAAAGTAGAAGGACAGTTGACAGAGTTATTGCTGGACACAGGATGCTCGAAGACAATGATAAATATTAATTTGGTACCAGCTGAGAAGATCGATAAAGGGAAGATGATATCAATGCAGTGTGCGCATGGTGACATGAAGCAGTACCCAACCGCAGTCTTAGACATTGAGATCAATGACAAGAAATACAAGGTCGATGCAGCAGTCGTCGATGGCTTACCAAGACCTGTTTTGCTGGGCAGAGATGTTAAAGATTTGGTAGCAATGATCATGAAAGAGGACGAGAAGAGGACAAGGTTTACGTTTGCTGTTTTGACTAGAAAACAAAGATTTAAAAAGGAGAAAGAAGAAGCGATAGATTTGGTTAAAGAAATGGTATCTGAAGTGAAACCAAAACAGCCTGGGGGAATATTCAGTTTCGAAGACGATGCTTTTGTTGGTGAAGGGAAACATAGGAAGTGGAGACGCCAGAAGAAAGTATTGGCGAAACAATGGAAAGAGAAGGTACCTTCAGAAAGGGTAGCTGATGGTATGAACGATGCATCTGATGTAGAAGGAAGTGCAAAAACAGAACTCTATGACACTTTCAAATAATTTTTAAGGCATTTGTAGAACATTCTTAGTAAAAGTCGAAAAATAATGAATTAATTTTCGTCTTTTGCAGAAGGGAAGGGATGTGTGACGGACGTAGGACTACTTAGCTTTTCTTTATTCTTAGAACATTAGGTAACCTTTCCTTCTAGAATTTACTTATATTTGGTTTCTATGGACACTATGACGTTTGAAGGTACTTTCTAATTTTATTATGTATGTTATCAGTTAGGCTTTGAATGGGGTATTAGTGATATTGTGTTTGCACGTAGGGTTTGTTGTTATCGTCACGGGATTGAGATTCCTTAGTAGATTTTCCTTTTGTTGTTTATTTAGGGTAGTGAGGTAATGGGACTATTTTTGGTATGACTTTTAGTATTTAAGAAGTGATTTCATTTGATTTGGTTAGTTGGGTTAAGGCGAGCGAGAGCAGGCCGTTGCTCGCTTACGCTTAGTAAGAGAGTTTATTGAAGTATAGAAGTTCTCAAAAGTTCGTTGTTTGTGGTTTGTGTGCCTTAGCCCTCTGCTATCCTGTCACACTGATGTTTGGATCGTTCACAGCGATCCAAAGGATCATTACGATGATATCGAAACCAGATTTTGGATGTAACTATTCCTTGGACTTTATTTTAGCTGTTTGAATCATTTTGATTCTCTGTTGTCTCTTCAACAGCAAATGGCAGAAAAAAGCAGCGGTGAAAATGGGTGGCAAGACTTGAAGCCAAGCGTGCATGCAAGAATATCACATTTGTTGCAGAATGATTTCATGAGTGACTTCACCCTTGTATCAGGCGATGTCAAACTTCCAGTACATAAATTTGTTCTTGCCTCTACAAGTTCAGTTTTCTACCTGACATTTTATGGGCCAATGGCTTCAAAGGAGCATGAGCTTGATCTGACCATTTTTGGGAATGCTGAGTGTATCTCACAATTTTTTCATCGATAAATTATTGATCTTTTCACCGAAAATCATCATGTGACACTTATCGCCATTTGGCTTCATGTAGCAATTCTGAAACCACTCTAAAAGGATTACGTTTTCGCTTTCGAATTCATTGACTACGTTTTCATGACTGCCATCGCAGACATAGATAGTTGTATCATCAGCATAATTGCATATTTTACAATCTGTCACAAACATAAACAGGTCATTCAGGTAGATATTAAACAAGAGAGGCCCCAGCACTGATCCCTGCGGTACGTCTACACTAGTCTCTATCCACTAGCCAAAAGACCCATTCACCTTTACTCTCAGCTTTTGCCCATTCAAATGGCAGTGGATAAGCAGCAATGCTCCTCTGCTAAAGCCATATGCTTCTAATTTTGCTATTAGCAGATCATCATTCAAGCAGTCAAAGGCCTTGGAAAGGTCCATTAACACGGCCCTAGCAGTGTTACCACTGTCCAATGCCTTTCTGCAGTCTTCTATGAAACGAAGAAGAGTAAGCTGTGTGCTTTTATTCTCACGAAAACCGCACAGCAATGAATTGAGGAAGCAGCGGGTAAAGGCTTTGATTTGAGATTCCAGTAGTCACTCATAGATTTGGATGCAGAAGGCAAAGATGTTATTGGTCTATAATGTTTCTTAAGCCCTGGCAAAACTACTGGACATTTGCGCTGAACATTGACTGGACATTGCTCACCGTGTCCAGTGTGTGAACACATGAAAATTTTTTGGGGGTGGCGAAGCGACTAAACATTGTCCAGTGAACATTTTCTCTGCGATAAAGTGCGGGCGATTTTTGGGGTCTGGACTTTTGTTTTAGGAGCCCGGGGTAAACGGATCACAGGATGCCAAGGGGATGAAAACATAAAATCTGCCGCCAAAATTGTGACATCAAAAATCATCGACTTTAAGAGAAACGTTGAAGATCGATTAGGCCTGCTGCTTGTCCCATCAATATCATCGTATCCTCGTTCTCTGCGATCGCTCTGGTCATCAGAACTGCCATTTCTTTTCGTAGTTTGTAGTTTATGCTGTAATATTTTCGTGTAAATGTTAAATGTTTCATGTTAATTGTTAAAGCCACAGGGTTGCAATGTATTCTCATTCTCCTTGTGGTATCGTCTTGTAACCATGTTCTGTTATTGTAAGATTTTAAATTGATGTATAAAAAAAAGAACTGCCATTGATCTTGTCAGAGGAATCCTCGTTACTGCCTGAATACCTTTCCCTGCTGTTCATAGAACTAATTGATGCTGATGACTCCATTTCTTCCCTGTCATGACAAAACTCTCCTTTCTTGCATTTGTAATGAGCTTGCGCAAACTGGACAATGTTCAGTGGGGTGGCAAAACGACTGAACATTTTCTTCAAACAAAAGAAATTTAATCTTGTCCACTGAACATTTTTGACTGCCTTCAAAATCGACTGAGCAGCTCTCAACATCGCTGAACACGACTGAACAAGATATGACAAGGTCGCAAAACGACGCAACATTTTGCACTGGACATGTGTCCATTGCATCTTCAGTGCAAATGTCCAGTCGTTTTGCCAGGGCTTTAAAGGCATTGAGTCCATATAAATACCACTCTCATGACCAATATCAACTTCTTTTCAATAATAAAACTAAGGTTTTCGATTAATCCCCACAGAAATTAAACCAAAGAAATTCCTGAGGATAATGCGTGGCTTAAGATGTCTTTGGTCTCCACTGCTAATGACTTTAGCACCATTGTGTTGTAACAAAGGGCCGTCAGCGGTTTGTCAGCAAAATTTCAAGACAGCGTTAACGTTGAGTTATTTATATGGACTCAATTCCTTTAATGAAATTGTCATCCTTTTTGTAAAGTGATGAGATGTCTCCTGCTTTCAAAGTTTCTGGAAAGTCACTTTGCGAGATATTTGTATTGAAATGGCCTTGAAGAACTGGTGCAAAAATATCAGAATTTTCTTTCACGACCTTCGCAGGTACGCATCCTACTGGAGATGATGTCCTGTGGTTTAATTTTCTAATTTGACAAAGGACCTCTTCAACAGAAAATTTCAAAAACTGAAACGACCTCTGAGCATATAAAACACTCTTTAATCTTCTTAATGCTTGGATGGTTTTTATATTTTTCAACAGCTTTATCTATTGGGTCTTCTATACCTATTGTGGATGATAGATGGGCACCGGTGTGTCAGTGATCTCTAGATCTTGCTGCGTGATATTGGCAAAATAGTCCTTGAAAATTTTTGCAATTTTGAGATCATCGGTAACCATTTCACGTTTTCCATTGGTGTGATAGATTGAGAAAGTTGTACCTTGTCTGTGAAACTGGTTTGACATAAACAAATATGTTCTCATCAAAAAAAGCCTATAAAGTTCATTTTTTATTGGCTGTTAGAATTTGGACCTCCTCCCTTGCTATTTGTCCACTTAGAATTGGATGTAGGGTTAATAATAACATTGCTAAACAAATAGAAGAGTTTAAAATCTCTTGATGATGGCTCCTTTCATGATTCTTTGACAAAAATTTCCAAAAAACGAACCATAACTTCAAAATAAGGACCAAATTCAGCCTAGCTGTCACAAATAGGTACGTTCTTCTACGCGGGGAATTACTGTAACGATATTGATAAGTTCAAGCTTTAACTGTCACCCATTCGCCTAGATGTTCTGTGGCAGATATTCCAACAATAAAATAGGCCGTACTCATAATCGTGCGTTGAGAACACCCCAGAATGATTACGACTCTCCCTTTGATACATTTTTCAAGAAAAGTAAGGAAAGACTCACAAATCGATTTTGGTACGCCAAGCGTCAATCTGACGTTTGGAATTCAACTCCCTCCCCCATCTTCTAAGCTTCAGGTCAACTGTTCGCCAAATTGTCGATAAATATTAGTTTTTTTACGGCTTAGCGTTCTCTCAGTTTCTTCTTCAGAATAAGGACATAGCCTAGGCCTATCTAGGGTCACATCGTGATTCATGACTCAGTTTTTTCATTTTTCAAGCAGCAATTGCTGTTGCTTTATGATTAGAATGTGGGAAAAGGAAGAGATGGTAATAGTTTTTAGCTTGGGCCTACTCAATTTTTATGAAATTTTCGATCTTTTTCTGAACGTCATGGGTTGAAACCCCTCCCCCCATACGTCAGATTGACGTTTGGCGCACCAAAATCAATTTGTGAGTCTTCCCTAACACTGTCACAATCCACATAAGAAATCTTCAAAAATTGATGCAATGAATGTATAAGCCATGAGCCATTTATATCTACCATGCATTTCGCATCATCTGGAAAGGAGAGAGATTTGTGATCTCAGAACTAAGCATCTGTGCAAATTCCCGATTACAAGAACGATAACATCTGGCATTGAGTCACTATCAATCTGAGGGAGCCTGCTGTTGAACAATCTCAAAGATGCAATAAAGGAGCTCCCACGGGGGGGGGGGGTTCTTCCATAGTAAAGGTACCTGAGGATGTGCCGCTCGCAAGGGTATACTTTTTCGGATTTGTAGTCTAGCCAAGGGTATACTTTTTGCAACTTTAGGCAGGACAAGGGTCTGCTTTTGGCAATCTTGATCTAAGGAAGGTCAAATTTCTGTGATTCCTGTATAGAAGCCCAAAATTTTAGTGATTTTGGTCTAGAGAAGCCGAAAATTTGGCAATTTTATGCTAGAAAACGCCAAATCAAAGCACTTTTGATGTAGAATTAAGTCTAGCCATAAGCCAAGGGTATCATTTTCACGAAAATTGTTGTAGCCAACGGTACCATTTTGAAACTGTAGGCGGCACACCCTGCCGGAATTTATCTAACAACCTCCCCCCCCCCCGTAGGAGCTACCAACAGTTGCAAACTTTAAAAGAAAATAATAAAACCTGAACGGGTGAACAGTGTAGCTGTAGAATTTATACGTAGCTTGTCCATTATATTACGTACCGGGTGACCCCCCAAAAAAAAGTTCACGAGCTGGATCGCAAATATTTTCTTGAAAGGAAATGTTATGAAGACAAACAAGGTATCAGCTTGTAGCTGAAAGGCTCCGCTATCTTTTGAGACGTTGATTGGTCAGTTTAAGATATGCGTACTGTTCGACGAAACGGTTTCAAAAATGCGGAAATTCATTGATTTTTCGAACCATTCCCTCGCTTTCCAGTCCATTTTTTGGAAAGTGTGAAAAAAGCTTAATTCTAAATTTGCTTTGAAGCATGAAATTTGAATGAGGAACAGAGGTCAATCATTTTGCAAACAAAAGATTTCATTCTCCATTTGAAAAATTTCCCCAGACAACTTCTAATCCATTGCTATGTCAAGTTTTCACAAAATGTTGACTGGAATATGATGTCGATTATTTCACTCAAAATGAGGAATCCTTGATTCGAAATTTTCATTGAATCTGATTTTTCGGATGGTAGTCATTGCTTAAAATGACCGTGCAGCGTCTCAAAAGATAGCTAAGCCTTTCAACTAAACTATGAATGAAAGCATTTGGCAATGACTTTTGATTTCAGGGAGCTAGTTACCCTGGATAACGTCTGTGCAGTAGTGTAGGGGTTGTTCAGTAAAATTGAGGCTGTTCAGTGCGCTAGAGGGATAACATGATGTCGTTGGAGGGATAACATGAGGTAGATTAGAGGCTGTTCAGTTATTTAGAGGGATATCATACAGTAAGTAAGAGGGCAACATCATGTCGTTGGAGGGATAACCCCAGTAGATTTGGGGTTATTCAGTAAGGTAAAGGGATAACATCGTGTCGTTGGAGGGCTGACATCAGTAAGAGAGGGGCTATTCAGTAACTGAGGGGGATAACAAACAGTGCGATAGAGGGATAACATCGTGTCGATAGAGGGATAACATCAGTATATGAGGGGTTGTTCAGTATTTTGCTTGGATAACATCGTGTCGATAGGGGGATAACATCAGATATTTTAGGGTTGTTCAGTTACATAGAGGGATAACTTGCAGTAAGGTACAGGGATGAACTTGTTCGCTTGGGGAATATCTTTAAGAAATCCTTAATGTGTTTTTGTAAATTCGGGGGTCATGTGCAGTAAACAGCACTTTGGATAAACATGAACTGCATCAAACACAGTCACGCCGTGGATATAATACTTCTCTTGAGTCGCAACACCAGACTCCCACCAGACTGCCTCGTGTGTTTGTCAGCAGTGGAGTGTTGCTGCGTTTGTCGACATAACATGGAGCATGGAAGTTTCTTCAAATTCATACAAAACTGTTTGCTTTCTGTCGAAGTTAGCCCCAATTTAATGGATAAATGAGCTCAAATGGGTGCTGGAGTCAACGGTGAGTTAATGATCTTGCTCAGGGTTGTATAATTGGCCGATTCCAGGCCCAAGAATGGGTTTCTACCCTGGATGAGCGTAGGCCCATTTGCCTTGCCTGTTGGAAATCATTGAAATTTGTCAAAAATTTTGAGATCTTAGGAAACCAAATGCATCTGGGTTATTGCCCAGGTTAATGTACATATTCTGTGAAATTCTCAACGATATATCTCTATTTTAGCTATTTATATGAATCTTCATAGAAAGGTCAATTTTTCTTGGCCGGTAAACGCTCGTAGCTCCGGCCCTAAATAAGATAGTTGCCTAAACATGTAAACAACTCTGGGCGGATATCTCTGCAACTGATTTATCAAACAATATTTCAAATAACTGCAATATTTTAGCATCCATTTCAGTTTTTGTGGAGGTACTAGAAACTTCACGTCAAACGACTAATTTTGTCTCAAGGGGCTAGAAGCGGCGATGCCATTGGCTGATTTTCGTAAGGTTGGATGATTTTCGCGTGTTCTGAGAACCAGTAAGGATTTGAGCCTTATCTTCTCCTATTCAGCATTGCGCGGGCAAAAGAAAGGAGGAAGCGCTGTTCTCTTGGCCTCTCTTTCGATCCGGCCATTTTCTTCCGTCTTGTCTTCCTGGAAGTGCCCCAAAATCAAAAATCAACCTTTCGCTTTCGTTGAAGTCCAAGGAGGGTGGTGCAAATTTCGAGTGAGTATTGTCGCGATCTTTTTATTCATTTTTATGTTATTTCTTTGATCATTAATCAGGACGGTAAATAATGCTCATGTTCATGGTCTCTTAGTTTAGTGTCTTGCAAAAACTTGTTCGGACCACTACCAGCATACGTGGAATTAGGCCGTACGCAGGCTGAGGCTGAGACACTGGTCAACATCACCAAACAAAGGATCCCTTGTTGACAACTTATAGAGAACATTGTTAACATCATCTGCATAAGTGCGCATTCCGGCTGGTATAAGGCCCTTTTAGCAGCAAGACGTTTGAAAACACAGCTACTTTTATATGTTTTAGAGCATTCTAATTTTCCAGTCTTTTCCCCTGGCCGGAAAGCTGCTCACAGACTGACCAATTCCCTAAGGAAAGTTTGCATTTTCGCATTTCCATCATTAGTGAATATGCTCACATTGCATTTTGCTTCCCTTCTCGACGTCCTATTTTTGCAATGCGGCCTTCAAAAGTATACTTTTCAGGCTGTCAGTTTCAGAATAATTAACAATTAGTCTCTCGAGACTCACAAAAGTTTTGAAGTTGATTTCCTTTTATAATTTACATCCTCCAACAAAAGAATTATGCTGGCATCTTCTAGACTCGCGTCTTCTTGCTAAAACAGCCCACTGAGGACCTGAATCAGGTGTTCCAAAATGATGGATCCTGATTGGAAAGTTTGCAGAATTCACGGGAGGTTTCCTCTTTGTTCCCGGTTGAAGTCACAGTTTTGATTTTGATTTCTGATCTTGAATCATTTACAGTATACATATGTTTTCATGAGAAACTCAACTCTCAGATAGCCAAAAAATTAAAAAACTCTAGTACTGGGAAAATAAGAAACTATTTGTTTTGGTAAAGGAAATCCCTGACATACCTTTATTCTATTTTAATGTGTTTCCTGTATCATGTTACTCAAAAGGTACTTGAGTGATGTATAAACACTGGAAAGGCTTCAATAAACATTGTTTTCTTAATGTTCAGGAGGCACACAGGTAGTGAACAAGAAGATTGTTATGAAACCTTTAAGAAACTCATATTTTTTTTTTTTTTTTTTATTCATTAAAAGTAATACAACAAATCTTACATTCTACTATACGGATCTAATTACTATACAATACTACGGGGACGATACCATGGGGAGCGAACGACAATGACTACCCCATGGCCAATGTGAAAAGACACGCAATGCTAACCTAAATACAACAAACACTACGGACAATTTAATATCTACTAAACTAGATTCGGTTCCACATCAGATGTAAAGTCAGGGTTGCGATAAGTTTACGTTCTTTGAAGTAATTTCAAATTCCTGACATCTGATGTGAAACAGAATTTACAAAGTAAAAGGACATTTACGTTAACGACGTGGTGGTTGCTTTGTGCATAGCTGAGGGTTGAATGATTTTAGTCAAAGCGACCAGTTTCGCGAATGAAACGTAAGGTCAATTCGAGTATATTTTTATTCAGGTCATAAGAAAGGTCTTGATCACCATATAATAAAAGCTGTGTCAAAGCGTCATTTGAGAGATCGGTGATTTGCACAAATGGTCGTAATAATTCAACCATTCCAGCGAGAAGATCTTGTCGTTGAGCATCAAAAGAGGGGCAGAACAACAAAAAGTGCTCCGTATCCTCAATACCATCGCTTGTTGGGCACATCGGGTTTATGGTATCTCTAAAATTATGCTTGAATTTGTGGAAATTTAACTTGCTAAGACCAACCCTAAGTTGAGTAAGATGGGACAATCCTTTAGGATCGTGAATTCCATAAACAGATTTTGCAGGAGGACGGATTATTGACAAGAGTTTCTTCTTAAAAACAGCAATAGAAGGTGCACCTCTCAGTTCAGGCTCAAGCTTATTCCATTCGGATAAACAATTTGGATAGAAAGTCGACTTGAATTTTTCTGTCCTTGCATTCAAACGCCCAATGACATCCTGGTTGCGAAGGCAGTACTGCGACTGGTGAAGAGGGGGAATTGGATCTACTGTATACCCAGGACTAAGATTGTTTACAAACTTGTAAAACAAGGTAAGACGTCTACTCCATCTTCTGGAACTCAGGGACTCCCAACCAAGCTCTGTGTACAACTTCTCCCGAGATGTTCCTCTCCATGTGCCGGTAACAGCCAAAGCAGCAGAATACTGAACAGACTCAAGTTTTTCCATTAAGTTTGGTAGAATGATATTTTGACTGAAATTACACAATTTAGCAGGAATGTGATAAATAACATCACCATAGTCAAGGTGGGGTCGAACATAGAGTTTATACAACTCATTCAGGGTATGCCTTGGCAGATAACTGGAGAGATATTTCAGCAAACCAATGCCCTTTCTTGTTTTAGAAATAGCAGATTTGATATGAACAGAGAAAGAAAGCTTAGAGTCTAGGATAATTCCTAAATGTTTATGTTCACTTACCTTTTTCACAGGTATGTCGTTAAAAAGGATCATTGGATGATCAGTTTCAATTTTCAGAAACTCATATGAAACTCTGAGTACTCAAAATCTGATCATTTTAAGGAAATTTTTTAAATCAATGTCAAATTAAGATTAAACAAATACAATGCAATATCCTGTGCTGTCCATAGCAGACATAGATATGATGTCATCTGTTTTTGCTATGAACAGCACTTAACAATTAATTCCCTTAACAACAATCAGACAAAATGGGAAAAATAAGTAAAAAAACAAACAAAAACAAAACAAAAAAACAGACTTAAGCACTCTGTGCACCATGATACCATCCCACCTTGACAGGCACCAGCATGCGCCAACTAAGGTGGTTGAATTGATGTGAAAGAAAATCTGCACTGGCAAGGCAGGTGCTAAGATGGTTGAGATCTGGGTTGACAAGAGATGTCATGGCTCACAACAAGCTCACTTGATCCCACTCCAAACACAAAAACCAGGAACAAAGGTCACTAATAATAATAATAATAATAACAACCTACTTCTCCATTTCGGAGCAGTTACCAGTTAAACGTAACGGTAACACAGGTGTTCGTTTGTTTGTTTTTTTTTTAGTTGGGAGAACGTATGTGCTTTCTTTTTTCCTATTTATGACAAAAATGTCTTCACTTTTTCAAAGATCTTCCCGAGTTTTGCTGGGTCAGTTTTCAGTAAATTTTTTGAGTTCAAAGGTTTTTCTTTAAAATTTTGGCAATGAAATAAATGTTCAATGTTTTCTTCTTGAGCTCCACACCTTCTGCACAGGGTATCTTCATGTTTTCCTTTATAGTTAGCTCTTAAGTCAGTCATGTTTAGTTTTAACGATAATAGGTTTGCTGCGTCTTTATGAGCAATGTATTCTTTTTTTCCAAAGCAGTTATCTTTTATTAATCTTAATTTCGTTTTGTTGCATTCTTTCATATCTCTTTGTATCAATGAAGTTATTCTATTTATTATCATATTTTCCATTCTTTGCTTGTCAGCTTCCCTATTCGTTTTTCTGAGATATTTATGTTTAGTTCTTTTAAATCATTTTTTATCTCTGAGTTCCAGCAGTTATTTAAATTTAGACGTTTCTGTTCTTTGTAAACCTTTTTTGTTAGTCGACTGTCTTTCATTTTTATCATCTTTCATTTTTATCATCACTGATTGTTCAGTCTCCAAAGAGCTCCCTAAAGGAAATCCTTGCAAACCAAAGATACCCCAGGGCACCAAGCCGCCATTCCACTGCTGAGCACCACAAACCAGACACCCCCAAAAGAGCTGAATGAGCGGAGCGCTGACCCTGCATAGGCCACAGCCACCACAGGCCCAGGCTCCACCCAGCAAGCCCCCCTGAGCAACACCCAGCCTGCAGCAACCTGGCAACAAAAATGGTTGCCCCAAAGAAACTTTCAGTACCGACTCAAATTTTTAGTTTGTTGTAAAAAAAATACTCATACACTTTTTCAAAAGAAACTGCTTATAAGAAACTCAACCCTCACATCTCCAAAAAGTTAAGAAACTCCAGTAGTGGACACATATAACTTAAAGGAATTACTTTTGTTGATACAGGAAATCCTTAAAGGCAGCCTGTTCCATGTTGTTCAGGCCTTAGTTACTGCTTTATTTACCTTATTTACATGGCCATGAAATTCATGCATCGTTGAATCTCTATGATCCTGGTCTTCGTGGATAAAAATTCCATGTTTTTGAGCATAATACAATCTAATTTATGGTCAGGAAAAGAAACAGTTTGATGTTGAGAGTCTCAAGTTGAAGATATTGTATGTATGGGGAGACCGTGACAATAAAGTACTCAGAGGTGCCAGAAGGAAGATGAAATGGTGGGGGGGCAGCCATTCAAAAAGTAACCAACATTTTATGTAGGAAAGACCATGGGAAGTGAGTTGGCTCGGCATTCGAGCAAGCTCACCTCATCCAGTATAATCAGGCACTTACACTTAGTCTGTTGACAGAATCTCGTAAAAACCAAAGAAATTTGAGTAATTTACAACCAAATGAAATAGTGCAAGGGACAATTGATAATTATCATTGGAAGAAAGTTTGCCTTACTTCAAGTAGTCAAACATCACACAAATTGACAGAAATTTCATGCACAGGTAAAAGCTGTCTGATTAGCATAAGGATAATTACACATCAGTTATGACACAATTTAGAAGGAAATGAGTAATTAGGGTTAACAAAAAATAGCACAGATTGGAATAAAAATGGATGGTGCATACTACAGAAAGGTAGGGGTGGGGAATTTCTCACAGAAAAAGGTGTTTGATTGGTTTATACTGGATAAACAGTAATATTTGTCAGCAAGGACATAAAAGGGCATGACAGGGAAGAGGCATGCTCTCAGATAATCATGTCAGAGGCATGCTGCTGCAGGTACTAGATAATCTGGTTATACTCTTAAGATATAACCATTCCTGGGATCTTATTCCACTTTTTGAATCATTTTGATTTTTTATTGTTGCTCCAACAGAAATGGCTCAAAAAATCAGCAGTGAAAATGGATGGCAGGATTCAAAGCCAGATGTCCATGCAAGAATATCACATTTGTGGCAGAATGATTTCATGAGTGACTTCATGTTTGTATCAGAGGGTGTCAAATTCCCAGTTCATAAGTTTGTTCTTGCTTCTACAAGTTCAGTTTTCTACTTAATGTTTTATGGGCCAATGGCTGAGCAGAAGCATGAGCTTGATGTCAGTAGTTTTGGAAATGCTAAGTGTATCTCGCAATTATTAAAATTTGTGTACACAGATGAGGTCTCCTTGAATTGGAGGAATGTTTTTAAGCTGTTGAACCTGGCAAAATGTTATATGATTTCATCCTTGCAGAAAAAGTGCACAGAATTCATTGAGGAATCTGTGACAAAGGATAATGTTTTGGTTGCTCTTCAGCTGTCACTGGTCTTTGAAGTAAATTCTGCCATTAAAAAGTGCCTTGAAATCATTGCAGAAAATGCACCTCAGATTGTGAACCAAGAGTTGTTCTTGTCTGTAAATTTGGCATCCCTCAAGGCCATTTTGGAGTTGGATACCTTAGAAATTAAAGAAATAGATTTGTTCTTGGCTGTCAATAGATGGTGTGAAAATCAGTTGATCAAGGAAGGAAAAGAAGTAACACCTAAACTGAAAAGAAAAGTACTTGGCGATGTAGTGTATCTTATTCGATTTCCAGTCATGGAATGGAAAGATTTTGGAGAGCATTGTTCCAAGTCAGGAATATTAACCCAGGAGCAGGTAATTGACATACTTCATTGCATAAGTTTAGATGGGAAGGATCTGCAAGAAACTCTTGTGAGTGAGATGGGTTTCTGCTCCAAGTCAAGGAAGGGACAGAAACAAAGAAAGAAAGAGCATCCAAAGAAAAGGCAAAGCCAAAGAAAGCAAGAAATTGTGGCTGATCATACCTCACCGAGCCAAAATGGATGCTGGCGCTATGACAATGGTGTGACACCAGATGTAATTGATTTTAAAATCAACAAGAAAGCCCTCCTAACAGGAATCTCAATTTATGGTGATCCAAAATATAACCAGATTTCAGAGATGAAAATAAGAACCCAGGCAGGCACCTTTAGTCCAGCTTACACATCTGGAGAAAAAATACTAGGACCAGTACCAAACTCATTTCGAGTGTCATTTAATCGACCATTTGAAATACTGCCAAATGAAATGGTCAATGTTCGTGTTCTTGTGAGTGGACCAGGCACAAAATTTTGCATGCGTACAAAGGAAGTATTTACAATTGATGGCTTTAAATGTCAACTCTTTAAAACTTCAAAGTTAACTCGCAAACCCCATGTCACCCAAGGAGAACAAATTCCAGCACTGATTTTTGAAGTGTGGATGTGATAATTTTGCTCTCGATTCTTATCTTAAACATTTCAAATTTTTGCAACAAGAGACTTCTAATGTTCCAAAATATGTACCAACGTTTTCATACTGTACAATCATGAATCATGGCTGACTGTCAGATGCAGCTTTGTTTCAACACACTACTGGTCAGTTCTATCAGATTCAGATAAACCATAGTTACTATGGATAAACGTTGTTTCTACCCACTACAGGTCAGTGACCATACACTTGGGAAATCATCACAGATTCAGCTTGTTTCTACCCCATGCAGGTCAGTGACCAGCCGGCCGGAACTGGATTTACCGGACTTTTCCATGAAATCCGGCTGGATAATCTGGTCTCATTTTGCTGGATAATCTGGTCTCATTTGCTGGATAATCCGGCCAGAACCGGATATTTCTTATATCAAAAATTTTCAGTAGTCATCCAAGATTATGAGGAGCTACAGAAAGGAAAAAGATAACATGCTTAAAGAGACACACAGTCTTGCGGACTCCTGCTGCTAAGAAGTTACGTTTCAAAGCAGAACAAAATGAACATATTTTCGTCATCATAAAGTGCCAGGGATTTCGACGTTTCTAAAACACGGAACAAGCGGAACAAGCCAGTAACAAGCGGAACAAGCAAGGAACAGGTCAGTAACAAGCGGAACAACCAAGGAACAGGGCAGTAACAAGCGGAACAAGCCAGGAACAGGCCAGTAACAAGCGGAACAAACCAGTAACGCATTGAACAAAGCGTGGAATTAGCATGGGTACATGGCTGAACCCCACGAGATAACGTTAACATTACTGCAACAATAAGAAGAAAAGGGCCATTTCGAATACGCTGCGGTATAAAATGAACAAGTAACAAGCAACAAGGAATCACGCAGTGGCGGCGCCAGCTCTGAAAAATAGGAACAATGGGGGGGATTTTGACGTAATTTTGCAACCTAAAGGTATACCCAACTGATTTTATGCAAATTTTGATAAGTTTTGTGGAAGTAAAATGGATTGATAAAATAGATACGTCCCCGCTGCCAGATGAATCACCTGCGAAGCAACATTGACCTTGGAATAGACTGTGCTATTTTTTATGTGTGAAGAATGAGCACATTACGTGATGGGCAGATTTCTGCATAGGAAGGAAGGAGGGAAGGAAGGAAGGCCTAAATGATTGCCTTTTTGCCTAACTGATATACCGCTACAAATACAACTCGTCTGGTCCGACAACTGTTGTTGTTGCTGTTGTGTTATCGTCGGAAAATTTTGTTTTTGGGCCCCCCTAGCAGTCATGGCTGGTATCGGCCTGAAAGATTTCGCAAGAACATTTCACACAGAGTGGAAATTGAAGAGCGAAAAATTTATCGAGAAAAAAACTTTAAAGACAAATTACGGAGATATGGTCAATCTAAAAAATAGCCTAATTGTATTCCTACACATCTTATGATCTCAAAAGATTGTCAAAACAATGGACAAATGATGGCAGGCGGCCCTCTTTTGCTCTTTTTGTAAGCTGGGCGTTATAAGACATAATCAGGGCCCTGGGAAATCTAGATATAGTCTATTGTATTCCATTATTGTATTTGATTATCTCCAGAGATTACATCAAAACAAATGATGGTAGGCGCTCTATTTTTAAACTTGCCGCTATATATCCGTCATTTGTCTGTAAAAAGAGAATTTTCTGAGTGGAAATCAGGCTTTACGTTATATTTTTCCCAGAGAAAGAGTTTCTTAACTTTATGACGATGTGTTTCTCTCCAGTTTCTTGCAACAAATAAGATACGGTTACTTGTTCATTTCACACCGCAACAATTTTTGGAAATTTCCGTTGGAATGGACGGACGGCCCTTGCGGCAATGTTAACGGTATCTCGTGGGGTTCAGCCATGTACTCATGCTGATTCCACGCTTTGTTCAATGCGTTACTGGCTTGTTCTACTTGTTACTGGCCTGTTCCTGGCTTGTTCCGCTTGTTACTGGCCTGTTCCTTGGTTGTTCCGCTTGTTGCTGACCTGTTCCTTGGTTGTTCCGCTTGTTACTGACCTGTTCCTTGCTTGTTCCGCTTGTTACTGGCTTGTTCCGCTTGTTCCGTGTTTTAGAAACGTCGCAGGGATTTACTGATGAGTATGCAGGATCATTTGAATGAGTATTTATGAGAAAGGTTTCTTTAAAGGTGAAAGAATCCCCAAATATCTACTAGTTTTTTAATGAAATGAAAGAGTTATATGAATAATCTTTTCATAACAAACTAGTACTATGATGGCCGAAAACTTTAGAAATTCTAGTGCTATTGTGCTATATTTTACAAGCACTGGAAGAAATATTACGAAACAAAAGTCACGCTGCTATAACAAGATGCCATTACTTTTTCTAAACTATAGCTTGGGACAATTGTAAAGTTTATAGATAGACCTTAACGGGGCATTTGGTATTTTCAACAAAAAGTACCTACTTTCAAAATTTTGGCAAGAGTACAGATCATGATTGCTCTTCTGTATGTTTCATTCATAGTTTTACTACTAGCTCTGCCATCCGCTGCAAATTTTTTCCATTCAAAATGAAGTTCCCAAAAATTAGATAGTTAGCCGGATTTCAGTGGGGAATCAGGCCAGAACCGGATTTTTTAAAAATTGGCGATCCGGCGCCGGATTATCCAGCCTACCGGATATCTGGTACATCCCTACCAGTGATGCCTGAAGATTTGGAGCTTTCACCTAGACTGATTACATGTCGTAGTTGCGCTCCTTAGTGGCGGCATCCAATTCAATGAACGAAGCAGAAACTGGGACTGAGGTAGTTAGGCTAGCTTTCACCCTTGTTTGTATTAACTGAATCAAGGGTAACCTGGTAACATTTTTTATGGCAGGACAACACAGGGCTGCCCATTTTTTTAATTGTAGCTGTGTGACGTTCATTCTTTATTTAAATCATGGAAATTCTTTGTATCTCTTACCTGGACTGTGTGGTGAGCATGCAAACAACACTTTCACCAAAGTCTTTGATAACACGCAGTGGCATAATGGAGACAGTTGAGGCCTTTAGGGATTTTTCCACTTGAGGCCCCCCAGCTAAATCATTTGTAAATGATATGATAGAAACATCAAAATAGCTACCCTGTCCAGCTTAAACTTGAAGTAAATAAGTTCCGCAGACAAAGATAAAACCATTGCAATGATCTACTGTCAAGATATGTGTTGTCAAAGCCAGCAGCGTAGCAGGGGTGAATAACTAGAAGAGGCAGAAAAATAAGGGAGTCTGGGGGCAAAGCCCCCAAGAAAATTTTGAGGACGTGCCCTGTACTTTGGCTCAAAATACATCTCCTGAATCCAGGGGCGGATCCAGATATTTGAGTGACCGATGCATTTGAGGGGGTCTGGGGGCGAAGCCCCCAGGAAACTTTTTGGTGACCACGCCCTTTAGACTCTCGGAAAACATAGGCAACGCCCTTTTTACAATTTTTTTGGCTGGAAGACCTTGCTTTGAAGGTTACTTCAGGCACTAGGATATGAACATGTACCTCTAATCAGAGCTATTCAAGCCAGTGCTTTTCGAAGTGTTGTTCACATCTTGGCCTAGACAGGCCAAATTGCGTTGTTTACTGACTTGGTATTGCCAGAAAAGTTCCCCTCCGCGGACTGATTTATCCAGTCAACCACAATTTGGTCTTCTAACACGTTGAAGAAGAGTTTAGGTCCACTGCACTTTTCATTCAGACGAGAGGAAGCGAGACAACCAAACAGCGGACAACAATAATGATAGCAGGGCAATCTATTGTTCAATGTTAACCTTTGGACGCATCGGTCAACCGGTGCAAAACGTGATTTTTCTCCACTTAGGGGTCTGGGGACCGATGCATTTTGGCTATCGTTTGTTGAGAAGAAAGGAGCTGTCAAAGCTGCTATGACTGACACCGATGCACTCATCAAAGTGATTACGCAAGGTTCTCCTGTTTGTGCGTCAGCTTTTGTTGCCTTTGTCGAGACGCGCGTCACACATTTTGAATAGGGGATTAGGATGATAATGGGATTTACCGTAGCTGTTTGGAGGACACTTTATTCTTTGGATAATGGGTCTAATTGTCGGCCATGGCTTTTGTACCTGAGTCTGAGGTTGCGAGGTTGCTACGTAGAAACAGTGGCAACAGAGAAAAGGGAGCATTTGGAAAGTTGAAATGATTTGCGTCTGATAAAAAATCTTGAGCAAAGACTTCTAGATTATCGATCATGTGATACTGACCGATGCATTTGCATCGATTGCATCGGTCTGGATCCGCCCCTGCCTGAATCCATTCCAACTTTTTGAGAAAACATCACTTACTATTGCTCATAAGACCAATCTCGATCCCATGTTTACCATGCCTCTTTGAACGTTTTGTAAAAAGCTTTTTATAGGTCATCACATCCACGAAACTTTCTTGAAAATAGATAATAAAAGAAATCTTTTGCTGGGGCCCTTTTGAGGCCCCTTTTAATCGGAGGCCCCTAGTTTTTGAATTAAGGAGCCCTAAACTGCGTTATGCCACTGATAATACGCTTCATTAAAGCTACTTCAAGACCTACTTCAAAGGGGCTGGGTCACGCAACCATAAACAAACCTGTTATCTCTATAGTCTACATTGTTGCTGACATGTGCCAATTGAGTTCTGCACAGATTTTGGTGGATGGGGTAAATCCACAATGAAGTAAGTTCTAAAAACCTACCAATATCTCTGCGATTGTACAATGTAGTAGAAGTGTTTTGTTTGTTTCTCTATGAAATCAAAGAAACCATCTTCAAAATATATCTCAATTTTGAGAAATGCAACAGAAAATTGTTTTGGTATGGGCTATCAAAAATACTTCAAAATCGTCATTTCAAAAGAAGTTTGATTACTTTATTGTGCTTTATGGGACCCAGCCTCTCAAGTTAAAGGGTCTGTTTCATCCAGCATGCCGTGCACGTGTCGTCTCTTGGCTAGCCTTTGTTTGTCGCCATTTTCATGGCCCATGAAAATGGCGACAAACAAAGGCTAGCCAAGAGACGACACGTGCACGGCATGCTGGATGAAACAGACCCTTTAAGTTTAGAAACCTCTTACCTGTACTGTGTAGTGAGCATGCAAACAACACTTTCACCAAATTCTTTGATAATGCGTTCCATCAGAGTAACTTCAAGACCTTTCTTTGCTGCTTCTTTGCTGATAATAGTTGGCGGGAGTTGTTGATGATCACCAGCCAATATGCATCTAAAATCAAAAACCCTGAATCAGGCCTATTAAATCCAAGGAGACGCCATGGCGTGATGGTTTGACCAAAGGGAGACCAGGAATAATAGGCAAACTTACGAAAAATAGAGAAATAACAGCAACTCCCTCAGATTAGGGTGGTGTAGGAAACTGACAGACAAAATGGCAGTTCTAAATTGATAAAATTTTTGTAATTATATAACTGGGTGAGTTAACAAACACCCGGCATTTGAAAGGCTTTACAGCTCCCTAGATTTGATGAAAGGCTTGCAAAGCTCTTTCGGTTTCCATTTTCATTTGTTTGTATTTATCAGTACCCATCATTTATACCTACTAGCTACTTTGTAACTGCATATTTAGGTTGTAATTAGTTTTATTGTCACTATGTAATATGACTCTGGGGCAGAAGCGCCGGCAAGGGGGGGCAAGGGGGGGCGGTTGCCCCCCCAATGTTGAAAAAGATGGCCCTCGCAATTCTTCCGAATTCGATGAGAAAAATTGGGGGGGGGGGGTAAGCTCATATTTTCAGATGTGAAAAAATCACAAACATTAAATATTTCATGTGACAATTGGCTGTCGCACGGTCTTTTTTATATCACCGGATCGCTATTCAGAATTCCTGAATCAAAGAACACCTCTTTCAATTGCAAACATGAGAGAGAGTCAAAGCGTTTTCCAAGTCATCATTTGTCCGATCCCTCAAGACAAGGACAGTCAGCCCCTCTGACAATATGAAACAACATGGGATGTTTTAATGACATACTTTCATATTGATGCATGTTTTCTATACAAAATATTTCCATCAAAACATGTCAAAACACCTGGTCTCAGCAACGGAAGTGTCAAGCACTTGCCATCTATCCATGCGTCTGTGTCGAATCTTGGAAGTAAGTCATTTATCGTTGTGGACCGACGTATGCAGAATATTTATCGAGAGAAGAAGGCAAAAAATCATTTGACTATTGACATTGCTATGGACATTGACCCACCACCAGAAGATCTTCGTGGATACGATTACGATCCTCAGACGCCGTTGCCAGTCAGTCGGGACGCAAGAGAACATGTCATAGCAAAAGGACCCTGTCAGCCAAAAGATTGTGAGTTTCCGAAGGACAAGAATGGGAGAAAATTTCTGTTAAACTGGTACCAAAAATTCAAGTGGTTGGAATATTCAAAGAAAACAGACAAGGCATTCTGCTTTTACTGTAGAACCTTTAACCGTCAGGTAAGAAACCATCGCACCAATAATCAAGCTTTTTATATCCGAGGAGCATCTTGCTCATTCGAAAAAGCGTAGGAGATTTTTTCAGAACAAAAGGATATTTATGGACATTTGATGGATTTCACTTGAAAACGGATGGATTTTTGCCAAAGGTGCATGAGAATTTTTGAGAGTGAAATGCCCCTCTATTTTGATACTGACACATATGATAGATAAGATAATCGATAATCGATAATCCCAACACAAGAAGGACAAAGCATGAAGGAACACGACTGTCTCGGTCGATCTTGGTAGTACTTCCACCCATCTATTTGTGTCTTTAAGAATTCTACGTTTGCCTCCGTTTTCCTACAGATCATGTGCAAGTCCGACAAGGCTTTCATAACAAATGGATTTTCAAAATGGAAGAAAGCGGAGCTTTTTACAAAGCATCAAATGAGTGACTGCCATAAGATGTCTTTCGAGGCGCATCGCACTTGGCTACAAAAGAGACCTATCGACCAACAACTAGATAAAGAGGTAGCAAGACAAGAATCAGCAAGAGAAAATGAGGTAAACACTGCCAACTTTGTAGTTCGTTTCTCTACTATGACCTAGAGTAAATGCGTTGCACCAGTGAAATGAGCCTAACATACCTTCAATGAACTGTCCTTACTGTTTTGGGATACGTTTGAAATGAGATGGTAGAGACTGTTGTAATTTGTCTTTATGTAAAAACAGCTTTTAGGAGCTGCAGTAAGGTACCAGGGGATACAAGGCTGCCAAAATTGCAATGTGTGTGTACTTTTATAAGACACTAGTTATTTGCACCAGCACTAAAAGTTTCTTCAAAAAAGCAGTCTTAAATCTCCAATTTCATCTCTTTTACTTTCGTGAATATTTTAAAGCGAAGTTTTTTCATGCCTTTGAAATTTGTTCGATCTTACTAAAGTGCGCTTCGATTAAAAGTGATCTACAGGATGGGAAACACATGAAAATAAAGTAAAAAAAGGTGATAAGGATTTCCTCGATTTTTTACCAGTTCTGGAGCTTCATAACTTTGTTAGCGATCAGAGGGTAATCTCTTAGAAACCGTTTTTTATTAAAGAACCGTGCTCTGTTTGACATACTTTCAGGTCCGCCCCAGCCCCTGGCCTCAGTTGCCTGAAAGTTTGATATCTTTAACACTTCTTCTTCCTCCTTCAGGTCAAACGCAGACGTGTTGTGATAGGGCGAATCATCGACGTTGTCCGACTTCTTGGAAGACTCAATTTGCCGTTTAGAGGTCATAGAGAAGACCAAACATCCCGCAACAAAGGCATTTTTAGGGAAATCATTGAGCACTTTGCACAAAACGATGCCGTAATGGAATAGCACCTACAAAATGCAAAAGGTATGGCTCAAGGCTTTCAAAGTCAACCGCGTCCCCAGGGCCTTTTGTCATACTAGGACTTTTCGTCTCCGTCCCAATGTGATAAGGCCTGGGGACGAGGTTGTTTCAACTCATACCACATCTCACTCTTGCCTTATGCACCTCTGCATCATTGGCATCATTGTTAGCATTTACGTCTGAAGTGCAATCTATTGCATTACTTCTCGGCAAGGGCCTCGCGCAATCCAAGTGAAGCAATTAGCCGGTATTAAATGCGATTAAGGATACCAAACTGTAGGCTCTAGAAACATCCATTTTGTACTGGATAAGTCAGGAAACATGGGGCATTTGACCCCAGGGGGTACTCCCTAACTTTCAGTACGGGGGGGGGGGTCCATGCTTTCTTTGCTGACCCCTAAATATTAAGCCTAATGTTTTAGGGATCCCAAATACTGAGTCTAATGTTTTTGAGGTTCCATGATTCTTCCTTTTTTCAGATTTGTTGACTCAACATGTTGAATTTTTGTCCAAGTTGTAATTCACAGACCCCAAATATTGGTTTAACGTAAAATTTCGGACCCCAAATATTGGCATGGACCCCTCCGTATTGAAAGTTATGGAGTACCCCCCTGGGCATTTGACAAAAAGTTACTTTGAAATTCCCTTCTTTAGAAACTCCTTCTGTAGGAAAATGCTAACATGAATTTACCGTCATGATAATATGAATAACATGATAACATGATAGCATGTAAGGCTAACATGAATTTATCGTCGAAATTGGTCTGTCCGTTGAATAATTACGAGCGATGTTAGTGAAGTGGATTTTGCGAGGTTCCTGAATAGGCTATCAATAGGATCCATAGTTATGGTTTCTTCACTAAACTATTACAAACATTCTGTTTTTCTGCAAAAAAATGAAACAATTAGGCACTTTGTTAAAGCAAAAAGTATACAAATAATGACACTCTAACCTTGTATACCAAGGGGACCTTCAATGATTATTTATATGGAGCACTTCTTAAAGCATTTTTATTCGGCCGATCTGTGAATTCACTTCAAAGGGCAGCATATCAACTTTGATATAAAATCATCTTTAATAGGTAATACCACATATCTGAGCCACCAAATCCAAAATGAAATGATCGATGTTGTTGGCACAGCGATTTCGGACGAAATTGTTCATCGCCTCAAGGAAGCAGTTTTCTTCGCAGTAATTGTCGACGAGACACCGGACACTAGCCATAAAGAGCAGCTGTCAATCACCGTCCGTTATGTGCATGGCGAAAACGTCGAAGAAAGACTGCTTTCAGTGAAGAAAGTTGACGAAACATCGAGCGAAACGTTGTTCAAAACTGTTTGCCAAACATTCGAGGAGCACCACATTGATGTCAATAATTTAAGAGGACAGTGTTACGACGGAGCGAGCAACGTATCGGGTAGCCACACGGGTCTTCAAGTGAGGCTAAAAGAGCTTTCACCCTCAGCGATGTTTGTTCATTGTTATGCACATGTGCTCAATCTTGTGATTGTCGACACCATGACCAGTAATCGAACAGCAAGAGATTTTTTCGGAGTCCTTCAGAATTTGTACGTCTTCATCCAAACGTGCACAAAGCGCCATGCAGTATACGCAAAAAAACAAGCAGAAATTCATGAAGAAGAGCAAAACCCAAAGCAATTTCAAGTGCGTACATTAAAGAGCCTGTGTGAGACCCGCTGGGCATGCAGAGCAGATGCCATCAACACAATCAACTCTTCGTTGAAAGCAGTTTATCGAACCCTGCTGGACATACATGAGACAGAGAAAAAGGCAAACATTGCAGCTGAAGCAAAAGGTCTCTTGGCCAGCATCGATTTTGACTTCATACTTTCCTTAAACGTAAGTCTTTCATCTATTTGTGTTCTTTGTATTTAAATCCAAAATCGAAGAACATGAAGAACAGTCTACTTCATTATGTTTCAGAATTTAACGGACATAATGATTTGCATCTTTTTGAGTAATTCCCTTGAAGCTATTAGTAGAACATTTGATATGAAAAATCCCTGCCATCAATGCAAGATGTCGAATGTGAGTGGAATTTGCTTGCATTTAGATTTTAGACTGGCCTCAACTTTCAGAACTCAAAAAATGCCATGGAAAGGCTGTGAAAAGTTTAAAGGAATTGTTTAGCAGGGGTGGAGCTATCGCTTGCTAAGTTTCGTCCTCATTAAATCTAACTGTAAGTAATATACACTCACTTTTGTAATTAAAAACCTTAGTAGCCTTACCCTTTAAAAAAAGGGGGAAAGAAGAAAGAAAAGAAGGGCATTGTAACCTCCTCCATAAAAATAAGAAACCCCACTGACGCCAAGTCCTTGCAAGAGACGAAGTGTATACTCTGGGTACAAAGTGTCTAAATGTTAACTAAATTCATTTTACAAGGTACTCGATCATGTGCTGAATTTAAGCAAAGGAGTATCAGACAAGCTGCAGTCCGAAAACCTTGACATTATCACTGGTTGTGACAGAATCGAGGACCTACTTGTTGCTGTCAAAGAAATGAGGAACGAGACGTGTTTTGAGCGCTTCTGGGACAAGTCAACTGAGACGTGCGACCAGTTGAAGATTAGAATGCCTGGTGAGAACAGAAGAAGGAAGTTACCAAAGAGGATAGATGACCGACCCGAGACGGCAGTCCAATTATCTCACAAAGATCAACTGAGAGTCAGCTTCTTCTACTCGGTAAGTATGAATTAAGTTTCTTTCATTTTTTTTACATGCCTGAGATTCAATAACAATTTACCATTGCATTCAAACAAATTCAGTTTTGCAGACTTACCATTTTAGCCCTGCCCAGCATAAGCTGACATCTGCTATAAATTAACACAGTAAAATAAAGGCAAATTTTAGCATCAACAAGGATCTCATTTCTTTGTTGCGTTTGGCTGCAAAAATCATGGGACGGAGGTAAGTAGTTGGAGAAGAGAAGTAAGAGGAAGAATTTTTACTCTTTCTTATCAAAAGCTCAGTTTTGACGATAGCTTCTTCAATTTAAGTAAGCCCAACTTTTTGTCCCACTCGAACCTCACCAAGCTTTTCTCTCTTTTAGATACTTGACCTGATGACCAATGCCATTGAAACGAGGTATGGCAAGGAGAACAGAGCAGTTTTGAGAGGATTTGGATACCTACATCCATCCAGAATTTCTCAGCAACATGCTTCCAAGCATGTCAAAGTTGCAGCTGACTGGTACGAAGCTGATATCGACAATGAACGTCTGGAAAGAGAGCTGCAGCTGATTCGTACATCGCTACTTGTTTCAGAAATAATCGAAAAAGCAGAGGCAGAAAAAAGAAGACCGTCTTTGCATGATCTACATCGTGCCCTCCTTAGGGAGCCTGAATGTTTTCCATCCATTGGAAAATTGTGCAATCTGGCATTAACATTGCCCCTAACATCTGCATCCGCCGAGCGATCTTTCTCAAAGCTAAAGATAATAAAGAACAGACTTAGATCTACTATGGGACAGGACAGATTGAATTCCTTAATGCTGATGTCTGTTGAATCAGACATTACAACGTCTTTGGACATTGAAGACCTCGTAAAACGGTTTAGTGACAATGCTCCCAGGAGATGGGACTTGTACTAATAAGTTCGTTACCAATATCGATGAACATCATTGAAGTTTTTCAAATTGTTTATGATACTGTAAAAGTTCCTTTTTAAGTCAGCAGCTTGGCACTGCGGGTGTAAATTTTCCGAAAAATCTCCTCTATGAAATTTCATTTTTTCCCGGGAATTTTTTAACCTCAAATAAAAGATCATGGTGGTGCCATTGCTTCAGATTTCTGGCTCCGGCAGAACTTTAGAGCTCTTCAACTATTCTATGTTTGAGTGGTGTATTAGAGGTCACAAGAATTTCTGGGGATCGGAATGTCGTCGTTCTACCGGTAGGACATGATTTTCTAATTGTGGCACAATAGTTGTGTTACTTCAGTAGATTCATTTACCTTGATGCCAACCTATAAAAGGGCGTTTGTCGCATTTATAGCCAAAGTAGAGGGCGTGGCCCAAGGAAGATTTTTTCGGGCTCCGCCCTAGACCCCGCCATTTTCCGCCCCCCCCAATAAAAAATCCTGGCGGCGCCACTGCTCTGGGGTTATTATCCTTGTTGTGTAGCTAAGTAGTTTGGTAGCATGGTTTTAACTACTTCATTTTTGCAAAGTTTCATATTGAATGAAAAAGGTAGCTTGCATCTTTTGACTCTATTCAACTCTTTTCGGAGTTCACATTCAAGATATCGTCCGGCTGTGTAGTACCCAAACATCTGAAGACTAGATTTGCTAGAAAAGTTCAGGAAATTTTCTGCAGGTTTTGTCCCGGCTGCGTTTTATGAAGGTAGGTAAAATTTAGTAAAATCTTCATGGGTTTCTTTCATCTTCTTCGCTTATTCGCCGTCTGATTAGTCCCTGAAAATGAGGCTTTGGAGGTTTTTGGCCATGCACCATGAGTATGAATAGACAAAACATTGTTTTCTTATCTTGGAAAGTAGAGAAAAATAACTACATGTTCTCTAACAGGCTACCAATTTTCATGCTCCTAACCCTTGTAACATCAATTTTACTGTGATATAAAGCTTCAAATGTCATCAGGAATTTTCAGTGACCATAGAAAACAAATAAGTGTAAAGTGTGGCTTATATGTGGGTTTTTACAGTAACAGACATTTACATAAACTCTTTCCAAAATTGGAAGCTTCCTTTCTACCTGCCTGCAAATCCAGCGGAATCCAACAACTCGCTTCCAGTGCTAGAGTAAAAGTGTGGCTTATGCATGGGTTTTTATGGTTAAAGCCATTAGCATTACCTGTTCAAAAATGTGAAGCTTACATTCTACCTGCTTGCAAAATTCAGTGAAATCGGCTTATTATATTCAACGAAACGAAACGAAACGAACGAAACGAACGAAACGAACGAAACAAACGAAACGGATATTTGATCAAATCAAGAACAACCATAGGATTCATTTAACGAGAGTTGTTTCACACAGATTAGATATTCCTAAAGCAAACTGCAATAAGTCGAAGGAATGGGAATGCTCATAAAAAAGTGATATTTAGCGAAACAAACGAAACGGATTCAATAACAAACGGATATTTGATCAAATCAAGAACAAAACAAAAGGATTCATTTGAAGAGAGTTGTTTCACACAGATCAGATATTCCTAAAGCAAATTGCAATAAGTCGAAGGAATGGGAATGCTCATAAAAGTGATATTTAATGAAACAAACGAAACGGATAATTTATCAAATCAAGAACAAAACCATAGGATTCATTTAAAGAGAGTTGTTTCGCACAGATTAGATATTCCTAAAGCAAAATTTTGCGTATAAAGTCGAAGAAATAATTTCAATGAAACAACTAAGA
The DNA here is from genome assembly GCA_964020215.1 of Aurelia sp. 3 sensu Dawson et al. (2005). NCBI lineage: Eukaryota > Metazoa > Cnidaria > Scyphozoa > Semaeostomeae > Ulmaridae > Aurelia > Aurelia sp. 3 sensu Dawson et al. (2005). The sequence goes on from OZ026593.1 coordinate 3,976,094, forward strand.
GCTTGTATGTGTTTGCCCCTCAGAAATGTTGTTTCAGTGTTAGATCTCATTGGGGCCTAAAGGTAAATTTCAACTGTATGACTTGTCTCATATAGTCTTTGCAATGAGGGCTTTGAAGTTTTATACTTGGAAAACGAGTCTGAATTCAAAGAAAATAATTAAAAACTTGTATTCTATAAGAAAAAGTTTTTGCCCCTGAGATTTGTTATTTTAGTGTTAAATCTTACAGGGGCCTAAATGTAACTTTGAACTGTCATAAGTTAACTGTGAAAGATTGTATTAACTGTCAAATACCATAAATCATCTTCACCCCTCTAAAGCACCCTTATCATTATGCAAAGTTGAGAAATTCTAATCTGATCAGTGCCTAATGAAAATTTCCAGAAACCATAAATGTGGGACTGATGACTCAGAACCACTCCAATTGAGTTACCAGTCCATAAATTAATTTCACCCATCAACAGCACCCTTATCATTATGCAGGCAATGTGATCAGTGTCAAATGAAAAGTGTGTTGCTGAAGCAAAATTTTCCTCACTGCATGCTGTGTACTTACTACAATTGCAATAAGCACAGATAAACAAAGGATCAGGAGACTTGCGCCTCTTATCTCGCATGTAGTAAGTCCCCAAACTGGAGAAACAGGAAAAAATGGACGAAAAATCAACAAAAAATGGCCTGTCGTCTAGAGCCAATAATTCTGAAGATAAATCTGAAAATTAGAGACAAATACTTGGAAGACCTTTATTCAACCCATTTAAAGGTATTTAGACAATAAAATGAGGTTAGCAAGTACATTTGTACCCTGGATCAGAGTATTTTTAGTACAGATTTTTTTCAAAAAAGTACTAAAAAATACTCTGATCCAGAGTAGTACATTTGATAGGAAAACGAGCACGATTCCTTTGGTGTGAAAATGGGCCTAAGTTGGAAAATTAGGGAACTTTCACCGCAGTTTCCAAAAAAGAATGGCTCGTTATTCTTCGAATATTGAAGGTAAATTGCAGATTAAAGCTTCGTTGGGTAAAGAATGTAGTTTTACCTCGATTTTTGACATGTTAAAGCCGCTTGTCCGGCGAAAAACCGAGTTAGCGCACAAAAAAACGCAGGCAAAAACTTTACCCCATTTTCTAGGTCACCGCACGGACCCCCTGGGGACAGTATCGAGCCCCAAATTGCGTTAAAAGACCCCCAGATGACAGGTCTCTTGAAATCTTTTTTCCGTTCTAAAATCGGTTGAGTAACCATCGAGCATCAACTCCGAACGTAACTTCAAGTCGAAAAACATGTTCTCTTTGATCCCCATTTATGACGTCATAATGGCCCCAAAAATTCTCGAAACCCCAAAATTCGGATGCGCCCATGCTCATTACCCTCTGTCAACCCCTCAACATCCTGTCCTATCCTACTGATGTTTTTATAGTATAGCCGCTTGAAAATGAGTGGTTTTTGAATGGGAATCAATAGAAAACGGCTAAATTTTACCCAAATAGGGGATGATCAGATTGTCTAATGCGGGCTTTTCTTTTAATTGGAAAGCGTTTGTTAACAAGAAATCTGCGACGAGTGACGGTTGCACAGACCCCATACTTTCAGGGTCTGGAGTAAGATACTTTTGCGTCACGTCTCATTGCATTTTATTACGACGAAAACTAAATAAGATGTTTATCATAGAACTTGTCAAAAGGGACTGCCAATAGACCTCCTGCTTTCATAGACGTAAGAACCGGGGGCACTGGGGGCATGCACCCCCAAGATTTTGCAGTAAGTAAAGAAATGCCCACTTCATTCTTAGAAAATGCCCCTTTTTAAGGAAAAATTGCCCTCTAGGCGTTGTGCCGCCCAAGTTTGACACGCATCCTACGTCCCAGCCTGCTTTTCATGGGCCTTTGAAACGTTTTACCCGAAGATACTCTTACTGTATGCAAGTTGTTCAACCAAGTGATGCATTTCCTTTTTCATGTCTTGCACAATATCTTCGTGTTTATGGCAAATCATCCATATCTCATTGAATGCGTTTGGTTCGTTTCGTTAAATATCACTTTTTATGAGTAAAACAACTCAATTTTTTATCTTAACTGTGCAAAACAACTCTCTTGAAAAGAACCTCATGGTTTTGTTCTTGATTTGGTCAATTATCCGTTTGTTATTGAACCCGTTTCGTTTGTTTCGTTCGTTTCGTTCGTTTCGTTTCGTTTCGTCGAATATAGTAAGCCGTGAAATCTAACAACTCGCTTCCAATACTAGAGTAAACACATGGCATATACCTGGGTTCTTATGGTAATAGCCATTTGCATCAACTGCTCAAAAATGTGAATATATATATTCTACCTGCTTGCAAAAGTTAGCGGAATCCAACAACTCGCTTCCAATGCTTGTGCAGCTTCATCAATTATCACCAAATCAAAATGCTCTTCTTTCACATGTCTCAAGGGACCATCTACGGAGGCGCTGGTTGTTGTTGACAATATGACGTCAGCACTTGAAAGAACAGACTTGATGGCTTTGCTTTCTCTGTCTTGTAATTCTCGTTTCAGATATTTCAATTCATTTCTCAACTTCCTCGTTTCTCCTTCATCCTTAACCTTCTTTATCTTCGCCTACAGAAATACAATATAAAAGAATATCAAACGAAAGTAAAGTGTAGAGGCCGACAAAATTATTTCTTCCCGATCCGGGGAGCCTGGAGCTCAAATCCTCAAAATCTTCAAACATGTCGGAGCAAGATTACATCATATTTTTATTTGAATTGAATGGCTTGAAAGGAATTTAAGGCACTTTATTCCCGGAGGGGGGGGGGTTAACTTAACTTGTCCATTTTGCTTAACTTGTAACTTGTGCCATTTTTTAGGGAACCTTTTTCATGATAGAGTCCGGATTTATTATTTTTGCAATATTTTCATTTCCCGGATTTATGGGTAAGGTTTTTGGTACAAAATTCATTTATAGGTCAGCTTTGTTGCCATATCCGGATTTATGGGTATGATTTTCAGAAAATTTCCCGGATTTATGGTCATATTTTTCGGAAATTTCTTCGGATTCATGGGTGGTACTTTTACGATTTGAATGGTAAAGCCACTTATCTGGGAAACTCAAGTGACCGTAGTGGGACTTTATTGTAAATCTGCAATGGAATTTTTGTATATCTTGACAGCAATTGTTTGAGATCTTTAAAAAGGTGGATGTAAAATTCAAATACCTATTTCCTTGAAGCGAACGGCTTCAAAGAAACTGTAGCTATCTTTCCATAATTCTGAGGTTAGACTTTTCTGAAATCTTCAATATTTTCAGCATTAGGGTGTTTCTCTTCTTTTACGAGAATTCAAGAACAATTTTCAAAAAAGAATTATAGCCACCGTCATTCCTAAACTTTTTGACGCAACATGAAATAATTTCAAAGAAAACCATAGTTCATGGGTCTCTACAACATGGCATTTTGGTGCAGAAGGTGTTGTGGTGCCGTGTTGTAGTCCACTGACTTTGCAGCCAGAACAGTCAGGCGGACGGGGCTCAAATCCCACCAGCACCTTTGAGCGTCATGACAAGGGGTCGCGGACTCGATTAGCGCTTAGCTATTTCTGCGATCCCAGCGCTTGGCGCTGAAAACCGCAACTTCACCTTCACCTGGCATCAAGCAAAAGTCTGAGACTTTAGAATTTTATGATTTGAAAATTTGATAACGTCATACCCTCAAATGAGCAGAGATATGAAATAAGCTGTAATTTCGAAAAATATTCAAAATTTCTGAAAAAATCAGACGATAGAATTATGGCTTCTAAATAGCCTCACGACATAGTCCAATATATCGCAAAAATAGCAACGACAACAACAACAACAACAATAACAACAACAACAACATTTCTTATTTTTGCTGAACCTGGTTTGAGCGTCCATCAGTCTATCAATACGAATATGCAATCAATCTAGCATCTGAAGTTTCTTTTCTTTTAAGCCATTCAAGTAGAAGAGATATGTCACACCAACCATTTTACGTCGATTTAAGGATTTGGAATCTATGCTTATCTTGAACTTTTTCCAAATGGCGGCATTTTAATCATTCTTAAAACGAATTCATGGAAAATTTTGAAAAAAAATTAAATCATCATAAATCTTAAACAAATGGAGGTAAAATGATATAATCTTCACGAAAACCATGGTTTATGAAGGTCTACAATATGGTAGCAAGTTCAGTTCAGTTTCGTTTTATTTCAGCAGCAATTTCGTCCCCAGAGTGAGTTAGTTCCTCTACCTCTACTCTGGGATACAAGAGGCCGTTCGGCAATCTGATTGGCTGTTCGCCATCTTGTGTCACAACTTCATTTTGCGCCGGGTAAATGGCCGCGGCATGTAAAAATTAGACATAAAACCATATTCTTTACCTATTCCGACCATCATTTGCAATTTATTTTCAAAATTGGAAGAATAGCGAGCCATTTCATTTTGGAAGCTGCGGTGAAAGAAGCGCCCCCCCCCCCCAGCTAAAGCATTTGTAAATAACGTGATAGAAACATAAAATGCCGTGTCCAATTTAAATTAGAAGTAAATAAGTTGTGCAGTTGGTTTTAAGATCTGAAATGGCTTTAAATTGATCCCCTGTTTTTGACGACTTTTTGAGGGAATGAAGCAAGTCCTTTTCCACAAAACTATTAATTCGGGAAATTTACCACGCCAAAAAAATTGCTAAAAGTAATGATAACATAGCCCGGGGGGGGGGGGTAATTTGAATTTCCAAGATACGGGGTTGTGCCATTCAAATCGTAAGAGTACCACCCGTAAATCCGGAGAAATTTCTCAAAAGTATACCCATAAATCTGGAGAATTTTCTGAAAATCATACCCACAAATCCGGAAATGCCCAAACAGCTCACCAATAAATGAATTCTTACAGAGAACTATACCCATAAATCCGGAAAATGCAAAAAGTTGTTGAAAACCATACCCATAAATCCGGAATCTATCATGAAAAAGGTACCCTAAAAAAATGGCACAACCCCGTACCATGGACAAGTTAAGTTACCCCCCCCCCCTCCCCGGGTAACATAGGCTAGTCATTTACGGACAGAACAACATTTGAAGCATTTCAATCAGCCACTCATTTTTCGTGCTATAATGTATTTCCTTAGGTCACTTTTTCTTGGTATATTGCATTATTCTTCTGTTTCTTTGTATCATTTTTTATGTTTATTGTATGATTATTTTTTACATATGCAGTTAGAATATAAATTGTGTGTTGTGGAATTTAAAACATCAAAAGTGAAACTGAAATTTCCTATCACAATTGAGAAGTTGGCTAAACAATCATTATCAGTTTAGAGGAATATGATGACTTATTTTCAGAGTTACAGCCTTCAGACCTCTCTACATTTTGTTAATATCTCGAATACCTTTATTGTTCTTTAGCTAACTTCGAGGTAAAATAAACCCCCCTGCATAACCTAAAATCAAAGAAAACATAATTTTATTGCAATCGCTCACACCTTTTGGACTGACCCAATGTCACCTCTTCAAAGGGCAGTCACAAAACCGTAAACAAACCTGTTGTCTCTGTTATCCTTAATATTTCTCACACGTGTCCATTGTGTTCTGCACATATTTTTGTGGATGGGGTGATTCCACAATGAAGGCACACTTGGAAATCCATGGTAAACTTCTTACCTGAGTCTGTTGAATGTCATTTCTCACACTGCGTACAATTTCTGCGGAATCCGAGTTCATCAAAACAGCGTCCAATGAATATCTTTGTAAATTGTGGTAGACTCGAGCAGGATGTCCGAGGCGCAAAACCTAAAAATGATAGCATCTAGTTAAGCAAGGAACAAACAACTTAAAAGCTCCATAGACAATTTTACTTCTTAGAATGCGTTCACACGATGCCGGCACATTTTGAAAACGGTGAAAAATGAAACGGATAGGGCTCCCGTTCACACGAAAACAGCACATTTTTTGCCGGCAGATTTTGAAAACGGTAGATTTTGACAATGGATTTATGAAAACGGCATCGTGTGAACACTAGCTCAAATTTTGCTACCGTAACATTTTTCACCGTTTTCAAAATGTGCCGGCATCGTGTGAACACAGTCTTAGGGGCCGATTACATGGAGCGGGCTAGCCCGGTTAACCGAGACGAATGCTTTCACCCGGGATCCCGGGTTTAATAGAAGTTACAATGTTTTATATACTTTCGATTATATGGCAAGCGGGCTGGCCCGGTTAGCCGAGATCCCGTCTGCTGCCTACCGGGCTAGCCCGGCAAAACGGGCTGGAAGTTGAGTATTCTTCTCATGTAATCGATTCAAGACCGGGCTGGCCCGGCAAAGCGGGCTGAGAAATCTGCAACGCATGCGCTCTATGACCAGATTATGCGATTATAGCGCCAAATATTTTACAGCCAGAGCTGGAAATCTCCATGTAATCGCTCAGATCATTTAAGCCCTCTAAGGCGGGCCAGCCCGGTTAACCGAGCCAGCCCGTTCCATGTAATCAGCGCCTTAAAAGAGGTTCGGATTGAGGCTCCAAATCTGGTAAACTTGTGGAGGAAAACAAAAGCGTGACCCCCGTTCTAGGTAGAATGAAGTTAACTTTGACAAGAAGTTGCTTAGGCTTTCACAACATCTTTCAAAGTGTTTATTATCCACAAATTTGCGCAAAGTAAGCTAGCAATGGTTCAGTTTGCACAGAGGCAAATGTTATTGGTCAATTTGCTTTGTTTCTCGTTATTTTCATCCATTCTTAGCTGATTTTTCTTTCAATCAAACAACAATGGTTGAAAATACCAAACTTTGATTAGAAACTCGCAAAATGAAGCCCTTGCACTGCTCTCACTTTTGAGCTGCTAATAATGAACGAAAACAACAAGAAAAAAGGCCGGAAAGCAAATCAGTCTTAACTCAATTTGAGTTAAAAAGTTATCGTTGATTAACTCTCTGAAAAGCGTTCTGAAATCCGAAGCAAGTTCTTGCCACATCAAACTTCATTATTCCAAGAACAGGGGTCATGCATTTGCTTTCCTTCACAAGTTTACCGAATTTGGATGCTCAATCAAAACCTCTTTTTAAGAAGTAAAAAGGTCTATTAAGCCCCCATGGGGCTTATCTATTTTCGGAGACTCCAGAGGGAACTAAAAATAGAGGGACAAATTGCGGGTATTATTCACTAAAATAGGGGGTTTTATTCACGAAGTCAAATGGGCTTACTTTGAAAGAAAGGGGCTTATCTAAAATTGTGGCTTAGAAGGACAATGAACAATGAAATTTATCTAAAACACTAACTTGACCCAGCCCATTACTCGCCGCCCAATATTTGCCAAATTCTCTGCCATTGCAGTAAGTTGAAGACAGATAAATAGCTGGTAAAGACAAACCTTTATTTGACACTCTGTTAATTTTGCAAGTAGGTTATCAACTGCTACGTTGGATGGAGCACATGCAAGAACCTATGATAAAACCAACAACGATTAAAAAGATCAAACAAGAGATATTCCTGTCTGAAGATTTGCACCCTTTATATCGTAAATTTGAACCTAAAATAATTGAAATTTGAACTTAAATGTTTTCAGTATAAAATCCCCTTTCCCAGTCCCTAGCCTTGATTTCGAGGCCGCGTTTTAAGATAAAGTTGACAGCGCATACTTAAAGTGACATCATCAAGAATCTGAGAGACTAATTTCAGTGTCTGTTGTAGAGAGCCAAGGGGGCTCAAAGTTATGGATTTTTACGCGCACGTGCACAGCTTCCACTCTGTTGGCTGTACTTTACTACTTTAACTACTTTACAAAACAATGACAACAAGAGGAGCAAAATACTATGACAAGCCTGAGGCCTTAACAAAGAAAACTGAAATGTACATTCAAATAAAACAGATATAACTGTTACGAAAAAGAGAAATAACACAAAGAAAAAGCGAAGAGATGTTGCAAAGAACAGGTACTTAATGACTGTGTGGCTTGTAACAGAGTTTGAAATGAGCTATCTAAAAAAACAGTTTGAGCAGTTGTATGTGTGGCATGACAACAGTTTTCCCATTATGCTCAGGCACAATGGCAGAACAAACAAAACTTTTTTCCAATGCAAAGCATTAACATAGGTGCAGAATACCTTGAAATTAAATTTCTTGACAGCTTGTTTGATTATCTCAATAACCGTTGTTGTTTTACCAGTCCCAGGAGGTCCATGAATGATAGCAACCTCTTTTCGGTTCAATGCAAATTTCACTGCCTCTATCTGGGACGTATTGAGACTTGCATCAAATGACAGAAAATCATCTTTCTTGGTAAGTGTGAGGGGAGGACCAATGGCAACCTTATGAAATAGGACATCTTTCAAGTGTGAAGTTCTCTTGGTATCTTTTAATGTTTCAAGTGCTCTGCAAAGTGACAATTAAACTGGATACAATAAATGGCATTGTTAACAGAAGCAAAGTTGATTTCAATGTATAATGGATGAGTCAAAAAAGTTAACACTTGCAGCTGTAGAACAAAAGCATCCATCCAATATTCAAAGCTGAAATTTTTATCTCCCAGCAGGGACGTAGGAAGCATCTCAAACTTGGGGGGCCACCACACTTCAAAGGCACTGCTTTCCTTAAGAAAAAGGGGGCATTTTCTAAAAATAAAAATGGCACTTCTTTGTATATTGAAAAATCTTGGGGGCAGGTGCCCCCAGTGCCCAATGGTTCCTATGTCTATGCCTGCCACTGAAAAGCAAACTTAGATGTGAAAATATTGTTTGTAAAATCACTTACTACTTTGACCCAGAAATTAGGAAAATGTTGGCATAGGATTTGATGAGCTTCTTCCAAAAGGTGCTCAATGTGAGCTGGAATTTCCATGTGCTCTAATTTTCAAGTGCCTGCGAGCAGCTTCCTTCCTCAGGTTTGCCTACATTTAATCACCAAAATCAAAAACTCACTTTTTCAATCGTTTGTAAGTGACATCATTACATAGCTTGACCAGTTTGTAACTGTCATAGGGGAAAAGATCAACTTCATCTTCAAAAGCAACTGTTATTGCATTTTCTGTAACTTTTGTCACAATTCCAGATGCTATGTTGTCTTCTTTGATATCAGCCTTTGATGTTTGAAGTCCAACAATGTCTCCTGCAAATAAGATTGAAAGATTGTTTCAAAACAAGATAATCACTCAAGCAAATAAGAAAGCAAACAAGAAACATTTATTTGTTAATGTATTGGTTTCTGGCAGCTATGCAGCTGATGTGGGCCTGTGGCATTACAGCTTGTGCCCTCAGAGTTGCCTCAGCGTACTCATTTACCAACCTCAAACGTTTAGACAGCTGAGTTGGTTATTGGATTATGGTTTTCTAGTTCCAACAAAGGGATCTGAACCCACAAGGGTAGACCCCACATGGTGCTGAAGACTGCGCCTTAACCATTAGGCCAAACAACCAGTTCTTTCTGAAAATACACACCAAGCAGGGACTACTGCTCATGATCTGCCATGTTAGGCCAGCATTAGAGCATACACATATCTTTTATAAGAAACTAAGAATTTTGGCCTATGTTGAAAGTTTTTTAAATTATATATCATATGTCAGTACATATTAAGGGCTTCTTGTAGGTTTCTTAAGGTTCCATAATGGGCAATTCTTTGGTAATGAAATTACATTCAGAGGTGAAATGGCATCATTTACCATCCCACATTCTTACATTTTGTCATTACAAACCAAATGAAAATGAATTGCCTTTATGACAAACTACTGTATGCACATCAGGGACGTAGGAAGCATCTCAAACTTGGGGGGCATGACACTTCAAGGGCACTTTTCCTTAAGAAAAAGGGGGCATTTTCTAACAATAATGACGGCACTCCTTTGTTTATTTCAAAATTTTGGGGGGCGCACACCCCCAGTGCCCCCCTGGTTCCTATGTCTATGATGAAAGCTGGATGTTCTATCTATCAGCTGATCATGGTGGGGGAACAACTAAACCATGGTAACCGAATAACAACAATAATTTTCCCCAATCGCAAAAACCACAGAAATAGAATATATGCATCAATATTACGCTGATTCTTACGCTATCAAAGTCTATGAAATCAGGCATGCAAACTATCATTTTGCCGACAGAAATGTTTTGTTATCCTTCTCCGGTGCTTATTCTCGTCAGTGCATAACTGAACTACATCCATCCAGTAACAGAATTACTTCTCTGACCTGCATTAGGCTCTTCAGTCGCCTCGTTGGAAAACATGTGTGATTTGGCCTACGCGTAGTGTGATGAGACCGGATCAGCGATGCGGAGGCGCAGCACCAAAGCGAGGGGAGGAGAAGGCAAAACGAACCAAGACTACACGCAGAAAGAAGACTATGGCAAGCAGCTTGTATGGGGCACTGGAAGCCTTTCGCAAAGGCAAGGAGGCAAGTGAAACTTTAGAGAGACTAGACAGTTATATTAAAAGAGCTAAACTAATATTCACGACTGCCGATATCACAGATGATAAGAAAAAGAAGAGTTTGATTCAAATATGGGGAGGAGATGACCTCATGAAATTATTTGAACACACAGGAGGAGTAAATGATAAAGACACATTCGATGATGCCATAAGAAAAATCAAAGGTGGATTGAAGGCAACAATAAACGAAGTTTTTCCAATGTACAAGCTTTTCCACCAGCTGCCACAGGGAAACAAGAAATTTTCTGACTGGTATCCAGAGGTGCTAGAACATGCTCAAAGATGCCCTCTGGAGGATTATACCGTTGAAAGAGCGGCAAGAGATGCAATTGCCATGCAGACATCAAGTGCAAGACTACGGAAAAAGGCACTGACAGATGGGCCAGATTTTAAGACTCTTGTGAAATTGGGATGCACTTTAGAGAGTGCAGATAAACAAGCAGCTGCGATGATGCAAACAGAGCCAGTGCGAAATGTTAAAAAGGAGAAACACAAATCATCTAAACAAGTTCTGTGTTACACATGTGGTTATGAGAAGGAGAGAAGCCATCGCAAAGGATACTGTCCAGCAAAAGAGAAAAAATGTGCAGCCTGCAACAAGATAGGACACTTTGCAAAATCACAAGCATGCAAAGGAAGTAAACATATACGTTCAGTCGACAACAGCAATAATTCAGACAGCAGCACAGGAGCCAGCGACAGTGAGTCAGATGATGAAATTGGCAGAATAACAGTGGGCTCTCTACACACAGGCAAGGCAGATGAAGAACTAGTCACGGTGAAGATAAATGGCGAAGAAACCACAAAAAGGGTTGACTCGGGGTGTCGAAAAACCCTGATCGGATTATCAGAATACCGAAGTCTTAAGTGCAAAACTCCATTACGACGAACCAATGTCAAATTCACACCATATGGTACGAAGCAGACACTCCCAATAAAAGGACGCGCCCGGGTCACACTCACAGCAACAGGAGGGGCATGCCACGAAACATGGATATATGTTGTGAACGATGAAGTCGAAGCACTTCTTGGAGCTGAAGATGCAAAAAAATTAGGAATATTACAGATAAATTCAGAAGGAACAACCAATATGATCCATTCTGTAGCAGCATCAAAGATCTCAGGCCCTACAACTGATATTCAGAAAATATTAGACAAGTACGAACACATGTTCCATGGGGTAGGATCATTTAACGGAGAGGAAATTGAATTCAAGATTGATGAGTCAGTGACCCCTGTTGTTCAGAGAAATAGGCCCATAGCACTAGCGTACCGCGAAAGAGTGGAAGAACACATCAAAGAGCTCATAGACAATGACATCATAGAAGGGCCCCTGGATTCCACAGAGCCACTGGAGTGGGTTTCCAATGTCGTTATAACAGGAAAGAAGTGGGGAGATGGCAGTAATATCAGATTAAATGTAGACATGCGAGATGCTAACAAGGCAATAAAATGTACTCATTACCCCATTCCCACCGTCCAAGAGCTACGACATGCATTCCATGGAGCAACACGATACACAAAGCTAGACATGAATCATGCATTCCATCAGATGCCACTCAGCAAGGAATCTCGTCACCTCACAAATTTCAGAACCCATCAAGGTATCTACCGATTCAAGTGGCTCATCATGGGTGCTTCACCTGCAAGTGAAGAGTTCCACGAGAAATTAAGACGTGCAATATGTGACCTTGACGGACATGTTCAAATCAAAGATGACATAATGGTGTACGGACGCACACAAGATGAACATGACCAACACCTCTAGCAAATGCTACAACGACTGAGTGACCGAGGATTCACACTACGCAAGAACAAATGTGAATGGAATCAGGCTGAAGTGCTTTATTTTGGCTACATTTTCAACGAGAAAGGAATGTCGGCTGACCCAGCAAAGATCAAAGCTATAAAGGAGACACCCAGCCCAAAGTCTATAGCAGAGGTGAAAAGTTTTATCCAGATGTGTCAGTACAATGCTTACTTCATAGGACAAGCAGGAGGGGAGCCGTTTAGTGACATGACAGCTCCATTGCGACGACTGTTCTGCAAAGGAGAAAAGTTCAAGTGGACAAGAGAATGTGAGGCGGCGGTACAGAAGCTGAAAACTGCATTGGCGAGTGAGAGAGTTATGGGAGCTTTCTCCCCAAACAGAGAAACACAACTTGTGGTAGATCGCGGACCTGAGGGGATAGCAGCCACTGTCATGCAAAGAGAAAGTACGAGCGATGAATGGCAACCAATCAATTACACCAGCCGCGCCAAGACAAAAACTGAGAAAAACTATTCGCCAATCGAAGGAGAAAGCCTAGCGATTTATTCAGGCATTCTAACAAACAAGATGTATCTGTATGGGATCCCATTTACTGTCATAACAGACCACAAGCCATTGCCTCCACTCTACAACAGCTACAAGAAGACAGGGCCTGTTCGTGTAGAAAGGCATCGGGTAACGTTGCAAGGATTTGACTTCTCAGTAAAATACGAGCCCGGCCGCTATAATCCTTGTGATTACAACAGCCGCCACCCATTGCCACTCCCAAACTATGAAGAAGATGAGAAAGAAGAGTTTGGCGTAGAGGAATGTACAGAACTGTACATCAATGCAATCATAGCTGAAGATTTACCTGATGCAGTAACGCTGAAAATACTGCAATACGAAACCAATCAAGACGACACCTTAGCCATGTTAAAGGCTGATATTTTGAAAGGAGATTTGTCCAACCGACCAGAGGTACGACCATTCAGAGGAGTATTCAACAAGCTGTCAATCGTTAGATCACTCGTGCTCAGAGGGACACGCATTGTGATTCCAGAAGCCCTGCAGTCAGACGTCATCGCCCTAGCACATGAGGGACATCAAGGCCTCACAAAAACAAAGCAATACCTCAGAACTAGAGTTTGGTTTCCGAAGATGGATCAGATGACACAAGAGTACATTGATACATGCCTGCCATGCCAAGCCGCCACTGACCGCAATCATACAGAGCCACTTAAGCCCACCGCGATGCCCGAACGACCTTGGCAAAAACTAGCAATGGATTTCAAAGGTCCCATTGCGTCAAAGTTCTAAATCTTCCTGCTCATCGATGAATATAGTCGGTTCCCAGAAGTTGAAATAGTAACATCCACATCAGCAGAGTCTGTAATTCCCAAGCTACATCGTATTTTGTGCACCCACGGAATACCAGAGGAGATAAAGAGTGACAATGGGCCTCCATTCAATGGCGAAGAGATAGAGAATTATGCCAAACGGCAAGGTTTTCGGCACCGGCTCATTGAACCAGAACACCCTGAGAGCAACGGTCTGGCTGAAAATTTCATGCGCATGCTGACAAAAGTAGCTCACACTGCGTATACGGCAAAACAAGACCCAAGAAGGGCAGTGAACAACTACCTTCTCAATTACAGAGCAACACCCCACAGCACCACCGGGGAGACTCCGGCAGAGATTCTTTTTGGGAGGAAAATAATTACAAAAGTTCCTATCATGGCCCCAAGATGCCAAACCAAGATCCATCAATCAGTGAAGCAGCGAGACCAGACATCGAAGAGAAAAGCAAAACAGCTCTATGACAAAAGAAAGCATTCAAGAGAACACCGTTTGAAAGTGGGAGATAAAGTCCTACTAAAACAGCGAAAGTCCACAAGGCAAACCCCATATGACCCCCAACCATTCACGGTGATTGCACTCAAAGGATCCATGGTTACCGCAAGGAGGAAGCATCAAACATTTACTCGGGATGCTTCAAAGTGGAAAGCGATGCCTGACCGACCTGACAATCTAAAAGCAAGAGAAAGACCGAAGGGTGAGAGAGAGAAAGACAGAGCACAAGATAGTGATGATGACCTAGATAACTTGATGGCCAAACCCAGAGATCAAGTACAGACTACTGTAGAGGATGAGGCTGCAAATGCAAGCAATGAGCAACGACAGGAAATTCCAGACAACCCTCCTGGGATGCGTCGCTACCCTAGCAGAGAGAGACAACCCCCGAGATACTTTAATGATTATGAACTCTAGTCTAACCGGGGAAGGGGTGTGATGACCGGATCAGCGATGCGGAGGCGCAGCACCAAAGCGAGGGGAGCGGACAGAAGCGAGGCTAAGATGGCGGCGTGCGAAAGAAGGAACTGAACTGACTCGGGAGACATTTTACCAGTGCCCTGTAACTGTTAGACTAAGAATCTTGGTTTAATAAATATTGTGTTCATTTACACTTGTCCCTTATCTGTTGGACTCACTACACGTAGTAGCGACTGAAAAAGATTTGGAGGCGCAAGCTGCGAGTAGACTTCAAAAAGCTGCAAGAGATAAAAAATTGACGATGGGTCTTTTGTTCTTGCATGTAAGAACCATGTATATATTGTAGCTGCGAGTTTAAGACAATTTCATAATTGCAAGTGACTGCTTCCAACCTGGTAGTTATCAGTGTGACACAAAAAAAGCTTCAAACAACCAAGCCACCAGACTGCATTGTTTGCAAAATGCGCGCGGAAGATGATAATTTAGGCCAACAGTTGCGCACCTGCACCTGGCTTCAGTGCGCACGCCGTTTTTTCTGAGTTCCGTTTCCGAATTTCTCATCCATCTAATGTCATATCTCTCAAGCTGATTTCGCTAAGCTGTCGGTAGTTACACTACCACAACTCAAAACGAGACAACCTACTTGAGAACCATGACATAGATATTAAACAGCAACGTGCTTCGTTTGCTCGATTTTACAAGATTTGTGAGTGGAAAAGCTTCGGAGAAGCCGTTTTCAGCAACAACAGACCATTTAAAGGATTAAATATTTCAATTAAAAACAAATCTTAACAAGTCCTGATCAAATATGGATGAAACAAAAAGGAAACCAAAGAAAAATTCAACCAAATAACAAAGGTTTGCGCGCCTGCCTGTTGCAAAGAAAAAATGCGCGCCTGTGGGAACATAAAAATTCAGGCGCGCAAAAAAATGCGCGCGGAAGATCTTCCGCGCGAGCAACATAAAATGCAGTCTGGCCAAGCCACACCAAAATTTTAGTGTGCCACACCCTTTTCTTACAGGGGTGCAATAATATTTCTGGGAAAACTCCCATGGCACTTGCCATACTCTAATGTAGCCCCAAGGTTGGAAATCATGCATGATTTGTTGGCCTACGCATAGTAGTGAGCGAAATAGATTTGAAGGTATGAGCTGCGAGAAGACTTTAAAAACTGTGAGAATTGCAAAATCAGCAAAAGCAGTTTTGTTCTCACATGAAAGAGTCTTTAACTGTAGCTGTGAGCAGCAGCAAGTTTGACAGAGTTTCATAGTTGCGAGAGAATCAAAGTTTTCCAACCTGGGTGCGTAGCCTGGATGATACCCAAATTTTCTTTGCAAAACACTCTATCTTATGTTAATTGCGGGTTTATATCTACTTTCAGACAGGTCATTACCTAGAGCATTACCCTGGTGAAAATTCCTTTAGGATCCTATGAGATGAATTTCACAATGCAAAACAAACATCTTTTTAACATACATGGGGAATGTGATATGAC
The DNA here is from genome assembly GCA_964020215.1 of Aurelia sp. 3 sensu Dawson et al. (2005). Classification (NCBI taxonomy): domain Eukaryota; kingdom Metazoa; phylum Cnidaria; class Scyphozoa; order Semaeostomeae; family Ulmaridae; genus Aurelia; species Aurelia sp. 3 sensu Dawson et al. (2005). The sequence continues at coordinate 3,992,018 of OZ026593.1, forward strand.
ATTACAGTTTTCCGCAGTACGATGGCAAAGAAATTTGTATACTGACCATTTGATAGACAATGGGATGATAGCTGAGCTCTGGGGTCTGTCTTTGACTTCTCTTTGTCTTTTGCCATTTTCCCGCCATCTCTACAATACCCAAACTTGATGAGGTGCTTCCCATAAAGGCCAGTGTGTTGATTGTTTACGAATAGTTTCGGTACACAAATTCCCCTTTTCTCAAGTTCACTTACACTGCCAGACTTTCGTGCTTCGGTTGATTCAGCAATCTCAGCATCACGTTCAAGAGTTATCAAATGCAGTTGATTTTTTGCGAACAACTCGATGTCAACTTCCGCCGCCATTTTTTCGAGCGACATTAATTTCATCTTCATTGACTTGAATGTAATTGCCTCGGTTTGGTCACCACTGTGCCAAACTGAGATACATTCCATCGCAGCTACCTATTTGTGTCTCGCAGTGTCGCATGGACGATCAGTCTTTCTTCCAAGGGTGTCAGGACACGGATATTTTAATTGATTATTTGTTTACCTTGTTTTGATTCTGTTTTCAGCAACGCTCAAACTGAAACGTGGAGGTGCCTGCTGGCAGTACCATAATTGGGGCACAGAATGAGAACAGACACGTAGAAGAGACTGTTGTGGCCTGTTGTCGGGTGTGATTTTTCTGTAGAAGCTGCCCTGACAAGACTTCGAAACGTAAATGAAACGAGGGGCAAAGTTTCTTCCAGTCTTAGAAAACCGAAATAGAAAAGAGAACGATTTCTTTATCCCATGCTTGAAAACAAAAGCACAGCCCATTTCATCTTCGTATATTGTGCTATGCTTCCATATCCTTTTAAAAGCAATGTCAGAAACAGCTTCCCTGGAAAAACGCTCACAAGTTCTGACCAAGTAATAGAATTGAACTCAAAAACTTCTTGATGATGCTTAACTGGATAGTAACTGTTATAACATCTGTTACAAAATCTATTCTAGCCTTGGAAAAAATGGCATTGGATGGGAGAGTGTGCGTCTTCGCAAATTTGTTTGCCCATCTTTTGCGGTTCAACGACAAAACCTTGCTGAAATTCTTCTGTTACGACCACTTGGATATACTAATCTTTCAAATGAGGCTCAAACGCAGCTCTTATTGTTTGGTGATGACAACCTCCCTAATGATGTTAACAGGAATATACTCGAGCTAACATTACACTTCATCCAGGAAACTGGTCGTTTAGATCAAGCTCTTTCCAAACTCTGTTATAAACCACGCAGCCACCAAGCACTCTTTCTTTGCAACATCTTTTTCGTTTTGCTTCCTTTTTGCTATCTGTATTTTTCTTAATAGCTATGTCGGGTTTCGTTCAAATGTTTTTCCTTTCAATTTTTTTCTTTTTAAGGCCTCGGGGTTGTCATTGTGTTTTGCTCCCCTTAGTATCGTCGTCGTACTTGAAAGTAGTTTAAGTAGTGTATTTAGTAATTTGTCATGTAAATTTTTAGATTGAATATAAAAAATTTTCCTTGGGGGCTTCGTGCCCAGAACCCTTCATTCAGTGGCGGATTTAAGGGGACAAGTGGGGGCAACGGCCCCCTTTCACGAAGAAAACTCAGCTTGGCACCCCCTTCTTACCTATGAGTACAAATGAGTTAAGCAGAGCAAAGTGTGTACTTGCTACAAGCCTCTCTCTCTTTTAAATTCGAAAAAGTCTTTTTTTCGCATTTTCCGGACTATTTCGAATTTAAAAGAGAGAGAGGCTTGTAGCAAGTCCAAGCAAAGTGAGTCATGATACACTGATTGGGCATCTTTGCAAGATAATGCAGTTGCATGCAGATAAATGTAAACAATACACATAAATGGACTTGAGAAAGTAGCTATTTATGTTCTTGGTTCAGTCTAGCATCTAGCAGTGCGGCCTTTCTATTCCATTTCATCAATATCATCTCCCATCAATGGTCGCATATTTGGTTGTCCCATCCCTGAGGGCGGCGGGATAGGGGGAGGAAGCCTAAAATGCCCATCAGATCCGGGTGGGCCTGGGGGTCCATCATGATGTTGGTGAAAGAACGGCTCTCTGTGGGGTGGGCCTTGAGGCATGTCCATATTAGGTGGGCCTCTAGGTGGGCCATGATGAGGGCCGCCAGGTGGGCCACCAGGTGGGCCGCCAGGTGGACCACCATGTGGACCACCAGGAGGGTGGAACATGTCATCTCCATGGTGTGGTGGACCATGAAATCCTGGTTGGTTTCCAGGAGGAAAATCTGGGGGTTGCTGATGGGACATGCCAGGTGGAGGGGGAGGGATCATTGGGGGGCCCTGAGATCTTGATTGCTGCTTCTTCAACTTCTGTTCCTGTTGCTGCTGTTGTTTGTATTTCTGTGCTGCGTTTTGTTGCATCTGAGCAGGCGTTAATTTGAAGTGGAATTGTAGGAAAAACTGAAATGGAAAAGTCACTAAGGTAGTGGTTTAAAACTACATGGTATCTAAGGCTGCGTTTACATGAGGCCGGACGAATGTTTGGCCGGCCAAATATTTGGCCACTAAGCCTTCCCGTTTACGCAAAACCTGCCTAACCGGCCGAATATCTGGACGCTTAGCTGACCTTCACTCAGTCACCCAGGGCCTTCTTGCGAACTGAGCCGGTCAACTTTGTGAGCGGTCTCGTGTAAACGCTCTAAGCGCTCGTGTAAACGCTCAACGACATCGCAATCAAGGATGGAATGCCTTGAATAGGAGGCCAATGAAAAATGGTCCTCAGAGAAACTGGTGCCACATTGCTAGTAATAAAACAACGTACATGCCCATAAAAGATGGCCGGCCTCGTGCAAACGCGAAGCCATACCGACCAAATAATTTCACGATACAGCTAAAAGGCCAAATATTCGGCCGGCCATGTACTCGAGCGGCCCCACGTAAACGCAGCCTAAGAAAAAGCGAAACCCAACTATAAATGAAAATTGCTGAAACTTGAGTAGATGTAATGTATACTGTCTAAACGTACCATCTTTCTTCTTTCTAATAATATTCAGTTTTGATATAAAAATGGAAGCATTTATCATTACACTGACATTATAATAACAGCAATTGAAGTGTTTTGGGCAAGTAATTTTGCGTTATCGTAAACCTCACATGACATCAAATTTGAGAAAGATGCACGAATAGACCTTTTAGCTATTCTGAAAAAGAATCTCAATCGAACGATACTTTGCTACATTTTGTAGAATTTTCGAATGTGCACAATAGTGATAGAAGCTTCAACGCCACTCGATCGAATCTCGTGTATAAAAATGTATAAAAATAACGCTCGATCCAGGCTCTTTTGCTGAATAGCTAAAAGGTCTATTGCTTTATGCACGAACTAAGGCCTCCAATAGACAAAGTAGCACTAATGACTTTTGATTTTTGCATATCATCCTGATTCTGCAGGCACATGACGATCAAGAAACTGCTTTTCAGGCGATTCTCGTTCTTATGCATATAGGGAGATTGATTTTCGATTGAAGGCGGCTTTTGAAGCTACACTAATCTCTCTGATCTGCAGCTAAAACAGCATCAACCATCAATTGGGATCATGAAGGAATCAATGTTCAAATATTCTTATGGCTGCTTAGATCAGCACGGACTTGGCCCAAAAGGATGTTATGTTTTAATTTCCTGAGCCATGAGCAACCATTTCATACGAGGTATCACAAGATCTCAAACTCTGCGTTGAAGCCTCTCCTATGGAACTGAATCAAGAACGGGTCAATGGAGCACAAAGTCCCTGCACAAATGGGGCACAATTTCCTCCAAAAATTAAAAAAAAGCTACACTGACACCAACGAATTTTATTGAATGAATTGTAGACACTGCTAAGGACTATCTGCAAGATTTCATACCTGTTTTGTATCTTTGTTCCAGTGGGTCCAGAATTTGTTCTCCGACTTGTCGATCTCTCTGCTTGGAACCTTAATATGAAAACAATTACTTAGAAATTTTGACAATAAATGTATCAAACGTTTGCAAGTGTGGCAATAATTCTTTACATGTATACGCAGATGCAGCTTATAGGTAAGATATATACAGCCTTGTAAAATAAACAGCCTTAAACAACCTGCTTCCAGGGGTCACTTTCCTACGTCAGCACTGACACTGATACCAATAGGTTGACGGTAGACTCCCTTTGGGGGCATGGGGACCAGGCTGAGCCTTGAATACAATTCTATCACGGCACATGTCAGACATTTTGAGCTCAGTCTATGATAACATTGAGGCATAGATCGGTCTCGAAAAATATCAAATGCATCCTTAATGCCTCGATTTCGCCATCTATCGCAATCGAATGAAAACAACAATCATCGTGTAAAATCATTTGCTGATGGAGACGGCTCAATGGCAACACGTGTAACTACAAATTTTGGTTGTCGTGGTTCAAACCCCTGCCCTGTCGAGCCTACTATATAGAATGAAGAGAGTCACCCAGTGATAGGGTGAATGGCTGAGTGGCTTATAAAGTCCTTGTCAGGTCACTGAAGTTAAGCTGGGTTGAGTGAGGACAAACCGCAGCTCATGTGGCCATCCTTCGGAAGGGCGGTTAAACTAGGGTCCCATGCCTCAACGCGGCATGCATAATGGGCCTACATTAGCTTTAAGTGGCTAGAAATCCTGACAAGCCCACTCAAAACTAATTGAAAACATACAAAACAAACAAACCCTCATCAAGGCAAAAGGAATTATGACATGTGGTCACATCACGGGCAATAATGCTATGTGGTACTGCGAATATGCTGCTTTTCTTTGTTGTTTCCTCTTAGGCCTAAGCCTAGCCAGCAGCACAACTGCTAGAAGTCAATTCAAATGGCTCCTGTGCGCCTCAATCAACGGTTAGCTCCTACAAAGCGTTCATCCTCGTTTCAAAGGTCCGCCACCTTTGAAACGAGGATGAACGCTGTGTAGGAACTACTCCAGGTGAAGCAGATCTTGCTGGAGTTGCTCAAAGCCTCTAATTCCCCAACCCCCTTTGCCCATGTCTATTAATTGATCAAGAGCGTTGCCCATGGCCTTGCAAAGAAGGGGTTGCTTTTGTTGATTCACCTGGCATGACGGTTCGAAAAATTTCGTACCTTGAATGAGATGGTTTCATAAGGCTCTGCAGCAATAAGAAGATATTGCCACGATTTATCTGGTGGTTCAATGCGTTGTTCGTACGCTGACATGAAACGATGACGTGGCCCTACGCTTTCACCGATCTCTGGATAATCAATCTAAAAGAGAGACAAATATGATCATAGAACACATCTGCACCAAAATGTCATGTCGGTGTGGTACCCAAGTAGACTACTGGGTTAGTAAAAAAGGCGTATTATTTTGCAAAATTTTACAGTCATTTTTGACAGTAATGTCGGATGGTCTAAGTCTGTGAGAAATTGCGTAGTTAATTGTATTGAAAGGTATTTTTAGGGACTCATTGTTAGGAGACATGCTTATCTTGACATGTGATCTGCATGGTCCTAACTAAGTTACACGCCTACTTATCAATTATTCTGGAAACCGAACTCGAACTGAAGTAACATATATTTGAACACATATTTTGAACTAGAATTAGAACCTCGAACCTGAACTATATGAATCGAATATTATTGCATTTTAACGAAGTAAACAGTCCTCGAAGATTTAGAGCCTTCACTATAAAGAATTTGTTTATGTTTATGTCGAAATCTATTCGATACGCCGAGATGAGCCTAGCCAGCGCGAAGAGTGTGAGGAAATGGTGGATAACTTCACATCAACTTTTATAAAGTCAAACTCCGGTGCTAAATTGAAACAAACTTCATATTTTCAGTGTATGAAGCACGGGCAATTAGTGCATCCTTGATATGTCCTATAGCATGATCAACACAGTGTTCTTCCCAACTGCACTGTTCCTCTTCAAAGAGTCAGAAAACAAGTTTGATCATAACATAGGTAGAATCAGCAGTGCGTTATTAGCCGTGCCTAAAGATGTGAAGTCAAAATTTATCATTGTCAAAATCTACTTAAGAATGCAAATATCCCAAAAATATTACATGAAAACTTGATCGATTAGGGAATGAGTTATTGCAAGCTTTCCTCAAAGCTTACTAAATATCACCTTAATTTAGAGTTATGTTATCGAAAGTTCTTTTCAAGTTCAATCCGTTTTGCTCTCAGGAAAAACGAGAAGAAAACAAATGATGGTCCCATGCAACTTTTGTGTGTTAAGTACCATCAAGTCGCTTGCGACTTCTGGCTATCCTCTGAACAAACGATCTCCATTCTGATCTGTTCATTGCTGGATCATTAAGTTGATGCAAGGACATCCCAGTGACTTCTTTCAATACGTCCAGCCATCTTGTTCATCGCCTGCCTCGTCTTCTTGTCCCCTCTACCCTTCCTAACATAATATCTTTTTCCATCCCACTAGCTCTTATTGTGTGTCCGAAGAAGGTCAGCGCTTGTTTGGCAATCATGCCTTCTAATGAAATTTCTGGCTTTATTTCCTCTAAAACAGACTTATTTGTTCTTCTTGATGTCCACGGTATTCTTAGCATTCTACGCCAACACCACAGCTCAAATGCATCTATCTTCTTTCTCTCACTTTTCCTGATTGTCCAGCTCTCACAACCGTACATCATTACAGGGAAAACTAATGCCTTTACTAAGCGCACTTTCGTATGCATTGATATATCTTCGTCTTTCATGACCCTATGAAGACCTGTCATCGCCGCTTTGCCCATGGCAATCCTTCTGGTAATTTCTGATGTGCAACCTCCGTCTCTTTCGATTTTAGCATCGAGGAATATAAAGCTATCAACGACTTCAACTGTTTCGTCCCTAATCATAAACTCTTCCAGTTCACTTGATGTAACCATTACTTTCGTTTTGTTGATATTGAGCCTAAGCCCAGCTTTCTCACTTTCTTGTTTCACCCTATCCAATAACATTTTGAGACCTTCTTCTGTTTCTGCTAGTAGCGTGGTGTCATCTGCATGCAACTTTTACTACAATGATTGAAGAGCCTCTGGTTTCAGGGTTCGCACGCGCTTGGACTTCAAAAGTTAGACTAAAATTTTGATTCATCGAAAAACTATACAAACGATTTCGCGTCCAGATATTTGGATGGATAACCTTAGATTCACTGGTAAAATAATGTGCCAAAATTTGTGAAAATTGATACACAAACTTTTCGCATATTCTTCACCCAGACAATGATTAAAAATCCCACTGACCTGGAAAAGGAGGCTGTGTTGTCCCGAGTCAGCATCACGCTGCTTAGTAACTAAAAACAAAAACAAAGCCAAATAAATGATGTGTATAACGCTGCCTTTCTCCTTGCCCAGACTAAAAAGAAAACGGGTTTAAAGTTGAAGTGTTGGCAGGAAACCGTAATTTCACCAAAAATCGAAAAACCAAGATTGCGACGATAATCATATTGAGTTTCATTTTCAGTCCTTCCAAATCATAATTAATAAGGTCCAAAGAAACAGAGACAGAGACAAATTCAGGTTGACATTATTCGACAAGTCCAATGATAAAACAAATTATTAATTGACTAAGCCATGTTTGATTTGTTGTTTCGAATCAGAACGCTGTGCTTCATCTTCAGAATACAGATTTACGAAAGCACGAGGCTATATTTATATGCATAATGAGACAAACAACTAACCACTTTAGTTAATTTGTGGTTAATCTGAATTTGTCTCTGTCTCTGTTTCTTTGGACCTTATTGATTATGATTTGGAAGGACTGAAAATGAAACTCAATATGATTATCGTCGCAATCTTGGTTCTTCGGGTTTAAAGTTACCAGAAAAACCGTAGGGGGGGGGGGGGCAATTGCCCCTCCTGCCCTCTCGAAAATGGCGTAAATATGTTGTTTTCTACTGCTTTTGCCCTAAAATTAGCAACATTGTCCCCCCTGCCCATTTATCCGTTGCGTTCCCACTTAACCACTTCACAAACGGATAAGAATAGAAACGAGTCCCAAAATGGACCTGTTTTAACCCGAGTATCTTTTAACCCATCTTTGGGTTAGAAAAAACGCCTTAATAAGATAACTTTGAAACCATTTATGACAGCAACTAAGTGCTCTGCTCTTGGCACCTCAAATATCATCACCAGCATCATCATTATTCTCTGTGAAATTGTGGGCTAAAAAGTTGAACCTGCTCGAGGTTATTTGTGTTAAATTTCATTAAGCATCCATTAGGCCCAAAATCTTACCACACTATGACCCAAACACTACGGCAAATAGAGTGGCTCTTTGCAAAATCTAACGACATATTATCATTTTCAAACTTCTTTACCTGTCCAAAAAATTTGAGGCACAAAGAATTTCTAAAATCCCCCAAGGGACTAAACATCTCATCAGCAAGCAAAATCTTACAACGCTAAAAGAATCAAGTTTCACCGACTTACTTTCTCTTAAATGATGCGTTAGTTCGCAATATTTTGCTAAAAAAAACGTGCTTCTATGACCTAAGAACTCTTGACAGCACTTTAGTACTCCTTTGGGGTAACAGAACCACACAAAATGCTGTCAAAAGTCTTGCACTGCTTGCAGCTGGATTCCAAAATCGCCCAACATTCTAGCAAACACCACAGGATCTTGAAGGTGAACGTGAACGTCAAGTTGCGGTTTTTAGCCCCAAGCGTTGGGATCGCAGAAGAAGCAAAGCGCTAATCTTGTCCGTGACCCCTTTTCATGACGCTCAAGTGGTGGGGCCTTACCGGGTATCGAAACTCATTCTACCCGACTGTTCTGACTGCAAAGTCAGAGGACTACACCACTGCGCCATAGCACCTTCAAGACTGTGTGGGAATGGCTAAATGGCAGCACACTCGATTGTCAATCTAAGGGTTGGTTGTATGAGTCTTCACTCTGCCAAACCTAGTACTTAGAGCGAGGATGGACTCGATTACAACAGGTCGTAGTTTCGCTTTTTGCCTGGAATGATAACGCTACAATTACCACTCATTTCCCTATGCTTGTAGAAACGGTAAACTTCCGTCCTGATTCTATATGAAACCTTTCAGCTGCTCTACAAAAAGTTCGATGAAGTGGCGTTGGTGCTTCTGTCACTATTGTTTACAATCGAACATTCTACAAAATATATCAATCTATCGCTCGATTCGCATTCTCTTTAGAATGTATATGAAAGATCAATTTGGCCTAAATCACCTACTGCCTTTTTCTCATAATCAATGGGTCTAAAATGCCTTAAAAATCAACTTTCTACAACTGCTGTACCATAAAACTAGGTATGAGTAGTACGTAGGTGAAGGATCATTCTTGCCATAATAGCAAAAATCGCCTAGCTCTTAAGTCACATTCAGACCAGTAGACGACGAGGCGACAGAAAATTGTCGCCGATTGATATTTTTGCCGTTTTTACAGCTCTAGGGAAATAAGACACTCAGTGGAGCGACAACAACAGCAACAATTCAACTTAATGAGATGAGTGTTACTTGAGGGTCCTTATGGAGCGACGCTAGAGCGAAGATAATCGTCATATATCTGTAACTCCAGGCAGCTGGAATCACAAGGTGTGGTAACGTCGAGAGGAAGGACCAGGACACTGCTTCGGTAAGCTTAGCTTCTCAGTCTTCTAAAAACTGCTTTCGCATGCTAGGAAGAAACATGGAAAAAATCTTGAAGATAAAAATTATGTGATGATTACCTTTATATCCGGGCCGTCCAATCTTGACGAATTTCTTTATATTGACACGTGCCTTCTCCTGCGATACAGTTCAAATTATTGTCAACAAAGAGACTATTTTAGTCAGTTCTACGATAATGCTCCAGCTTCAAACTGTTTAGAAAACTCAAAAACCTTTTTACTTATGTGAGTCTGTTCTCCTAAGAAAGGGCATAGGCAGCTCAACTAACAATCGCACAGGCGGAAGAAGGTCTGTTGCCCTGATCTCAGAACAATTCAGATTCCAATCCCAAAAATTTATGACAGGGATTTTCCTTAAGCCCGCCGCACACGGCGAGGAAAATGCTCAGCAAAGTGGCGTGAATGTCATTTTCCTCAGCAAAATTCTCGTTGTGTGCGGATGATCTTCGCTGAGGAAATACTCATTTGTGTAGCTGAGGAAAATATCTATCATGTTTAATAATTTCTGCCATTCGTGCCAAAATACTCACCGTCTGCGGTGTCACTGAGAATTTTGCTCACTGCCTAGGGTGCATACGTGTTCATGTTGCCATGGTATCGACCACAGGTCACAGGAAGATGGCGGCTGAAAGTGTGAACACGTGTGCACGGAAGGCAGTGAGCAAGATTCTCAGTGACACCGCAGACGGTGAGTATTTTGGCACGAATGGCAGAATTTATTAAACATGATAGATATTTTCCTCAGCTTCTGAAATGAGTATTTCCTCAGCAAAGATCATCCACACACGGCGAGAATTTTGCTGAGCAAAATGACATTCATGCCACTTTGCTGAGCATTTTCCTTGCCGTGTGCGGTGGGCTTTAGTTTCATCGGAAAAAGGACTAACTTCTAGAGAACTGACCTGTTAACTTTTCTACAAATGAGTCTAGATTGAGCGATATCTTTATCCATTTTTATTCACGAGGTTCGATTTAGTGGCAATAGAGCTTCTATCACTATTGTACACATTCGAAAATTCTACAAAATGTGATGAAATATCGTTCGACCCACATTCTTTTTAGAATATCTAAAAGGCCTATCGTGAATAGTTTAAAACCCACCCATACAGCAGCACGTAGCCTTACTTTCAACATATTATGTACCTGCTATTCTCCACGACCAAGACAATCAAAGAACTTACTGGTGCAGGTTGTGCGGGAGCTTCTTTGGCCTCTTTAGCAGCTCTTCTTGCCCTGTAACACAGAGAGAACTAGTAATCAATGTCCTATTACCCAAGTTCTTGGGTGGGAGTACATTGATTGATCATCTGAAAGAGATGCGTCATTTTGAAAGAGAAATGGCGCAGTATGTGAAGACACTACATCACTGTTGAAACATCTTCTTACTCCCCTTTTGTCCCACATGAAAAAGGCCAACTTTAGCATACTTCAGGTAGTCGAGGAATAAAAAAGAATGAGCTTCTGGACAGAGGCAAACAACTGACTGATTAGCATAAAAATAGTTCCTGACTATAGACAATTTAGGACAAGACAATTAGCTATGGTAAACACAAATTGACATAGATTAGTATAACAATGGATAGTGTACAGTCCTCCTACACCCACACTGTGGACATTTTCACCTGGCATCTTGTGTGAGACAAACTTCAAATCCTTCTGTCAGCGAATGTGTTTCATCTTCTTTTCATATTTGTCTTTTGTTTTTCAACCGTGATTTTGTGTCTTCAATGTATGCAAAACTCTATTGCAGAGGTCTTGAGACCTGGTGTTGTCATTTTGGTTGGTAAAGAGGCCTCTTACAAAAATTGTGTTTTGAGACAATGAAATGTTTGTCCAGTTTCAGTAGATTGAATTCATAGTTGGTGACATTAAACACCTTTGAGAATGGTGCCTCCACTGTGGAAAATTTGGCTCTCATGACTTTTAAAGCAGATTTTCATTTCATCATTAAAGAGTCACTGCTAACCATGATCCTTTATGACTACAATTCGACCCTTGTATCATCTGCAGTCATTTCTGGTCTACGTTCTTTTTGCCTTGCTTTTAATACAGCGAACAAAGGACCATGTTTGACAATGGGTCTTAAGCATCAAAAAATGTGCAGAGTCCAAATTCAAATATTTCTCTTTCTCCAATTTCATAAGGGGCCTAAGCAAAAGACATACCTCCGATACCTTGCACGTGCTGTCTCCGGCTGTTAGTTTGCAAATGAAAAAAATAGGTGCAAAGCCTAATGATTAGCAGAGGGTCTTTAAGTACAATAGCCATGGGGTTGCTTATGTAGGCCTTGATGTCTTTCTATCAGTCTAGGCCTTGGAGTCAATCATACATACTGTACCATGTTGAACTGTCTTGATACTCCTTGAAGAAAATCACACAATGGTACTATCTAAACAATGAAAGTACTGTAGTGGTTTAGAAAAATGTCTACACCAGGGCTTTCACGCACACGCAGGCACACGCCCAAACGTTCGTTTTGGGGCGATGGATCGCGTGCAAGGTAATGAGATAGTTCCCTTAAAGAGAACAATGTCCCATTCGAGAGTTCACACTGGAAAACTTTGTGAGAAAATTAATTTTCCCTCGAAAACATACCTTGTAACTCCCTGATGGTGATTTTATTCGTTGGATACAGCTGAGTTACTTTGTTTGCTCATTCCACCCAAGTTTAATCAGCCTCATTTTTAGGCCATCTTCTGCCAAGAGATTCAAGCTGTCTTACATGTCAGAAATCTTAAGCAGTTTGCGTTCACTGATTTGTGTTTGTTTGTGTCACACTCACTAGGTCTTGGGAAGTATGACACATACCTTTGTTGCTGTTAGCCGTTTGTTATTTTTTCACGTGCCCAACACGGTTCATGCGAGTTATTGGCCACACGCCTTAATTTCTGAACATGAAAGCCCTGATATACTGAATGAAGTTTCAAAAAAAGGTTGAACTGCTGCACTTACAAGTTCTGTTGATGTTTCTTTCCTTGAGTGTGTGCAAGATAGCTTCCCTTCAAGGAGAAAGCGAAAGTCAAAAAGAGACAATTCTGAAAGCCAATAAAAAGTTTAACTTTTCAAAAAGTACTTCACAGTTCATACTCCCATTCTCAAATAGCTAGTTAAATGCATTGAAAGTCAAAGTTTTCATTAAGAAACAAAACAATATCAACTTGGAACCAAAATATGGGGATATTCTTTAGGGAATTTTGAGAAAGTTTAACAAAACTTTGATGCTTTCTTAAACAATGTTGACCAAGAAATATTTGAATTGATATGGTTCAAGGTTTTACTTTACTAGTTAAAAAATAATTTTACATCCTATTAGCTTTTGCCTTTCTTACCACAAATAGGGTGGTTCCCATTAGCACTCTTTCTCCTCAAATTCAGCAGAGTTTTCTATGTTGCCTTTTGAAAAGTTTTACTTTATGAAAGAATCAACAAATAAACTTCTTGTGCTTGCATCCATCTTCTTCGAAAAATATGTGAGTCATAAACAATTCCTTGTTACATGCCTAACATTAATTGGATAACAAAGCAGTAATAATGGCCAACATCTCATATGATAGATGAAGAGTTCAAGTAGACTTAAAATTTACATAACTAAACTTTGCTAAACTCCATTCTAGTTATACAGGCTATTTGTACGAAAGTCATTGACAATGAAAATTGATGAACATTTCTACCTTGCACCAATGACTGGAACATGCTTTAGCATTTATCTCTTTGGGAGGTGGAAAATGTCATTTGTAGCACAAAAAAGTAATTCCAAGACAGTTCATCCTGGGAACAGGATAACACAATATGCTAACACATGTAATTTTCATAATTTTAGAGGCAAGGAAACAGAAGAAATTTCACGGTCATAAACTGTAAGTTTTTGAAGGGGTGTTTCTCTGAATACCTTATAATTTCAGAATGAAAAGAATGATTCAAGACAGGAAAATCTTTAAATCAAATTAAGCATGCTCAATTTTTGACAGGAAATTAAGCAAAATTGGTGCTTTCACAACCAAGAAACAGGAGCTCTTCAGACAGGTTGTTTTCTTTAGACTCACCTGGTAATAATTCAAGCTCTCTAACAACTTTCATACTGATTACAGTCTCACTCACCTCATTGTTGTGAAGGGTCAAGCACAACTTGCACTCATAAGATCCAAGATGATTTTTCATAAAATAAGGATCCTGTCAAAAAAGTAGAAGGGCAATTACCTTTTGATAAAATTGTGACACTGGAGATGTTTTGAAGCCAAGGGTGAATCTTAGTGTGCATTTGTGGAGGATATTTGGAGCAGAGAAAGAACTCGTCTGGTTTTTGGCATGCAAATTTGCACAGAGAAAGCCCTGAAAACAATGGGCAATTCAATGCCTTATTATACTAAATGACAAAAGATATCAATCATTCTTTGGAACACAAAATTATTACACTTAGAAACATTTGGCACAAAGCAGCCTGGAGATTCACTCTAGGGAGGAATCCATGCAGCCTACTAAGCCAGATATCTACGCTGTGGAGTCATGGCTTCCACCATAGAATCTATTATGAAAAGTTTTTTGTTGTCGTAGTAGTGTTTTCTCTTTACTATTGTTGTATTTTGTCATTTGTAGTAGCAGTTGTATTTATGTTTAACTTTTTCTGTTTTTGTAGTAGTGTATTTTTCTTTAGTATTGAATGCTATCTTGTAAATTAGTAGCTGTCGTATAGTAAAAATCGTAGAGTTGTATTTAAGATTGATTGATAAAAACTTGGCCTGGTCTGCAATATTTCCAAAGAGAAGAATCAGAATGTAGTAGCTTTATAAACTTTTATGATCCTCAGACTCATGTTATGTAATGCTGTCAATACCTAAAGAATGGTACAGTGAGTCCTCTAATAAGCCCCACCATTGACAAGTCCCCAACCAAAAATTTCCCTTGGAATAAGCCCCAATAGGAGCAAATCAGGTTTGTCAAAAAAATTTCATATCACTATTTTTCTCAAATATCAAAGTTATCACTTGATTCCAGACTGTATTGTATATTGCCTGCACCAGAATTTGTATGTCTCCACGCATGCAAACCTTTGTTATCAGGCTTGCTCCCATATACACAGCCAAGTGAATTTTTCCTTGTTTCTTTTTCATTTCATTTTCATTTCAAATGAAATGGCTTCCCAAAATTTTCTCTACTCACGAATCTAGGTAAAAACCAAGAACATGAAGCACGTTGTTGTCTAATACATGTGTGTGTCATCGTTCCAGAGTAGGTTGGCTCACTTTCAGTTGTGAGAGTATGAATACCCCACAACATGTCAAACTTTCCAATCCGGTACGCATCTTGGGGCTTCTTGATATGGTCATTAAAGGAGGGTGCCCGCGCCCCGGCCAGTGGCCGGGGCAGGCCGGGGCTACTGGCCGGGGCATTTCCAGAACTTTTCCATTTATTTTGCCGACCCCAGCCAGCCCCGGCCATCTTCTAGTGTATTTATGATCTAATTTGCCACAGTTGCTTAATTCAGCATATCTCTGAGAGGTAAAAAGCTTACGTATTCTTTAAGGCAGAAAGAATAAGGGATTTGGATCAACTGCTCCCTCCCAGTGTTATCAAAGTTGGAAAATCTACCAAACAAGAAAAAGGAGGTGCCCGCACCCCGGCCAGTGGCCGGGGCATTTCCAGAACTTTTCCGCTTATTTTGGCAGCCCCGGCCATCTACAATTGGGCCCCAGCCATCAGAACTTTTCCATTTATTTTGACAGTCCCGGCCGGCCCCGGCCAGTGGCTGGGGCGCGCGGGCACCCTCCTGTCATTAAACACAAAATGTTACACTTTATTTTCAAATACTGTGTAATTATCAAAAACAATGTGCCCAAATATATAATATTTTTGGAGAAATAAACCCCCGGGGGGCTCATTCAGGGACTTGCGGTATCTACCTGTCTATAAAGAAGCAGTTCATGATCTCGTATTCTATAGGCCCTAAATGTTTTAGGCCCATTTTTACCTTGTTTAGATCAATGGTTTCAAGAGCAAGCTGCCGTAGTCTTTCACGTCGATCTCTGTTTGATTCTGACCATGATGCAACACCACCACCTCCTGTCTTCGAACCAACACGATTCTGAAAATCCATCTTGTCTGAATACCCTGTCTAGTCGAACTTTTGTCAGATTGCTTCGTTGCCTAATCGTTCGCCATCATGCCGCCAAAGGACATGTTATTCAAGCCTCCTTTGCAATTTGACATTAGTGCCGAGTCTCCTCTCCTCAAAATCCCTTACCAAAAGTTTTTGCACAACATGGAAATAAAAATTGGAGGAGCCTCGGCGAACTCCGATTGGAGTTCTTCGAGCCTCCTCGTAGCATCGAGATCACTGTGCTTGCACAGTTTTTTACTTTCTGATAGGAGATCGCTTCCGATCACATGATTTAACCGCTATTTAAAGAGACAAATAACAATGGTCCTACGACGGTATTTAAGTGCCAACGCCCGTATTCCACCTCAGTAATTTTTAGCGCATGTTTCCATCCGCTTACAACACATTGCTGCGACGATGTATTCAGAAGAAGAACAACGCTTGTTGGCTCCAGTTGACGAAGACGACGATTCAACGACGCCCTCAGAAGTCACTATCCGTCGGGACAGTTGTTCTTCGGTCTGTCAAAGTTTCGCTTTTTCGGAACTTTGGGCCAACTCTGTCCCCAAAAAGGTGGCTTTTCAGCTTTCAGCAAGTTTGGTCCTATAACTTGGGCGGACATTGCAAAACTTTATCTTGTTCTTTTGGCTTTTTCGGTAAATTGTAAATTAATGGAAAATTTTTGTTGAAATCATTATACTGTATATCATACCTTTTGACTTTTCTGAAAGCCCTAATATTTTCAGAGTTGGGGAATCCTCTTTCGATTGGTTTATCTATTTTGAGGACTCCTCCTTAGACAATCATTCTAAATACAAATTTTGTTTTCATCTTCAGCACAATAGCTTTTACACTATACGATAACATAACATGTAAAATAAGAGAATAAAAGAATGGTAACTAACTACAACTAGAAAAAAAAACAAAAACAAACAGCAGGGAGCAGGGAGCAAATTACATAGTATATCTACATTCTAAAAAGACTTAGGATAGTTAAACTTGTAATGCTTTTTCTCTGATGTCAGTGATTTGTCCAATGCATTTGAGAAGATTGTTGATTGTTTCTTGATCGTCACATAAGAACATAAATTGAAGCAAATCATCTGGGGAAAGTTGTTGTATTTGGAATTTGGATAGCTTTTAAAAACTTGATTCAGGACTGCAGCTCAGGCGTCAGAATAGTGGTCTCATTCACGTAGAACGTGTTTTTCATCTTCAATGAATTCCTCGTTGCAAATTTGGCAGAGCCGATCCTCTCTATCAATTTTTGGGGATCGCCTACGACCTGTCTCAATCGCAAGACAATGGTCGCCAAGTCTAAGTTTAGTAGTAGTCACCCTTCGCTTTGGCTTGAAACGTTGTAATTTTGACTTATGTAATCTTCAATTTTCATTCTTTTTTGTAGGAAGATTTTGTGTTCTCATGTATTTAGATTTACGTATTTGTTTCATCTGTTATTGTATTTAGGATGATTGTTAAATAAAATGAAACTTACACTGAAACTGAACTGAGTCGGAGTATTTTTGTTTTCTTTCTCGAAATCACAGAAACCTTTTTCAAAAAATTAACAGCGATCGTAATTTCAACTTCTCGAGAAAACACTGTATAAAGCCGTATTTACACGAGCAACATTTACTTGAAAATTCTCCTTGACAAGTTTCTTGCTCATGTAAACAAGAACCAAGGTTTGTTTGACGAGGATCTCTTGATAAGTTTTTACTGTAGCCCAACTGACTTTAATAAATGTCTGCCTTTGCGTTCGACAAGCTTAAGCTTTAGCGGCTTTGGTGAGCTTCCAAACGCAGTGATATTGCTTAGTCAGTTTAAATGAACCACGTAATAGCAATGACAGCTAACAAGGAGAAAATGGGTGAAAGGGAGTCTGGAATTGAGTCAGAATTGTAAAATTTACTTGTTTAGCTATATACACGGGCAAGTTTTGAATGTGACAACAATTTTTTTCTTCAAAAGTGCACTTGCTAAAAAACTGGCATGCACGATTTTGAACAAGCACACTTGACAAGACAGAATTGTCATTTTACCTCAATCTACCCCAATCTGCAGTACCCTAGTACCCAGCCTAGTACCCAGGGTAAATCTACAGAACCAAACAAAATTTTTTAAGAAAAAATTGTCAAGGAAAACTTCCTCGTGTATATGCGGATTATAAACGAAATCTAATTTTCCTACCGGGTGAGTCAGAAAAAACACCCGGCGTTTGAAAGGCTACTGCTCCCTAAATATATAAGCAACGATATTTTGCAATATCTGATTAAATAGCTAACATGTTCAATTATGTTTAGAAATTTTCCTGACTAAAATTGGTCACTTCGTTCAGATTCTGTAGGCAATTTTCTAAAACGAATCCCTTTGAGAAACCTTAAAAAACGTGCTAAAATTACAAGCAAAAATCCCTAATGTGTTTACCTCACAGCGAAGACTTTATAGCACGCTTTAGCACATGCTTTTGTTTTGGCGGGTTGAAAAGTCTTCCCCCTAGCGTGAATAACTTATTCAGGGGGATTCCGTTCTCCCATGAGGACAAAATACATGAGCACATCCAAGAGTCATTATTGCTAGGAAGGAGAACAAAGGGAAATTTCTTGCTGTTTTTGCTCGTTTTTGCAGGTTTTCGAAAGGCTTTCTGCAGAAAATCTCCTATTTCGACGGGAAGGAATGACCGATTAAAGCCGGATAAATTACTGAAACTAATTTGACATATCGAGGATAAAACAAGACAGGTTTCAACATCATTGCTTTGATATTCAGGGAGCAGGATTTTTTCAAACGCCGGGCGTTTTTATTGACTCACCCGGTATTGGTTGGTCTCGCAATTGGACTTACGACAAAAAAAGATGCCAGTGAAAAGTTTATTTCCGTTATGCTTAATACAACGAACTATTCTTCAAAAGAATCAAGCAGGGAAATCTTGACCAGTATTTCAAGTAAAAATGGCTAACTCTGCTATATACATAAGAAGAAAGTGCATTCTACTGCAGTGAAAATAATTGAAATTCAAGTCAACGAAGGTATGGGTTTGGTGAGCCAGCATATAGCTCAAATCATTCAAATCCTGCAGATCTTCAAAGCAATTCAACGCTGTTAGTATGAATTCAGATTAAAGCATAGCTTGGAAATTAAAGTTTTTACCTCGATTTTACCATAGTGTTCTTCGTTGTTTTCCCTTTGGCCCAAGCCTAACCAGTGCCAAAAATCAAATTCAAATGGCTCCTGCGCGTCTGAACTGTTGCCTTCTACACAGCGTTATTTAATTCCAAGAGGGTTTTTGAAACAAGGATGAACGCTGTGTAGGAACTAACTATTCAAACGCGCAGGAGCCATTTGAATTTGATTCCTAGCACTGGCTAGGCTTCAGCCGTAGAGAAGGCAACAAAGTAAAACAGTAGTATCGCGGTAATAAACTTTAATTTCCTAGCTACAAACATGGGGTATTATAGCCCATGATTAAAGGCTCCCGGTTAACACCAATCCATTGTGGTCATGAAGCAGAATACTTCATTGACACACAAAACTTGATTATGGTCAGGTCCTCACGGCGGTCTGTTGTCATTAAAGGGAGCAAAGGATGTGTGTTAACAGAGGGCGTTTAATGTAGACTTGATAGAGGCTTGATGTGGAACTTAGTCCTTACTTTGAACTAGCAAATGAACAACTATCTCTCTCATTGCTCAAACTAGGACCACCTACATGGCCGCTCAAAAACTGGAGTACATTGAACGCCAAAAATTTCGGATGAATATATTTTGGACAAAGGAATTTCATGCGATGTAACTGAAAATTCGGACAACAAAAAATGGTAAAGTTGCAGTACATTTTTGCATACTTCATTCATAAATAGAAAGTGCTTCATTTAAAGGATTCTCACTCAGAAAATTCCACAAATCATTTTTGCTAAAGATGATTGCTGAGTTGAATTTAGTTTGAAGAGAATATGATATTCTTCATTAAATTTCTCACCACATCCCCTTCAGTGCAAAGCGTTTCGCGAGCAAGACATTACGTTTCCAAACAGCGGAAATCTTTCGCAGTGACTTTTCTAAGTTGCAAAAATTTCGGACACTACTTATTTCTGATAACGAAAATTTCGGAGATTAAAATTTCGGACATATAAAAATGTCCGAAAATATCATTATGTGAAATTTTTGGCGTTTGATGTAGATATTCAGGTGAATCTGCTCACCTCGACGGAAACAAGGCAGCTGAAAATTCGATTACTGAAATAAAAAATATTTCAATTCAGACCTAAGTTTGCCTTCCGGTTCGGCATATTGATGTGAGAAAAACTGGGGTAGAAATTTTGGTCTGGTTCTTGAGCTGTCACATTGAGTCCTAATTTAAGCAAAGGAGAAGTGCTGGTTAAGGTGGTGGTAACGAAAACTAGAAATAATGTAAAAAGTACAGACTTGGTAAGAAAAAGTACACATCTATCTAAGGTAGAAGGCATAATAGACTCTTTAGCTGCTTAGCAAACAAAAACTGGTATACCGGGTGAGTCAAAAAAAGATTGCATGTTTGGTGGGCTGCGGAATAAATAGGATATGACCAATATTCAACACTAAGACGTTTCAAAGGCTAATTTCGATGAGAAAATATTGCTTAGTAAAATCACTCATCTTTAAGAGCCAAAAATTTGAAAAATGCCTGTAACGACTTTTCTTGGAAATCGAGAATTCCACATTCCATTCTGGTCCATAGTTTATTTGGCATTGAAATTTGAATTCAAAGCAATTGTCAGTTTAATGCAGATTTTATTGTATGGTGATGAAAAATTTTCCGATGAACTAAACAAAAATGTACTCCTGCTAACTCTACAATTTATCCACAAATCTGGTCGATTTAATTTGATTCGCACTTCGTCATATGTCACACAAACACAACCACCACGTCCCATCTAAGTAAACATGTGTTTCTTTTCTGTATTTGTTTTCCTTGTTTTCTTTTACTCGTATATTTAACGTCTGTCTCTGTCTCAAACTAGATGCCATACATTATTTGCGATTATCTCTTAACTACTCACGCAAAAATTTGAGAGAGAGTAGTTATAACCTCTATGTTCAATTGGCCTCGGGGTAGTCATAGTCTTTTGCTCCTCGGGGTATCGTTTCCAGTAGTATTGTATAGCTGTATAGTATAGTAATCTTGTAAAGTAGTGTAAGTTGTAAATTCATATTGTAATCTTTTAGGCCCCGTTTACACGGGATCGGATCCAAATGGGATCGGATCCATTTGGATCCGATCCACTTTTTGAGGAGCGTTTACACGGGATCGGATCCAGAACTGTTCGCGTTTACACGGGATCGGATCCATTTGGATTTTATGAACTCTTGGCAGCGCTCTATTAAACATTTTCTCTTATTTTAATCAGATTCTTTGAAATTTTGCACTCTAATAGACTCTGTCTCATCTCCGATTCCCCGCTTTGAAATGTCAACAAAGGATTTTCAGTTTAATCGTGTCACTCCCTATCCGTACCAGTTTGGATCCGATCCCAACCGTTTACAGGAGACCTTTTTGGGATCGGATCCAAACGGGATCACCTTCGAAAGTGATCCCCTTTGGGTACGGATAGCAGATCCAAATGGGTTCGGATCCGTTGAGTCCCGTGTAAACGCAAGGCCTATCCGTTACACTTTGGGTACGGATCCATTTGGATCCGATCTCGTGTAAACGGGGCCTTAGTGGATACAAAAAAAAAATTGTCAGTTTCAGTAACAGAATTTTCATATAAATGGCACGTAAATTATGGACTAAAATAGAACATGGAATTCTGGCTCCCATAGATGCCCCCTACAGGTCTAATTTTCGGGTCTAAAAGATGGGTTATTTTACCAGACAAAACCTTCAGATCTAAGTTGTCCTTCGACTGATAGATAAACATTTCAGTATCAAATATCGGTCACATACTTTTTATTCCACAGCTCATCAAACGGGCAAACTTTTGACCCACCCGTTCGATAGTATCCTGGAAATGGAAAATTCTTGCAAAATAAACAACATAGAATCTTGTTCCTCATTGCACATTTTCAATTAACATTCTCGTTTTGAAACTTTTTGAAACTATCTTCACATGCAAACTTTTGATCTAGCAAACTTTTAGACTGCGTTCACACGATGCCGGCAGATTTTGAAAACGGTGAAAAATGTGACGGATAGGCCTCCTGTTCACACGAAAACGGCATATTTTTTGCCGGCAGATTTCGAAAACGGTAGATTTTGAAAACGGAGCCCTAACCGGTATAAATTCGGAACAGCATCGTAAACAGATCATTTTTCAACGCATTTGGATCGAGACTGGTCGATTCTTAGGGTGTAGGTATTTTTCTTTAGCATCAAAGTCCAGGAACGAGTTTTTACTGTCAATTTTCCTACCGTTTTCAAATTGTGCCGGCATCGTGTGAACGCTAGCTCAAATTTTGCTGCCGTCACATTTTTCACCGTTTTCAAAATGTGCCGGCATCGTGTGAACGCAGTCTTAATCTAGCATTCAGACCATGCACCCAAACTTTGGAAGATAAAAATTCTTTACTTCTATCATGTGTAATGTTGATTTTATGATGTTGAAAAGTTTGCAATTATAGTCTTACGAAAAAAAATGAAGAAGTTTAAAGAAGTTGACACAATCGGCTACGGATTGTTTTACCCATTTCAAGTCATGTGACCATACTCTTGGGAGGTATTAGTACTGTATTGGAAGGTGTCTCAAAACACTGTTCGACGTTTGATTAAATACGAAATAATAACGATGCGCTGAATGGGGCCCTTGGCTAAGCAACCTATCTCCTCAGCGATTTTCAATTAATTTCTGAACATTTTCAATAAATTTTTGAAACCAGAATCATTTAAATCCGCTAAAAATTCATTTTATTATAAGCCTTTGAAGTTCAAGTTTGTGCGAAACAGAAAACAGGGGCATCCAAATGGCATTTTTGGTAAAAGTTCAATGGTGCATCGTTTCTGTTGTCTCTCAATTGTTGTAAGGGAAACCAAATGGGATTTGAACATGTTTCGATAACCTCATTTTCAAGCGTATGACTGCTTTGAAGAAAAAGATTCAGTCTGTCGTCGATAATTCTTTAAACTACTATTTTTGGATATATGCAGTCTTAAGCAAATTTTGACGATGACTGTAAGGATTAAATTACTGTAGAAGTTCTATTTGGTTTGCTCTGATATCAACGAGAGGTATGACATTAGATGACCGTCTTTTACTGCGATCTTTGAGCTTTTTTGCATTACAAGTAATCTGGGGGTCTCTAGATTCAGTTGTCGCATATTTTTCATCTTTTAGAGCTTGCAACTCAATGAATTTTTAACAGATTTGCGAGATTCTTGTCTCTAAAAATATTTGAAAATCTTAGGGATCCAGGGTTATCTTTCCATGAACCAGTTCATCTTCTTGTTATTTTTTAATATTTAATCAAACGTCCAGTAATCTTTTTGAGAAATCCTGAACAACAGGCATTCATGGTGAAAGTTTCACGAAACGAAATATGTTAACGAATCTGTTACATAACGAATATGTGAAATATTTTCTGTCAAGGGATTAGTCATTTGACTTTAAGTGGATGTAAAAGAACCTTTGCCAATTTTGACTGTTGCGAAAAATTTCAAGACGAGTCAACTAATCTAAAATGTGCATTCCCTTCAAATTTTGAATCACACACGCATGCTAAATTCAAACTAGCTAAATGGTCTTCTCGTCTTCTAATATTAAGGCCAGGGAATACCTCTGTGGGGTCTTGATATCCAGAATTTACAAAAGTAATACACTACGACGTACTTAAAAGTTATAACAAAAATCACCATCTAAATATTATAATTGCTGGAGAGGAGTGACCCTGTCCAATTTGCTTGGAAGGCAAGACCAGTCAAGGCACAACCGTTCTCTCCGGCATAGTGTATAAGTCCATCATTTCTATGATGCTCAAAATCATTCCGTTCAACTGCTATTTGTTAAGATGAAAACCCGAGGATGAAAAGCGTTAAATATACTCATGATTTGTAGTTAGATGAGAGCCATGTAAGTCCTTCATATAAGCCGTCACCAGTGGTAGCACAAGATGGCTGCACAAACCAATTTCGGTCACGTATTTTTGTTAGGCCAAGCTTTTCTTGAATATCGTGTGGCTTCATGGCTACAAAGGTAAGTGCAGTCATTATAATTATTCAATTAAAATGGAAAATTTAAAGTTTTCACCACTAGGGGGTCTGTTATAAGGTGTCTCAATGACGCACAATCGCCAAAAATTTCCGTCCTTACCGGTCGACCGCAGGCCATTTTCTCTCATAAACCACAACCGTCAGTCTTCTCCAGTACGATAAATGTTCTTTTGAGGATTGCTATTCCATGTAAATGAAGCAGGAATCCTGAGGAAATTTATGTGAATCTACTAATTTTGATGAGCATACTTTTACAGCTCTGCGAAGCCTCGATAGATAATGACGTTTATCCAGTAAAAGCAACGCAAAAGGTAATGTCTCGAGGACGGAACAAACCATTTACCGCCGCGAAGTAAGCAAAAACTGCGAACCCTTCGTTTCAATTTCATTTTTCCGCAACTACGTTGCAACAGAAAAGCCGCATACCGCACTGATTTTCTTGCTGAAACCGTATTCCGTAAACTATAATAGACCTCCAAAACTAGAGTTGAATTTCAAAATATGCATTACATGCGTTCTTTCACACACGGGTATGAAAAAGCAAGCCATAACGTTTCACCTCCGGGTAGGATTAGCACGCATGCATCAATAGCGATTAGACCCCGGGGTTGGAACATAATTGCCATTACAACTGGATATTCACACGCTTTTTGGTTGCGCGCCTTATTTCCGAACGTGAAAGCCCTGACGTAATTGTGACAGCACACAGTGAAACGACAGGCGTCAAAGTTGCTGATTAAAATAAATCATATTCTTAACTAGGCTTGGCCCAGTTCATAACCATGTCACTTTCATAACCATCTCTTCCCTATATATATCTTAAATGCTGCTAAAACGCGAGAGAAACGACAGTAATATGAACTTCGGTAATTGTTCATCAAGCACAAACAGACTCATTAACTATATCCAGTGCTCTAGACATTGCAATTTTTCAAATGCCATACTTTTTGGCATACACTACCGAATGAGCTAGAAAAAACTTCCCTCTGTTGAAAGTTCATAGCATTAAGAGGACCTTACAGATCTGAATAATCTAAATTTTAGTTAAAGCTGAGAGATGAGGTCTTTATGATTTTTCTCCCTTTCTTGAGAGCACTGGAAATATTCATTCAACTTTACAAAAACTTCAAGGTTGCAAAACTGACTGAAAAAGGCACAAAATACTTCATCAAATCACAATGGAATCCTCGCACTGAACAATAAAGAATGCCATTTCTCATAGCCATGGGGTTGAAAATCTTTAGTATTTGCTTGCAAATCTACGTCTTACAAATCTTGAGAGAGCTCCGTGCGTATCATTCTGTGTGAGCAGAGTCCTTACGATCTTATCAAGAGTTTAGGCCCTTTTTCAGTCATTTTGCAACCATGAAATGTTTGTAAAGTTAACGTTGCCTGTATGTCCAGTGCTGGTTAAAAATCGAGACAAGTCACAAAAATATCTTGATCTTTCGGCTTGTAACTAGAATTTGAATCATTCCGTGGAATAATGCTGGAGCCATGAATTTTCGAAAGTGGGAACCTTTTTTGGTCTACCCAGTATGCATGTGGTAATAAGGCTATATTAAGAAAGTCAACAGAGGCCGTACTAATTGAAGAGCTGAATCCGGAATTAAACACTAAGGAAGAGTGAGGAAATTCCAGTGTTCTACGTTATAGGAAGCTTACACTCAACGCAGTGAATTCATTGAGCCTGAACCAAACGAACATAAGAACAACACAAAAATCGAACTCAGTTCTCACAGAGGAGGGTGCCGAAGGGCAGTGAAAAGTCTGATAAAAGTTATGAAAGTGAACGTATGTTTCCAATACACCTTTTCAAGACAAGAGATGCTAAAAAAGAAGTATTTGTTGATTGAGATTTCATATTTTTGAGGCTAAAATCTTGTTCTCGTACAAATTTGGTGTTCACACAAATTTTCACATTCATAACTGTCTTCATTTGGCGATTTTGGCGATAGAAAAAAAGAAATCATAAGGGCTTTGACTGTGTCTAGACAAAAATCTGTCCAAAACTTTGAATTTACGTCAAAGTTCTTATAACTTTAAATTCTTAAAATTGCCATAATTTCAAAATGAAGACAGATATGGGTGTGAAAATTTGTTTCTCTACTAAAATTTGTACGCAGAAAAAGCTTTTAGCTTCAAGAATCCAAAATCTCTAACAACAAAAGACTCTAACCTTGAAAAGATGGATTATCGTCTTTGAAACTCATTATAGGTAGGAATCTACCTGAATACAGAAAAGATAATTAGGCTATTTACTCACCATCAGGAAGATCTTGTTTGTTTGCAAATATTAAAATGATAGAATCTCTCATCTCCCTGTCATTTATAATTCGGTGCAACTCTTGTCTAGCTTCTTCTATTCTGTCTCTATCTGCACAATCTACTACAAATATTAAACCTTGCGTTCCCGTGTAGTAATGTCTCCATAAAGGCCTAATCTTGTCTTGACCTCCAACATCCTGAAAGTAAAACAAAGCTTGTAAGTAAGCCCTTTTCTGCTATAGTTTCCAATCTTGATTAAAAACCAAAAGATTTTGGTTGTTAACCCTTTCACCCCTGGAAGGGCCATATGGCCCAGCAGTATTCATTGAGAACTGCGAATTTTTCAGGGGGGGAAAGCTTTTAGAATTTGAGTGATTTAAGAGGTTATGCACATTGCATTTACCTATTGCTTACTCAATCACTGATTATGATACCCCCTGGAAAATGACGATCTACATTAGGTTTTCCTGTTAAGCTTAATTCTAGCCGGGCGTGAAAGGGTTAACATCTTCGTACAATTAATACGAATCACACAACAGAGGGGGTTTGCAAATCTATCTTTCTTCTTGCAAATCTGTTCCATTTGCACAAACTATAGAATATCATGCTTGAATTCCAAGACCAGGAAAAAGAAATGGTTTACAAAACATTGCGTGACTGAAAATAGTCAAAAGCGTTCCCTACATTGTAATCAAATGCAACATGATGCAATCAACCCCCTTGTGATTGCATCATGTTGATTTTGAATACGATGCATGCAACCTTTTTGATCAATTTCAGTTACACAATGTTTTGCAAACCTTTTTGTTTTCCTTCCTCTTGGAACTCAAACATAATCTTCCCTAGCTTGCACAAGCGAAACAGATTTGTAAGAAATAAGATAGATTTGCACTGCCAGTCTTGAAAGCATGCTGACTTGCTGTTTCACATTTCGTCGAATTTACCAATCAATAATTGACTAACAAAATTTTCTGGTATTTGTTGGCGCATAAGCCATCAAACTTTTGCAGAATTTTATAGCATAAAGGCCTCAAACTTGGCAGGTATGCTCGTCAACACGTAGTGTGAGTGGTAAACAGTTTGACTAAAATCTTTATAGTGGAGAAGAGAATTAAGTTCTTCCAAACTAGCAAAATAGTTTGAAATGAGTTTTGTCTAATACATGAAAACAAGCAATTTCGTTTAATAGATCTTTCAAATGCTAAGAATACGCGTAATTCCATATATATCATTTTTACAATAGTTTGATGGACCGATTGGTTCAAGAGCAATTAATAAGTTTCTGGAGGAGAGGATTTCTGAACACTATCTTTCCATGCTCATCACGGCAAAAAGCAGAGTCACCTCAATTCTTCCAAAAATTTGAATGTCTGAATTTTTTGTAGTCGAAAATATGAAGCGTAGAAAAATAACAGCAAAGCATTTCCACTACTTAATGTGATGACTTCCTCATGAAATGCCTTCCATTGAAAAGGACTGAGGACAAGTGTTAATTAGAGAAAATATTTATTTTCTTGAATTAAAATCAATTTTAGCAATCGTTCTCATCATCATAAACAATGAGCATTTGTGGAAATTTAACACTAAGCGCCCCTAAAATGAAGCATGATCCACAAATATAAGATATTTTTAGCATGAAATATGTAAAAATAGACTGAAAGTATGTATGTTGTTTTAGTTCATACAACTCTTTTTTCATACCACCTTTCATGTTTCCAAACTTTTCAAATCTTCATTCGCAATTATTTGGTTGCAAGAATCCTTAACTTGTAGTGGTAGCTCTGTGTGTCTTTTCCTTGTCTCTTTTTTATGTTATGACCCCTGGGTGGACAAATGTTTTCCTCCTTGGGGTATTGTCTCCGTAGTAGGGTATCGTTACGTATAGGTATAGTAGTAATCATGTATTGTAAACTCTCAACAGAACACATACGTACACCAAAAAAAGCTCTTCTTTGCTCCCCCAATACACAACAGTTGAATACTGTCTTGTTCAATTCCTACCCTGACCATCTCCCCAGGTTAACAAAAATTTCTTGCTCAAATGCCTGGGGGCTGAAAAATGCCTTCAGCAAATGCCCAGGGGCTGGGCACTGAAAAAGTTTACATTCCCAATAACGTCATAAGCAAAAGCTCTTAGTATTGCCAAATACCCTGGGGGACTTGGCAAAATTGGCAGTCAAATGCCTGAGGGCCAGGAATATTTTATTTGCAAATATCCAGGCGTCCAAGGGGGGTGGTCAGGATAAGACCAAAACGAGACATAGAGATTCCAAAAGAGATCAAAATAAATACTTACCCAAACATTGAATTTAACGTTCTTATATGTTACAGTTTCAACATTGAATCCAACAGTAGGAATTGTTGTTACTGATTGTCCAAGTTTCAATTTATATAGAATAGCTGTATCTGATTAAGGAACAACAGCAAATCTAGTCTTAAGTTTGGTTATGAAGCAATTTTCACTTCAAATAACTTGCAGCCAGCGCTACTTAGGTTCGCTTTTGGGTGTCCTTAAAACGTAACACTTAAAGCGTTTCAGTGTTTCTCAAAGTGCTCTCCTATACACAAACAAAACAATCAGCGCTTTCAAAATTTAGAAAAAATCTTCATCCAATGTTAGAATTCTTTCCTTGAAACTCACTTTGGCCCCAATATAATACAATTTTCATTTTATATCAGATTGGCCTTCTGCTTACATTATAAAATTTTCATTTCATATCAGATTGGTCTGATCAATGCAACTGTGAAAATGTAGCAAGCTTTTGCAGGTGAAAGGTAAAAAATCATGACAAGAAATCCTCAAAACTTTGGTCAACATTTGTGGATCATTTTCAAAAAATTCATCAACAGCTTCTAAAAGATCATCTATGATCTTAAAAAAAGAACTTTTCAATTCACACCCAGACTCAAGCTCTGTAAGAAATCTATTTCTAAATTGTGCAGCGGCACTCTCCTGAATCATTGTAAACATATATTTATGCAATATTTGCAGGAATTTCAAAGTCAACCTAGTTGCAGAGACAAGTGATGATATACTGAAGAACACTGTTTACATTAGATTAGAAAAGATAAATCGATTAGAAATTAGATTAGAAAAGATACTTGTTTTCCCAGCAGCATCAAGCCCCAGCATCAAAATTCTCATTTCCTTGTTTCCAAATATCTTTGATAGTAGTTTCCCCATCTTTCCACAATTTCATTCAATATGCTACAAAATACAAATAAAACCACTGTAAGCTGAAGTTCATAAAAAAAGACAAAAATATGGTCTATACAAAAATATCTCCTTTTGAAATTCCTCTCCTTCAGTTGTGGCGTAGAAGAATGCTCCAAAATGGACCTTTTACTTGGTCATGTAAAGAGACTGGATCAAGCAGTATTTTCATATAACTTGACAAGGTTGGACTTAGAGCTTGTAACTTGCAAACATTTGAAAATAAACAATTATGCTAGAGATGGCGGTGAGGG
This sequence comes from Aurelia sp. 3 sensu Dawson et al. (2005), assembly GCA_964020215.1. Lineage (NCBI taxonomy): Eukaryota > Metazoa > Cnidaria > Scyphozoa > Semaeostomeae > Ulmaridae > Aurelia > Aurelia sp. 3 sensu Dawson et al. (2005). Next base: position 4,021,624 of record OZ026593.1, read on the forward strand.
AAATTTTACCATGATGCATTGCATTATGTATCTTGGTACAAAAATTGCTCGCCACCATCTTGTGCATAATTGTGTATTCTATAAAATCAATAAAAGCATTGTTTGGTCCAGATGTTAGAATAGCTATGAGATCTGTATTCACAACTGCTCCCTCTCTGAAGCAATGCAAAATGAACCAATCTTATGTTTTTCAGCTTGTCCACACAAATTTAGAACCCAGAGAATTCATAAGTGGCACAAGCCCTAACACCATGAGGTAGGCACAGGACAGAAGTTATCACTAGAAAAAGTACCTAACTCATATACCAGGTGACCCAGAAAAAAGTGACCCAAGGAATTCTGTTAAGCATGCCCAATTGAAATGCTTTAAACGTTGTTCTTTTGCTTAAAGTCTAGCCGAGGTTATGAGTAATTTTTCCAATCTTTTTGGCATGGTAAATCTCTGTAATTAAGGATTTCATGGAAAATAACTTGCTTTCAACGACTCTTCAAACAAAGGGGATCGACTTGAAGCCATTTCAGATCTTCAAAACCACATGAGCATGTTTCATTTCACCCTTGGAATATTTTTACCTCCCTAGAGACTATAAACGTTTTCTGGAAACTTTCAATTGAGCTTCCTATTACCAGAGTGATATGAAACATGCTCTTCGTTGTCTTGAAGATCTGAAATTGCTGTGAATCAATCACTTGTTTTTGACAACTTCTTGATCAAATTAAGAAACCCCTTTTCCACGAAATCCTTAATTCAGGAAATTTTCCAAGCCAAAGAAATTGCAAAAAATTATCATAGTGTAGGCTAGTCTTTAATGACAAAGCAACATTTGAAGCATTTCAACTGCCCACTTACTTTTTTCTGTAACAGATTACTTTGCATCATTTTTTTCTGAGTCAGTAAATAAATACTTCTGGCTGAAAAAAGTCAGGTTGACATGACCATTCCTAGTCCACCCCCTGGCAAAACCATGGGGACTAGCATAAATAAACCTAGCAATAATGACAGTCAGGGAGTGCTGTGTACTAGGTTTACCGACAGAAATTGTTGTCAAATGATTTACAATTGTAGTCAATAGAAACTTGTGCAGTCGGGCCTTTATGAAGAATCCTCTGAACTCTTAAATTGTGAAATTCCAAAAATAGTTACAGTTGCATGACAAACTGGTAGTAAATTGCATTCTGATCAAGTCAACTGATATCAACAACAATGCTGTTTTGTTTAAGTGACAACAAGATATCACTGCCATACTTTTCATACTGTGGATGCGCTAATGGCACAGGGTAACAGGCAGGGATGACATGACTGGCACAATTAGTTAAAACTATGATTAGTAGTTAGTGGTCACAATTAGTAGTCTGTAAAAATTGTTGAAAACAGACCAACAGAATCAATAACAAAATTTATCAAGCAAGAATATCATGCTGTTTTGCAGCAAAAAGTTAATGTTTCATATTAAATCTCAAAACTGATTCTGTCCAAAACTCAGCAATCCTATGATTGATCAAGATGAGCCTGCACTCAAAATATTTACAGGCAACTAAAAAATAACATGCTATCACAAACATAAGTCTTCTAAACATTCCAAACTTAAAGGTGATCTGAAGTGAAAATTTTTATTGATGCAGATGAATAGCACTATTGAATGATGAAGAATGTCATTAAAATTGTTTTGATAGTTTGTTTCATCTTTGAGTTATCCACTAATTTGTATGATTGGCTGATGACATCATTTTGTTTGCAAAAAGTACGAGAAAGTATACAAGGTTGACCACGTTTCCAAAGGGAAATAAAGTCAACAACCTTTCCTTCAAATGAAATGCCTTTCTAAAGGTCACATCAGTTGATGAAACAATGTTTATTGCATTTATCCTGCTCAGCTAAAATATCAGACTAAATAAAAATAAAATAAAAATAAAAATAAAATACTAAAATATCTGTAATCTTCCAAATATCAGATACAGCTTCTTTTCATATATAATTTGCAAACAAAATGACGTCATCAACTAACACTTAAAATCATTGGATAACTTAAAAACGAAATGAGATAACAAAAAAATTTCAAGAGGATTTCTTATCAATCGACAGGGCCCTATATTTGCATCAATAAAAATTTTCGCTTCAGATCACCTTTAAGTTTTCCACAGCAAGTATATTTTCAACACAACATAATCCTTTACAACCAACCTTATTGTATACTAATGGAATATTTTAGTTGTCCAAATGGACCTCACGATTAAGTCATAACACTGAACATTTCTAAGCAAGATCATTCAGTGGACTTTAATTCATCACAGGCTTATCACAAAGCCAATAAACATGTAGACGAATAATAGTTCAAACATTTTGATGAATTTTCAAAATGTAAAGAAAGTTGAGTACAAACATTTTTTCTTTTATAATTCAATCTCAATAATTCCTTGAAGTAATGTTTTCATTTTATCTTAATAATAATTTTTCATAAAAAATTTAATGCTTAAAAGCACCTGCATTAGGTAAAACATTGAAATTGATAGCTACAAACACACTGCCTGTGATGAGCAAGACCCCCTTTCTTCCTGCAACAATTTCTGACAACAAACTAATCAATAATACAAATAGGGCAAGCAGACATTTTCCCCATTTTGCCAGCACTATGTAGCAATTTGGAGATTTTTAAATTTAGCTGGGTTTTATCTGGCCCTGGTATAAAAATTTTAAACACAAATTTTTGAAATTTTGGTCAACATTTGTGAACCTTTTTTATCACAAATAAAAACAACTAAGCTACAAAATATTCTGTGGCTGCCACTGATGGAAAGGATATGGTGTCATTGAGTTATAACTACAACAGCCACATAACAATAATAATAAAGGAAATCAACAACAGTGCATCTCAGAAAGAAGATCCCCCTCCACCTTACAGCAGATGAATGGCTCCGACATGGGTACATAAATAGACATAAACCTTTCAACAACCTCTGCAACAGCTTTTACAAAAATTGTCTATAAATTTGAAAAAAACCATTCCAAGACACACCCAATAAACTGACAATCTATAAATGGACATTGATAACTGATATTGATAAACTGATTTAGCTTGATAACAGACTATGCTTGAAGCATTAAACATAATTCATTTCACATCAAAGTGCTTTCATTTTACTTTGTTACGGTTAGTATCATAATCTATCTAAAATCTTGTGTGAATCATGCTACGAAATGGTTCTGAATGTATCACATCAAAGATCAAATTCATTGCTTTTGTATATTCTTTTATCACTGCTGTTCTAAAAACCTGATAGAGATTCCTATCATAATTGCGTATGTATCCCATGTACAACATAGCAGGACTTTAAGGGGGGCCAAACGCAAGCTACTGCCTGCCATTCACAAAACGCCATGACCATAACAGGCAGGTGCATCACTCACTGTCACTCAAGAAGAATGTGAATGACCCACATAAGCCCTGCCTATCCAAAGGTAAAGAATCTGGGCTATAAAATCATACCTGATATGATGGCTTCTACCAATAACGTTCACATTCCGAAATTCAAAAAATCTATAAAGTTTGACAAGAATGATAATAATAATAATAATAATAATAATAGCAACTTTATTACAGTGTCCAATACATTTGAAATAAACATCCAAGAATAAAATTAATTGTACCTATGATAAGAGTTTTCTGAATCATAACAATCAAGTCAACTTATCACTTGATAGCTGGCTCAGCTCAAAAAGTAGTGATTCAGACAACTCTGATCAAGGTATGATTATAATTTCATTCTTTAATGTTTATTTTACAATCTATGTCATACAACACACTCACAATAAGATTGTTTTTTGTCCAACACATTTAGCATTTCTACTAATTGGGGACACTATTTACATTTTACAACTTTTTTCAAATTAACGTAATTCAGCTACCTTGTTAATTAAAGTTAAAGTCTCAGTCCAAGAAAGGTTCCGTGTCCATTGCATAAATTGTCTTTAAAGGGGTGGGGTCATCTAACCGTAAACAAACCTGTTATCTCTATGATCTACATTGTTGCCCACATGTGGCCATTGTGTTCTGATCAGAATTTGGTGGATGGGGTGAATCCACAATAAAATTACTGCTAAGGATCCACTGATATCTCTGCAATCCTACAACATATGAGTGTTTGGTTTGTTTCTCTACAAAATTCAAGAGTCCATCTTCAAAATAGCACCTTTATTTTGAGAAAAGTAGTGGAAAATCTCTGTGATATGAAATATCAAAAATACTGGAAAATCATCATTTCCAATGAAGTTTGTTTACATTATGTGACCCTGCCCCTTTAAGTAAGCCTCCAGGGTTTAAGTAAAGCCTAAGTAAAGTCTAAAACCATTGCGGAAATTATAAATACTTCAACTAGCCCTTTCTTCTTAATTTTGGCCATATAAAAGGTCCTCGGTATAAATGACCATTTAAACGGTCCACATTCTTCTGTTTAAAATCTCTCATGTCAGGTACTAAGAAATAAAAACATGTCTTGTATGAAATTTTCTTAAACTGTCTTCACAGGAGGCTCAAAATAGTCCTTCTAAAATTAAACCTATAAATAATTAATTCCTTCAATCTAAAAACAGCCACATTGTATTATAACCTACTTGTTTAAAGCTTAAAACAACCTGTTAGTATCTTTCACAAATTAAAACCTGACATAAGATATGATAAAGATATGCCTCAAAATACTTTATAAATGTTTTGTAATTTCACACTAGATAAATGAGGAATTTTACTTTCTTTTGTTAGGAATTTGATAAAAATCAATGGTACAGTGATAAATTTCATTTTATCTACATTCTATCTTGAATTTCATTTTCTTCTGTTCACACTTCTTGCAAGTTAAACTTGCTTAAACAGAACCAGATTACCAAATGAGCCTTCTGTTTGGTCAATCCAAAAATGCACTTGATTAGATGACATTATTTGTCAGGCTTCTTAATCTTAATTGTAAGACCATGAACACTGCCTGGTTGCATTTAATTAAGATAATTTAACCTTATTGAAAAACTGCACTTAAATGTTTGTGCTCCCAAGTTTGCTTCAAATAGCATTGAAACAAAAAAACAATTAAAGAAATATCAACATTGAAACAATGCTAAGATTTACGACATTAAACTTTGTATAAATTCAAATGTGCAGAACACTCAATGTAAGTGGCCTCACAATATCCATTGTAAACCTACATCAAGGGAAAATGAATTATTAATCAAAGCCAAGATTGTAGGATAAGAGCCAAAACAGTTTCATGAAGTTTCTTTGTAATCCCCTAATCTTGGACTTTCTTCAAGTCAAAGCAAGTCCATTTTATCTGGAATTGGGACAAATGGATCAGTATATTTAAATCATTAACAATGTTTCTAACAATTCAATCAATACTTTACATTCCAAGGTTATGTATTACCACCAATAATGTAACAAATGTTTGCCCTCTTAGACTGACACAATATGAACTCAGAGCAGAAACTGTGCACACACGCATGCAAATTTGCAACTTTGAGTCCCCCTAGCTCCCAGCATCAGATCAAAAAATAACGTAACACTTAACATTTTCTTCCTTGGGCCTTAAACTCTTGATTTATCATGTAAAAAAACGCATTTTCTGCTCTGCCGTACCAATCTGATATATCAAAATAAGCCTTTTATTTATTCATTGTTCTCACATTGAGAAACAACAAAGACTAGACAAGAATACAATATATACTGTGGAAAATGATGAATTTGGTGCAAACTCAAATAAATTTCAAGCTAAGTCTCTGCTGAAACAGACAAATGTATCCACCGCTTGAAAAGTCATACAGGATTACTAGACTTATAACGATGAGTCTCTTGCATCCCTGCGGTAAATCCTGCTCCACATGAACTCATAATGAAACAGCAAAAAAGCTGACCCTATTTTCTGTATTTGATCGATTGAATCATGATCGAATGACTGCTTTTGCTCTGTTTAGCAGTCACCCCTCGGAAAGAAAATGCGATAACAACCATGTTAAACAGATATTTAATCAACAAAACTTGGTATAAATCTGAAGAAGGAAGTTCAATTTACCTGGTGAGTGCAAAATAAGTCTTTCAATACTACATTTTCCATGTTTTTAAGACCAAAACAAATCAGAGAGATCTTCAACCACCTGCCGCAGCAACTTTGTTTAAAATTATGTCAACTGCATCATTTGAATTGAGAATTTGCCAGCATGGGACTCCAGGAAACTGAGAGTTTGCGCCTAAATAGGGTCAAGTTTTTCAGAGTAATACTATGAGTCTCTGTCAACTGAAGTGTTATCATCAAATTAAAGAGCATAGGGAAACAAAGAACTCCAGGTCCTAATTCTACAGGATTACCCATGCAACCAATTTGTAAGATTTTAATTCCATTATCGTACTGAGGCCTCAGCTTAATTCTAAGATTTCTCTCAAGATTTTGGGTGTAGTATTTTGTTCTTAAATCTGGAATTAGTCCTATTTCTTGGTATGCCAAAAAACAACCAAGCAAGGTTCATCCACAATAATGTATGTTCAGACCTTTTGATGCTCAGCATTGATGGGCTGCATAACAACATCTTAAGAGCTTCTGTATAATTAGGAAGCAATGCCTGAATGCTTGAGCTAGCAACAACAATTTCTGGCAATTTTAATTACACAAACATTGATCAAATTGAGTATATATATAAGTCACTAAAAAGAGTTTGAGGAAAAGCCAATGGAGGCTAGTTTTTGGAAATTTCTTGTTGAGATTAGGCTTATCTCCACGCCTTTTCTGCTCGAGCAGAAGATGCTCAAGCATTTTGCGAATCATGCACATAAAGACAAAAAACAGCCCTGACCCCAGAGATTTCTCATGCTCATGGCCTGCTCTTGAACTAGAAAACAAGGTTAAACTTGTTCAACTTTACTGCTCATCATTTCACTCACTATCTCTAATAGCTAATCACAATTCAGTACCTTATGAACTGATGTATTCAAAGAATTTATGTTGTTGTTGTTTACAGCAGTCATATTTGTCTTCAAACAGACACACCACAAAGTGGGAACTTTTCTCAAGGGAATCATCTTATTCTCAATCCAAAAGGCCCTTGAGCATTCTCCACTTGAGCAGAAAATGCATCTCCATGAGGACCTTAAGATTAGCATTTTTGAATTATGAATAAACTATCAAAATTAAATGCAACCTTCCATTATGCCAATGATTTGTAATTTTTGAAATGGCATTACTGTTTTTGTATTGCAATGTTTCAAAGGGTGTATACGTTTTGTAACTCACTCAAGCATCAAATTGTTACAAAAGTGAACCCTACTTCATACAACCATGCAGAGAGGCTAAGATAAGGGTACTTGTATTCCTCTAATGAGGAACTGCTCACAGGAAACCTAACTCTCTGATCACCAAAAAGTGAAGAAACTCCAGCACTGGGAAAATACATCTTAAGCAACTATTTATTTTGATAAAGAAAATTCTTAACATAATTTTACTCCTTTTCACCTGTTTCTTGCATCATATCACTCAGAAGGTACTTGAGTAATGCACTAATGTCTAAACATTGGAGAGCCTTCAAAAAGATATTGTTTGAAATGTGCAGGAGGGCACCCTACATGAGACTGCAAGGGAACCTCAAGAAATAAGAAACTCTGAGTACTCAAAATCTGAAGATTTTAAGAAACTTTCAGTACTGAACCAAATTGTTAGGGTCTTATGAAAAATGTGTAACCAACTAGCAGGGAGTGCTTTTAACACTTAATAGATAAATGGAAAAGGCTCCAAATTGCAAAATAACTTTCAAATGAATGAAAAGCAAGGCAATTGTCACCCCTGAAAGGGATTCTAATTTCTCAATAGTCATAAAGAGCTCAAACTATTTTGGCAACAAAAGTAAAGTGCACACAGATGAACAGAACTGTCCTTCAAGGACACTGAGTGGATGTTTTGTCTACAGTACAAACTTATGGTAAAATGGATTATGCTTGAAGACATGACAGATATTCTAAAATCTCAAACTTAATACAGTGAGGTACATGTTTTTAAACATTTCTCTGAAGAAAATCCTCCATAGCAAAACTCCTTGTAGTTCATGTATTCAAAGTTGATTCATGGAGATAAATAGCTAACTCAAGAGTTGCATATGCAGGTCTAAGGCAGATTTTCCACTTGGGCCGGTTTTCCACTTGGGGGATTTTTCCGTGAGCAGCGGAGTGGCAGCCTATGCATAGACCCATTACTCCAAAAGAAGACAGGGTTTATGAAACAAAGAGCAAAAGCTTGCTATGAGGTTTCTGGAATTCTAGAAACTTAATTTATGCAGCCTTTGTTTAGAAGCGCTTCACAAATAATTTGAAAAGAGGATTAGAACAATTAATTGGGGGCCGTAGCAAGCCTTTGCCCTTTGTTTCATAGACCCTTTCTTCTTTGGAATAATGGGTCTACATGTGGGCTAGCGGAGTGGCTGTTGCATTTGCATTCTTTATTTGCCACCAGCCACTATCAATGATTATCAGAGATGTTTTCACTCTCAATGTTGAAATCAAAGTGCGAGTAATCGCTACTTTGCAAATGCATTTATACGAGTTTGAAACACACGCAAACTAGTAGCCCCAAAGCAATTGGAAATTCCCTAAAGAATAGTACACCTCATCTCGCAAGGCCACAAGGGGCCCTGCTCATTCAAAGCTCTCCAAATAACATCCAGTTGCTCGGCTGAATGTGTATTTGAAGTAGGATTGACTTCAACATCTCATTCAACATCCACCATGTGGAATGGCGCCATTTAATCAAATCACTTGAAGGCTCTGACACATGACATCAATTATCCATGGGAGGGGAAGCCACAACCAAAAAAAGCTCTGAAAATATCTAAAGATGTTCTTGGTCAAAGAGCCTTATGTCATTGACCAGCAGATTAAATTCTCCCTTTTCTTTTCTTGCTTGACTCCCTCTTAGATGTACATAAATATAGTATAACTTAATATGTTTGTTCAGTTGCTAACAAAATGACTTTTATAAATTAAATTCATTTTGTTTAAAGGATTATAGTTTCAACAAAATGTAAATGCTACTACTTGAAAAAATAACAATGGAATGTGTATGAAGTAAAAACCATGATATTTGGACCTATATATATATTTTGTAGTTAAAACAGTAATCTTAAACAATACAAGACATATCTAGGGCTGGTACAAAAACACTGAAAAACCAATACATAATTGGGTTGCGCACCTATGTTTCAAAAACACAGTGTACACTTTGCAACATATAGATCAAAGAATATTACTTGCTGAAATAATTAAACACACCTGACTACCAAAGGATCATCACAGAGCAATCAATTCCTCATAAATTCTTATCCAATGACCAATGACATCATATTGGTAAACATAGGAATGAATTGGGGTGTCAAAAATTTTAAAATGTATATGTAATGTGATACTTGAAAATGGCCTGAAATACAGGAAGCCCTTGTCATATATAATCTCATCCTTGTAAGGTAATAATATGCAGGCAGGGTGAAAGTGGTAACAAAGAACAGCTATTTTCTACACGAAAAAGAATTGGGGCCAGTGCTGAAATATATATTGTTATAAATGATTATCAAAATTTGAATATATACCATTGTAGTTTCTCATGAGTTTCTTGTTTTCAAGAGTTTCTTAAAGGTTTCATAATGATCTTCATGTTCAATATATACCTGTGACCTCACATTTTCAAATTTCAATATTTCAAAACAAGGCCTTCTCAAGCTTTTCAAATTTTTACATTACTCAAGTATATATATATATACCTTTTGAGTAATATGATACAGGAAACAAGAGAAAATAAAGCAAAAACACAGTAACCTTTCTTGGTCACAATAAATAGTTTCTTAGGTTTGTTCCCAGTATTGAAGTTTCTTGATTTTTTGATGACCTGAGAGTTGACTTTCTTAAAAAGAGTTTCTTATAAAACAACTACATGTAATGTCTCCTATCACAAAGTCTGGTCCATCCATTCTTCTGAGTGCCCTTTTCACATTTGATGTTAGGCTTATGTACTGTAAATGATTATCCATTTTCACTACATATGTATCTCCATATTAAACAAATGTTCACCATCAACACCTATGTTGGCCTGACATCCAATAAGAAACCAGCTCAAGTATCTACTCCTATAAAGGTTCTTATATTTAGCATCTTGTATGTAATGGTTTAACTAGTTGTATTTTTAGGTTTACATATGTAAAATGCAAAGGGTATGTATCATCATATGTTGCTTTTCCTGGTATGGTCTTCTAAGTGCAGTATAGCAGTTTCTAGGAAGTGCCTTAGGAAATTGGCTATTGTAAACTTCTACATTCAACATATGAAAAAAATTCTTGGGATTTCCAAGCTGAAAAACTGTTGCTTCAGTAATTTTCTCAGTACTGGAAAATCATAATTTGTAACCATCCGAGAGAAGAATTTCTTGCTTGCAAGTTTCTCATAAAAATGTGTGTTTTGGTATGAAAATCAACGTAAATAACATATATCTATTCTAGTTTCGTAATAACTGACTCCATCGCCATCCATTATCTACCAATTATCATGAACATGATGCTAACAGGGTTTCAAAGCGACATGTGACAGACCCCTTCAAAAACTAAATAAATACCAAAGTACAATCTATGATGGAGCACTTAGTCATGAGACAAAGATAACACCAAAATATCAAGTTCTTTGGTTATATTTTGGTTTGGTTTGGTTTGGCCTGCGTTGCATGGATACAATTTCAATTCCATGCAATTCATAAAAGCACAGAAATTAAATCGAATTTCCAACAAATTTTCCATTTGTTTAATCAGCTCAGACACCATTCATTTCCATACCTGCTGCTAGCTACCTACCAGACAATATCAAATAACTAACTGTAAAATCTGCCGATCCTGTCCAAATCCTGAACAATACAACAGCAGTTCATGTAGAAACGTTGATCTTCAATTTGTGGCAAAAATGGAATGGAAACCGAATATATTGTCGGAAAACTCATAACTAAGACTGCTATCTTGTTCTAACTCAACTGAGCGGCAGTACCCCTGCGAAACCACACTCAGTGTCCGACTGTTTATGGATGGTTTCAACGGGGGAACGGATGCCAAGGAGTGTGTGGTTAATTTATCTGGCTTCACATTAAAACATATTTCAGGACCCTTTTGGGATTGATATAAGTTGACTACGATCCTATCTGATGATTATGAAACTGACTCCATTAAATCTTGCTCGAAGAATTCCATTAAAATCAGATAAAATGTTTGATCAGTTCCAAGAACGTTCAACACACACTCGAGGTAAGGGAGGGCCTAAACAAGTGAGGTAGGGTAGGCGCTGTCCTAATGTCATACGGCTTCGTCAGCAATCTTAATCTCGTTATTCAGACAAGATGCCGCAATGTTGAGAGAAGATAAAAGTACTCCTCGCTAAATAAATTTAATTTCTAATCAAACTGCTTGGATTGGAGAGTGAATAAAAGAGAAAGGGGGAAGTTATGGAAGGTAAATTCCTCCCTTACACCATGACACCTACTGATACTTCGGTGAATGGCCTACTCACCTAAAACCAACGGTTAGCCAGTGCTAAGGCGGAAAGGGATTCTCCCGAACTGCTCTCCTTCTAAATGCAAAAATTCCTCAAAAACCTGCTGCTAATGACTACCAAACATCGCTGATAATCATCCAAGTACATTCATGTGAGATGTGGAGTTGAAATGCAAGGGCGTGACTGCGGACGACGGCAAATTACTTCTCTGCTGCAGCAATCCGAATCGTTTGCATGCAGGCCGAAGGGGAGGAGGTCTGGGTCCTAGCTAAGTCATCATTTCAAACGTTGTCATTTTGAAAACGAAACATTACCCCTCGCATAAATTGAAAGTTGCCTTCCCCCTTCCCCCCTCCTGAGTGACCAGCAAACGCATCACTTTCGAGCACCAACATTTTAAAGAAAGAGACAAAAGCATCCCTTCCATCTTGAGCAAACTTACCACAGCATTTCTTTTGAAAGACGATACACCCCTTCGTAGAACCCCGGGAGTTCCATGTCAATGTTGTTGTTACGGATATGTGCCGACCACATTGGTGGTTTTTGGGCCCAAAATACTCCAACAAGGGTTCTTTTTCAGCAGACGCTCCCTACAAATGAGTGGTCTGGCCGAAATTGCCAAAAAGTAGCCAAGAATGGGTAGTTTTCCGTCAACATTTATCACAAAAGTTAGGACGAAGGTAAAATTTGGCAATAAAAGAAGAGGATACCTTTCTGAACATCGGGTGGCTGACCCCCGTCCATCCACAAGTCATGTACACCCCCCCAACCCTGGGGTAGAACTGTATGGCAGTCTTCGTTAGTAAAACTCAGAGCAAAATTCAGTTGAGTCCGTACCAGCGGAATGCCCAGGCCTCCATTAATTCCTGCAAAAGGGGACACACTCCTCAAGTGTACTTAACGACTAACATTCAAAGCCAAGATTTCGTATAAAGTTTTTAGGTCTCTAACTGCATGTGAGCTGGCAGTAGTCTGGCAGGTCTTGCTAGCCTTACCATAGACGGCCTTACATACGCCATCTTTTCCAACATCAACATTCAAGTAAAGACTCGCAAAGAAGAACCACTTTTTCCAAAAAGCCTCTTTAGTTTCCTTCAAAACTTACGAAGGCTTCTTGTATGGCGGTACCATCTCTCAATTAAAAAGTGGTTTCATTTTTTGGCTTCTTATTGCAAATGGCACTTTTCACTTATATCTCGATGAAAATAAGGCTTTAATGTGGCTAAACAGTCTTTCACATGCCGAAACAAAAAAATACCAAAATATTCCACACGATAGGCATTTTCTTAAATGAACTGGTGGCCTACGTTGGGACGAATCTCGGCAGAATGGAATATTTACAAACATCATTTTAAAGATACAAATAGAGTCACATTGATATCATCACGAAGAGGAACACTTCTGTGATAGTAGCTCACTTAACCCCGAACTCCTCCTCCCCCCAAGAAGTGAACGAAAATTATCTTAAAATTTGATGTCCTTATCAATATTTCAAGCTCATAGTGATGACTATCTATCTTGGCTGCATCGCTAGATATCCTCGTTTCATGCAACCCAACAAGATAAGAAGATCAGTAAATGCACTTTTAAATGAAGGTCAAACCTCGACTGTCAAATTTCTTGAGGGTTTCCAACGGCCTGTATAAGAATATTTCTCCGCATCTTTAGAACACAAGTGAATAATACAAATTATGATTTTCCGAGAGCTGAAATATGAAGGAAATGAGAATAAAAGGTTCTCCTTCATCCAACTTCATATCAACGCGAGAAAGTAACAGTCCTAGGCAGTTGACTTAGCCACATAGTTTACTCTGGTTTACTGGGGGGTTTACTGGGGGGTTTACTGGGGGGTTTACTGGGGGATTTACTTTATACCCAAGACAACGTTACCTTTTGCTTGGACACAGTCTGCACGAAGGCTACACGATTTTTTAGAGAAACCAGGCTCAGGCCATAGTACTAAAAGGTTCTTAAGTTGACATGAAATTTTCCATTTTAGTACTAAAGTTTCTTTATTGGTTTCTTATTTCGTCTTTAAAGCAAAATTATCAATGTGGTCGCTTAGACTGATGAAAATCGTCGTGGTTTTGCTCTTTGATAAGCTGATAATTTAAAAAAAAGCGAAAACTGGGACTGAAGTAGTTAGTCTAGTGGTCGCTAACACTGCTGCAGATATGTTTCTTGACATTTATAATATCATATAGAAATAAACAGTGTTCTGTTATGTTGAAAACACAAATGTTTAGTTAATATTGCTCAAAAAATAAAGGATTGACGATATATTTGCTATAATATCCATGCTGTACTAGAGTTTCTTAAAATGTTGGCCATCTAAGTAGTAGTTTCTTATAAACAAGCTTCTTATAAAAAAACGTGTACACTTTACCCGTCTTACCTTAGTTTGCAAATTCTTTTCGTGAGGAAGAAAATCTAAACATAAATGCTCCCTAAGCAATCACCCTCCAGCTTACCAATTATCTTTAAAATGCATGTCGGGTGAAGATGTCTGGGTTTGCCATCTTGTTCAAATCATCATTTTGAGAATGAAATAAATATAACTGCACTTCAACGGACAGGGAAAAAACATTTTATGTTTATCATATAGCTTCTAGGCAAAGACGGGTAGGACAGAAGTGTTGAGAAACAAGCCAGTTATCGGAATCGCCGATGGTCGGCCAAGGGTGTTACTATCCTATTTGCTGTGACAACTACTGTGACACGCAAATGAGTAGGAGAGTTCGTCTCAGGCACAATCCAGAAACATATGTTTTCGGACACACCCAGGGAGATTTTGAAGCGCTTGCCACTAAGCCCCTGTTACTCGCTGTAAATTTTGCATGCAAACTCAATCAAGGAAGATAAATTATTTACAAATTCTCTTACGCAGTTTTACTCCCGCACAACGTGTCTTTCTGATTTATCAAACTGAATTTCCCATGGTGAATGACATGTGACGATTGCGGTGGAACGCAAAGCTAGCAACTGCAACAACAAGCAATGAGGGCCTCAAATCCTTCAACTCCTACACGTTTTTCTGTAAGAAACTGGTTTATAAGAAACTAGTACTAAGATGGCCAAAATTTTAAGAAACTCTAGTACTATGTCTGAGAAGTACTAAGAAACTTTTTAAAGTTAAAAGCATGAATTTTATAGGAAATAGATCGTTGAACCTTTTTCATTGGGCAATATTATCTAATCATTTGTGTTTTCAACAATGTTTATTCCTAATGTGAATACTGTTTATTCCTTTATGATGTTTTAAATATCAAGAAACATATCTGCAGCAGTGTTAGCGACCACATAGACAATTCATGCATTCAAAAAATAAGAAATAAATTAAGAGACTTTTAGTACTAAAATGAACAAAATTTCATGTCAAATTAAGAAACTTTTAGTACTATGGCCTGATCCTAGTTTCTTATAAAAAAAACCTGTATTTCCAAGATTTTAATCAATTATTACAATAATGACGGCTCTGCTCGTGTAAACGAAAACAAAGAATAAATAAAGAAATGAATAAAACGAAAGGGGAATGATATGAAAAATAAGAGAACATTATTTGCTAGAAGGAAAGAAAATGATAAATAAGTCTTTTCCTAAATTCTAATTCCAATATACTAACAAATTCTTTTCCTTGTTACCATGCGTAGAAGGAGAAAAAGAAGATCGGAGGAAGGTAAAGACAAAAGTCAAAACACCGGTTCTGGGTAAGATCCACAAGTCCACTTTCTCTGCCACCGAATTCCAGGCATTCATCAACACATCCCTTTCTTTAGGTCTCTTTGTCTACTTGTCATACAGACAAGAATACTCGCTGACTGCATTGGCAAGCAGCTCCTAGCGTTTCCATTAGAGTTACAAAATAAACGCGATTTATCCCACACAAAAAACGCGATTTAACGCCTAGTGGAAACCAAGCTTAACAGAGCAGCAAGCGGCTGAAAGTTGCATTTTTGCAATGGTGAGTTTAACCCATGGATTTTTGCAACTGTGATAGATTGTCTTCAGGATTTTAATAACACAGCAGGACACAGTAAAAGCGTAATATTATGAGTCCCTATTGACCAAGTGATATCAGCAAATCAAAGAACGCAGGGAAACAAGGGACGAAAAGGCATAAGTCTATCTGTTTCATCCATCATGCCTTGCACGTGTCGTCGTCTCCTGGTTTGCCCTTGCTGTCACCATTTACATGGCCCATACAATGGCGACAAACAAAAGCCAGTCAAAAGACGATAAGTCCAAGGAATGCTGGATGAAACAGACCAAACAAACACGTGCTGTTAGTTCAATTCGAGACCTCCTGAGCTTGATTTGTTCAAATGTGACAGCACCAAACAACATTGCTCTCGAGGCATCTTTTAACCCTATTTTGGTTGGGGGGCAAATTTGCCCCCCCCCCTAGTGGATTTTTTTTGAATAACTCTGCGAGGAAGAATTTTATAGCCATGAAACTTCTTGACTTTTTGCAACTACTTATTGTGCAACTTCTCAAAAGTTTCATTGAAATATTTTGAAAAAAGAGGGGGCGGGAGACAATTTTCTGGGAGGGACCCAGGAAAAATCGCAATTCTCCAATCTCAATTATCGCGAAAAAAGGAGCAGAAGTGGAATATTTTGCAAATTTCTTTTTTAATGTTGTGTTATTTGATGCATTCTATCATAAATATCTTGTTTGGATGGAAAATATGCTCCAAATTTAATTTTATCTCGATTTTCCTGATTTTGGCCAATTTTGCCGCTTTTCTTGACCACACAAAACAAAATGCTGACGTAAGCAAAAATTGTGGCTATTTTTAGGTTAATATTTACAGAAAGTAAATGCCTGAGGCTTCTAGCACACCAAATTTGGTCGCTCTACCTATTACCAGTCAAGAGTTAGGTAGGGGGGGGGGCTTTCTTGCCCCCAACCAAAATAGTACTATCAAATAAGGAGAATCTATCAAGGATGTTAGACTCCCATTTCCTTGATTCTTAAAGGGCATACATCATGAACTAGACATGCCCTGAGTCTGTTACGTCATCTGTAATAAGTCTGTTTGAAAGTTAAAGAACGTTTGTCGCGCAACAACAAAAGCCAGCCAAGAGATGGCACATATGCTCGTTGAAAATAACCCTTTAATTCAAAAAGCAAAAATCGCTTTCTGCAAAACTTTAAAATCGAAATTTCAAAAGTAAGAAGTTAACCTGCATCCTGACTTCAATTTCCACCGCTAAGGAGAGCCAATCCTCATTAGCTCTCCCTCACACAGGAGACTGAAGTCTTCACACAGGGTAGTAAGAAGTAGAGTGATTGCGTTGAGTCCTAGTAATCGCTACCACTCACCCTAGCGATTACTAGGACTCAACGTAATAAGTCTACATAAGAAGTAGGCTATACACAAAAAAGATACCTAATATCGTGCTTTGGTCCAAAATCTCATATATTTACAAATACTTTACCTAGTTCTCCCTCATATACAAATATTATCAAAATCTGTTTAAATACTAAACTTCAATTACTTTCCTCTATCGTGCATTAAACACAACGTCGTAATTGGCGTGCTAAAAAGTTTTTGCATTGAAGATGACCTGAAGCGAAATTTTCATTTATGCAAATGAACAGCGAAATTGAATGACACAAAATGCAGTTTAAATTTTTTTTGTATCTCTTTTTTCAAGGCATCCACGAATTCTAAGTGTCAGCTGATGACGTCATTCTGTTTGCAATATATGTGGAAATATAGCTGAATCTTATCTTTTAAAGTTTACAGTTGCAAGAAATTTTTCAGTACAGCTTCACAAGTTGTTCAACAAGACAGCATGGTGCTTCACAAGGCATGGTAATTGAAAAAAACTTGATGAGATTTCCCATTGGAAATACAATCAACCGGGTACACTTTCTTCCCTACAAGCAAAATGACTTCATGAGCTAATCCTTCAAATGACGGATAACTTAAAAATGAAATGGGATACTAACAAACTTTTAACAGCCTTTCTTATCATTCAACAGTGCCAATGGTTTACATCAACAAAAATTTTCACCTCCGATCGACAGAGCAGAAACTGCGTAAAATGATGTCATCGAGCAATTTTGTTTTAAATTATTTTAAGAAAGATCTACAATATGGTGGCAAGCCAAAATTGTCACTCTACTGGTTCATCATTGAGAAATCGGATGATGTGACAGCCTCAAATATAATACACAGACGCCGCCATTTTGTGAAAATAATCAATATGTTACCAAAATTCCAAAACAGAATTACAGCACTGGACTGTAGCCTAAAATTCTCTCTGGCAGTTAGATTGAAAGTCAATGAGCTTTACATCACAGTTTTAAAGATTTGAACCCTATCCTAGCATAGCTTCCCAATCTTTAAATCGGCTAAAAAAGATGGATGTAAAATTTTACGACATATTTCTTCTAACTGAATTGCTTAAAACAAACTTTAGCTATCCATAATTCTACCGCTGGGTATTTCTGAAATTTGGATATTTTTTGAAATTACAGCGCATTCAAAATTTTAGCTAATTTGATGATGCGTCGTCATCAAATTTGTAAATGATAAACCATAAAAGTGACAGACTTTTGCTTGATATCATATTGTAGACATCCATAAACTATGGTTTTCTTGGAAATTATTCCATGTTGGGTCAAACAATTTAGAAATTGTATTAGTTTTAAGTTTTTTTGAAAATTTTTCATAAATTCTCGAAAAAGAAGAAAAACACTCTAATTCTAAAAAAATATTGAAGACTTCAGAAAAGTCCTACCATGCACAATAAGAAACATATAATGTGCTAACTGCTCACCGAATGTGTGTTGTTTTTTGTGTCAGTTCTTCTGTCGGCGCCATCTCAACGCTGACTGACTGCGCATGGTGCTTTGCAGTGTTTTGCTTGCGTTGAAGCAAAACACTGCGAAGCACCATGCGCAGCCAGTCAACGTCAAGATGGCGCCGACAGAAGAACTGACTCATAAAACAACACACATTCGGTGAGCAGTGAGCACATTACATGTTTCTTATTGTGCATGGTCCAACGGCAGAATTATAGAAAAAAAAGCTAACGTTTCTTTGAAGTCATTTAGTTCAAAGAAAAACGTCATTGAATTCTACACCCATCTTTTTAAAGATTTGGAACCTCTCCCTATCCTACCCTACAAACTTATTCTTCCTTTCTACTGGATGAGCCAATAAAAAGACCCTGGTGTTTGAAAAATGCTACTCCCTGAATATCAAAGCAATAATATTGAAAACTGTCTTTTTTCATTCCAGATATGTCCTATTGGGTTATTGCTTCCTGAATAAATGAGAGATTTTCTGCGGAAAGCTCCTTTCAAAAACCTACAAAAACAAGTGAAAACAACAAGCAAGATTTCCCCTTTGATCTCCTTCCTAGCAATAATGACACTTAGATGTGTTCATGCATTTGGTCCTCTTGGGAGAATCTGAATAAGTTATTCATACTAGGGAGAATACTCCTTCAATCCCCAAAGAATAGCATGGCTAAAGCCTGGTTCACACTAGGTCTTTTGAGTCGTTAGAGTCGTGCAGAAAGACCCAAAAGAGAAAGGACTCAAACTCTGAGTCTTTGCCTTTTGGGTCTTTCTGCAAGATCTTAACGACCTAAACGACCTTGTGTGAACCAAGGTTAAAGCATACTGAAGTCATCGCTGTTAGGCAAACATATCAGGGAAGCTTGCTCGTACTTTTACCCTTTTCTCTGAGTTTCTCGAGGGGAATTCTTTCAGAAAAACCCTCATACAAACAGAGAGGAGTTATCAATTTCAGCCAGGCAAAATTCTGAAAATCAATTGAACGTGTTAGCTGTTCACTAGGATATTGCAAACTATCATTGCTTATATACTCAGTGAGCAGTAGCCGTTCAAAAGACCGGCCTTTATTGACTCGCCAGGTACCGACAACAAAACTCAATTACAAATAAATAAATACCCTTTAAGATACATTATAAATATCCTTTGCAAATTCACTCAATCAACGCAAAATTAGTGCATTATTGTTACCGTGCAAAATTGCAAAAATATGAATCAGTGCGAGTTTCAAGACAACGCTAAATTAGCACTATTGCTCTCTCAAGAACACAAAGAATGAACAAATGCCCACACTACAGTTCTTCAAAATTGTTCCACGCCTCTGTTTTATTCTGTGCCTCTGTTTCATCCAGCATGCCTTGCACGTGTCGTCTCCTGGTTCGCCTTTGTTGTCGCCATTTTCATGGGCCATGAAAATGGCGACAACAAGGGCCAACGAAGAGGCGAGACGTGAAGGAATGCTGCTGGATGAAACAGACCCTTTCAGGCCGATTTCCACTCAGTAGAATTTTCCGATTGGACAGGAATTCCTTTGTCTACGTGTGAAAATGTTGCTTTGAAATTTGAATAGAATGTTACGCGAAACTAACGCTTTATTGTGTCAAATTCAGTCCACTTGGACAATTCTACTGAGAGGAAATCAGCCTTTAAAGAGCCATAAAATACTTCTTACTCACCCAGATGTCTACTTTGTCTCACCTTGCTATCTGGACGTTACTCTCAGTTCTCAATCCTGCATCGAATCTAATTGTAGATTAAGCATTGTGAATTCGAGCCACTTTGGCCTTGAGATAACCTTTCCTTAAATTGGTGCCACTGTTCTGCAATCAAGTTTCAGATTGGCTAAAAGATTGTTTAGATGATTGGTTCCATTTGACTTGATTTTGGAACACATTGCAATCGAAGAACCAAAGGCAGGACCGTCATATAACGACGAATCTTCCTAGCATTCAACTGTCTTCTGACCTCTTCTTGTAATCTTGGACGCCTGAAAGTGTCTCCTGAACACTGACCTTTCATCTCTCACGTTTGAACTTGCGTCCTTTAAATCTGACCTTTGATGATGCATCATTTCACTCCCACCATTTCATGCTGAATGCATCATTTTGCCATTCACTAGCAACATCCTGGTTTCTTTTTAGGTTCAGCATTTTCACCAAGCTTCACCCCACCATTCCTGATTTCCTGATCTTCCAATGATTGAAGTTTCCTGAACGAAAATATCAGAAACATGTATCACCAGAGTGTCACACAAAATCCTAAGTAAATAAAGAGATACATACTCGCAAGAATACTAACAATACCTTCAACTGGATCATGGATGACATGAAAATTAAAGGACCTTCGACCAGAACCGGAAAGATTTGAATAAAACAGTAATTAAACCAGGCTCTTGCTACAATGGCCAATAATGCACCGTGTTTGTAGCTAAGAAATAAAAGTTTACAAAAGATTTTTGAATCGACACTAATTGAGCCAAAGTCGAACAGAATATCTAAACGCTGTTTACCTTGCAAGCTTTAACACGGCTTCAGTGATATTGTTATTGTTGCGAGCACTTGTTTCAATAAAAAATGCATCAATTTCCTGCAAGAAAACAATAAATTTTGAACACAATAAGCTCCCTCCATAGTTCTATATTATTTGCCGTTTGATCCTATCCTATGCATATCTTTCTTTTAACTGAATCCCTGCAACTAAAAGTCTCTTGCAAAGTCCAACAGCACATCGAAACTTAAAAATGAACTTAACGAAACAGGAAACAACGGCACAATGCGTGATTTCTAGCAAACAGAAAACGATATGATCTAACGTTATTTAAACGTTCCATCAAATATCAAACAGTCTACTTCGGTAATGATTTTCCGTCGTGATCTGAAATTACATCTCTTCTCAGCAGCCAAATACCAGTCCTAAATACCTCAATAAGGTAGCTTTTCCTGACACTGACCAATCAAAATACTGAAAGATCTCAAATTTGAATGATGAGTTTTTAGCATAGGGGGTGCTCTCTCCTCGATTAGTTTATCTATTGAGACAGCTCCTCCTTAAGAAAATTTTACTCCATACAAACTCCTATTTCTTTACTATTAATTTTGTGTAAGTCTATTGTTTATCATAATGAAATATATAAAATATTTCATACTCTTTCGACACACTTAAGTCAACTAAACAGTTATAAAACAGTTCTAAAACATGTTTCGACCTCTTTTCTTGCCTCGGCAACAAATATATCTTCACGACGTGTGTAGTTGAATTTTTAAATATGAAACTGAAACCGAAAACTTTGTTAAAGATAGTTCGCTTTCTTCAAGAACTTGCTTAGGCCAAAATGCCAAAGCTTTATGGCATGGTAAGAGCAAACTTGAACTTTTAACATTGATATCTTAACACTCAAAGTATCAATATGAATAAATGAGATATCTACCGGGTGTCCCAGAAAAAGTACTTCTGTTTGAAAAATCACAAAAATTTTATTACCAGGCTGATCTTCAAATTTCTTTCTTTGGTATGTAGATCAAAGACCAAATTATTTTCCAGATATGACTGACCTTATGATTTTTCCTTTAGATTATTGTATGTAGCTCTTTTAAATGCTGCCTGGTCATTATTCATTGCTGGAATTATTTCTAATTGTTATTGCAACCTTGTTATTTGTGACTGCTATTTGTAATATTTAGGATGTGTTTGAATCTCTATGTTAAATGTCGTGGTCGCCAGGCCGCTATGTTTTTCCATGCTTCTCTTAGTATCATCGTGTTGCGATCTTTTAAGGTCATCTGTAAATTCTATGGGAATATAAAATAGCTATAAAACAATTCACTTCCCACCTACCTTTGCGAGACGTTGTCCTTGATCAGTTGTGATGACATTCATGCCTTTTGATGAAGCAATACTCCTCAAATCGATTTTGTTTCCACAAAGCATTATGGGTACTGGTTTATTGGAACTTTCCTGTGCAAAAAAAGTATTCGCATGGTCAATGGCAAATGCGGTCAACGAATATATATATTCATTTTTTGCGAAAAAAGTTTCAAAAACCTAATCGTTGCCGAAAAAAATTACTGAAAAAAACTTGATTCTAAAAAATGAACGTCCAGAGTTAAAACCAAATTGCCAAGACTTATAGGTTGTTAAGAAACAATTTGAGCCATGACAATGACAGCCATGTAGTTCTTTACCACTATTAAAGCGAAAATGGACGAAATTTGTTGTCGGAATTTCTCAAGATTTTTTTGTCAGAAAGTGCGAAGTAGACCTTCTTATCTCTTAAAAGAGCGGTCTGGATCGGGCGTCAAAATCTGGTAAATTCGTGAACGAAAACAAAAGAAGTATTTTCTTCAGCTCGTCCACGACAAGAATAAGTTACACACCAGTTCATGAAACTAATGAATCAATAGACCTGATCGGTTAAGGAGTATGTTAGAGCAGTCAAAAGGAGTATGTCAAGAGGCTGGTCACGTGACTTGAAATTGCTGTAAACAAACCTTAGCCGATTTTGTCCATTCTCCTCCGCAGAGGCTTTACTAAAGAAAGGAGGAGGATTAGAGTGGATTTTGTCTACTAGCTAAGAGCGTTTCTCACCTGGATGGATTCCATCCAATCACGAACATTGAGAAATGACGTTTCACTTGTGACGTCATACAGAAGAAGAACACCGTCAACACGCCGAAAATAAGACTTTGCAATGCTTCGAAACCTGTGGAATAAAAACATTCATCATAATCACCCTCTACATTACTTGATTAACAAAGTTATTTCTTGATAACTTTTTGAAAATCTAAAAATCAAAACATTGAACTCGTTTGCTCTAGCAACTGATGCAGACTTTAAGAGGTAGTCCCTGTAATTTCACCTTTCGAACGCAAGAAAGGTCCTCCAACCATTTTAAACTAGATATCAACTAGAACAGCTGGTCCCTCTCAAATCAACAAGGACTTTAAAATCTTCATGACTTAAACGTGGAATCTCAGCAAAGACAGCAAGCCGTTCACGATTCCTACCACCTTATTCAATGGCTGCTAAAAAGCATGAAGAGTGTGCATGTTTGTTTGCTTGCTTTGTTTTTTTGTTTATTTGGTTTTTTGTTTAACAAAATAAATTTTCAAGCAATGCAATTACCTCTCCTGTCCCGCTGTATCCCATAACTGCAATGCAATCGTATGACCATCAACAACCATTGTTTTCATTTGAAAGTCAACGCCTAAAAACAAAAATAGTAAATATTACGCCTTGCTAAAATGGCAAAATTACTAAATTAATTGCTATAGCCAGAAGATACTGACGGGTTCTATTAGAGATGGGTGCTTACTGCTGATAACGTAGGAAATTTAATAACAAAACAAAACGCAATGCATGGTCGTGGCAGGATATGTTCCAAATCGGTGGTGAAAAGGTTGGCGTAGACTTCTATGACCTGTTTCCTTTTATTAAATGGGTTCAGAGAAAGGGGTTCTATTAGAGAGGGTTGCTTAGTACTAATAACGTAATCAATTTAATAACAAAACAAAACACAATGCATGGTTGTAGAAGCATATGTTCCAAATCGTTAAAAAGGTTGGCGAAAAATTCTACGACCTATTTCCTTTTACTTAATGGGTTCAAAGAAATTCAGCTATTTCGCAAAAATTCTACCACTGGAACTTTCTCAAACCTTCAGAATTTTCAGAATAAGAGTGATTTCCTTCTTTTCTTAAGAATTCAAGAAAATTTTGAAAAATTAATTTATACCATCATAATTTCTAAAGCTTTACATGAAACATAAAATGATTTTCACGATGGATGTTGACAATACGGTATCCGGGAAAGGTGTGTCACTCTTTAGATTTACGATTTAGGAATTTGATGACGTCACGTCATCACATGAGCTGAAAAATTAAATTGCTGTCATTTCAAGAAATATAAAAATTTCTGAAAAGTTCAACGGTTGAATCATAGATAAGTTCTATTCAAGCCATTCAATCAAAGAAATATAGGGTGTCTTAAAAAATTGTTCGACGTTTCATTAAATATTGCAAAAAATAGCGATAACATGAAAAGGCTCATAAGAAGATAACCCTGCCCATAAGATTATGGAATAATTTAATGAGACCAGAATCTTGCAAATCAGTAGAAAATTCACTGAGTGGCGAGCTTTCAAAGATAAAAACTTATACGATAGCTGAAACAAGAGACCCCCAGATTACTTGCAAATCAAAAAGCTCGAACCCGAGGTAAGAGAAGCTTATTCAATGTCATACCTCAAATCCCATTTCGTTCAAATCCCATTTCGTTCGCCCTGAAACAATTGAGAAATAACAGAGGCGATGGCCTATGGGATTTTTAACCAAAAATGCCATTTCGAGGCCTCTAGTTTCAGCTGTCGCACAAACTTGAAATTTAAAGGCTTGTAACTCCATGGATTTTTATCGGATTCGCAAGATTCTTGTACCAAAAATTAATTCAAAATCTCAGAAAAAGGGTTACTTGACCAAGTGTCCATTCAGAGTATCTTTATTTTCTAGTATTTAAACAAACGTCGAACAGCTTTTTTGAGACACCCTCGTCGTGGAATTTTACACTCATATGTTCACACCAATGTAAAGATTTGGAACTTAACACATCTAAAATGTACATACCCAAAGTCGAATTTAGAGATGGGAAGAATCGATTTTTGCATAATCTTAAAATAAAGCTAGATTTCCCAACAGCAGCATCTCCTGCCAACACTAATTTGTACATCCTTTCAGGTTCACCAAGGTCAACGTTTTCATTCTGAAAAGAGAAGACACAGCCATGATCAGATGGAAATAATCAATTTTCGTTACAAACCAGTTATCTCATTATCTTTATCATCTCAGGCACACGTCCATTGCATTCTGCATAACGTCTGGTAGATGTGAATCCACAATAAAGTTACCTCTGAAGATAAACAAATATCTCTGTATCTCACAGCCTATAAATGTTTCTCTACGAGATTCCTCTTCAAACTAAAACTTTCATTGTGAGAAAAACAGTGGAAAATCTGTGTAATATGGCCCATTTAAAAACTGCAACATCGTCTTTTCGAAAGAAGTCTGTTTACTTTACGTGACCCAGCCCCAATGAGAAACATCTCGAAGATGCTTTGAAGACAAGAAGCAGTTTAGAGCCTAGAAGTAGGAAGGCAAATATCATACCGAGTTTTGATCAGTCGTTTCAGCCCTGGTTTTCTCCGGTCTGTCGCCATAAGTTAGATCAAGGTCACTTTCTAAGTCTGAATCAGATGACGTCATTTCTTTAATTCGTTGTAATTCTCCTATTGTCATGTCATCTTCATCAACTTCTTCGTCTGATTCTCGTTGATGTGCAAACATGCTCAACTGGAAAACAATGAATAAAACATTTAAATAAATGATTTGCAGCACAGAATTAAAAAATAGCCTTTGAACAAGGGACTTATCGAAGAGAACCCACAACGCAACATTAGATACTCCAGCTTGGAAATTAAAGTTGTTACTTCGATATTACCATAGCTTCCTTCGTTGTTTTCCCTTTGGCCCAAGCCTAACCAGTGCTAGAAGTCAAATTCAAATGGCTCCTGCGCGTCTAAACTGTTGGCTACTACACGACGTGCATCCTCATTTCAAACTTAGAGGAAATTTGAGACAAGGATAAACGCTGTGTAGGAACTAACTGTTCAGACGCGCGGGAGCTAATTTGAATTTGATTCCTAGCACTAGTTAGGCTTCAGTCGAAGAGAAGGCAACAAAGTAAAACAATAATATCGAGGTAATCAATCTCGTCCCCAGAGTGAGTTCGTTGCTCTACCTCTACTCTGGGATACAAGAGGCCGTTTTTCAATCTGATTGGCTGTTCGCCATTTTGGGCCGTAACTCCGATTTGCGCTGGGTAAACGACCTCGGCATGTCAAAATTCAGCTTAAAACCATATTCCTTACCTATTCCGACCATAATTTGCAACTTATTTCCGAAATTCGAAGAATAACGAGCCATTTCATTTTTGAAGCTGCGGTGAAAGTTTCCCGAGTTTGTAACTTAGGCCCATTTTCGTTCCAAACAAACCGAGCTTATTTTCACATTAAACACACTTACCGACCCCAGATTATTGTTTGAATACCTTCAAAAAGGTTCTAATAAGGTCCCCAAAGTGTTTGTTTTCAATTTCTCCATTCATCTTGTGCAGAATTAGCGCCAGAGCAACGGCCATTTTCCGTCGATTGGCGTTGCCTAGCCAACGGTGAAATCCATAATGGCTTCCACATTTGCCCATTTTTTGGGCAAATGTGATCGAAGTGTACCAGGGTGTTCATTCGGCTTCGTGATCAGCGTATGACGTAAGAACACCCTGGGAACGAGGTTGCGAGGTAATAAACTTTAATTTCTTTGCTACAAACACGGTGCATGACTGTATCTGTGGAATAAACTGTTAACTCCTAAAAAAAATCAACAGCCATATTCACCAATTAATTAAAATTGCCCTGTATCGTAGCTAATAACTTCGTTTCGTAAGTCAATTTCAAGGCCGTCCTCCACTTGCAGTAGTTTCGGTAGGCGAACAGTGCGCTCGCCTTGTGCACATGTTCTGTTGCTAGAGCGCATGCGCAATAGGCAGGCGCGCAGTTCGCCGACCAAAACTACTGCAGTGAGGGTTGGCCTCTATACAGGGATGGATCCAGCTCAAAATCGGAGGATGAAGCCTGCAACGAGGGCGATAGAACCATAATAGAAAAAGCAGAAGTGATCTCGGCACTCTTCTCGCTAAAAAGGGCCTGAGAAGTTGAGTTTACAATGTGAAAGAGGGCAGTCCCCCCCCCCCAACAAATTTGCCCACTAAATTCACAACTAATTTCATTATCTATCACCTTAAAGGGGCAGGGTCACGTAATGTAAACAAACTTCTTTTGAAACGACGATTGTGCAGTATTTTTGATAGGCCATATTAAAGTTCTCCAAATGAAAGTGCTATTTGAAGATGGACTCTTGTACTTTGAAGAGGAAAACGAAACACTCATGTGTTGTACGATTGCAGAGATATCGGTGGATTTTTAGAAGCAATTTTGGTGTGGATTCACCCCATCCATCAAAATCTGTGCAGAACACAATGGCCACGTGTGGGCAACAATACAGATTCTAGAGATAACTGCTTTGTTTACGGTTACGTGACCCTGCCTTTGCCTCGGCTGAAAAATTCCGAAAGAAGCTCTAAAGCTCACCTCTTCATCAATATTTTGTATTACGGAGTAGGATGAGTTGATTCCAGAAGTTGTATCAGAAGCACTTTCATCCTGAGAATAAAGACCATGGATAAGATGAGCTACAGTGCAGGCGATCGAAGTACAGTAGAAACCCGCATAAAAGAATACCTAGCTTTTTCTTGGGCAGCCAGCCTGAATAGGTTCTTAATTAAATGGCTGTTATTCTAACTTCCAGCCTGCAAGGTTCCTAAAAAGGTTCTTAAATACAGTACACACCTTGTTAACATTAATGCTGTTTTTCAGCACAAGAATTCACAAGAATTCTTTTGGCTTCGTGAGAACAGCTTTAGGTTAGAATTCTTGTTTAGAAATCATGCATTCTGTTGTACTATTGAAGAATTCTGATTAGATTGTAAGAATTCTTGAAAATTCTGAGGAATTCTGAACACATGAAACGTGCCATATAATAACCTCTCCCAGTTTCAGCCTCTAATTGGTTCTTATTTAGGGGGTTTAAAAGATTGAATTTCAACCTCAAAGTTCTTATAAAAACAGGTTCTTTTTTGCCAGTTTCTACTGTATCAACCTCATGACTGGTAGTCAAGTGAACTATCACTGAGAAAAAAGTCGCAATATTGATCACAAGAACCGTGGTTTATGAAGGTTTACAATATCAGTGCTACAACAGATGATTACGCTAAATTGTACTCAAATTTTTGTATGTTAGAACTAAATGTGCATTCTCCTTTGTTTATTCTTATTATTTTTTGGTAACGGCTCAAGCTAGATAAGCTCTGCTTCTCTTGAGTCGTGTAGAATAATACAGCTTGATTATGTTATGCTCTTTAGTAGGAATTGCGTTCTACAAAGAAAACTGAATTGAATTGAGTTGAAGCTCCTGTTGGCTTTTTGAATCAGTGTTAGTTTTTGCTGTTTAAGACAATTCGTAATCTGTTTATTTTATAGATGCTATTCTATTTATCATGAAATTACTAAAATCTGTTTTTAAATTTCAAAAGAAATGTGACAAATTTATGATTCAACTTTAAAAACTAAGGTAAAAATTAAAGGTTTAAATAAATTCAATTAAGATTAAGATTTGACTTTAAATCTAAATTACCTGAGTTGTTGAAGAATTCCCTTGCCTTATCTTTGCTGCATTTGCTAAGCTATCGGCTCCATCAGTCGCCGGATCAGTAAAATGAGTCCTAACGTCCGTTTCACGATCTGTATAATTACTAGTAACATCCGAAAAATCTGGAAAACTCGTTTTCAAATCCAAACCCGGGTTATTAGTCTTTTGTAAATCTTCATTATCTCTTTTATCAGCAGAATGCGTCGGCTCTGTAGCTCGTTTTTTATTGTTTCTACATTCGCAACGACCAGTCAATGTTTCCGAATAATCGATAGGATGATTACAATCCGGACAATTGCCTTCAACATTTAAATCCTGTTCACTGTGCAGATGAGATTCCGAATCCGGTACCACAACTTCATCTTCGATTACCGATTTCGCTGGATCCGCGTCCGGTTCCAAATCCAGCTTGTCTCTGCTACTGTCTAAAAGTACATCACTAACTTGTACCGACTTGTCTAAGGGCTTTACGTCATCTTCTTCGCAGCAGATACAACTTTCGCCTTCGCATACATGCATTGATGTACTAGGTTCGTTTTGATCGCTATTATCATGAGTTAGGTCAGCCTGTATCGAGACATCTTTCTGTTTACTTGGCCCGTCTAGCCTATCGTTTATACTCCTACAGCTCTCACAAGGCTGCTCAGTATCTCCTCCACACGTGCAGTTTTCATCTGGAAACACTTCTGGATCCAGCCAGGGTTCACTTTTATCATCTGTCACAACAATCGGTTCTACGATATCTTCGCTTACAATATTCTGTAATTTTCCACAATTTGTACATTTAATAACGTCTTTTTCTAAATCAGTTCCACATTCGCAGGTAATAGTATCGTCTTGGTCCACTGAAGGCTAAGGTTTAAAGATTTTAAAATTATTTTAACATATTTATATCATTATATCAAAGAAATGAAATTTAAGATATATTAATATTCTAAAGATATTTTATGATATCCTAGTTTCACAACTACAGCTGTAAGTTTTAAAATTACTTTTTATGTTCAATTTTTATCTCATGAGACTTAGAATTGAAGAAAAGTTTCTAATGAATTTATGTTCAAGACTTAACAAATGCTACAGACGCTTAAATCTTAACAATTCAACCTCCTTCATATTCACCTTATTGAGAAATAAACTTTTAAATATTGAAGGCAGTTTTACCAAAGTTGAATAGTTATAAACTATGGTCCTTAGGGCTTCTATAGATAATTCAACATTGTCATCAAAAGTTTAATTTTAGCATTTAAAAGTTGAAGAAATGCAGATTAATGATTATAAAGAACACTGTGGCAAAGTGGCTGCTTCAAAACTTAAACAATTTATCTGAAGGAAGCATGGTTGGAACACGGTTATCCCAAGCTTTAAAATTCGATCTTATCAATGGCATTGTTGAACGATGAAACATCGCGTTAGAAATGATTATGATACCCTGTTTTAAGTTTAGAGTTAGCAAGCATTTTGTGGGATTGGCTGATGACATTATTTTGTTTTCAAACATTCAAGAAGTATGCAAGGTTGACTATACCAGGTGAGCCAGAAAAAAGTTCCCTCTGTTGAAAATTCATAGCACTAAGAGTACTTCACAGAGTTTTCAAATTCTTGTTAAAAGCCAAAAGATCGAAGTACTTTTTGATTTTTCTCGCTGTATCAGGAGCACTAGAAATAAGGGTAAATTCAACTTTACAAAAATTTCATGCTTGCAAATTGACTGAAAAATGGCCTAAAACATTGCTCAAATGATAAAGGACTCCTCTCACGGATCAATAGAGAAAATGCATTTGTTGATGGGTGAGATATCTACTGCACATTTATTGCCATGGGACTGAAAATCTTCAGTATTTGTTTGAAAATTGATGTCGCATAACACTTGAGAGAGGAGAAATGCCCATTACGTATTGTTCTGTGTAAGGAGAGTCCCGGATATGGATTCATCTTGGGGTGCTGAATCGATGTCCGTGGTCAGAAACTTGTTTGAAGAAATTTTCAAAAATTTCCAAAATGAGGCCGTTAATTAAAAAGGCGTATTGGTCTCAAATAAAATTTCGGGAGTTCTCTATCAATTCTCGAGGCTTTCGATTACTTGGTCTATTTACTGGTTTTCCTTGATTGCAACCACGCCTCACTCCTTCTTCGGTTTATATGCCTCTCTTGGGTTTAGAAAGCCAGCGAAAATCAAGTGAACAGCTCGGACAAATAACGTCAAGAAACAGCTTCATAAACTAGAAATCAAGTTCCTGAGTAATAAAACGATTTCTGGTGATAAATTTCCTGAAAACTAGCTTTCCATGCTCAGGAGAGGAAGGAGACAGTGTTACCGTACCGTAAATACTTACAGTTGTTGAGCGACTTTTCTTTCTCTTGTCTCTCACTTCATGTCTTGGGGAACTCGAGCTAGATGGCCTGTCTGTTCTTGAAAGCCTTGAGTTGCGTGAGCTGTGAAATAGTGAAGGAAATAAAAATGTTTATTCGCAGTAACTAACGTGGTTTAAAATTGGAGCCAGGCTAAATCAATAATGTAAATGCCAAAAAAGGTAGTACCATGGGTCACAGGAACGAATTAATTGTTAAAAATGTAAATGCAAACATACCTGTCTTTATCGTAGTTTCTTCTACTTTTCTTGGCTTTCTTTTGCCTCCCTCAGCTCAACCCATTGATTCAAGTTTGCAATGGCCTAGTTCAGTTTCTCTGCAAAAGCGAGGCTGCCCTCGTTTGCGGTTTTGTGATTCAGCGGCGGGAAAATACGAGAAAGAAAGCCAAGAAAAGCAGAAGAAACCACGATAAAGACACAGGTATGTTTGCGTTTACATTTTTAACAATTACTTCGTTTCCTGCAACCCATGGTAGTACATTAGCCCAGACGTTAGCGCTCTCACCGTCTATATCTACAGCTGTCCACATCTACCAAATACTGCCTGCCTTCTTGGGCAGTGCGGGAACTGCTGCTGTGATTCTCGAACTTCCAATGATTTTGCAAAGTAATGAGATGATTTGCTTAACAGTTACCAAACCAAATCAAGCTTAATATTGTTTGTTTATTCATTTCTTTGCTATTTCATTACAAAAGCATGGGCTTAGGTCCTAAGATCGGGCTCTGAATGGCATAGTAGCACAGCACCAACCAAATTCAACCTCTAAAACTAACCCAAACGAACTGCCTCCACAGCGATGATGTTGTTGCTGCTCTGCCATTGAGAATCCGATCTTAGGGCCTAAGCTCGCATTTTTGCAACGACATAGCAAAGAAACAAATAAACAAACAATATTTGGCTTGATTTGGCTCGGTAACTGGTCATAGACGTAGGAACCGGGGGGCACTGGGGGCATGTGCCCCCCCCAAATTTTGCAATAAACAAAGAAGTGCCCTTTTTATTTTTGGAAAATGCCCCTTTTTTCTTAAGGAAAAAGTGCCCTCGAAGTGTCGTGCCCCCAAGTTTGAGATGCTTCCTACATCCCTGTAACTGGTAAGTAAAACATCTCATTATTTTACTATATCATGAGGGGTTTAGGAATCACAACAACAGTGTCCGCATCGCCCATGCTGCATTCTACAAAGAAGACATTTGCCGTTAGATTTTTTCCTTATTTGACGAAATTTAATGGCAAAAAAAAGAGCTCCAGTTTAATTCAACATTACCTGCTTCGTGAATTTGTTCTACTCGGTGATGACATGTAATCACTGTGTGACGTACGTGATGAACTTCTTGAAGATTTCTACGAAAAATGAACAAGATAATAAACTATGATGATAAACTGTTGAGAAATAAAAACATTTACCGAGGATGTCGAAAAAGAATGTGATTAAAACATTTTTGCGATCGTATCAAATGCAGGTGACTAAACGATAAAATTCGTATAATTTCTGAAATTTTTCGTGATTCATCAACTGAACTCTCCAGTAATTTTACAGCAATTTACTACCCTTTGATCAAACATCGAGTTCACAATTTTGACAAATATTATAACAGAACGACTAAAAATTAATCAAAATTCACAACACTTTACGTGATACGTTAACCAAAACAAAGTAAGTTTTCAAAGAAAGGGTTCTAGCATCATATTAAAATTTTTGCTAAATCTTTTAAAGGCTTAGCAGTGTTTTCTATTCATAGGAGAGCACTTCCTACCTTTTGAGAAATGTGATGAAAATATTAATACGATGGCAGACGCTGGAGAACAATAGAAGTGCTGTTTTTGAAGCAACCACTTATTTTGCCAATACACCACTTTAATTAAGCAGCCTCGTTTAGGAAATTTGTCAAAATCTCTTCATATTGTTAATTTGAAAATTTCGAGCCCAGATTCGGATTTTGCACCCAAACTTTAGTCTAATTACATGTTTTTAAACTGCTAACTATTGTGATGTTGATTTTATGACGATGTAAAGTTCAGAGATTTATAAGGGATTTGACCGTGAAAAGTCGTTCGGGGTGAA
This sequence comes from Aurelia sp. 3 sensu Dawson et al. (2005), assembly GCA_964020215.1. Classification (NCBI taxonomy): domain Eukaryota; kingdom Metazoa; phylum Cnidaria; class Scyphozoa; order Semaeostomeae; family Ulmaridae; genus Aurelia; species Aurelia sp. 3 sensu Dawson et al. (2005). The sequence continues at coordinate 4,054,721 of OZ026593.1, forward strand.
ACTTTACACCCCGAGTCATTTTCACGGTAGACTTGCTCCAGGTCTATTTTAATTTTACCAAAGTCGTTTTCAATTTTTCCTCCTTCGCATTTCCTTTGGTAAAATTAAAATTGACTTGGAGCAAGTCTATTTTCACGGTCAAATCCCTTATAGATTTTCAAACTTTACATCACCATAAAATTAACACTACAGCCGCTAGCAACATGAAAACTTAAGGTTAGACTAAAGTTTGGGTGCTAAATCCGAATTTGGCGTCTAAAATTTCATATGAACGAATTTGGAATAATTTCCAAAACGAGGCTGTTCATTAAAGTGGTCAATTCTCTGCGATAACTTAGCAACCACTTGTCAGATTGACTCAAACAAGGTCTCAAACGGTAAGTGGAAGCCTACCCTATGCAACTGTGTAAAAACAGAGGTAATTCAATCTACAGCTCCTCCACAGTAGCCACAAAAACGGGGCACAATTATTTTGAGACACCCTGAATTCTAACGAAACGTCAGAAACAGTAAAATCGATTCTCAAATACAGTCATGAAAAATGCTTAGAATGGGTCTGAATAATAGCAGGCCCACATCAACATAATGTTGTCAGCTCCCGACCTGCTTTTGAAATAAGATATGTATGTATTTATGAGCTTAACTGTATGTGTTAACTGGAACACTTACTTTTTCTTTTGCTTTATTCGTTAAAAGCTGTAAGGGAGAAAGAAAATATCAGTTTCCAAAAGCATTTTGTGTAAAAGTAGCCATAATTATTGCTCATGTCGGCAATAAAGCGGCAAAATCGGCCAAAGCCAGGAACTATCGGATACGATTAAATCTGTAGCGCAATTTCCATCCATACATGACAATGATGATAGAATACACCGAATAACGCAAATATGACGAAGAACTTACTAAATATTGCAATTTTTGCCACTTTTTTGCCAAAATTAAGGTCCGAATATTTGAGATTTTGATAGGGTCAGTCCTGGAAAATTTCTCCTATATCCTCATTTGTTAAGATATTTCGGTGAAACTTCATGAGTAAGTGCATAATAAGTTGCTGCTAAAATTCAGAAAGTTTCATTTACGTTGTCTTTCTCCTAGCTGAGTTATCAGAAATGTCTGCCAGGGGGAGCAAATTTGCCGCAGCTTCTAACCAAAACAGGGATAACTAAATAACCTGTAGACAGTCCATACAACCAAATGACAAACAAAATAAAGATGCCGGAGCCTTAGGAGGTTCGCTCTTTCCGAGTCTTCGATCATTTAGAAGTTGATATTTTCATTCCATATGAATAGATTTTGCTTGTGGAACCCTTTTAGACAACGAATCGCAGTTATCTGTTAAATAAGAAAGTTAAATAGGTCAATAAAAGGGCTAAAAATCTGAATAGTATTCAAGATGAGCTGCTAGCTAAGATGTAGCCAGCTGAACTTACCCCCAAAGCTTCCCGTAGCTCGTCATTACTCTCACTCAGCCGTCGATTGGTGTCGCTGAAAGGACGAAATGTTTTTCAATTACTCAATAACTCTGAGTGAAACAGACGGAAGTTTTCTTGTTAGAACAGGAAGTGTGTGGACAAAGTTTCGGCACGCACTCACTACACGAGTCAGCAGTTTTGCTCCCCATCTGGACTGATATAAGTCGCTACAGTACGCTGAAGCTCAGTTTGATAACTGATAAGCTTCACTCCCAGTCCCACTCCGATAACCTCATGTTAGGCCGTTTTAGCTTTTCTTCGAACCAAGTGACGATAAACTCTTCAAAAGTCATGTTCAAAGATAACACAACGCACTGGTAAGATTATAATTCAGCCAGTCCACTATTTGAAAGTTCTTCAGTCAGGATACAACATGTTATCTAGAGAAAAGAACATTCTTGAGGAATAGATAACTGCGTAGGAGACTTTCGTAAGAACTGAGACTAGCCTGGTCCTTTCTGTTGTTGTTGCTATTTAAATCTTGCTTGTAGTCGTCCATCATTCCGTTGGTTGGTGTTTGAATGAAGTCATTTTAACAAAGAAATAGATGGACTCTTATCTAATGAATTCTTTGCTCAGTTTCTTGTGATCGGAGCTACAGTTCAGTTTGATTCAGACTGCGTTCACACGATGCCGGCACATTTTGAAAACGGTGAAAAATTCGACGGATAGGCCTCCCGTTCACACGAAAACGGCACATTTTTTGCCGGCAGATTTTGAAAACGGTAGATTTTGAAAACGGAACCGTAACCGGCATAAATTTGAAACAGCATCGTTTAAACACTCAACAAAGATGAAAACAGAACATTTTTCGACACTTTTGGATCGAGAAAGGTCTATTCTTAGGGTGTAGGTACTATTCTTTGGCATCAAATCCTGCAACGAGTTTTTATCGTCAAATTTCCTACCGTTTTCAAATTGTGCCGGCATCGTGTGAACGCTAGCTCAAATTTTGCTACCGTCACTTTTTTCATCGTTTTCAAAATCTGCTGGCATCATGTGAACGCAGTCTCAGAGAGAAATTGCTTCATACAGGTCAGCTTCTCAAAACTGCGTGCTTGTTTTACATTTTAATCATCAGTCCCAAGTCCCTAGTGCGATGGAAGACCAACGATTCAATTCAATGAAGCGGAAACCAGAGATTGACATAGTTAATCGCTGTTCCTTTAAAGTTTCTCGGATATAAAATGAAGCAATAGAAATATGGAAGGGGGGAAAGAAAAGAACGTTTTCCCTTTCCTCGCCTCATGACATAGAGCCTAACTTTAGGCTAAATTTTGTCTCTATCTCGGACAGGAGATTCAAATTAACCGAAAAAGGAAATTTCATACCATAGTATCCGAAGTTGTTCCATTAGTTGTTCCTTCTCCTTCTCTGGCATTTTCTTTAAATCATCTTCTGTCATTTTACGACCAGTCATCCCTTTGAACTATAAAAAAATATCCACAGATGTTCAATTAAAATGTTTAAAGTGATAATAACAGAATGAAAAGCTCCAAGCAATGGCACACACTTGTAATTCTCATTGGGTATTACATTTTCCAACATGTCCTGGCTTAAACAAAGAACTAAACGCAAAGCTGCAAAATTTTGTATCGAGTTTGAGATCGTTCTAACATAGATTTTAATGACTCTTCAAAAGCTTACCTTCCAAATATTTATGCAATAGGAACTTGGCTTTTGGCTAATACATTTACATTTAAGTTTTGAAAATCGGCCTTGCACGTGAAATGCCATAGCCCAAAAATAAAAAGGGGCTGTGTAAGCTAAGAACTCGAAAAAAACGATCACTATGTTTCCATAATGCCAGCAAACTGCAGGAGATACCGTAAAAGTTATATTTAGCTGCCATCTCTTTTAAGCCTTCCTCTCTTGAAGCACCTTCCCTCTGAGCCAAAATTTTAGATAAGCCCCCTTCTCTATTAAGCGACCCCACTTATATCAAATTCCAGAAATTACAAAAGATTTCCAGACTATGTTCACACGATGCCGGCACATTTTGAAAACGGTGAAAAATTCGACAGATAGGCGCACACGAAACACACGAAACCGGCGCATTTTTTGCCGGCAGATTTTGAAAACGGTAGATTTTGAAAGCGGTAAATTTTCAAAACGTAGCTCTATCTGGTACATTTTGGAAACGGCATCGTGTAAACACTAAAAATAATGAAAACAGAACATTTTTAGACACTTTTGCAACGAGACTGATCGATCCTTGGGGTGTAGGTACACTTCTTTGGCATCAAAGTCTTGCAACGAGTTTTTGCTGTCTAATTTTCTACCGTTTTCAAATTGTTCCGGCATCGTGTGAACGCTAGCTCAAATTTTGCAGCCATCACATTTTTCACCGTTTTCAAAATGTGCTGGCATCGTGTGAACGCAGTCTCAATTTATTTAGCAAAAAATGTTTGCATGTTCATTTGCTATGGCTTGGGATAAAAACTGTGTTGAATTTATGTACTTGACTGGTAAAATTGTACATTGGATCCACAAGATAAGAGGTAAAAGAAACGAGAAGCTATCTTTTTAGTACTTTTACGGTACCTAGAAAATGAAGATATTTTTTCTATGGGTTACAACTCCATAGCATTATCAAGAGCAGTCATATTTTTCATACCATCAACAATTTTGGCGATAACAACTGGATTCTGAGACACACGTTTCAGGTTCAGGTATATTTAGCGGAAGCCCACTGAAGATGCAGGCTGAAGAAATGCTGTTCCATGCTCCAACTGGAGCGGAATTTTTCATTGAATTTGTAATACTGGCTGGCTGATTTTTGCCTTTCTACAGTCCCTTAACTCAAAAATTATGACTTGCAATAATTTTTAAGAAGTAACATCCAAACGTAAGTTGGCTTTCGGCTGATAAATATACGTTTAAGTCTTGAGTGTCGGCAGTATCTTTTCTATTCCACTGCAAACAAAACATAAAATATCGTTACTAGCCCTACAGAAAAGGTTTAACTTTTAATACGTATTTTTATCATTTTAAGAACTTTAACTTCTATACATTTATTTTCATTTTAATTCTTCTATTTACTTTAATATTCAATGTAGAAATTTAATTTGTTTATATTTACCGCTTCTTTAAGTTCCTCGTTTTCAACGAATTCCGGATCTCCTTCAGCATCCGTATCAACGTAATCCGTTTCAATGTTATTAACTGGTAAAACTGATTCCGGTAGCCTCATACTGGTGTTTAGAATCCCCTCAGTCTCGATATCATCATCAAATTCCTAGTAATGAGGATCATCTTTTAATTTTAGAAATTTAACTGGATAATAGCAATTAATTTTACAGTTACTTTACTGTACTCTCCTTTGCAGAGGCATTATCAAAACGGAAGACCAGTGCCCGCACTGAAGGCGCAATGAGCACGCAGCGCGAGGAAGGAGGAGGAGGAACCAAAATCAGTCTCCTTTTTTAATAATGGCTCTGCGAAGGAGAGTAATTTCATTTTAGACAACATCATTGAGGTCGATTTGTTACCTATGATCTTACGGGAGCGATTTGCGATAACGAAATTGATATATTATGAACGCCTTGCCTCTTGATGAAACTGATATTATGAGTCCCTATTGGCCAAATGATATCAGCAAATCAAAGAACGTAGGGAAATAAGGGACAAAAAGGCATAAGTCTTGTCATAATGGTATACTTAACAGCGAATATGACATCATTAGAACGAGAGTCAAAGCCAAACGTTTCAGCTTTCTATCTTGCTTGGTTTCTGTTTGATTGTTGATAAATAAAAGAGAGGGACTTTACCCAGAATGCAATAATGAATAAATAACAAATAGTCGATCTTATAATGTGTCCCTTATTGTACAATATTCTTTGGTGCATACGGTTTATAGGTACAGGTTACAAAAGTTACATCAAGTTAGAATAACTTTTAACATTACAACATGGATCCTAAAAATTATAGAATTTTCAAAATAGAAAATAACAAAATCAATGCTTGTTCAAACAAGACAGGTTATTATTCCGTTGTCGAAAACAGACTGATTGACTGTCCTTAGATTGTCTGATATGGAGAGGCAAAAAGGAATAAGGTACAGTATATTCAAAAGCAAAAAACTTCAGAAGCAAGGGATTGAAATAAAATAGCAATAAAATAGCAGTTCAGTTTTAAACTGCGATCTGTTTCTCCCTATGAAGGGACCAGAACTTTGGTATAGCCTTTAGTATCTGTATTGGTTTTTTGTTAGAGATCATTTAGGGCAGCCATGCCTATCATGCTCCCAATGGTATTGTTCATGTAAATATGTTTTGCTTAATTGTAAATTTTTAGATTGTGTATAAAAAAGTTTTAAAACAATGGTAGACAATTCCAAAATCACAATTGTTTCTACTAGGTTTCAATACTCTCGCTATTACACACTTTCTCCTGCTCATCAAAAAAGCATATGTGTGAAGGAAAATTCTGATCTTACCCCCTGCTCATCCGCAGCCATCAACTCTGACATAAGGGACGATTCGTTGAATTCACTTTCTATCGGTCTGAACGGGGGTGTCGACATCGTGCTGTAATCATCATCAGTCTTTATCGTTGGTGTAGCAACAGCTGATCTTGAGCTTACCGATGATTGGCTATCAAAACTCCTTGTGGGAAAAGAAAACAAAATATGTGTTTCTACAATGTGTTAATATTTCTACAAACTATTCAAAGCAACTACGTCTTATTAAGTTGAGAAATTAAAAATCCCCCTGGCCTGGTGGAAAGGGGCAAAATGTCTTTTCCATTTTTCCCAATGATCGAATGATTGCTTTGGAATGTCATAGGTGAATACTCCATGCACTTTCTTCTTTCAAAATAAGAATCTATGAAAAACCAGTGTTGAAACGAAAGGCTACATGAAGGAGTAAATATTGAAGATTTCAGGCTTTGGGGTCTTATTTGGGCACGTTCTCATATGCCAATTTTCATTGTAAAAGATAAAGTACATTGTCCATCTTGATTACATAATATATCTGCAAAACCCTGTTCAAAATTTTCCACATTTGCCACTCATGTTGGCATGACGTTCAATGTGAAACTGGCTCAAGTATTTGCTTGTAAAAATGGCTTTCTAGATTTAACACTTTGCATTAAACAGAGTACATTGATAAAGAACACTGTAAAGAAGTAATGATTTAAAATCTTCAAGGGTCTGTTTCATCCAGCATTCCTTGCATGTGTCGTCTCTTTGCTGGCCTTTGTTTGTCGCTATTTTCATGACCCATGGAAATGGCGACAACAAAAGGCAAACCAAGGAACATCACGTGCAAGGCATGCTGGATGAATTAGACCCTTTAATCGTCGAATCGTTGCCATACCTAGCTAGTGGATTTTTCTTGTATGCACTCATAGGTGATCCGATTGAATGTCTTTTGGCTGGTGACAGGCTGTCATCATCGCTTCGTAGTTTATTCTAGAATAATCGAAAAGCTCATGCAACTACCGGATGAGCAGAAAAAGAACACATTACGCTTAGCATCTTAACCCTTTCACGCCCGGCTAAAATTAAGCTTAACAGGAAAACCTAATGTAGATCATCGTTTTCCAGGGGGGTATCATAATCAATGATTCAATAAGCAATAGATAAATGCAATGTCCATAACCTTTCAAATCAATCAAAACCTCTGAAAGCTTTACCCCCTGAAAAATTCGCAGTTCTCAATGAATAATGTTGGGTTATATGGCCCTTCCGGGAGTGAAAGGGTTCATACCATGTTTACTAATTGGACTTATGACATGGAGTCTCTTTTTTGCTTGTGGTCTTTGACTTGATGAAGGAGTCTCTGACAACAGAGACTCATAATATTGCTCTTAAAAACCTGGCCCTATTTAGGCCCAAACTCCGCGATTCCTTCAGCACCAATCAGATTGCGAGATTTGTGAATTACATTTGTTACGCTGTAAGTGTGATAAAATTCTCGATTCGATTGAAGAATTGAAAACACCCCCACTCGAAAACACTCCCACGAGATTGAGATTCCAAGCCGTAATTCCAGCATAATTCCATTGATGATTGCAGAAAATGAGGCCAGGCTTTTCACAGTTTCATTATTATGAGTCCCGGTTGAGCAAGGTTTACCGGAGGGATACAAGGGACTCATCGTCATAAGTCTATTTACTAATGTTTTATCATGCAGAAGAAACGCTGAGGTATAAAATATGGTCTGCTCTGACCAGGCCATCCCCAGACAATATCTATGCAATATTGTGGAAGGCCTTCACTACTTTGGGGGCAACCCTGCAAAGTCCTGGATGATGTCCCCCAATAGAACTGATAACATCCCCTGAAATGCTTAAAACATCTTCTACACTACCGCGCAAACGCTCTCTGAGGTGATTCCTCAATTTAGACGCACAACTTTTATCACAAGAGAAATCTTCCCGTAACTACGGAGCGGTGTCAGTCACTTAAGGAGGAAATCATTTAATAAAAGCGGAACAAAAACTGTCGTGGGCTTTCTGATTGGTTGACTTCAAAATTAGTGCACTGCATTGATTGTCACTTCTTCTTTTTCGAATTTCATCTTATATCTAAGATCCTCGAACTTTATCTTATACTAATATCTGAGAAATTGGTGTGACAAGTGTCAGACAGAGATATTCAGCAAACAGTTTCATCACTACTCAGCACAATTTTTTAATCAGTTAACGCATGAAGATTAAAGACCCTGAGCTAACCATGGGCCTTTGTGGTTGTCAACTATCCCACAATGAATTTTCAGGGACCCTAAAAATCCCATAGATCTTTGTGAATAATTTCCAGTCCCCCAGAAAACAAAGGAATCCCGACATCTTGCAGGCTAATAGGAATCCCTACAGGACTTGCTATTTTGCCACATGCTGACTTGTTTTCAATGCTTTGCTTCCTGTTAACTGCACGCATGAGAACAAGCTTTTCTTTCTGATAATGAAACAAATCACTGCAGCAAGTTTTTAAATGAATAGCCTGTTAACTTAGACAAAGCCGTAGAGTCCAAATTCGATATTTCAATTTCTTCAATTTCAAAGGAGTCATTCCAAACTACATTCCTTGAAGGTGTCACCTAGCACAATGTTGTTCATTCCTCTTTCGCACAAAGGCTGCTGGTTAGCACAGGGTCTTTAACAAGCGAAGTTGAAGCAGCTCAAGAAATAATGATCCACGGGAAGATTCAAAGTTGTTACCTCAAGGACAGCTCTCAGATCATCATTTGTATCGTGTAGTTTTCTATTTGCTTCACTAAAAGGAAAGATCAATACAATAAAATTAGCCTTTATTTGGAACAGAAAAAAGTGGGTTGTTTTATTTTGACCTACAATCAAAACGATATTCATATAGAAACTCTATGATATAGCAGGAAAATTTATGTTACAGAATTTTTGTATCAGTAATTTTTTATTATCGCAAATTGCACCAGTTCGATTTCTAAGGCAACCTGGTTGAAGCGAAGCTTGTTTAGATCACTCAATGTGGATACGGCGTTGATTCCAGGGCATCTGTTACAATACAAAGTGATGGGAAACTTCCCACCAATTCCAACCCTTCAATTTCTTCCCACGCACCCATCTGCTACCAAATTGCCAGATCGACAATTCCCCCACAAGTGAAGAGCCCTTTTCAGAATGTTTGAGAAGAAAAAATATCCTGAGTTTGCCGAAAACTTCGACAAAGAAATCATGAACCAGTTGAATTGAGCCTTGAGATATTGTGTGAAATTATCCTCAGCTCTGGTACCCAGGATTAAAAATGACGGCTCCTTGAAATACGAAGGAAAGATCGAGGAGGGACATTCTAATTGTTTCATACCTCCTTTCTTTTATCATCAACACTCCCATCAGTGAAATACTTACTGCAACAACTGAAGCTGTCGTGTTAAACTTTCTTGCTCCTCAACGCATCGAAGCACAGTTTGCCGCTCCCTGAAGGGAAATGAAACGAAAATACTATCAAGGATTCATGAAAGAACATTAAAACAATTCTATGAAATTAAATGACTAAAACTCATTTGCACAGGCGTACGAGACAGGCCCGAAAACTGGAAAAATGTTCCAAAATCGGGCAGAAATTGACCTTACAGTTGAAGCACAGCTAAGACCTGATATGTTGAAACAAATAAACTTTGTGAACCTCCGCTAGCATGCGATAACGCAAATCGTTCTGTCAACCAGTCAATCACATTCATCTTTTTGCCTTATATAGCAGAAATCTAAGCTCAAACTTTAAATGAAATTCATTCAAACTATGATTGAGAAAGTATGTTAGAAAGGCCTCAGTGTGCCAAAAATCTGTCTCTTTCTTTGCGTCTGCCTCTGTCATACCATATAAGATTTTCAGCAAAATGATGTAATCTTACCTCGATAACCTATCACCTTGTTCGTCATATTCACTCTTGAGTTGTGCGATTTCTGTTCTAAATACAGCTAACTGTGTTTGGCATTCCCGTAGCCTGCTCCGTAGTGTCTCATTTTCCTAAGAAGCCGAAAGAAAAATAATTCAGTACCTAAGGCCAAGTCAGAGCAAAGGTGTCGAAAATTTGCAAACCTTTAGAAGTTAAATGTCTGAAACCTTATTGCCCTGTTCTTTAAACTAGGTAACGTGAAACAGTGGCGGATTTGGGGGGGGGCAGATGGGGGCAACTGCCCCCCCCCCTTCACGATGAAAATTCAGCTTTGGCGCCCCCTTTTTGGCAAGAAAAGCGCCCCTTATCCTGACCCAAATGCAGTCTTTTTTCAATGATTCGTTCTGAATGCGGCGAAACATATAAACTAAGGCGTTATTCAGTAGAAAAACCAGAGAATTTTCTCGAATAAATCCCCAAAAATTTTCGCGCGCCTTCGGCGCGCTAATCTTTCACTGTGTTTTTGGCGCCCCCTCTCCAAGTTGCCTCCCCTTCAACTTCGGTCTGGATCCGCCCCTGACGTGAAAGAAACCTTGTGCATTTTGCCGTCACTTTATTTGCCTTAGCCTTTTCCTATCCAATGAATTGTTAAAGAAACGAATCTGTAAAGTGAAATGTATCAATAAAATCAACTAACGAACACTTAAACTTGCTACAAGTCTCTCTCTCTCTCTCTCTCTCTCTCTCTCTCTCTCTCTCTCTCTCTCTCTCTCTTGTCCCAATAATTCGCATTTTCCGGACTATTCGGAAAAAAGAGATAGAGACTCGGACAAAAAAGAGAGATACTCGGACAAAAAAGAGAGAGATTGCGAAATGCTTATCTGCAACTATTTGGAACTGCTGACCAGAGGAACTAAAATCAGCGGACAACTTTAGCACTTTCAGAAGCGTGATAACTCAATGGGGTGGTCCCATGTGGTACTACAATGCCTGTCGTTTTATTGTAAATATTGTACCGGGTGAGCAGGAAAATAGCTCCCACTTTCAAAAATTCATAACACCAAGAGTACTCCACAGATTTGAGGGATTCAGATTCTAGTTAAAAGCTTAAAGACTGAATTATTTTTGTGATTTTTCTCGGTGTCATACCAGCACTAGAAGTATTGGTAAATTTCAGCTTTGAAAAAATTTTTAGCAGCAAAATCACTGAAAAAGAGCCTGAAACATTGATCAAATTGTAAGGATTCTCTTTACATAGAACAATACGTTATTGCCATTTCACCTCTCTCAAGAGTTATGAGACATCAATTTTCAAACAAATACTAAAGCTTTTCAGTTCCATGGCAAAAAATGTGCAGAGGATATCTCTCACCCATTATTCTTCGCGAGGAGTCCATTATGATTTGATCCACGTTTTAGGCTCTTTTTCAGTCATTTTGCAACCATAGTTTTTTGTTAAGTTGAATTTACAGACATTTTCAGTGCTCGTAAGAGGAAGAGAAAATCACAAAAATACCTCGATCTTTTGAGTTTTAACTAGAATTTGAATCATTCAAATTAGTGAAAAACTCTTGATGCTATGAATTTTCAAAAGTGGGATCTTTTTTTTGCTCACCCAATATAAACAGCATAAAAATAGATAATTCATTTGCTTTACTTTAATTATGCATCCATCGATTTTGATTACTTTTCTTCTACAGTATAATTGTGTATAGCAGGCTGGTTTATTCAATCGATGTAAGCAACAGCAGCAAAAACAACAACAACAACAACAATAATGACAACACTACCAAAAACAACAACAACAACAACAACAACAAGAGAGATTTGTAGCAAGTCCAACGAACACCCCACATCTTTTTTTCTGACTCACCCGGTATCGACATCAACCAAATTATAAAGACTCTCAAAATACAGTACTTATGCAAAAACAACTCACAAGGTCCTTTTCCTTTAGTTCCTCTTCATTTTCATTGTCAGGAGTTGGTCTCTCCATCCTGTTCTCTTCAAGCTGCAAATAAGCAGATTATGAAAATGTAGGATTTCTTTCATCGCTATAAAGCATTTACTGATTTTCTAAGCATTGACAATATACATAAATTACCGTAAAAGCTCTATTAAGCCCCCGGGGGCTTTTTTAATTTTAGACACTCCAGAGGGGGCTAATTAGACTGATGCCTTTTCGTCCCTTGTTTCCCTGCGTTCCTTGGTCAAGAGGGACTAATAACATTACTCTTAAATAGTGGGCCCACTTTAGGCCCGCGTAGGGTGGTTCCGTATTCACCAATCAAATCGCTAGAATTCAGTTTTTAACCAATCAGGGGCCGCTATTCAGAATGCCGTTGTTGTTGCTCTCAAAGAACGGTTGATGAATCCTGGAGTTCTCGCAGCTTCGATGGATCTATTTTGCTTCTACAGAGGAAGATTACTGTCTGAAAGGTTTGCATTTTGCGATTTGTAGGTCAAGACAACATCATTCTTTGTACTAAAAGTTTCCTTTTCAATGTTCGAGCTCTTTAAACCAGATTTTGAAGCGATTTTATTGAGTGTACGAGAACTCCCACCTTTTTGAAAAAGTGGGCCCATTATATAAGCGTAATATTATGAGTCCCTATTGACCAAGTGATATCAGCAAATCAAAGAACGCAGGGAAACAAGGGACGAAAAGGCATAAGTCTAGGGGCTAATTAGAGAGGGGGCTAATCTACAAAGTCAAATGACAAGGATATATATGATAGCTTCTCAGTGTTTTTACCCCATACTTTGCAGATTCAACGTACAATTATACGAGTCAAAAATACATAAATTCGACACATTCTCAATCCCAAACACCATCAAAACTAACATGCAAGCTTGTATAGTGCATATATAATATATATGGAAATCTTTGGTTAATTGGTAAGAGGGGAGTGGCTCATTAGAGAGGAGGCTTAATAGAGCTTTTCCGGTAATGCACACTTCTATAAGTTCGGTTTTTTACTCTAGTGGGGGGTAACGCGTGTCTCAGTGAGGAGATTCCATATAATTTTCGAGGAGGTCTGGAGGCCTGCAGGTTCCCTTTCATGATTTTCGCAGGAACGGAAATTTTGGTTGAGGCTTTTAGGCCTCTTTTCATGTAACTGAATAAAGCTTGCCTTTACTTCCAATGCTCAGGAATTCAGTTCCATCAATTGTTCTCCATGTAACGACTTTTCAAACTTTGAAGTCTTTCCTGGCAAATTCGAAGGTTAAAATATATTTACCTTTTCCTTGATCGCTGATATTTCCTTGTCTTTTTCTTCCATTTTTAGTTGTGCATCTAAAATCGCTTTCTCGGCTCTTCTTTTTTCCTGTCGAAAAATAAATATACGAGAATCAAAGTATGTATATTCATTCTTAACAGTTTCTGCTCTTGAATAAGAGAACGATTTTTGATCGCTAGGCCAATAAGGGAGTCATGAAAATTGAGGTGGAGGGACAGATGACTGAATTTCAAAAAGATTTTTCACTAACTTATTAAAGTCTTAATTATTATTGAATCTTCTGCTGTTAAGGGAAATGATTGAACTTTACCTGTACGAAAGTGTATTCTTAAAATACCTTCCAATCTAATCTACCTTTCGGCAAAAACCTGCCTGCGAACACCTTTTTGTCGCTTAATTCAACTTCAGTTAAATGTAGACACAAATATAGACACAAAACGTTGAGACACGAAAAATTCTACGAAAAAATCTAGTTTTGTTACTGATTTAGGAAAGAAAAGTGGTAGAGAACTCTTTGCAAAAACGATATCGTTGAATGACATCAGCGCAGAGTCACCAGGTACAGACGCGCAAAGACGAGCAAAAACATGATCGCAACAGGATCGTTCAATCTTATTATTTAGTACCATCTTTGTTGTGCAGAACATTCTTGAAAGAAAATGATATAAACCAATGCAATGGTGCTCTAAAAAAATTTAAGAAAATTTTACCTCATCTCTGATTTTTCTCTCCAACATCGAAATTTGTTGCTCCATTTCCTCTTCCAGGTTCCGGGCATTTTCAGAGTTCTTTTCGGTTGCCCTGAAATTGAAAAACCAGAGTCATAAGTAAAAAACAAAACGAGAGGTAATAGGCCGTGATACTGATTTCATTTGACTAACAGTTCTTTTATCAACAGCGAGTGAATATACTGCAGGTGAGGAGGCCATCACACGTGGAAATCACCCCCCCCCCCCCCCTGCACACGAGAAAACTAAAAAACGAATCAACAATTCAATTTCCTCAAATAAGGCGTGCACGTCTTAGGTCTCGCCGTCTCGATGCGATGGTCGCAAGTTTTTGCGATGTGCAGATCTTCTTCTTTAAGGAGGGCATACTTTGTGAATACATCCTTTTGCGGTCTGTGTGTTGTTGCCATTTTCATGGAAGGTACATGGAAGGGATATAAGAAACTAAACTAAGAATTTGAGCCAGCAGTGGAAGCTTCTTAAAGTCATCTGACTTTGAGTACTCGGAGTTTCTTACGAGCTCCAAGGCTCCATAACAATCTTCATGTTCACTACGTGTCCCCTCCTGAAAGTGCAAAAACATTTATGAAGCCTTTTTCCAATGTTTAGTCAGTACTTCAACTTTCCTATTAAATCATATTTGTCAGTACACGTTTTTTTTATAAGAAACTGGTTTATAAGAAACTAGTACTAAGATGGCTAAAATTTTAAGAAACTCTAGTACTATGTCTGAGAAGTGCTAAGAAACTTTTCAAAGTTAAAGGCGTGAATTTTTTAGCAAATAGATCGTTGAACCTTTATCATTGGGAAATATTATCTAAGCATTTGTGTTTTCAACAAAACAGACACTGCTTATTCCTATATGATGTTTTGAATATCAAGAAACATATCTGTAGCAGTGTTAGCGACCAAATTGACAATTCATGCATTCAAAAAATAAGAAACCAATTAAGAAACTTTTAGTACTAAAATGGACAAAATTTCTTGTTAAGTTAAGAAACTTTTAGTACTATGGCCTGATCCTAGTTTCTTATAAAAAAACGTGTAGCGGCATTTATCAACTTTTGGCGATCTGACAGTTGAGTTTCTTGTGAGCGGTTTATCCAACTGACGTCAGCGGTCAGATCTAAGATTCTTTTCTTTCACGCGGAAGGAGAACGAAGTTTGCTGACTGTTTTCTTCCGACTTCATTTTCTTTGACTCATTCCCTTCAGTTAGATGTTTGATCATTTCATTTGATGGATTATGTACTTGGCAAAGATTTAGTTCTTATTTTTATTGAAAAATACATGAATGAAATGACTGAAGAAGGATTAGCGGGAAATCCATGGAAGACAGAATATGTAATCCCAATCTGCAAGTGGATTAAAATGACATCAAATAAAGAAGAATGAATGTGAAAAACTAATCAAAAAGCATTAATCATCCAAATATGGCAATCCTTTGTCCGTTGCTTGACGTTCGCCAGTAAAATGGAATGAATACATAATATCATGAAGAAATTAATTGTAATGATCAGTAAATCTAGAAAAGAGTAGAGTCCAGCAAAACTCACAACTCCATGGTCATGATCTTGAGAGGGGGGTGACAGGGTAGTGGTACCATGGTACCAGAGGGGTGGTACCTGGTATAACATTGTGCAAATGTGGTGGAACCTGGTACCAAAGGTAGGGGTACCGGTACCAAGGTTATATGACTTGGTACCAATAAAAATTTCGTCCATAGATGATTTTGGGATTTATAGAATGAATTTTTAGCTTTTAACAGTGCAGACAGTGACACAGATGCCACGGTGACATGCTCAGGAGTGGTTTTGTCTTGCCCATTGATCTCACGAGGAACTGACGTAGACCTCATTTCAGAGTCCATCATATTCATGATTAATTTTACTATATTGATAGCTCCTGCCCCCAAAATTGGTGGTACCAATGCCTTCAATTTGGGTGGAACCTGGTACCTTGTCAGTTGGTACCGGTACCAAAGACTCCCCCTGTCACCCCCCTCTCTTGAGGATTGTTGTGCTTTTAATGTCATATTTAAAGAAGGTTCAGTAACTTTTGCAAAATAATGGAAAATGTTATATTTTTTGGCTTTGCAGCTGTTTTTAGTTGAATCTTGTGACCTGTATACAGTAAATGTAGTTATTATATTATCATTTCGTTAAAACTGGAAGGCTTTGGAAGACTTTGTTTTGAGATATTCGGCAAGTGTATAGACTTGCTGAAGTCTAATTTGCCAACCATAAAAAATTGGGAAAGGGAGAATAGGCAAGGGTAGACTTACTACAGATGATGAAATAGACTTCGGGCATGTCTAACAAGTGCACAGTTTGTATGTCTAACAAGTGCACAGTTTGGGGCATGTCTAACAAGTGCTCAAAGTCCCACAAGAAACGTTTAGTCCATTTAGTCATTGTGCCGTCATGACTGATAAGGAAAAATGATTATTTATTGGATGTTTTTACGGTCACAATGAATCAAGAGCTTCACAAATGCAGTGGTGTAACGGAGCAGTGTGAGGCCCTTAGTGAAAATAGTAGTTAGGGACCCTTATACTTAACTATATTTGATGCAAGTTTTAGGACCAAAGTACTCTTTGTTTAGGGTTTTCCTGACAGATCAAAGGAAATAATATGTTATATACCACACGCCTGCTGCCTAAGATATTTTTAATGACCAGTGGCACATGAAATGAAATAACCCTCCTTCTTCCTTTATACTTCCAATTTGAAACTTTTCTTAAAGATTTTTGCATCATCTCTTTCCCCTTTCTTTTCTGAGGCGAGAATCAAGTGAGTTAAAACTGTCACTTTACATCATTATTATGTGCTTACTCACAAATCATATCCTATACTGATTTTGATAATGTTGTGAATGCTGCAAAATATTCTTTCATCCGTTTTTTCTCCAAACTACTCAGGGGCCCCTTTGGGGTCTAAATATTTGGGGGCCCTTAGTTTTGTGCTTGAATGTGCACACCGTGCGATTGCCACTGCATAAATGTCATCTAAGTAGTGTTGACTGCATTCAAATCCATTGCCAAGTGGGGTTCAAGTTGCTGATGAGTTAAATTCTGCAAGGTTTGTAATCTTTAAACAGGTTTACTTATGAATGAATACCACCCTGACGAGGCCAAGGAGCACTGTCCACCCAATTGCATTCCCAGGTGGCACCCTTATGTTAACAACCAAAAGCTCATCAACTATCAAATTCATCTCATCCAAAATTGTAATTTGTGATATTTTTGTGTACAAGATATATGAAGAGCTGAGAATTTTGGGTCTTATTGAAAATGGGCTGATATTTTTGGGTAGCCTGTAAAATTCTTGGACTAATGCCCCTGTACTGTATGTCTATATGTGCTGACCACCTGGGATTAATTCCTTACCTTCGCAAAGCTGCATCAAGTCTTTCATTTTCACTGTTCTTTTGTGAAAGTGTATCCGATGTTGTTGCAATGAAATTTTCTAATGATTGTAAAAGTCTTGGATTGCCACTTTGAGCAAGTGCTTCATAAATGTCATCTAAGTATTCTTGTCTGCAAATGAAAAAAGGGGAAATCATTAAGTGACTGAACTGGTGTATTTGAAGGAGAAGAAATTTACCATTCAAAGATTCTCAGCACAAATTTCTTTGCAAACCAGATTTATGTGAGGTTCAGAGGGGCTAATGGTTTGCAGTTTATGGCCCTTTTTAGAATGGTTTTCAGGTTTTTGGTCAAAAATGAAGGCTTTATGGTTCATTTCTTTTTCAATGGTTTGCAGATTTTTCACCAAATATGATTTGAGAAAATTATGACGAAATTGAAGACACAATCCAAGAGGCATTCCACAAAATCTTGAACACCTTTGGCAAAATTCCTTTAGTTTTCAGATAAAGATCTACCAAAAATCAGAATAGAGATTTTTTGCTCTGAAAAAATCATTTACACTTCTTCAAATGAGTGAAATGCCCTTCAACAAAACCCATTAATTTTCACTTTTACCAGCTTGGATTTGAGACAATTGAATTGGTGAATTGCCCTCCAGCTGCCCTTAATTTTACTGCCAAGTTTCAGTATAAAAACTGGGGAAAGATGACAAAAGAGCTCAAGCTGAGTTTAGAGCCAGTTTTTGGTTTTTCTGAAAAATTTTGATGACTGCAACTATTTTCTATCCTCATGAAATAACAGCAATGGCAAAACACAAACAGAATACCACAGGAAGCACCTCTGTGGAAAGAAAGGGCTCTGTGAGGGAAATTACCTCCTCACTGACCTGATGCAATTTCACAATTATATTCGACACAAATTTCAATTCATAATTGAATGGTGATAAAAGATGCACTTTGGCATCATAAATCATGTAATAACAATTACCTAATTCCAAAGAAGGTAATTAATTGGGAACCATGATGTATCAACAACTATATGCAGAAAAATACCCCTGGCCTATAGCTGACTGACCACAGGAAAAACATATCATTGAGAACCAAAATTCCATCCTTTTACTTTTAACATTGTAATTCTCAAGACCAGGCCCGCCGAGAGGGGGGGCAGGGGGGCACTTTGCCCCAGGGCCTCAGGGTCTAAGGGGCCTCACAATTTGAGAATTTTGACATTTTGACAACAGGAAATGCTCTGAGATGCATTTTAAGCCAATCTAAAGGGGGCAATCGAAAAAATTTTCTGCTCGCCTCGATTCACAGTTTTGCCCCTGGGCCTCGAAAAGCTCTCGGCGGCCCTGCTCAAGACTTGTGAGAAATTTAAAAGTTTTTATCAGCTGTCTCCATTGAGCAAAACAAAAACAAATTGAAACCAATTAAACCCAAACAAAGCAAATATTTCAACTGTGCCTGAATCGATACTGATGATCTTTGTGATAAACAGCTGCACAGTCAAACTAAAATCACGTTGTTATTTCTCTCGATCTTTACTGAAAGCACCCAAGAAAAATCAAAGCCAAATAATTGAACACAACTTTCATTATAAACTATGAAAGTAACTCTAGATGGTTTCGACAGAAAGATTTTTTACCCAGGAAGATCAGCAAAAGGACTTCGCAACTTCAAAACAGAGGAAAACTTGCTCGCTTGTTCAGACTCTGTGCTTGAATTTTCCCACGCAATGTCTTCTTTATCTCCGTTCCAAATCGGCATTTCAACTGTCATGTCGGCATATAAGTCATAAAGTCTTCTGGATACGATTTTTGCTGAAGAAGGGTATGGAGTATCTTTCCTTCTCGGCTTGTGATGAGTGAAACATTCTTCGTAGAATGAAAGTTCGTTGCCCCTCGAGAAATCCTCATTATCACTCTCATACACGATCATTGTTTTCGTTCTTTAGTTTGTTGTTTTAATTCCGTCCTGAGAGGTGCTCGTTTGTTTACTCAAAGTCTCTGGAGGCTCCAATCTTTGTAAATACAACAAGGGCAGATTTTGTAATACAATAGCATCAGTCGCTTTGGTTCACACCTCAATTCAAAGCGATTAGCGAATGCAGACAAAAGAAATTCTCTCAAGCAGAAATTGAAAACAAACGAAGACGCAAGGTTGCCCTGAAACCAGTACGGCGAACTCTCGTTTGGTGCGGGTGAAGGGAGGTTTTTAAGAGATGTAATGTGCTCATAATGAAAGAAGAAGGGTAAATCTAAAGTTCTGTCTGGGGCATTTTGTTTATTTGACTCAAAAACCGAGCAGAGGGCATTACAATTTTAGCACATTTATTGCTCAGATATACGCAGTCACTGCTCAGCTCCTGAATCAAGTAAACAAAATGCCCAAGACAGAACTTTAGATTTACCCTTCTTCTGTCGTTATAAGCACATACCTTCTCTTAAAAACCTCCCTTCGCCCGCACCAAACGAGAGTTTGCCGTACTGGTTTCAGGGCAACTTTGCGGCTTCGTTTGTTTTCAATTTCTGCTTGAGAGAATTTCTTTTGTCTGCATTCACTAATCGCTTTGAATTGAGGTGTGAACCAAAGCAACTGATGCTATTGTATTACAAAATCTGCCCTTGTTTGTAAATACCAAATTTCGTAACAAAACAACAAGCCATTTTTAGTAGATTTTCGAATCTCTGAGGGATAGATTCGCTCTTTCTCGTTGCCAAGAGAATTATTTCATCAAAGATCACACAGTTCCGTTTCACAATGAGAGTAATTAGACAAGTTGTTGAAAGAATTCAAAGAAAACGTGATCAGCTGAGTGTGAAGAAATCATCTGCTCTTTGATTGGC
Source organism: Aurelia sp. 3 sensu Dawson et al. (2005) (assembly GCA_964020215.1). NCBI lineage: Eukaryota > Metazoa > Cnidaria > Scyphozoa > Semaeostomeae > Ulmaridae > Aurelia > Aurelia sp. 3 sensu Dawson et al. (2005). The sequence continues at coordinate 4,074,695 of OZ026593.1, forward strand.
CATCATGAACGAAAGCAAGCTTTTGATTGGTTTTTAAAAACAATATCAAGTGTCTGATTGGCTCGCTTCCTGTATGGCGTGCATTCCCCCATGGCGGCGGTAAATTTTGAACTCCTTAGCGGAGATTATTCTGATAAGGAGCTGTGTTTTCATTGGGCTGAGGACACGCGCCTTCAAATTTCGCCAGCCGTTGCAAGAAGAATCCACAGGACTAAAACAGTTCGCGAGAACGTAGAAGTTGGTGTGCCACAAGGTTCATGTCTTGGCCCTCTTCTCTTCCTTGCCTACATCAATGATCTCCCACAAGCAGTCCTGGATTCCAACGTGTCCATGTATGCTGATGATACCAGTTTGTGCTAATGGTGCTACCAGTCTCACGATATGACTCGGCTGAATGAGGCTATTAACAGTGATCTTACAAAACTGGACACTTGGCTACAAGGCAACAAGCTTTCCCTGAATGTAGCAAAAACTCATTCTATGCTTATCTCCTCCAAGCAGAAACATAGTAGTCTCCAGGGTCAGGGGCGGCGCCAGCCCAGAAAAGGTGGGGTGGAAAAGTGATAGAATTGATGGCCAGAAGGTATACCTAACCATTTTTCTGTCATTTTTGCTTGGAAATAGATACCGACCTGAGGAAAGTGCCGTGGCGCCGCCCTTGTCAAGGGTCAAAATAAGCACTTGAAATTGAAAATACGTGATAATGAGCTGGATGTAGTCAAAAAGACTAAATACCTCGGTTTGCAAATTGACTGTTCTTTGGATTGGAAAGAACAGATCAAGACAGTGTCTGCCAAGGTCTCCAGGGCAGTTGGATTTCTGAAACATGCCAAGTCTTTTCTTCCGAAAGAAACCTTGCAAACTCTCTATACAGGTATTGTGGAGCCTCACTTTCGATACTGCTGTTCTGTCTGGGGCTGCGCTGGTTCAAGTGAAATTAATCAGCTACAAAAACTTCAAAAGCGTGCTGCTAGGATAATAACGAATAGCAGCTTTGATGCCCCAAGCGGACCTCTTATCGAAGAGCTGGGATGGCAGACCGTTGACCAACTGATTTCCAGTGAGTCTAAGACAATGGTCTTCAAGTCCCTGAATGAGCTGGCTCCACAGTATCTGTGTGACTTGTTCACTCGAAATTCGCACTGCTCATCATATAGTCTTCGTAACACGGGGACCGACTTGAGGTTACCGATGAAAAGGTCAAACAATGGCCAGAAATGTTTCTCTTATGGAGGTGCTAAACTATGGAATAGCCTGTCAGCCGAGTCAAAGCAGGCAACCTCTCTGCATAGTTTCAAAAAACTATTTAGAAACAGGCACTTTTTCCTTTCACTTTTACTGTAAAGTTTTTAACATCATTGTATATAAGTTTTAGATATTGTAAATAAGGTTTTATAGTTTAATTAGATCCATAGCTTTTTCCCTTTGTATTATATTGTAACTAATGTTTTTATCGGAGGGCCCCTTGAAAACCAACTTGTTGAAGGGCAACCCTCCTTACAGTCAAACGACCTCAAGCGTTGGATGAGTTTTCAAACATCCGAAGTGTAACTATGAAATAGATTAAACCAAAATTCAATGTGGTTAGAGTGCGGTAAGATCTTATTTGAAGATATGAAAGCCCGCACGTAAGTCCATTTGGATATTCAGATTTCACTTTCGAACTTCAACATGCCTGTTGCAAATAGAGCTAGTGGGGTTTACTTTCCAGGTACACCCCTGCCTTATTACATGAGAAGGCTGATGGTAAATTATCAATACTTTTTCGTAGTTTCTTGGATGTGAATTTTTTACTCTTTATATGCAGACTCAGCTCTTATCGCTACTAGTTTTAAGCTTTGCTCCCGAAAACTGGACAAAAGTATAATGGGGGGATGGGGCAAAGGAAAACAATTTTATTCTTAGCAACAATTATTTCGAAAGAAAATTTCTATTTTATTTCGAAAGAAAATTTCTATTTTTAGCGACAATCATATCCTGGTCTCCCTGTGATAAAAGCCTTTCTTGATAGTCTTCATCTTGTAAGAGGAAAGCCATGGCTTTCCAGTTTGGTTCCAAGACAAGTATATACCTTATTTCCATCATTGTCTGGGCAGCATAAAGAAATTTGCAAATATAACAATTCGCAACAACAATCCCTAATCTCCAAGTGATATTCAAAGTTAGAGCGAAAATCAAAAGTCTTATTTTCAAATTGTATTTGCCTTCCAGAATTACGTTTGGCGTGCGTAACAGAAATAGAAAACCGCAACACGATACTCAAGATTTAAAATTTGGCGCCAATTTGAATTACGAAGTTACACTTCGCATCTTTGAAAACTCATCCAACGCTTGAGGTCGTTTGACTGTAAAAGAATTAAATATGAAAATATGAAATATGTAGTTTTAGATCAGTTCCCGCTTGCTTGTAAAAACCTTTTATGTCCAGTATGTATGGTTGGACAGTTGGTTTTGCCTGCTTCAAAGATTGTACAAAACTCTTCAATTTTGAGACGTCTTTTCCTACCCTGGATTTTGTTTTGTTTTTCAATTTGATTTAAGTGGGCTTGTCAGGACTTCTAGCTTTTCGCATCCAGGCATGGGACCCCTAGTTTAACATCCCTTCCAAAGGACGGCGAGCGACCAGTGAGTGAGTGAGGATAATCAGCAATATGAGAAAAGCATTGCTCACATCATTCCCCCGTCAACAAACGTTAAGGAGTTACGAAATAGCTTAGATCTGTGACCAGCAACAGCTATGAGCAATCGATTGCATATTTGAAGGGCACCTGTTCAATTGTATACATAATAATTGAAATTCAAATCACTGTTTACGCACTACTCCAATAGGAAATAAATGTGACTATAACTAACAACCTGCAACTGCAATTGCTTTATATTTAACAGTATACAGTAAACACCAGACCATGGGAACATCGGATGGCTAAGTATACCGAGCTTAGAAAGGAGCCTTGTGGGATCCGACCTTTATTCCAAAACGTCTAAGGATCGACCTCCAACAAGAGAGTTTCTCATGAAATGATAGAAGCAAACATTCTGAGGTAGGCTTGAAAATCTGCCCCAATTATTTCGTCAGACAAAATAGAGTTCCAGAAAATATACCGAGTGGTGAGTGAGAGCAAATTTAAACCGTTTGCAAGCATTTAGTTTGCTTAAACACTCGTCAGGTTCATGTATAAAGAAACTTTCAGAAGAGTTTTTCCGCTGGCAGATAAAATATTTTCCTTAATCACCATTTTTGATCTGACAACTAATAAGATACAAACTAAGGTAATAAAAAATCGAACTTATTTAGTGTTGTCTTCGGTTGTGCAGTTACGGCCCTACAGTACACGTTTTTTTTATAAGAAATTAGGATCAGGCCATAGTACTAAAAGTTTCTTAATTCAAGAAATTTTGTCCATTTTAGTACTAAAAGTTTCTTAATTGGTTTCTTATTTTTTGAATGCATGAATTGTCAATGTGGTCGCTAACACTGCTGCAGCTATGTTTCTTGATATTCAAAACATCATATAGGAATAAACAGTGTTCTGTTATGTTGAAAACACAAATGATTAGATAATATTTCCCAATAATAAAGGTTCAACGATCTATTTGCTATAAAATTCATGCTTTTAACTTTGAAAAGTTTCTTAGTACTTCTCAGACATAGTACTAGAGTTTCTTAAAATTTTGGCCATCTTAGTACTAGTTTCTTATAAACCAGTTTCTTATAAAAAAACGTGTAGCTTTTCTTTTTCATCTTTATGTTAGTCGCCGCGGGATGGACCTAGTCTTTTGCTCCACAGGGAAATTTGTCGTAGTAGTATTGTAGAGTAATTCTTGTGTAGTTCGTAAAATGTACATATTGTAGCTTTTTACTGGATTATAAAGAAAAAAATTAGATTCATTCAGACTTGGCCTTGTTGCGTAGCTAAGATGTCAGCTTATCATAAGGTTAGCTTTCTAAAATTACTCAATGACAGAGAAAAAGAAGCGCAGAGAAAATTTCAATTTACAAAAGACGTTTTGCAGCTTTGATGATATCATATCCTGGCCTCTAGACTCTAAAAGCACCACATACTTTCAGAGCTTGTACACAAGGCAGTTCTATACTCAGTTATTGCAACATTAACAACAACAACAACAACAACAACAACAACAACATTCTTACATATTTATAATCAACTACGATTACGTAATCAGTCTAGCTGATTTCCACCGAACGAGGAGTGGATGCAGTTTCATTCAGTTTTTAGAGCGGTTCTAGCGTCCCATGATCCAATGGTCAGGCTTTTTCTGTATGCCATTGTGCCTTATCACATAGGTTCTCAAGCATCAAGCCATGATTCATTGATAAATCTGTGGTTTTTCAAGCAGGTAGAACATTCACTGTTTTGTTTCGGTACACAAACGAAAGGTGACGCTTTAACTTGATCAGGCAAGTCCTCTTGCTTTCAGCTTTATATCAGCTCAAATCACTATAAGCTCAGTGGGCGTAGCGAGCGAGAGTCTCAACAAGTTGGTCTTTCAGAACAAGGGTGTTAGGACACGGATGTTTCAATTGATTATTTATTTACCTTGTTTAGATCCCTGTGTCTTGTTTTGTTGTCTTGTTTTCTGTTCTGTTTCTTCTTCAACTGAGCCTGCCTAGGCCCAACCGCTCTCAAGTTGTTCGAATACAGCTCCCTTGTATTTCTGTGTCTTAGTGCGCCAAAGCTCTGATTTCGCGGTGGAGGCAAATCTGTCCTTTGAAGATTAATATCTTCACTCTCAACGCACCGATATCAACAAACGAGGTATCTATGTTCAAGTTAGCTATCGAGGTATGTTTTGAAAACCATTCCGCATTGATTCACGCTATATTCTTGTCGCTAGGGTTGACCAAATCTGTATACTTTTTTTGGGACACCCGGTATTCATAATTCGGAGAGTGAAAAGACAAAGGAAAAGGTATTCCAAAGCCCTTTGCCAACGTACACGTATGTTTTCTAGCATTTAAGCTAGTACTGAGAGATTCTTTACAAATTTAAATTAGTTTTTTAAGTTACATCTTCCATTATTGGACTTTTCTTAATTTTTGGCGTTCTGAGAGCCGAGTTTCTTATAAGTAGTTTCCTTTAAAAAGAAGAAATACGTGTACCTTAGTTTTCATTTACCACTATATCTCCGTTTATATTCCACTTTTTTAAAAGACGACGTATCAAAATTAAAGTTGAGGTCGTTGAGGCTTCTGGCTTGTGACTGAGGTAAATTTGAAATCATTATATGGAAGGCACCTCTGCTGCAACCAGTAAACATCATTAAACATGTATACTTAGCTTTCGGCCAGGAAGGCTTCCGAAAAGATTTAGATAAATTAGTGAAATAAAGTTTGGGTGCAAAGGTAGATGGATAGATGAAGACAGGAGAGATCAAACGTAAACTCGCTGCCCATAGTGAATATATGGCAGTTCATTCCAGAGACATGGGGCAACATGAACAAATGATCGGTCCCAAGCTGTAACTAACTTAGTTCTCTTTATTTCAAGCAGGAGATCATCCTTCGCCGATCTCGTTGCACGAGGAGCTGTGCGTTTCTTTAGTAAATCAACTAAGTATTTTGGAGCTTAAAATGGTCAGATTTTGACTTCTGCATCTCAGAATTTGCAAGTTTCTCAACAGTTTCTCAGAATGTCCTTCCGAAATTTGGTTGTTATTTTTTACGTTAGAGATTCCCAGTGACTTTGAACGTTTCATAGCCAATCCTACGAAAACATCTGAAGGTGTCGTGGCGCCTTGTTGTAATCCACTGACTTTGCAGCCAGAACAGTCAGGCGGACGGGGTTCTAATCCCACCAGCACCTTTGAGCGTCATGACAAGGGGTCGCGGACTCGATTAGCGCTTAGTTATTTTTGCGATCCCAGCGCTTGGCGCTGAAAACCGCAACACCTTGACCTTCACCTTCATTCCTTACTTCTCAACGGCACGGGGGGGGGGGTTCTTCCATAGTAAAGGTACCTGGGGATGTGCCGCCCGCGAGGGTATACTTTTTCGGACTCCTAGTCTAGCCAAGGGTGTACTTTTTGGCAATTTTAGTCGAGTTAAGTCTAGGCAAGGGTATGCTTTTTGGGAATTTTGGTCAAACAGATGTTAAAATTCGGTAATTTTGGTAAAAAAAACCCAACTTTTTTGGAATTTTGGTCGAAAAAAGGCGAAAATTTGGCAAGTTTTGCCTAGGAAATGCCAATTCAGAGCACTTCTGAGGGAAAAATTAGTCTAGCCAAGGGTATCATTTTCACAAAAATTGGTCTAGCCAACGGTTACATTTTGAAACTATGGGCGGCACCCCCCTAACCGAAATTTAGCCGAGAACCCCCCCCCCCGTGCTCAACGGTTCTGAGTAAATGACTGATAACGCACAGTCAACAAGTGGACAACATCAGATTCCCACAAATAAGATAGGAACAAGAAAAGTTAAACAAGTTTTCTTAAGTAAGTGTAAAGAGTTTCTTGAAATGATATGTGTTTGTTATGAAATTACAATGACCTGCAAGACATGTCAATAAGAACACGAAAATTGCAAGCTGTTCAAATAAAGACGAAGTTTGAAAATTTGAAACTATGGCTAATCAGCTGATTCTAGTTACCTTGGTTTCTCGCCTAACTATGAAGAATTTGATTTAACTGTTGGAGAAATCGTTTCGTTTCCTATTTCAAAGGGTTTGTACGACGTCAAAAGATTGGATTTGCAAAGAGCAAAGACTCGAAAAGTATTCCGTTCAAATCTATGTTGTACACGCGCCATGGACAATAGACTGCCAAAGAAATAATGCTTTGCCTGAGGGTGTTCTTTCCTCTGCTAATGGAGAAGCCTGTTTACCATTCCGCTTTCCCTAGCAATCAAACAGAAGGGGCTTGTCAAAGTGTAAAATTGTGAGGGCTGTGGAACAAAAAGTATGAGATCGATACTCATAACTAAAATGCTAGTTTATTAGTCAATGGCTAACTTAGACCCCCGGGGGGGGGGGGCTGCAATACATATATTTTGGGTACGAGTACGTGCCATAGGGAAGGGTATCGATTTTCCAGATATTGGTATAAAGAACGGTATCAATTTTTACAATTTTGGTATAAGGAACGGTACGGATTTTCAAGATTTTTGTATGATATATGAGGTTGGATATGCAGGATATTTTTTTCAAAAATTGTTGTAAGGAACGGGTATGTTTTTAAAGCCTCAATGGCACGTCCCCAACAAAAAATCTGGTCAAGTGCACCCCCCGGGACTTAGACATGTAGACTATTTTTCGTAATATCACTCATTTTTCAGACCCAGAAATTACAGAAATTTCTGAAAGAAGCATTTTTAGGAACAAGAATTCCACGTTCCATTCTGGTCCATTGTTTTCTTGCTATTGGGATTAAAATTCTAATTCTGAGACTGACATTTGCATGTCAATGCAAAATATATCATGGACCAAAATGGAACGTGGAAATTCTCGATTTTCATACAAACCTCTTCGAGGCATTTTTCTACGTTTGTTCATAGTTTTCCGGTAACTATGATTTGTTTGGTCTTAAAAGATGAATGATCTTCTTACAAAACGAATGTTCAGATAAGTTAGCGTTTGACTGATAAAGTAACTTTTCAGTGTTGAATATCGACCGCGTAAATTTTATTTTATGTCCTGCCAAACACGTAAACTCGTTTTTGACTCACCCGGTATGTAATAAGAATGACAGAAATGTCATACAGGACTATACATCTAAAGATGTTTGCAGTGATGGAATGACTGAATATCTGGAAAGCTCTATAAAATTCCATGAAGCTTTTGACCGTAAGATTACTACGGAATTCTCCTTTTGAGCTCGTTTCGAAGCAAACTTAGCACAAAGATCGATGGATAAGCTTATACTTTCTGAAGGTCATGGGCAATTGTGCAATGAAGGCTTTTTGAAATGATTGGGTATGTTATCTCAACTTAAAATTATGGGTAACTTCATTCTAAAACTGTTTCGAAAATGGCTGAAGAAGAGCTAAGAAATTTGATCAAATTTGATCAAGCTTTCGAATGAGGATGATTACAGATTTCTAGACCTTTTCAAGCTCTTTTAGAAAATGCTTGATCAGAAACTTTAGAATGATATGTCCTATTTTGATGAACTGAAGTTTCATATCTAGGTTAACCTCTTTCCTATAATGATGATTTGTTGAACTATGGTCCATTCTGGTCCATTGTTTTCTTGTTGAGCTATGATGATTTGTTGAAATTGGTTGATAAAAATTTATTGAAAACTTCAATTTCATCAAATATTGAAGAACTATTTGGCTCACCCACTACAAATGAAGCAAGGTAAAGTTGAGGCAAAAATTCATATCTGATTTATAAATTGCAGGGTGAAACACTTAAAACAGTGGCATACACCTCAGTCAAAAGCCGGTTGCTTTTACTCATAGATTGAAAACGAACTGTTTAGAAAAACAATCTAACTACTATTCGGCATAATATGAGGTTCACACCTAACAAATATGAATCATCAAATTATTAATATCTAGGAGATGAATCTCAAGGGGAAATCGATTCTTATCATGAGAATTCCCATGAGAGAAAACAAATAAAATCTTGACTTACCCTCCAACCATATTTGCTTTCATCTTGGCTTTCCCCCGGTCGAATGTAAACTGTTTAGGCCGCGTCTTCTGCTTGTGATCCTCGTCTTCATGATTATTCATAACATCCTTATCTCCATTATCGATATCTCCTTCGTGTTCACCGCTCTTATCTAGCTGAGCTGCTAAGTTCTTGAATTTATTGAAATTTTCAGTAAATTCCTCGATAGATATTCGGCCATCTTCGTCTGTATCTAGCGTCTCGAATAATTCTCGCAGATCTTCGGGATCGACGTCGACAACCGCGGCGAGTTCGTGTCTGTCGATGAAGCCACTGGCGTCCAAATCGCAAGCTTCGAAAAGCTCTTTTACATCTCCCTGTTGCACATCAAGCGACATATTGTTATAACATCTCAGTTTCTCGCTGCTTAAGACAATTTTCCTTTCTTCCCATTCATAAACAAATTACACTCGCCACTCCGCCGAATTCGAAGTAATTCAATCCGTAAACTTTGTAATTCTGAACGCCGGGCATTTCCGCTTGACTTGACAATCAGATTCTTATCCAACATTTAGCATCTTTAATGTCCGCATTACAGCAATTTATAAGCAAATTCGCGGCCTTAATTAGCTTTTAAATTAAAGGCAAAATTTATCTACAGTTAGCAGAGTGTTGAAAACAAGGCCATGTTAACAGCTGAGCTATTTACGACTCACAAATACGATCTGTGATTGGTTGATTGAGTATATTCCGCGCTTGTGATTGGTTAATTTCGTATAAACATGTGGCGTCAGAGCCAATGATTTCCAATGGGCATGAAAAAGTTACCTCGCTTGTAGTAACGCAGGTACTTCATGTTGTGATTTCGATGCGATCCAAAATTCTCTTTTGTACTTGTAGACTTGTAGACAATTGACGCTAACGGGTAGATTTTAATACTAGGGCTGATAGGATAGTGTTACAATACACAGGGAGGACATAAAGAGAAGGTGCTTGTCGCCAGGTTATAAACGGGTGTTCTGAATTCTTTCTGCAGCTTTGAGCAAATCTGAGGACAACGAGTTTGAGATAATTTATTGAAAGTATGTTTGCCAAAGCAGACTCGTACTTTGATATCAGATATCACTTAAAAAGACGTACTGGGTATCTCAAAAAAGTACCCCCTTTTGACTGGAAACAGGAACGAAACGATAAGATATTATTACTCTCCGAGTGGTTAGCTAAATTTATCAATCTTCAACTTAGATTCGCATACCTTTCATTTAAAAGTCGTCCGGCAGACACCGGAGATACAAGCTTGTAAAGTCAAAATTTACACTGCACCCAAAACCAGAGGTTTTGTAAAAGGGCCTAGCCATGATTTGATATCACAGACATATTACAACGGAATTTCGACTTTGACTTTTAGCTTTTTCTTTTGAGAAGAATTATACTTTGAAATGCTTCAATTGGTCTACGAATAATCCATGGGTAGGCCCTTTTTCAAAACATCTGGCTTCGGGTGCACTGTAAATTTGTCTTTGCAAGCTTGTATCTCCGGTGTTCACTGGACGATTTTTAAATGCAAGGTATGTGAATCTAAGTTGAAGATTGATAAATTTAGCTAACCACTCGGAGAGTAATAGTATCTTATCGCTTCGTTCCCATTTCCAGTCAAAAGGGGGTACTTTTTTTGAGACACCCGGTAGTTTGATCCTCAATTTTCAATGCAATAAAATCCGGCAAACAAGAACATTTTCTTAAGAATGTGGTGCCCTTCCTGCATGCAGCGTTGAAAGTTCGTACCCCAAAGACCTTTATGTCTATGAAGAGCATCAAGTCTTCTTCTCAGGCAATGAATTTCCAGCAAGCCGGCTATTTTTCTCTTGCTTTGTCACTAAGATGGATATTTATGATTAATGAATATTCTAAGTCTTCATTCTTAGCAACTATCACTGTCTCATCTGATAAGAATTTCCAATTTTTATCATTATTTATACAAGGTGTACCTTTCAGCAATAAGGAAAGCTCTTGATATCTCTTAGACTTATGACGATGAGTATCTTGTTTCCCTGTGCTTTTTGACTTGATGGCATTTCAGTCAACAGGGACTCATAACATTGCTATGAAAAACCTAGATTCCTAGATTACCAATCAGTTTGGGAGATTGGGAGGCAAAAAAACACTAACACGAGCACTCAAAGGACGTTCAAAAGTGCAAGAAAGTCCGTCCAATAAAATTGCTGTAACATTACGAGTCCAAGGATGAGTGGCATCGGTTTGGTGTACAAGTCTCGTTTTGATTAGCGATTCCTGGGACTCATCGTAAGTAATCTAGTAATTCACTTGATGATTGCAGAATTTTAGGACCAGCTTTTTAGCTGTTTCATTATGAGTCCCTGTAGAGCAAGGTTTACCACTGGAATACAAGGGATTCATCTTCATAAGTCTAGATATCTCTTTCCTTGACAAGAAAAACTGCAGTTGCTTATGTCCACTTGTTTGCCTTTGTTTACTTCCTTGAGCTTACCTGCTAAGATATGCCGGAAATTTAAACCCCAAGGCGTTGCTCGTTGAGCAAAATCCTATTTGTGGCAGTTACATCACTTTCGGAATTCATATGAAACTAATTGGTAGATACCGATGGCATGTTGATATGGAGATATGATATTTTTGTCATTAAAGGATAATGAAGCAAATATAATGTCCCCAATTCACTTCATGGAGGCACGTAAAAAAAATGTTTAATCACTGGAACTATCCTTCATTCGCTTGTCAGAGTTATCATAAAGTCAATACAATACACCTTTTTAACTAACAGCCTCGTTTTGGAAATTTTTAAAAATTTCTTTATACGAAATTTCTGACCTCGGATTTGGATTCAGCTAAGTTGGTATTCTTTTTGTTCTCATTGGTACCCGGGGGGGGGGGGGGCTACTTGACCTAAATTTGTACGGGGATGTGCCCACGACAAAAAATTTTTTCACCCTGCTCCAGAATTTTTGCCTTCAAATGATACCCTGTTCTAGAAAAAATCGGTGAAAAGTATACTCAAAAACACAAAAATTTGACTGAATAATAATCTGTTCTAACAAAATTTCCTCTTTTGACATGTTTTGACAACCTGCTCCAGAAAATGTGCCTTCTTTGATACCCTGTTCTAGAAAAAATAGTCGAAAACGATACCCTGAAAAACGGCACATCCCCGTCGGACGAATATACTAAGTACCCCCCCCCCCGGGCATTGGTACTAAGGCAGAGCCTGTGACAGAGATAATGCATAGTTCAAGTGTAAAGTATTATCCAACGACATTCAATGATCTACTATTAACATTCTGTCCATTATTACAGCTTTGTGAATATCCTCCAAAGCTTCTCTGTTAAAAATTTCTTCTTTGGCAATAAGACTTGTCACAGGAGATGTAGTTACTGCTCTCAGCTTTGAATACATGGACAGCCCCTGTTTCATGGCAAATCTTGCAAAACGATTTAGTTAAAAATCTTTCTACAGAGCTACCAGCCGCCCTAAAAGTACCTCCGTTTAAAACATCACCAAAACTCGATAAATTTCTTGATCTGCCCTGTCAATAACGTAAGTATATATATCTAAATGACCTAGACAGTTTGTTTTTATTACTTAAAAGGATAACGAGCATAAAGTTGAAGATTGAAAAAAGTTTTCCTGCGCTATCGTCTTTAAGCAACATTGTAAATCTTGCCTAGGAGCCAAAATTTTTTATTTTTCTTTGCCCTTCAAGTCTCCAATAACAATTTGCGTCTTGCTGACATTTATGACCAAATTGGAAGCTTACTACACAAATAGGAAATAACCACGGGGGGGGGGTTCTGCCATAGTAAAGGTACCTGGTGATGTGCCGCCCGCAAAGGTATACTTTATCCGACTTCTAGTCTAGCCAAGGGTGTACTTTTTGGCAATTTTAGTCGAGTTAAGTCAGGTAAGGGTATGCTTTTTGGCAATTTTGGTCAAAGAAATGTCAAAATTTACTAATTCTTGTAAAAAAACCCCATTCTTTTTTTAAATTTTGGTCCAGAAAATGCAAAAATTTGGCAAGTTTTGTCTAGTAAACGCCAAGGGTAATTTCTTTTGATAAAGAAATTAGTCAAGCCAAGGGTATCATTTTCACAAAAATTGGTCTAGCCAACGGTTACATTTTGAAACTGTGGGCGGCACAACCTTACCTGAAATTTAGCCGAGAACACCCCCGTGGAATTAACCTTCTACTCATCAGTGCTTTTGGCAGCAGGCAGCCCTAAAGAGAACTAGATTTGCATTGAAAGTCAATCACAAATCAGCTATACCAAAGGGCGATGTGAAATGAGCAGTTCCGTTCAAGCTAAATCTGCGAAGAAGAAAGATAGCTGCGAGGGGAAATCTGCTGTGGAGGACGGCGAGTGTACTTTAGGAAATGCAGTGAGAGAAACATTCTACAGAGGCCAACTTTAGGCCATCAAAAGGGAAAATGATCATGTTTACAGAGCTGTAAAGACAATAAATGCCATGGAAAGATCAAAGGTACTACCTGTAAGGTATGAACAATTTCTCGTAGCAAACAAGCACCAATACATGTGAAAACATTGGCCCAAGACCAATCGGGCCTAAATCAATATACAATTGCCCTTATATGCTTCACATTGCCCTTGCGATACCTGGCATATAACCTGAGCTTTCATCTACATGCAAAAAAGACATTTGAGGATTAGCTATGAAATCAAATTTTGGTGATTTTTCAAACTGAAGTACTCTTTTTGGACCATCTGGTATGGTTGAGCAAGATCTTTTAAGTGATAAGGAATTCTATGAATAGCCCGAAACACTGTTTTCGAACTTTTTAATAACAATAGTTTTCGGCCTGTATGATCTGATAAGGTCGCCTCATCAAAAATGCACAATTCAAACAATCATGGTTAAAATATATCAATTTTATCATCCTTATGTCTAGATTTAATGCGCCTTAGGTCATATGGTTCAGCCAAGGGGCGAAACTGAAGCTCTTCTGATAGCCTATGCAATTCAAGCCAATGATAAAATTGATGTATTTTCACCATGATTGTTTGAATTGTACATTTTTGATGAGGCGACCTTATCAGATCATACAGGCCGAAAACAATTGTTATTAAAAAGTTCGAAAACAGTGTTTCGGGGCTATTCACAGAACTCTCCTGTTTCAGCACAACAGCACAGTTCGTAGTGCTTGTAGTTCGTCACGGACAGTCGCAAACCTGCAGGAAAAGGATTGTTTCACAGTCCTCAAACTCCCAAACAATCAAAAATCCTTTGCAAACAAAACATGGGTCCCTTTTAGCAGTTCAAAGATTCAAATTATCAAATTCACTTTCGTTTTCCGCCATCTTTCTTCTTAGTGGTTTCTACCTCAGACGCCATATTCTTTCTGATCACATCATTCAGGCGAACTTCCAATATTTCAGCCTCCTTCCGAGCAGATTCCACTTGACGTTCAAGATCCATTGTGTCAATAAGAGGCTTCTGTTGTTTACCCTTCAGATGCCCATTTGCCATTGGCGATTGAAGTAAATAGTTGATTTTCTCCCAATCTGCTACTGACAGGGTGGATTCTTTGCATTTTTCCAAAGCTGTTTTTAGATCTTTGGATATTTGCTCTGTGTTTGATTTGATCACCTGTAAAAACAAAAAAATTCTGATGCATGATCCCTCTGAAAGATTTGCCCCAAGTCTATTTCATCAATCAGAAAAAATTGGGAAGGGAAAATTAGGAAAGGGAAAAGCTCGATGTTCGACAAGTCTGTTTCGTCGTTCACTGTTTCAGGCAGACTTATCACAGATGACGAAATAGACTTGGGGCAAGTCTATCCCTCTGACAACTTTGACCATTTCATTAAACATCAATGACATTGCACAGCCATCCTTGGAGAGAGCTGAAGCTGATGAATAACTGCAAAACTGAAGGCTGGAAAACCAGACAGGGTGATCTAGCCTGCGAGCATCCCCTACTGTTTCCTTAGTGTTGACATTTTCCGTTGAATTGAATTCATTTTCTGACGCCAGAAGGGTCTGCGAATTAGCGAATGAAAGCCTGTTCTTAGTCACGTGCAGGTTCTGCAAAACACGGAACTTTTTTCATTGGTCAATAAACGATCTATTGTCAAATCATACTTTTTATCAAAAAAGGACACCCTGTCGCATAATTTTTATCAAAAAAGGACACCCTGTCGCATAATTTTTACCGTAAAAGGACACCCTGTCGCATAATTTTTACCGTAAAAGGACACCCTGTTGAGCGGCACATCCCGTCAAGTCAAGTATGGGAGTACCCCCCCCCCCGGGCCTTTATTAATAATTGAATTTCGCTCAAGTTCCAAGTCCTTCATTTGTCGCTGTCAATAAAGACGTCTCGTATATCCAAACTAAGCTAGCCTGCGTGCAGACTCTACTGCTATCTGAAAAGGGGGATCAGTATAGAGTCTGCACGCAGGCTAAACTAGGCTCGCGCGTCATAAAATGGGAACCCTATTTGAGTAACGCCAATGAAAATGCTTTTATATGAATGAAATTTAAAGCTTACCTCAGTCTCTGAAAGCACTGTTTGCAATAACTTCTCAGTGGACTCCGCCAATCTACTGAACACTTCATGGCCCTCTTGCAAACCAGGATATCCCTTAGAGACAGCCTCCATTGGAGAGGATTGCGTCATCGTTGTCACAGCACTTGCACTTGGCGTATCTGTCTTCAAAATCCTGATTTTCGGTGGATCTGGTCTCACAGTGGCTGCAGGGTGTTGTTTTGGTTGCTTCGAATCCGGTTTGACGGGTTCAGCAGGTTTTGGTCTTTGCTGTATTTTGATTGGTTCTTTCATCTTCTCTTCTTTTGGTTTGTCAATCATTTTGTCTTTCCTTCCTCTCTGAGCCTCAAATTTCCCTTTTAAATCCTTTTCAGCAATCTTTCCAGCTTCAGCTGGAAGTGGTGGCAAGTTTTTTTTAACATCTTGTTTCTCCTTATTTTTCTTCTTTTTCTTAGAAGATTTTTTTGTGGACTCAGCTTGCATCACTGCTTCGATCGTGGTGCTGTCTCTGCTTGGCGCTACTGATTCTCTTGCTTGGCTTCCTACAATGGTTTTTATTAAATTTCATTTTGTGGTTATCTCAGATGCAGGAGTGGCTAAGAAGTTGGCTAGCCAGGTTGGTAAAATGAGGCCTAGCCGTCTGCCTAACATGAGGAGGCTTAACGCAGGAAATCTCTAGACTTATGACCTAGAGTCCTTAGTTTACCTCTGCTCCTTTGACTTGAAGATGGGGCTTATGTCAACGGGGACTCATAACATTACTCTAAAAAACCTGACCCTATTTAGGCCCAAACTCTGAGCTTCCTAGAGTACCAATCATATTGCAAGATTTGTGAGTTACTATGGTTATGGCAAATGTGGTAGAAGTTTCGAATGGACTGAAGAACTGGAAACATTCCCACGGGATTCGAGATTCAACGCCGTGATTCCATAAGAATTCGATTGATGAAGGGAAAAAATAGGGTCAGCTTTTTTACTGTTTCATTATGAGTCCTTGTTGAGCATGGTTTACCACAGGGATATAGAGGACTCATGGTCAGAAGTCTAGGAAATGTCGAGATAGCTGCGACCGCGGGCTCCCTGTACTTAATTTGCACATAAATCTTTATAAAGATCTTGCTGGCATCCCAGTAAGGAGGAGGGCTAAGAGGTTTCACTGGCTGCGTGCTGACTAATAGTAGCATCCCGGTTTCGGGAATTACATTTAAAACATACACATTTTTGGGTTTCGAAATGTGTCATGGATTGCACGTTTGGCCAACCTTTCTGCTCAAGCTTCAGGTATTTCTTTCAAAATCTCTACGTTTCTCAACCTCGTTCCCAGGGTGTTAATACGTCATACGCTGATCACAAAGCCGAATAAACACCCTGGTACACTTCGATCAAAAGCGCCCAGAAATTGGGTGCATTAGCAGCCATTATGGATTTCACTGTTCGCTAGGCAACGCCAATTGACGGAAAATGGCCGTTGCTCTAGCGCTACTTCTGCAAGAGATAAATTGAGAAACTAAAAACAAACATTTTAAGGATCTAATTTCAAACTTTTAAAATGTATTGGAAGAATAATCCGGGGTTGACAAGTATCCTAAATTGTGAAAATAAGCTCGGTTTGTATGAAGCAAAGATTATTATCATTATTTTCATTATTATCATTAATCATTTATTTAAAGTAGGTTAGGAATTAATAAATATTACAGGACAAAAAGTGATAAAGAATCTATCCTGTTAGAAACCCAACTTTAGGGATATATACTTTGCAAACGTGGGCCTAAGCTGCAAATTCGAGAAACTTTCACCGCAGCTTCGAATATGAAATGGCTCGCGATTCTTCGAATTTCGGAAATAAGTAGCAAACGATGGTTGAAATGGGTAAAGAATGAGGTTTTCCATCGAATTTTTTTAACATGCCGCAGCCGTTTACCCCGTGCAAGAGTGAGTTACAACGTAAAACGGAGTTACAGCAAATCAAATCGCCGAACGGCCTCTTGTATTCCAAAGTACAGAGCAACGGACTCGCTTTGGGGACAATATTGTAGGTTTTATATTTTCTGAGTCACACCGTACGTGTAGCTAACAGAAATCGAAATAGCTGTCGGATTTAAACAACAAAAACAAGATCAAGATGCTGAGAAAATGATTTAAAACGAAGGTGATGGAAATAGTCGAAGCTGTCCAACAAAATTGCAGGCTTTTGCCGGGGGGGGGGGGGGGGGGAGGAGGGGGAGTAACTACCACATATGCTGGTATGAGATGTGCCATTTTTTGGGGTGCCTTTTTTCGAGCAGAAAATAAATTTTAAGGGTGTGATTTCTGACGTCAAATGGCACACCCCCGTCACCCGCCTACTGAATTACCCCTCAGTTTTGTCGAAAGTGCAGCTTCGGGTTTTAGCTTTTTTCCTTCAAGACGAGCATTTTGATTTTTGTTAACTTTGGTCTGTGTTTGCAGGTTCTGTTATCTCCCCGGGGGCCCCCCTCGATGGGTCTTCCATGTGATGGACGGTTTGTTGAAATATAGTCAGACGAAAAACACCTTCAGACTCTCGTATTGTTGAAGCTGAGACGGTAGAGCGTTATTTGCCAGTTTTTGTAAGTCTTTGAACAGCTGTCTTGCTCTTAAGAAATTCTCATTCGCATTAGCAAGGTTTTAAATGAAACGAACAAACATATTTCTTACCGGGTGATTAAACTGACTTAATTTAGAGAGCATGGCTCTAGACAGCTCGACAGTTTCAGGGGGCAAGAAGAGACAATTTTCTAAAAACTGGTCTGCATACTTCCGTAGTAATCAGCCTCTCGGACGATGCGTTCATGATCTTAAACCAAGGGTGTTAGGACAACTATGCTTCGATTAGATATTAATTCACTTTGTTTTAATCACCATTGTCTTCTTTGTTTCGTCTCAATTCGTATATTTAGTTGAGCTAAGCTTCAACGCTTTCAATTTGTCATTCCAATCTAACTCCCTTGTATTCCTGTGAACTAGTGCGCCTTCACAAAGGGAATGATTTCAACTGCAAACTAACACAAAGGAATAAAAGGGAGTTATATTCGAACAATGACTAAACCAAGAGCGGTTAAGCCAAGTTCAGTTGAAGACACAAGCTGAGACGAAGCAAAGCAGATAACAAAGATCAAACAAGATAAATAAATATCTACTCAAAACATAGGTGTCCTAACACCCTTGCGTAAGTGGTTTCAAGGCCCTCACAAACAGCAACACACTGCACTTACCTGCACGGCTTCCTGCACTCCCTTGATTACTATTACTGCGATTGAGTGGCAGGGGATCAGTCAGGCTGATATCATCCAAGTCATTCATCCTTGACATTGTCCCTCCTCTGCTATTACTTCTTTGCAGAGTTACAGGCGCAGGCTCCTCCAAAGGGGACACGACGCATTTCATCTGCGGCTTCACTTTTGCAGTTGGCTTCTGACTCTTTGGTGCATTTCCTTTCGCAAAAGTTGTAACTGGCTTTACAGCAGCTTTGGGATCTATGGCAGTGGAAGGAAGTCATTGGAAACAAATACTTACTTAGAATAAATATTAAAGGCAAAACAAATATTTGAGTATCTAAATTTCTATGCATCTAAACTGCTGCACTTTCAAATCCAGGAACGAATGTTTCAAAACTTGACATTTTGAGATGACCTATTAATCATAATCATAATCATCATAATCATAATCATATCATAAAAACCTATTTAAAGTTGGTTTACTGGTAGCTAACAACAGCAAACTTACACCAACAATCTACACAATGTATTGTAACAAAACATATGAAAACCCTAGACTAAGTAACGAACTCATACCTTTACTTTTGTTCGACTATCCATCTTCCACTGGTCGTAAAGTAGGAATTTTAACTTAAATGGGTTTTCAACTACCCTGTTTGGCTCCACCTGGTTAACTTTCCAGTTGGGATCTAGGTTGCTAACTACCCTCTACATACAACAGTAAGATAAAGACCTGTACCTTTGCTTTGTTCGACTGCTTCATCTTTCATTGGCCGTACAATATGATGAGGCAGCCCAGCGCTGGAAAGATCAACTGGATTAGGTTGTGAGCTGCCCTGTTGGGCTCGTCCTACCACGGCATTCCATGGAGTGACAGGCTGTTGCGTGACAGGCTCTGGGATGACCGCTGTTGATGTTGATGGTTTCACACTGGCTGTCTGTAAAACAAATTCTTCAATATTCAAACAGGAATTGTTATCACCACTGTCTATTCAACGGGGAGCCAAGGGCTAGTAGGGGCAGAGCACAACCTGAGACGAAACTTGAGCTCTCTTTTCTATCATAAAACATTAGCAACAAGCCCTGAGATGTTTCTTTTATTTCATCCATAAAAATAAGTAAGCACTGTTGCAACAAGATATCTTAAATAATCACAGTTTGAGAGGAACATTGGTCTTCACAAGCATGGAAAGTAACTAAACAAGCATGGAATTTTCGAACAATGGTCCTAAAATTTTGAAAACGTTCTTTCTGTGCAAATTCAAAAACAGATGAAAATTTTGCCTGCAAAAATTCATTTGTACAACCTCAGAGCAGGCGTTTAGGAAGAAGAACTCGAGAGAAGCCGTTTCAAAAATCATCACTCGTTTCAAGAGAATGCACTTTACTACAAATGCAACTAATCTAAAAAGAACCACTTTCTGCAACCATATCAATAGACAAATTACCTGAAGGGTAGCCTTGAACAGCAAGTGTTGATTTTCAACGGGCTCTCCCAGGTTGATAGACAAAATGATTATCAAAAGCTATATTAAACACCTATCTACAATCTAAAATTATATAGCTAAAAGAGATGAGCTTCTGGTGGAGAAAATGATTCAATGAGCGGAGGTTTAAAAATCTATGAAACAATGGAAGTTGAGAGCTCCTTGAATGTTGAGGCATGTCATAAAAATACACAAGGTGTACAAGGACATCCGTACAGGCCAAACTTCCTCCAAAAGACCAACACAGAAACATTCATTTGTTCTTTAAGATTTCATATTTTGGCATTACGCCCGTTACTTACCATTCTTGATCATTGGGGCAGGTTCGTTTACTCAAAGATCTAAGTACAAATGTCAATTTTGCAAATATCGAGAATTACAAATGCAAACTTAATGCAAACCTGACTAGGAAAAGGTGTTATCCCTGGTGGGCTCTGCACTTTTGTGTCACCTGTGAATAAAAGAAGAAAGGAAATTATTCCAGTACCTCTAACTGGCCGTATCCAAAAAACTACAACTGGCAAGCGGCTTAGTTTTTTGTCACCTGATCTTTACGTCTCATTATCTTTCATTTTGATGTCTTAAAATCTTTAAAACTACAAGAAACATTCAAGGCATATTCTAGCCTATAAATATGCTCTCCTGAAAATTCTAAAAGCAAAGAAAAGATCGCTTTTTGCTTCCACAATTCTTTGAAGAGAAAGAACTCTCGGTGTTTTTGTTTTCTTTTACGACGTACAACCAAGCTTACCATTGTTCCCTTTTTGTCACTAAAAGATGTGTGACTTCCTGGCAATACCTGGTTTGCCGGTATAACAATACCAGAGGCACCAACTGCAAGACTGCATGCTATCAGTAATACTCGCGATGGTGGAAAAATGCCATCGTTGAAGGGGTAACGGAATAAATGATTTCGCTAAAGATGGCAGTGAGGAACTTTTTACCAAGATCCATTGCGCTCAAATTACGAATTGTTAAAGATTTTATAGAGATTCTATGAAAGAACACAATGTTGTGGCGCAGTGGTGTGATCCCATGATCAGCAAGAACAGTCAGGCGGAGAGGGTTCGATGCCCGGTAGAGCCCCACCACTTGAGCGTCATGACAAAGAGTCGCGGAGTCAATTAGCGCTTAGCTATTTCTGAGATCCTAGCGCTTGGCGTTAAAAACTGCAAATTTAACCTTCAATGCATCTCGGTAAGAGCTTCCTCGCCGTCATCTTTAGCGTAATTGTGTATTGTAAAGAGCCCTTGAATACTAAATGCAGGGTGAGTGGCCGAGTGGCTTATACACGGGGTGAGTGGCCGAGTGGCTTATACACGGGGTGAGTGGCCGAGTGGCTTATACACGGGGTGAGTGGCCGAGTGGCTTATACAGTCTTCGTCAGGTGACTGAAGTTAAGCTCCCTCGAGTGAGGTCAAATCCGGATGGGTGACCTTGGAGGCCTGACTTCACAACTCACCTCACCGTCCTTCGGAAGGAACGTTAAACTAGGGTTCCCATGCCTGGATGCGGCATGCACAGTGGGCCTAAATTAGCTTTCAGTAGCTAGAAATCCTGACAAACCCACTCAAAACAAATTGAAAACAAACAAACAAACTAAATAATAGAAAAGGCACTATATAAAAACAATGAATTTACTTTTACTTTATGAAGAAATCCTATACTTTCTATAATGCAGTCCATGACTTCAAAAAGAAAGTTTACAAACCTTGGCCAACCTTTGTCCATATCGAATTCGGTTCATCTGGCTGCGCTTGCGGGCTGTCAAATCCCGGTGGCGGTCGTTTGGTCCCTAAGAGAGAATAGTTAAAACCATGCGAGTCAGGTTTTCATTCCACCAAATGGCGGCAAGGATTGTCACTTCGAAATTACTTTCCAATTTTTGACCCCCAATCATAAAAACTGATCAGGCATGGTGAAAATAAGATATTTTATAACTGACGGGTTGGCCACAAGGAGCTAACGCTCATTTTTGAACAATAGAGATGCCTTTCTGTGATATTTCTTCGCTGCAGAAAATTTCGAAAGTAAAGATTTCGGACTACAAAAACTTCGAACGAAAGTTTTCAAAAGTCTAAAATACTAGCGGCGTTTTGGGGCATGGGAACAAACAGCACCAACATATGAAATGTAGTAAAAGTAATAGGTCTTTCTCATTCTGTTGACATTATAAGATGCCCTTGCCCCCACCCCCTACCTGTCATGCAGCCCCTTATTCTTGCAGTCAGTTCAGTTCTGTTGGGACTGCAGCACAAAAACTGCAGCCCGTCTCCTCGCTCGCTGCTTCAAGACCATAACGAAGTCAGACAAACATGCATTCATTCCATGGAAAAAGAGACAATTAAGAAGGCTTTGATGACACCGCCTCTCACGTTTTCGTTATTGTATCATAAGAATAGCTTATTTACAGCAAAACGAATAGCAGGATTGCCATATTTCAACAATAAAAGAAAGACAGAAAGAGGGAAAAAGAGAAGTATCGAAGCTCGTTGATTCTTTCTGATAGTTTGCGGCAAGCCACAAATATTAACGTCCTCAGTCTTTGCGTTTAATGCAAATGCTTGAACCTATGATTTCTAACTCTAACTAAGTTAGAATTTCATCATAAACTTAAGTAAGATTCTTTGAAATAAATCAATTTGATAAGCTCCTTGCGGTCCCTACCGTTGTGAAAAGGGATGCAACTATTTATTGACTCATCAGGTAAATATTCTTACCTGAAAAACTGATATTGACATTGGGTAAAAGTGCACGAAGTCCATCCTGCCATGCTAATACATCGTGTTCCTTTGACTGAAATGGATTCTAAAAGATTGATCAAACTTTAACAAAGAGCAAGCTCCCTTTGAAAAGTGATAATTTGCAATAAGACTCCTCTTATAAGATCATTTGCCGTAACTTGAGTTGTAGAAGATACAATTGCTGTATTTTTGTTACTATTTTCAATTAAAATTCCTCTCATTTACCCATAATTTCATTGACTAGCTACAAGTCTCTCTCTCTCTTCTCAGCACAAATCCCAAGATATATAATGATCAAATCTTATCTTATCTTATCAAATATATAATGAAGTATAGGGTGAGGAATTTGGAAATGGAGAGACACTCCCTTCCTTTGACCACAGACTGCCACTCATTTGATTGGCTTTCTGCTTTACTTCAAAGGATTTGCCAGTGGACAGAATCTTGTCCACCATCTGTCTGTTGACAAAGAGTCTCGTTTTCAGTTCGCTAACCCGGCAAGTCTCTCTCTGTCTTTCGGCCTGCCTGTTCTCCTTTCTGCTCTGCGTTTATGTTTTGTGTCTTGTGCTAACAAGAGAGAGACTCGTAGCAAGTTCACTAAGTTCATTGATCCTGTACTCCTAATTAAACGATGCGTTTTGAACTATTTTTGTAGCCTGCGTGCAGACTTTACTTGCCGTTGTGAATGAGAGCCAAGGCGGAATAATTCTCGCCTTTTGTCCAGGTATTGTCTTTCAGCCAATTAGCATCTGGTTTGAGATTCTAAGGACCCAATCAAAAGTTGACAGAATTGTCTTGTGTATTGCGACCCTTTATGATCATTGTTTGAGAGACAACAACAAAGTTCCGCCCTGGCTCTTCTTCGCCCTGGAAAGTAAAGTCTGCACGCAGGCTAGTATTTTTGAAGTATCCACTTATTTAGCATTTTCTCTGCCATGAATCAGCAACCACTTGTCAGATTGACGCATATGAGGTCTCAAACTCTAAGTTGAAGCCTGACCTATGCAACTGTGTAAAAACCGAGATTATTGAATATACGGCTCCTCCACAGCAGCCACACAAAAAGGGCACGATTTTTCCCGACACCCTGTAGTTTACCCTCGAGTATCGAATAAGCGAGGGGTGAGAATAATTGGGGGAGGCTGGAAATCGTTTGATATAACAATAATCGGGGGGTTGGAACAATCGAGGGGGGGGGGGTTGGAGAAATCAGAAATAGTCGTTTTCTTAGTTAAACACGTATCTTTTATATATTTAGGTGAACAGTGATGTCACGATACATTTACCTACGAACTCTGCCTTTGCTGAATGCACTTCTTGAGACTTTTTCTTGCGTTTACTCAGAAATTATGTTTATCATCAATTCATTTTTCCAAAAATTAGTTAAAAAAGCGGAATGAAATTAGTTTAAAAAGTGGAATAAAAGCGGGGGTTGGAAAATTTTTCTAAAATCAATGAGCAGGGGGGGGGGGGAGGACGATTATTCGGTACTCAAGAGTAGAAGAAAAATCTAAACAGTTGTGCCTACCCGATTTGGTGATCGATCTGATGACAATGGCTTCGTTGGTGAAAATGCTGAATATGGTGAAGGATTCGAATTTGATGACATGTTGAGATATGATCCAAAAAATGAATTGGGTTGTGAACCTGCAATAAAAATAAACATTGTGAGAAGGTTCACCAAAACAAAGGCATAAAGAAACGAGGGTAGAGAATCCGCTTCTATGATAGACAGGGCAAGGCAAACACTGCTAATCATTGCAAGCAAAGGAATATATAAAGCCGAATCCCGGGGGGGGGGGGGGTAACTACCATATATGAAGGTACGGGGTGTGCCATTTTTTGGGGTGCCTTTTTTCCAGCAGAAAATAAATTTTGGGGTATCATTTTTGATAAAATGACAAGTAGTCATAAATTTTGGGGTGTCATTTTAGAAAAATAACTCTTTAGGGTGTTGATTGTGATCAAATTTCACTTACTTTGTTAAAATTTTGGACGGCTGTCACAATTTTAGGGTATACATTTTCAATGGCCAGTAAATTTTGGGGTATCGTTTTCGCGAAAATTTATAAATTTTAGGGTGCGATTTCAGACGTCATATGGCACACCCCCGTCACCCGCCTATTGAAGTTACCCCCCCCCCCCCGGGAGCCGAATAGTGATGCCACATGTGTAAATAAAAAAACAGAGTTCAAAAGTCCTGAAGAATAGATCTGAATATCTGTAGCAGATATTTTATTTGTTCATCCAGAAGCAAAGATACAGTGTAAAATATAAAAGAACTGTAGTACTGTGCAGCCTCATGTTTCTGGTTTCAGCCTCTGGCAAATTTGTCACAATTAGCCCGTAACGGTATTAGTAAATGCATGCATCTCTCTAACTTGCGACCTAACAGAGCTGATGATACTATTAGCCTCCATTTACAGTTAGATCTTGAGTCGTCGGAAGCATGCAAGTTCATGCACAGGGGCGAGACTGAGATGAACACTGTGTATTTGAATATCGGTCACATACTTTTTACTCCATAGGCGGCAAACGGTTAAACTTTTTTTTGACTCACCCAATACTTATATCCAAAAAGGCTTTCAATACCCAGCTCTCAAGTTATGGAATGATACACCTTCGAAAATTCGTGAGGTACCAACGCTAGTTCGTCTAAAAACAACTTCAAAAGCATGTAAAGAGCCACACCCTCATCCCTGGAAGAACAGCAAATTGTAAGTTTTGTAGGGCTGTAGCTTTTTAATCTTAAAGCTTTTTGTACATTTTAATTTTCTGATGGGTCAATTTGTGTATGAATAATGTAAAATGAAAAGGTGAAAATGAAAGGCAGGAACCGTTGGTCATATGTGTAGGAAATAATTGAAACATCATACCTGGAGAAGTGTCTCCAAATAACGAATACTGCTGACTGGTATCTTTATTCACTTGAGTAAAAAATCCACTCGATGAAGCTGAAGATTCTGGCCATGATTGGTTGCCCAAATTTGATGCGACGGCTTCATTATTTGTACTGCATCCATATGTCTTTGCTTCAGTGGCTAATAATTCAGCAAGACCTTTGTTATATTCATCACATGGATCAAAACCTAGGAAGTTTAAAACATTACTTAAAGACCCATTGCTAACCATGACCCTTTGCGCGCCGGACAAGGGAATTTAGGCCAAAAAGGACTTTCAGATAATACGAAAGTCGACTTTGGCGCCACGAAGAATCATGGTTAGCAATGGGCGTTTAATATCTGCTGGCATAAGAATCTTCAGGCTGGATTGAACAAAGATAAGGATTGAGCTAATCTTAGCCTGCGTTCATCCCCTACTGTTTCCGTAGAGCTGAATTTCCCGTTAAACTGAATTTCCCGTTATTTTTCTGACGCCAGAAGGGTCTGCGAACCAGCGAATAAAAGCCTGTTCTTAGCCACGTGCAGGTTCCCCAAAAGCATGGAACTATTTTCATTCGTCAATAAACAATCTATTGTCTTGCGAAGCCATTTTGCTCTCCGACGACGCAATCTTGCAATTAGCATGACGTAAAAACCACATGAGGTACTTCGCAAGGCAATAGACTGTCTATTGATGAATGAAAATAGATCCGTGTTTTTGTGGAACCTGCACGTGACTGAGAACAGGCTTTCATTCACTGGTTCGCAGACCCTACTGGCGTCAGAAAATGAATTCAATTCACAACAGGTCATTTCAACTCTACGGAAACAGTAGGCGATGCAGGCAGGCTAGCCAATCTTGCTTGGAATGAAGACCCAAATGGATATCATGATGCAACCAGCTAAATCATTTTCAGCATTTTCGAAATTTACAGCGATTGTACTAAATTGAATATCTGAGATTCCGGAAATAAAGGCATGAATCACTACATTTCGTAGAAATTCTATATGGTTGCCTCTCGTCGCTGGGAGAGATTACAGTGCTTTGGGGTGAGGCACTAGAGGCAGGATGCTCTCCTAGGATTCCACTCAAGGCCTTTCTAACAGACAAAAATACTGTCAAAAACAGCAGCTATAAATACTTTTTGACCAACACCTTGTTCATCACTTAAAGGTTGTTCATTTGATCTAAGTCCAGACTAAATCGATAGAAAAAGGATCCAGTTAATTGGGGATTTGACTTGACAAGAAAGAGAAAACCTCCACTAAACTCGTTATGACCATCTACTGAGCAAGGGTGAACGTTGTAAAATATATGACGCAGTTCGTTTGAAGACAAAACGATTTGGCAGCCGCAATAGATTTAACGGATCCAATCATAATTTTTGCTTTCTCTTTTTATTTGACTTGACTGAGTGCACTGAAGAGGTGTGAAATTTGATCTTCGCTTTGCAAATCGCTGCGTTTTGGAAGTCTGAATCCCTTGCTTTACAAAACTTCGCCATGCACTTCAATTATACTCAATGCAGCAGTGTATTGAATAGCATATGGTAGCTGGGCTGCTACCTGTGGAAGTACCACTGGATATCTTCTAGATTTCATGGGGAGAGCTTATAGTTCTTTGGGTGAGATGTGTGTAATAGGGCAGTTGGAGGCCTTTAAAAACACAGTATACAAATAAATATACCTAGCTCATCGTCGTTAGTAACGCTAAGATTCTTTAAACCAAGATCATTTATTGGCCAGAAAGATGGCATATACGACGAGTGATTTTTGTCTTCCGTAATTCCAGGAGGCAGCGAGCTGACTGGTTTTGTTTCCTCAGACGTTGCCCACCCTAGAGGTAAAAGAAAATACATAACAAATCGTTTGTTCACAATAAATGATCGAATACTGATGAAGTGCCGCAGCACAAGAGCCCTGCTCCCAGGAAATCTTTCTAGCAGCCGTTCGGTCATGGAAAATTCTGTAATTACTATCAATCCATTTATCTTTGGGCTACAACTTGATAGGTGACAGTAGCAAGCTAATCAATTCCAACGTTGAAAATACATATATTCAAATCTTTCATAGAAAAAGATCTATAAAAATATTTATAAGTTATCGAAAGTATGCAATGTAAAAATATATCTAAAGACAATTATCATAAAAGGTGGAAGTTCGAAATAAAAATACGGCACAATTTGCATTGACAATTTTCTCAGTACCAATCTTTTATCTTTGCTTACATTGACAACGGGATTCTGTATTGCGTATCGTTGGTTGTAAAATTTGCCAAAGTGCGGACCTTTACATCGGATGATTTATGTTCCGTTGCTGACAGATCTCAAACATGATGCAAAGTTGAGCTCGATCGTTCTAAAAAGTCTTATTTTTAAATGTATTACTGTCTTACTGAAGATCTTACTCTGCGTTGAATAAGTTTGTTGTATAAAGGCTACCATCAGTGGTGATGCTGTGATAGAATGGCTACCTTAGATCTGTAAATCAATAGACCTGATAGCTATTCTGAAAAGAATCTGAATCGAACGATAATTTGCTAAATTTTGTCGAAGTTTCGAATATGTACAATAGTGAAAGAAGCTCTAACGCCAATCCATCGAATCTAGCGCATAAAAATGTAGAAAAACAACGCTCGATCCAGGCTCTTTTGTAGAATAGCTAAAAGGTCAATTTGATAGAAATGATTTTGTGATGAATTAATTTTCTATTTTTTTCTATCAAATCTTAAAAAAACAACAAGTGATATAATTAATTCAACTGTGCCAATCATAGCGGAAAAAGACACAAGGTCATCGAGTTTCCACTATGAATGGCACTTACAATATAAATTATTTTCTATTTACAATGGAACACAAGTGGCACTTACAATATAACTTAGTTTATTTACATGAAAACACACAAATATGAAAAAAAACAATTACGACTGACAAATGAATACAAGACATAAACAAACAATACTTTTCTATTATACGTACCAGTAGCAAATGTAGGATGGAGTATTTCTTTTGGTATACTGCTACCAAGTGGCG
Source organism: Aurelia sp. 3 sensu Dawson et al. (2005) (assembly GCA_964020215.1). Classification (NCBI taxonomy): domain Eukaryota; kingdom Metazoa; phylum Cnidaria; class Scyphozoa; order Semaeostomeae; family Ulmaridae; genus Aurelia; species Aurelia sp. 3 sensu Dawson et al. (2005). Next base: position 4,103,189 of record OZ026593.1, read on the forward strand.
TACAACTACTTGTAACAGAATCACGTCTTCCAAATGTTGCTTCCTCTATCTTTGTCTCTGCATATTCTTTTAAATCATTTGCCGCTCTCCATGATGAAGGTAAGGGTGAAATAACTTCTTCTTGATCTTCAGTGAGTGTTTCTCCGTCTGGTTCCTTTTCACACTCCTTTTCAGCCCTGAACAATTAAGAACAATAACTTAGCATACAAGTCTCTGGGCTGTACAAACAGCGAAGACAGTGTTAAAGGGAATCGGCATAGTTAAAAGCTGGCCCAGGCCAGGTCAAAAATATAATCTACCTATTGAACCTGATAACTTCGACACGTGCGCTTTTGTTGTGGAGCCAAGGAAACGATGAATGTGTAGGCGTTTTCTATAGTCTATTTATAGTGACTAAGAGATATAGCTATGTCTATTCCCTTTAAGTTCTTAGCTTTGAAATGTGGAATGATAAAGAAAACAGTATCTTAAAAGATCTGCTTACATTAGTATGAATATCTAAGTGGTGTTCGCTGATCTTATTTGTCTGACGATCGTCTATTATCTAGGGAAAACGTTTGTTCTGAATCAACCTCCAGGGTGTGCCTAAACCGAGGGTATCGAGTGAATTGGTAACATCATATTTCATTGTCACTGTAATTGTTTCATTCTGTAGCATCCCCCCGTTCAGATCACTGATGTAATTTCAGGATAAGGAAGTTGAAAATGTATTCAAGGCAACAAAAAAGAACTTCACACCCAAACCCTTCATCTAAAGTCATATGCCTAGAAAAATACTCATCTTTTCTCCAGACAAAAAAAATTCTTCTCCAGAAATCTTTCTTATTTCTTTTTTTTATATTCAATTAAAATTTACAATACATGATTACTTCGATACCCCAAGGAGCAAAAAATTTTGTCTACCCAGGGGTCATAACATAAAAAAGTGATAATAAAAAGACACACAGAGCTACAACTACAAGTTAAGGATTCTTGCAACCAAACAATTGCGAGTGAAAATTTGATAAGTTTGGAACCATGAAAGGTAGTGTAAAAAAATCTATCTATCTTAAGACATTACATAATTACTGAAAACAGACACATACAGAAGGGATTTGGGTGCTCTTTTCAGGGATTCTTATTTCAAACCAGAATATGGCTGTGATCAATGCATGGTATAGGTTTCTCCAGTCATTCTACAAACATTGCTGTCGTCATTGACCGTTATATTTGCTGAAGAATGCGGCAAACCGCACCGAAATCTGTTAGGACGATAAATCGTAAGCAAAACACAAAATTCCAAATCAACAAATAGCCATATATATGCTCCTTACACTCACAGCAACAAATCAATAGGGGGGTTAACTTACCAGGCTGCCCGTGCTGGTAACGCAGAATTTTGGCCTCCTGCAAATGAAAATCCACGTTTTAAAAATCTAATATCCTTCTGGAGGGGGGGGGGTAGCTTCAATGGGCAGATAACGGGCGTGTGTCGCTTTAACTTGTGAAATTAGACCCTAAATTTATAAATTTTCCAAGAACCATAACCCAAAATTTATGGGCAATTCAAAATACATACCCTAAAATTGTGAAAAAAATTAAAAACTGAACAAAGCATAAGACATTAGATCATGATTAACGTCCTAAAGAATAGTTCTGCTGAAATAACACTCCAAAATTTATGACTACTTGTGAACATACCGAAAATGACACAAAAAAATTTATATTCTGCCTAAAAGGCACCTCAGAAAATGGCACATCCCGGACATTTAAATTTATATGTAGCAGTTACCCCCCCCTCCCCGCCTTGGTACAGTAGGACTACAAGTACGTCAATAGCAGCCTCTCTGTCACGTTAATTCTAATCGATAGGCTTTCTTCATTCCAGTGTATTGTAGGTAATCAATTCCTGCAATGAATCTATATGTTAAGTTGTAACCATTTGTAATTTTTTTGGTCAGCCTCATGAGTATCGTCACATAACAACGTCTTTTGTTTGTAATAAGCGTATCCAAGCAGTATCCTGGCTATTAGACCCCACGGTATGGCAAAAGCTGGTGAATCAATCTTTACATGCATGGGGAGTAAATTGCATTTGAATCAATAGTAAATTCATGGCATACCTTCGGCGATTTCTTGGCCCCAGTCTTCCTTCGGCTGACTTTGGGGTTCCTAACATGAGACAAAATATAGCTTTAGAAGATTACCCTCTGAAGCTCAGTCTATACATCACGTCTGAAACGCCTGTCTACAGGTATTCCAATTAACGAAAACTCTCCACGAACTCTTTGCTGGAGGAAACTCGTACTGGGTCACATATTAGATTTGCTAGTCACAGAGTCGTTAACACACTCCCTGAAATGACCCTGACACTTTAGAAATGATGCATTCAGATCTAACTGGAAGGGGGTAGAACAATGAAAAACGTAACATTTGACTTCTACATGTGTAGGGAGGCGAAAGATGTTTGATTGGCAAAAGCCCCCAGTGCAAATAGCATATGATTTTAGGAGAGGTGTGTTACAGAATTAACCTAGCGTGAGCTTTCTTCTAGGTGAATGCTTCAAAGGTTGAGTAAACTCTATAACTGTTTGAAGTTCCGAAAAGTACTTGGACAAATTAAATATTTGTTAAGCTTTAAATAACGATTCACAAGCATACAATAATGTTTTCTTTCATCGACACTTACTTTCATTTCAGATCTGAAACTGTTTATATGTTCTTAAAAGGGTTGCACAATAGCACGGTCATCCCAGCCGTCATAGCTGATATAAATAGTTATGTCTTTCAGTCGGTCATCCTGACCTGGTGTGCAAAAAACTGAAGTCTGTCTGTAATCAAAGGTCACGTGAAAATTTGTAACGAATAAAAACTATTTAAATGTTTTGCCTGAGTAATTTGTACTTTCGCGAACCTCACGTGACGTCTAGTTTGAGACAGAGCATTCATTTGCAAATACGTATAGCAAAGAATGTTCGATGAAGGGGGGGGGGGAGGTTGGGTTACTAGAACCTGCAAACTCGGGACCACAATAAGAAAAAGCCCGAGAACCTGGAAACAAAAACCAAAACCTGAAACTGCAATTCTGAACAACGCGATTCAGTATAAAAAGATCCTGGTTTAGGAGATCTGGGCACTCGCCAGAATGGAAAGCCTTGTGTCCACTAGTAAGTCACAGAGCTGATTTCAAACAAAATCAAAATATCCCTGTTGTGAGAAAATATGCTAGAAAACTTTAGAATGCTAATAAGGGTGGTGCAAGTCAATTTATTTCATCATTCTTAAACATTAGATATTCTAGGTACAAGCGTCTGCCACTCTTATCTGGTCCACTGTGCGTACATGATTCATACCAGGTGAGTCAAAAAAAAAGTTTAGGCGTTTGGAGGGCTGTGGAATAAAAAGTATGAGACCGATATTCAAAACAAAAGTGTTAATCTATCAGTCAAAGGCTAACTTAGATGAGAAAAATTTTGTTTGGTAAAATCAAACATCTTTAAGACCCAACTACAATAAAAATCTTGTGAGGGGTTAGTATGGGAATCGAGAATTCCACATTCCATTCTGGTGCATGATTTATGTGGCATTGAACTTTACATTGCCAGTTTAAGATGCTGAATTCCAATTTCAATAGAAGGTAAATGATGGACCAGAATGGAATGTGGAATTTTTGTTGCAAAGCATGCCTTTTAACAGCATTTTCCGAATTTCTGGGTCTGTAAGATGAGGGATACTACCAAACATATTTTCTCATCTTTGACTTTTGACTGATAGATGAACATTTCAGTTTTGAATATCGGTCACATACTTTTTATTCCACAGCCCTCCAAACACCTAAACTTTTTTTGACTCACCTGGTATAACTTGGCGAAGTATCCACGTTGGTGAATGTCGATACTATCTATTGACTAAATCCACGTTGGTGAATATCGAACTTTCCATTGACTCAATAGTCAAAATATTTAGGTCCTCACCTGTTCAATATCTTGGCTTTTTCTACAAGAAAGTTTGACATCGAATAAGAAACGTCAATAGAATTAGCATAATAACTCTACAAGATGCATAGCGTTCAAAACTAGAGAGGTAACAGACTTCAATCCCGGGGGGGGGGGTACTCCCATACTTGACTTGACGGGATGTGCCGCTCAACAGGGTGTCCTTTTACGGTAAAAATTATGCGATAGGGTGTCCTGTTTTGATAAAAATTACGCGACAGGGTATTACAATTGATAAGAAAATTATGCGACAGGGTATCATGTGGAAGCACACCTTTTAGAGTTATCATGAAACAATGGATTTTGGCAAAATTTTTTATGCGACAGGGTAAAGGGTGTTGAGCGGTTTGCCACACACCTCCGTCACTTCCCTACTCAAGTACCCCCCCCCCCCCGGGGGACTTCAATGAAAGAAGCGATGAAATTAGTGTTGAACTCATTTCCCAAAAAACTACTATATATATCAACAAAAAAACTTTTTGTATCAACACTAGCAAAATAATCTAATTCTGGCATGATTTGGTATGTAAGAAACTTGTTTTATCGTCAGTTGCTTGTAGAACTGTCAAGTTATATATTCATATCACAAAGAGGAAAAGTTGCTCTCAGGCAAAAACTAGGGTCTCTAGTAGCAAAAACATCACAATACGAGGGAAGGCAGAAGCATACATGCGTATGTTGGTCTTCACAACATTCCCAGTAAATGTGCCTTGTGAATATTATTGATTTCAAATCAAGTACCCTCAAGATACCATCACATTATACTATTAGAAATCAAGGGATTTCTTAACCTCTATCTTTTATTAATCAAACTTGTAATATGTTAGTGATAAAAAGGAATTAACATAAGGAGTTTACAATCAAACCAACCTTCGCTGTTGCTGTGTTTTCTGGAAGTTCTCTAAAAGGTCTCTTTCATAAGCTAGGTGCTTCCTGTGAAAGGAAAACACAAGTTTGATTTGCACTAGGACTAAACCAGGGACCTGGTGAATAAAAGAAAATAATTTGCACTATGACTAAACCAGGAACCTGGAAATAAGAAGAAGTTCAACGACAGGTAAACACCTTTAAAGTTTTTTAAAAACTTTTCATCACCCCAATGGGCCTTTTCATTCACACAGGAACCATTTTGTTGTCATCGCATCTTGGTATAAGACGTCATCTCGTTCTAGTCTTTGAAAGAGACAACGTGAGGATGCATCTGACATCTGCCATCGGAATTTAATGTGGACAGTTGTGAGGTCAAAACGGTTCTGGCCTATTCAATGACTTGATTAATTACAGGTAAGTGGGAAAATGAGACAATTTTGAAACTGGAAAAGTATTTCTACACCTTCAAAATTGCAAATACTTGTCGGTACACCAGGTGAGATTTTCTTACCCTTGTTGCATATCCTCTTTTGTGAAACATGCATTGTCATCTCCCATTTCATGTAAATACATGCAATCCTACAGAAAAATAAGAATAAAGGTGAATCCCAAGTGAAGAACACTGAAAGGAACCAGAAAAGGATTCGCTAAATCGGGACTTTAAGACATAAAACTGAAAAGAAGTCTCGTTTACAAAAGCCACCTAAAACGCTTCGCCATCAGCCATCCTCGCACTTCTCTAGGCACTTCTTAGGCTGTACTTCGTTCAACTACCATATCTAGAGAATCAACCAGTCTGTTGAATCTTCGAATGCTCTTCTATCCGAGAGGGGAGGGGGTACTTGATTTAAATTTGTACGAGGTACGGAAGCGTGCTCACGAAAGCATTTTACCCGGCTCCAGAATTTTTCCGTCCAAACAACACCCGGCTAGAGACAAAATCGGTTAAAAGTATACTCCAAAACATAAAAAGACTGGGCTGAGCAACGACCCACTCCAATAAAATACAGTAGTGTCCCACATATAAGAAACAACATTTTCAATTTGAGGTCTGATATGATTCCTATAAAATGAGATATAAACTTCAAATCAGGGTAAAATTTCTTAAGTTTCTTATTTGAAAAATCATGTACTATCAATGAACTAATCAGACATAAGCTTTATGATTGTCATACAAAACGTACTGTTTACATTTTATATTTGCAAATCTCCACTGCCAAGAAATGTTACATTTATTCCAAGAAGGTGATTCTTGCTTCATTTGCATGCAGACATCTTGTTCTATTCAAATGCAAAGCTGAATTTGTCATGTTTTTCAAATTTCTAATGTATACATAGTTTTTTTGAATAAGAAATAAGTCATTTTCAGACCTGCACCAGTTTCTTATAAGAGGAGATATTATTTTGAAGATCAAGGTCTGGTGTTTCTTAAATCAATGTTTCTTATATGCGGGACACTACTGTACCCCCTTTTGACAAGTTCTGACAACCGATTCTATCAAAGCTGCCTTCTTTTGATACTCGGCTCACGAAAAACGGGCGAAGACGATACACTGAAAACGGCACATCCTCCGTCGGGCAAAGATACTGAGTATTGAGTACCCCCGTGCTTTTTGTGAAAATATTATTGGTCTAAATTTCAGTACGTTGGTAAACAATACCGGGGGTGCGCCTAAATAGACTATGCACCATTGACAGGCCAAGAAGAATCGCATACTGGACCGATCTTTATGATTTATGAGTTAATCTTTTGCTAAGATCCTGAATTAGGCCCATTCACGCTAATCCGTTTTCGTTAGGATCTGTTTTGTTGCATAGATGCTACCCGTTCACATTACTTCGTTTCTGTGCAAAAACGGAGGGAAAACCTCAGTTTTTGTGCGTTCACATCGATTCAGAGCGTTTTCAAAAACCTCTGTTTTTGTGGATATCCACTTGCGATAGCATTTTGGAAAACCTCCGTTTTTGTGGCGTTTTTGTGCAGATCAATGCGAACACTTTCAAAAAACGGAGGTTTTCCTCTCCATTTTTGTACACAAACTGTGCAGTGTGAACGGGGCCTTAGATGCTAGTATTTTTTGTACATCTTTTAGTCTTCCAATCATGGAGCTAAAAGCGAGTTACTTAAAATTTTCGACTTCGAAAACACTGAAAACGGTCAAAAACGTTGATCAAATTTTCTAAAGACACAACATGAATGGGCAAAGTAAGAATGTTTTCGTTATGATTTGGGGACTTACAAATATATTTCTTGCAAAGTGAAAGCCAATTTGCTGCTCCGTTGCTGTTAGCTCTGGTAAACATTAGAAACATACTTTTATCGAATTTTCCGTGGTGCCATTGCCCTGTAGTCATTGCAGTCAAGTTTCTTTGATGGCTATAAAAAGAGCCACGTGACTTTGACCATGGAACTATTTCGCGATAAAAATATGTAAAAAGTCAATTACAGGATAAACGCAAAATTCTTCGTTACAGTAACTGGCACTAGCAGATTTTTATCATCTTTGAGCAAATGTTACTGCTACAGGCTAAAGTCAACAAAGCTCAGAACATTCAAAATGCGTCAAGACAGGATAAAAAACCTACCGGATTTTTACACTGCATGTTTCTCAGAAAATGTGTGCAATATTTTGTTGTTCCCAATGAGACCCTGAGAGAAAGTAGAATAGTTTTCAGTGTTACAAAAAGAAATAATATGTTATGTAAAAAGATAAACACATCATATCATGTGATACAAATGGAATTGATGCTTTATTTGCACCTGAAAAGAAAACCTTTTCCTCCTGGCTACTGTTGGGTAACCCACTGCAGTAAAGCGAACAAGGGTACAAAATCAGCAAGATGCAGAATCTTTTGAATTAGTCGACTAGGTCTATTACTTCGATAGCTCAAAAGAGTGTGATTCAATAGATCCAGTGTCTTACTGAAGTGGCATAGGATCCTTGGATCAACTCGTCACAGAAAAAATCATTACCTCAAAGTTCTCCCATCTTGTTGTATATTATTCACAGCACTTATCGCCCTCAGATTTTCCTACAAAGAGAAAACGAATGTAGTGGCTAAAACAGAGCAACTTGGGGTCACATAAAGTTGAGCTGACACTAGAAGTATCTTTATTGCTGTTGTCTGACCTCTTCAGTGAAAACCCACATGTTAGAACCTTCCCCAAATAGCGGGAAATCTTCAATATTGACTCCTTAATGTAAGAACCTTACCCTGGTTTTACACAGGTTCTTCTTTTGAAGAAGAAATGCATTGATCAGCATTTCAGTGTTGATAATTTAAAGCACTGATTTCACTATTCTGTAAAATAAAAATCGCCTAAACAAGTCTGATTCCATCACAATACACTTTTTCAACTAGGCGGTTCGTTTTGGAATCCTTCAAAAAATTTCGCTTGCATCATATGAAATTTCTGAATCCAGATTCACATTCAGCACCATAATTTTAGTCTAATTGCAAATTTTCATTATCCTAGTATTAGCGATTATAGTTTTATGAGGATATCAAATTTGAAAATTCATACGGGATTTGATCGTGAATAATGACTGAGGGTGAAAAGTTACACCTCGAAAGATTTTCAGGGTCAAATCCCTTAAGACCGGTTTACACGATCATATTTACGTAAAATGTGCTTCACATTTTTTATGTGAACACAGAATTTGATCGTGTAAACGGGCTTCACAAGTTGCTTGAAGTTATGTCAAGCAATTATAATTAATCCTTTTTAATTTGCCATCACAGATTTTTCATTTGAAGGCTGGTCAAATGAAAAATCTGTGATGGCAAATTAAAGGGGATTAACTTTAATTGCTTCACATAACTTCAAGCAACTTGTGAAGCCCGTTTACACGATCACATTCTGTGATCACATAAAAAATGTGAAGAAAATTTTACGTAAATGTGATCGTGTAAACCGGCCTTTATAAAGTCTCAAATTTATCATCACCATAAAATCGAAATCGCGGTCTCCAGGAATGTGAAAATTGGAAGCATGTTTGCTTGGGGTGCTGAGTCTAAATCCGAGGTCAGAAATTTCGTAGCAAAAAATTTTCAAAAATTCCCAAAACGAGACCGTTAGTTGAAATGGTGAAAATGTTCCATCCTTCACAGCAGTATTTGTATCCTGGAGAAGGATACTTTAAAGACAGAAAACAAAGATACATCATTGGAGAACATCCATGAAGAAAGTATGGAATCTTATTCAAGAAGCTGCAATCTGCAACCTGCCCTTATTCACGCTGATGCAATCTGAAGTATTCAAGATGAACCAGATTCAAGAACCTGCTTTCTTTTGAAATCTTATTCAAGATCTTATTATAGGGCAAGAAGATCTTATTCTAGAGCCTACAGGCTGATTCTTCATAAATGCTATCTTTGGCAAAACAGGTTGGGTTGAAAAGTGGAGGTCTTTAATTTTATAAGAGGGGTAGAGGTAAACTTACCTGCTATACCAACAATTCGAGGCCAAAATACCTTAAAGGGTAGTTTGTCGCGTATTTTATTGACCACAACAAGTCAGAGCTCAACACGACGGACTACTTAGTGCATCTGCGTATTTGAAACAAAGGAAGGCTGGTGATTATCGCTTCTACGGCAGTAGAAGGTCAGTAACATCAGCAGCCACTCAAATTTGCTATTTGGTTGTATTGTCATTATCACCCAATCAAATGCGTGACAGATTGCCTTTAAAGGGGTTGGGTTACGTAATCTCTATAATCTGTATTGCTGCCCACACGTGGCCATTGTGTTCTAAACAGATTTTGGTGGATGGGGTGGATCCAAAATAAAGTTACTCCTAAAAATCCACCAATATCTCTGCACATATGGGTGTTTCGTTTGCTTCTCTACGGAATTGGAGAGTCCATCTTCAAACTAACACCTTCATTTTGGGAAAGTAGTGGTAAATCTCTGTGATATATGGCCTATCAAAAATACTGCAAAATCGTCATTTCGATAGAAGTTTGTTTACATTTAATTCCCCTTAATTCATTTAGCCCCTTTACTTCATAACTGATATAGAAAAATCAGATTACCTCTTCCTTGCTGTACGTGACGTATGCACTTGCACTTGGACCCTGGAAAAGATTGTGGTTCCATTGCATAGAGTTTCTCCATAACAAGGCTCTCATTTTAAAATGGCATTAATCTGTTTCACAATGCGAAAGGTAAAGATTGGCCCCTGTCTTACTTGCTCTTCAATATAATTCTACAGTACATCTAAGCGGCAGAGACTCCAGCTTTGAGTTCTAAAATTTCGTTAACTAAGAGTTCATTTCCTCAATGAGTACAAAGCAGAATGGCGTTGAAAAATTTTCTGTCTGGAATAAAATTGACCAGCGTTTTTCTGTGGACAGAAGAAGGTAAGTGTATCTCAACACGAGTGGTTGCTGAAATAACATCAAAGTGACACTTTCATGTATGTATCAAAATGTATCCCAACAGATTTGTGACACTTAAATGCTGACATAAAGTACCAATGATCTCCAAAAACATTAATCCTGCTTTGAATCAAAAGTCAGATCACGTAGCGAGAAGGTAAAAGGACTCAAGCAAAACTCTTCAATCATTTCCATTTGATTATGAGTTCAGACCAACTCATAAGTCAGACTGCCATCAATGGATTCAAGAAATCCTCCTTGAAATCAGCTAATAAAATCTTAAGCCCTTTGCATGAACAAAATTAACTAATGCGTTCACATGACCATTTTTCTAACCCGTGCTGAAATTTCAACACAGGTTGAGTTGCTGAGTTGAGTTGGGCCAATGTGAATGTCAGCTTAGCCTCCTTTATGTAAACGCTTTGAAGGTCTACACTATCAACGGAGTTGACACTCAACCCGTGTGGACTTAACACGGGCTGCAAAATCTCATGTAAAGGGCCTCTCAGTCTCTTCTTCTGTCCAAAAGGTGCAACTGTTCTTGACTCATCAAGAGCATTAATCTGAAACTAAGATTTGGAAATGCTTGCACCTTCCACAGAAAACTCTGGAAAACGGTATAAAAGGTAAGATATGAAAGAATGCATACCTGAGGCCCTGCATAATTAGTGCTGGGATTGACTATGACTTTTAAGATCTTTCCATATTTGCCAAAATATTCTGGTTTCCTTAACAGCTACAAAACATAAAGGGATGATGCTATTTAGTTTGTAAGATTCAAGAATAACAAGGTCAAAAATTAAAAGAGAAATGATTCAAACATATTAACATTTTGAATGGTTTTCGTCACCAAATTTTGATTGATTGGAGGGTCAGTGAATTTGGCTTGGCGTTGGGGGGGGGGCCTTTATGTTTCAGGACACACTGGATATTCATCAGTTTATGGCCTTCAGTTTTGGGATTGTGCAAAATGCTTCTTCCATTCTTGCATGAAACCAAGGTCTGCCAAAACGTTTAAGGGTGAGTCGAGGGATTGTATTATCGTTGATAAATAAAATAAGATTGTTGATTGTTGATAAAACAAGATTACACTGTAGCAAAATAGAATGACTATAGACCGATGACGATGAGTCCCTTGTATCCCTGCGGTAAACCTTGCTCAACAGGGACTCATAATGAAGCAGTAAAAAAACCTGACCCTATCTTAGGCATTCGATCGATCGACTCAGGATCGAAGGACTGCCGGAGCTCTGTTCAACGGTCATTCCTCAGAAAGAGAATGCGACAAAAACCACGTTAAGCAGACGTTGCATCAAAGAAACTTGGTATAAATCTAAAGAAGGAAGTTCACTTTACCTAGTGAGTGCAAAATAAGTCTTTCAACGCTACATTTGAGACCAAAACAAACCAGGGAAATCTACAACTACCTGCCGCACCAACTTCGCTCAATTCTAGTCAACTGCATCATTCGAATTGAAAATTCGACAGCATTGTTCTTTGCCAAATCTTGCAATCTGACTGGTACTTTAGGAATTGCAAAATTTGGGCCTAACTATGGTCAGGTTTTTAAGAGTAATATTATGAGTCTCTGTTGACTGATGCGCCATCGTCAAGTCAAAGAGCACGGGAAACAAGAGACTCATCGTCATAAGTCTGGAATGACTACCCAATGGCCATCAACATTTAACAATAAACGACAAGACTCTACCAGGACAACACACAAAAGAAAACGAAAAGATAATTACTTGTAAATTAAACACTATACGCTTATTTGATATAAGGTGCATACGAAGGACGTTTGTGGTAAAGACTGCATACAGGAAATTCTAACCATCGAGCCTATGCACCACATCAAACATTATGCAAAATGTGAGCAAAATGTGAGTACATACCTCTTAGACTTATGCCTTTTCGTCCCTTGTTTCCCTGCGTTCTTTGATTTGCTGATATCACTTGGTCAATAGGGACTCATAATATTACGCTTATTTAATGGGCCCACTTTTTCAAAATGGCCTAAAGAGGTGGGAGTTCTCGTACACTCAACAAAATCGCTTCAAAATCTGGTTTAAAGAGCTCGAACATTGAAAAGGAAACTTTTAGTACAAAGAATTATGTTGTCTTGACGTACAAAACGCAAAATGCCTACCTTTCAGGCAGTAATCTTCCTCTGTAAAAGCAAAATTGATCCATCGAAGCTGCGAGAACTCCAGGCTGCTTCAACCGTTCTTTAAGAGCAACAACAACAACATTCTGAACAGCGGCCCCTGATTGGTTAAAAACTGAATTCAAGCGATTTGATTGGTGAATACGGAACCACCCTACGCGGGCCTAAAGTGGGCCCACTATTTAAGAGTAATGTTATTAGTCCCTCTTGACCAAGGAACGCAGGGAAACATGGGACGAAAAGGCATCAGTCTACATACCTCTCCGTCCGCCAATCTCTGTGACAAGCCAACAACAAATAATAAATTCTTTTGTATTACCCTGACAAGGAAACAACGATTTCATCAAAGAAAAATGGGACAAAATCCACTGGATTGATTACGATGAGTCCCAGTTATCGCAGAGACTTTAGCAAACCGAGACCGTTCATACTGGAACTCATAAAGTCACGGTACTTTTTGAATTGGAAATTGTGCAAATTTGCTTGGTTGATGTCGACCAACAGTTATTCTAAAGTTCAAAGCAGGTTTTGAGGAGCTTAGCATGAATGACACAGTGAAGTCACACAAACAAGAATACCATGAAAACAGTTGGTGACAATGGCAAAACGACAAACTTTGTACTTAGGTGCTATTAAGCTGTGTTTGCAAAGCATTAGCTAAACTTTTGATTATTAAAATCATTATTGCATTATCATTATTATTGAAACAGTAATTCGAATAATGATATAAATGTGCTATATGGCGGCCGCACTGCCAAATGCACTGGATGACACGTTTAGTTTTGCTCAAACACACACATCCGCTGAACCATTGTCCAACTGTAACAGCAAAGGGGCGGTCAGTAGAATCAAAATATTCATATTACTTGATTCTTTAACTCAACATTCGATTATCATACGGTCAATATTCACATAATCCATTTCAATCGGTCACAATACTCTTGCATTGACTGTAAATATGTTTGTCAATATTGTTGTTATACTCTTATTCAGTAGCAATCACAATATGAACTGACCAAGAAAAATATCAAAAGTCAGCCAAACCTCCCAACAAGCCGCTGATACAAATTTGTTTTCAGTTAAATCTTGAAATCAGGAGGCTAACTGTAGTCTAGCGTGTGAGTTTTGGGCCATCAGGTAATTAAAGGACAAGTCCGGGGTTGGTAAAATTGTTGATTATTCAAGAGATTACACTGTTGTGAATGGTGTGTAGTACTTTTTCTAAATTTTTTTCTCTTTTAATCTGCGAAACTACATATTTCAATCTGCTAAAAAGTGCGAAATGACGTCATTTGTCATTTTCTATGACGTCGCTCCATGTTGACCTGAACGAAGCTGCCAAATGTGTTGATATGATACCACTCACATTGCTAGCCTCCTTATCGCCTTTGCACACTCGCACAAAATACATAATGGCAACGATATTTGACCTAACTACCAATTTATGATGAATCGGAGGCATCAAACTTGGAAAGAACTCACGATTGGTGTTCACCAGTTAGTAAGATTGCTTTTCAAAAATAATTTTATATCAACCCCGGACTTGTCCTTTAAGCATCAAAACCGTTCAAAAATGTCTCGATATGACAGATAGGCTCTCAAATTATCATTTGTAGCAAGATGTGTTTCCCTTGTCAGATGTTGATCGAATCAAATTTCTTTTCAACTTTGAACATTAAAAATATTTACCTCACATTTGAAAGATGCTTTCTACTTTCTGATATTTTCTGCTTCCGCTGAGCTTCTCTTTGTTTCCTTTCCTTTTTAATTCTCTGAATCCTGCAAAAATCAGGCCCAATTAAGCAATAGGGTCCTTGGAATAAAGATCCAGACATCTGTGCACTTGGTAGAATTTGTAACATTGATATTTGGTAATCTTTTGACGGATGAAAAAGAGGAAACAAGCAACCAGGATTCTTAGCGAGTTCATCTTTCTTCTGGTGTCTGTCTCGGCACCATCTTCAAGGTTCATGAAAATGGCTACAAAAAGGGATGGCACACACCAAGCATGTTTGAACTGAAAGAGCTCTTAGCCTGACTTTTAAAATGAAAAAGGACAGCAAAGACAGCCAAACAAGACAGAAGGAAAATCAAAATGTACCACCCTGCAAATGCTAATGGGAAGGACCAAAACAGGATAATGCAGAAATGTAAAGAGTGCGTCAAAAAACAGCTGGCTCCTGAAGAGCTGCTAAACTATTCCCTGAAAATTAAAACAATATAAAATATTGAAATTTTTTTTTGTTGCCGATATGTTCAATTAGGTTCAGCATTTCACCCAGATTTCATTGATCATTCCTTCACATGGCTTTGGGAGATTTCTGCAAAAAGCCATTTCCAAAAGTCCAAAAAAAAACCAGTGAGAATGACAAGCAAAATTTCCTTGGTTTTCTTCCTAATAATAATGACACTAACATGTATTCGTCTATCTCATTCTCTTGGGAGAATGATATTCTTCTGAATAAGTTATTCATACCAGGGGGAAGACTTATTTACTTTCCAAAAAGGATAGCAGGTGCTAAATCATGTTCAAATCAGTGCTGTAAGATTAAAAATATCTGGAAAATTTGCTTGTGGTGTTTGCACCTATCTTAAGATTTGTTAAAAGGATCTCCTTGAGAATATCCTTAGTAAAATCTGAACATAGTAGCCAATTTCCGGAAGGAAAAATTATAGAAATAAATGAACATACTAGCAATTTGATCAGATGTTGCAAATAGCATTGCTTAAGCATTCAAAGAGCAGTGGCCTTTCAAACGCTAAGCAACTTTCCTGACTCACTCAGTAGTACTTCAAGCCAACGCCTTACTTAGAAAGCCTACTAAATCAAAGTTCCCTTTATAAATTTGCAAGAAGACCTTCACGGTAAAATCTCAATTTTCCCGCAAGTCATTGGGCAATAGCTACTGACAAAGAGCTTGAATGCTTGTGTTTGCTATCATACACTTTTTCATTTGTTTTGATTTTGTTGTTTCTTTATGGTTCGTTTATAGTTGTAAATCTGTTTGTTTAGTGCACGTTTTTCAATGTTCCAACAATGGTGGTTGCGTATTGGTTTATTGCCCCTCAGAGCCAGCAGCAAGAGGGTTTTGTTACGATGATGCCGGTTGAAATAAACCAGTGGCGAGCAACAATAGGGTGTTTCCGCTTAGCCATGAAGAATATTTCCCCAATGATCAAAACCGCTGAACTACTTTCAATCCTTTTTCAAATTTTAAAACTATGTTGGTTCTGTTGTCGGTTCATTGTGATTTCAATCCTCGTGCTACCCTTGACATTGATGCTACAGTTTCTTGCTGTGCATTTTGTGGCAACGCAGACATGTCCTTTGCTCTTGTGCGCCCGCTTGCATCAACTTGCGAAGATAGTAATTTACATGACTGTTGAACTCTCCAAGCGAATCCCCCTAGCGGTCATCGGCCTCATTCGTTATAAACGTTTTACTGTTAAGAAACTTCTTTTCGGTTATGCTTACTTTTATCTTGTTTGCATGGTAGGCTACACACTTCATTCACATTGGGTTTTTAGGGCAATTCTGCTTAGCGGTGATGTAGAAACAAACCCAGGCCCAGATGCACTCAGCTTCTGTAGCTGGAATCTAAATAGTATCATTGCGCATGACTTCTTACGAATTTCACTTCTTGAAGCATACAACTCAGTTTTCAGCTATGACTTGATTGGCATAGTTGAAACGCACATTGACAGTACCGTTGATGAAGACAAACTGGCTCTAGATGGATATAGGTTCATTAAGAATAATCATCCGCAAGATGTCAAAAGGGGTGGTGTTGGGCTTTATGTTAAAGAATCTCTTCCTTCAAAAGATCGTTTTGACTTGGTGACTCTCCCTGAATGCGTTGTTTCTGAGATTCAAATAAATAGGAAAAAGTATTTTTTCGTCGTAATTTATAGAAGTCCAAGCCAAGACCAGATGGAGTTTGATGATTTCACAAAAAACTTTGAGCTGTTGCTATCTAAACTGCATGCTGAAAATCCACATTGCGTCGTTATCACCGGTGACTTCAACTGTCGTTCAACCCAATGGTGGGAAAGTGACATTGAAAATAACGAGGGAAAACTATTTGAACCATTAACATCGGACCTTGGCCTTCATCAATTGATCTCCGAACCAACGCATTTGATGGGCGACTCCAAATCTTGCATAGACTTGATTCTCACTGATCAGCCTAACCTTGTTATCGAATCAGGTGTTCACCCGTCTCTTCATGAGCAATGTCACCATCAAATTGTCCATGGAAAACTATCTGTCTCAAACATAGCATTACCTCCTTACAGCCGAAAGATATGGCAATATGACAAAGCAGACTTTGTGGCGATTAGGAAAAGTATAGAAATGTTTCGTTGGCATGAGCATCTTCAATCTTTGATAGGTCCTAATGAACAGGTCAAACTACTCAATGAGGTCCTGCTGAACATTTATTCTAATTTCATACCTAACAAGGTGAAAACGATCAGGCCTCAACAAGCGCCCTGGGTAACGCAAACCGTTAAGAATTTTCTTAGGAAGAAGAATCGTGCTTACAGAAACTTTGTGAGGAGTGGTCAGCCTGATGAAAAGCTCCAAGGAATACAAAATATGATATCTGAAGGGTCGAGATTGATCGAAGAAGCTAAAAGGAGCTACTTTCTTAAGGCAGGGAGAGCTCTGGCAAATCCTGAAATTGGCAGCAAAAAATATTGGTCTCTGATTAACACCGTTCTAAACAAGGCAAAGATCCCAATAATACCGCCTCTTCTAGAAGATGGAATCTTTATTACGAATTTTGCTGAAAAGGCACAAATATTCAACGATTACTTTATTCAGCAATGCACAACGATTGATACTGGAAGCCAACTTCCACAACATATCCCAGCAACTCTTACTCAACTGAATGATTTTGTAATCTCTGAGGAGAAAATTCTGAATATCATTAGATCACTTAACCCTAATAAAGCACATGGCTGGGATGGAATATCTGTGAGAATGATCAAACTTAGCGATAGTGCACTGATTATCCCGTTAAAGTTAATATTTGAAAACTGCTTGAGACAAGGAATGTTTCCCGAAATATGGAAATATGCAAATGTGGTGCCAGTGCATAAGAAAAACGAGAAAAATTTGAAGGGTAACTACCGTCCCATTTCTCTCCTTCCGGTTTTTGGGAAAATATTCGAAAAACTCATATATGACTCTTTATACCAACACCTCGCCTCGTACGACCTTCTTAATCCATGTCAATCAGGTTTTCGACATGGCGATTCAACAATCAATCAGTTACTTTCGATAACGCACACCATCTTCAAAGCCTTCGACTGCAATCCTCCTTGTGATGTTCGATCTGTGTATTTAGATATTTCCAAAGCATTTGACAGAGTGTGGCATGATGGCCTCCTGTATAAGCTAGAGCGTTGTGGGATTTCAGGACAACTTCTTTTTCTGGTCAAGAGTTTCCTTAAGGATCGAAAACAACGAACCGTTTTGAATGGGCAGTGCTCGTCGTGGGGAGATATTTCAGCTGGAGTACCCCAGGGCTCTATTTTAGGACCTCTATTTTTCCTCGTGTACATAAACGACCTTACTGAAGATTTAAGGTGCAATGTTAAGCTTTTTGCTGATGATACTTCGTTGTTCACAGTAGTTGAAGATTCCAATGCCGCAGCAATTGACATGAATCATGACTTAGAATTGATAAATCAATGGGCTCATAGCTGGAGGATGTCTTTTAATCCTGATCCACAAAAACAAGCTGTTGAACTAATATTTTCAAGGAAGAAAAATGAAATTGATCATCCAGTCGTTCTCTTTAATGACACACCTGTGAAGAAAGTAATTGAACATAAACATCTGGGAATTGTTCTTGATTCCAAGTTGTCTTTTTACGCTCACATCAAAGCAGCTACCTCTAAAGCAAGAAAGGGTATTGGTATGCTGAAATTTCTCTCCAGGTATTTGCCCAGACATACACTTGATGAACTTTACAAGTTGCATGTTCGTCCCCATCTAGACTACGGAGATGTTATCTACCACACTCCAGCAAAATTATGCGAATTTAGTCACAACGAAATCTTAACAAGTTCTATGGAAAAGTTAGAGTCCGTCCAGTATTCTGCTGCCCTGGCTGTAACAGGAACATGGAGAGGAACTTCGCGAGCGAATCTGTACGCAGAGCTAGGCTGGGAGTCACTGAATTCACGAAGGTGGAGCAGACGTCTCACGCTGCTCTACAAAATTGTGAATAATCTAACACCTTCTTATATGACAGAACCAATCCCCCTTCTTCAGCAGTCGCATTACACTCTTCGCAATCCGGATGTCATAGGGCGAATAAGGGCAAGAACAGAAAAATTCAAGTCTAGTTTCTATCCTAGTTGCCTTACTGAATGGAATGAACTTGACCCAGAGATTAGACTTGCACCGTCTGTCACTGTTTTTAAGAAAAAACTTTTTTCAATTATCCGCCCCCCTGCAAAATCTGTTTTCGGGATTCATGACCCAATGGGATTATCACATCTTACTCAGCTTAGAGTGGGTCTCAGCAAATTGAATTTTCACAAATTCAGGCATAATTTTAAGGACACTATAAACCCAATGTGCCCTACGAACGATGGTGTTGAGGATACGGAGCACTTTTTGTTGCTTTGCCCATCTTTTGTGGTTCAACGACAAAACCTCCTTGCTGAAATTCTTCCACTGTTACGACCATTTGGGTATGCTAATCTTTCAAATGAGGTTCTAGCGCAGCTCTTATTGTATGGTGATGAAAACCTCCCTAATGATGTTAACAGGAATATACTCGAGCTAACGTTAAGATTCATTAAGGAAACCGGTCGTCTAGATTAAGCTCTTTCCAAACTCTGCTACAAACCACGCAGCCACCAAGCACTCTTTCTTTGCAACACCCTTTTTGTTTTGTTTATTTTTTTATTTTATTTTATTTTTTATTTTTTTTTTTTTTTTTTGTTATCCATATCTTTCTTAATAATTATGTCTGGTTTTCGTTTAAATGTTTTTCTTTTTAAATTTTTCTTTTTTTAAGGCCTCGGGGTTGTCATAGTATTTTGCTCCTCTTGGTATCGTCGTCGTAGTATTGTAAAGTAGTTTAAGTAGTGTATTAAGTAATTTGTAACGTAAATTTTTGGACTGAATATATAAATATATATATAAAAAAAAAAAAAAATCTCAATTCAAAGAAGAAAGGTTGACAGAGCTACTTACTCATCCTTTGGAAGTGGTTGATACATTGCAGGATTTTCAGAGTAGGCCTGAAAAAAATGTATATGTAATTATCAGCATGAAAGCGTTGCTGTTAACATGTCTTTTGGAATGCTAAGCATTCACATGATACACGCTTGGTGCCATCCAGCAAACTGCATAGTTGATGAAACTGTTTACTGTTTTCTGGCAGATCATACTGCATTCTGTATTCTGTTATCAAAGTTTCAGGATTTTTGAATCCTTCATTAATCCTTTTGGGATGACTTGTATTTCCTTTTGATTTGTATTACAACATGATTGACATGCTCAAGTCATAGGCATCTCTTGTCTGGCAATTTGAATACATCCCAAATATCATTAGTTTTCTGTAAATTTGAAAATAATTGCAAAATATTCTTATGAAAGAAAAAAGGAGGGAACTACCACCTGGGGGTGTACTACAGTCTCCTTTATTAAACCGTAAGGCATGCAAATGAAAGTGGTAAAAGAGGCCATGAATGATTTGGCACTATCAAAAGTAGGGGATGCAGCCCCTTAATCATCTAACTTGCCCCTGCCAGCTTGAAGCACAAAATGTTGCAATATCCTTGAATTCAATTTCTAACGAGAATTGTACCATTTCATCCTGACATAAAGACAGCTATGTCTACCAAAAGTATCAATTTCATCCTACAAATCTGTTAGAAAAAACTAACCATTTTTTATCAGCACCAACAAGAAATCTTCTACCTGGATTGAATACATAAATGATTGCTTGGTTGATGAACAGATTTAAACAACTGACTTACCTTTCTGCAAGCAGGACATAAACCATTCTCATCAGTTCTTATTCGATGCCAACAAAATCTGCAGATCTAGATGAAGACATAAAGAGTATCAGACCAGGGGTTGTGCTAAGTAGAGGCCACCTTCAGGTTACAGACCATAGCTTCTACATCAGGGTGCTCTGTAGTCCCCCACTGATTGTAGAGAAGCAAAATATACTGAATGGGGCCAGAAAAAAAGTCAGAGAAAGAGTCACAGCTTGCCATTAAACTTTACTTGAATCCTCTTCCAATTTAGTTGGAGAAGATTTGGACTTAGTTTCCAACATTTCTAATCTGATGCATATTGTTTGAAAAAACTTACCTGGTATCCACAAGAACATGGAAAAAAGTTGAGATCATCAATCTCCATTACTTCCATGCAAAGAGGGCACTGAAAATTTAAAAAATGTTCAATATAATTATACTTTTGATAGAAAACAAGCTTGACAGATGGAGTACAGGGTGTCTCAAAAAAATTGTTTGACGCTTGATTAAATACTGAAAAATAACGATAACATGAACAGACTCAAGGGAAGGTAAACCTGTTCCTAAGATTATGGAATAATTTAGAGACCAGGATCTTGCAAATCGGTTGAAAATTCACTGAGTTGCTAGTTTTCAAAGATCAAAAATATATGATGGCTGAAACCAGAGACCCCCAGATTACTTGTAATGCAAAAAACCTCAAAGTCCCAGGTAAAAGAAGCTTGTCCAATGTCATACCTGTCGTTGATATCAGAGCAAACCAAATATACTTCCAAAGTGATTAGATTCTTGCGATTATTGTCAAAATTTGCTTAACACTGCATATGTCCAAAAACAGTGGTTTAAAACATAATCAACAAGAGACTGAATCTGTTTCCTCAAAGCACCCATTATGCTTGAAAGTTATGTTATCGAAAACCTTTTCGAATCCCATTTGGTTTGCCCTGAAACAATTGAGAAATAGCAGAAACAATGGGCTATGAGATGTTTACAAAAACTGCCATTTTGAGGCTTCTGGTTTCACTTTTCACACAAACTTGAACTTCAAAGGCTCGTAACTCCATGAATTTTTAGCGGATTTGTAAGATTCTGGTGTCAAAAATTAATTCAAAACCTCAGGAAAAGGGTCACTTGACCAAGAGTCCATTCAGCGTATCGTTATTTTGTAGTATTTAATCAAACATCAAACAATTTTTTTTTGATACAAACTGTATATACTGTAATTGAAAATTGTTTTTAAATCAATTATTAAAATGCATGGTGCATGGTGCAATGCACTGAATTGATCAAAAATATATGCGATGCACTGAAAACCAGGGGGTCAGCTGCAACTGTCTACACAGGTGCGCCTTTGTGGAAATGGTGGCACCAACAGATCAGCAGCTGTCCATTTTGACATACAGCCACTTATATTTCAATGTTGGTTTGCCCCCATCATTTCCTTCAAGGAAAAGCAGTATCTTGTCTGCTATTTACATCATGATAAAAGGTGCCACCTGCCATACCAAACACCATACGGCCATCCAGCAGTGTTATCCAGCCATAAGCTGTTTGTGAAAAGTTGTCTCTTTCTTGCTTACAGGACGACTTGCACAAGTCCATCGGTCAACTAAGGTTTTGCTCAATATGTGATGTCTACCTTACTTCTGTTCATGACTAATCTTGCAATTTTTGTGATACAGCACATTACACACATTACTGACATGATACGAATTCTTTACACTGTGGTAAGAAGTCTTGAGCCATATGAATGACTGCAAACATTTCTAAACAAGGATTCTTAAGCAGGAAAATCATGTTATAATATGCCAAAGACCTGTACCATCACAGGATTACCACAACAGAATATTTAGAAAAATGATTTATGACTTACCTCATCAGATTCAGACATTTTCTTGGCTTTCTTTTCGTCACACAGAGACCAATAAAGCAACTGATGTTAATTTAGGTGTTTGGCTGCCAAATGCAAAACTAAAATGAGAACATAAATTATATACATTTTGCAAACAATTTACTTCCTGATTCAGACACAAAGTAAAGACAAACATTTCTACTTTAGCACACCTGAATCACTTTAATTTGCTTACAACGTATATAAATATATATATGAAAAATAATGTGAATTTGAATCTTAATTTACATGACCTTGGCTTCACAGCCTTTTTCACTTAAAAAATCAAGAAACTTCAGCAAATTATTGTGGAGGGGGGCTGAAGCCCCCCAGACCCCCACTTCTGATGGTCTTATGTTTCAATATTTTGTAGGATTTTCAAATGTACACAACACTGACAGAAGCTCTAACACCACTCACCTACACCTCTTGCATATAAATGGATCAAATACAACTGCCTAATCCAGGCTCTTTGGTACGATAGCTGAAACCTCTATCATGCTTATCAACTGCATTTCTTACCCTAAAGTCCTGGCAAGATTGTGAACTCATCTCATCAAGATATGAGGTAAAATATTCCTTCCATGTATAAAATGCCACACTGGAAAACATGTATGTTACACCAAATATCTTTGGCGCAGAGTAACATTAGGAACAATGGCAAAATGATCAAGGTCCATTGTCTTTAAGCAATTGGTGTGGTGTAAACCTTTGGTGTAGAAAAAACAAACTTCTAGTTAAATCAAAGGAGTGTTGTCTGTCTCTTCTCAATTATATTACACCAAACTGAAAAGTTTGTATCTTGCACAGGCAATTTGAGATGGCCTAAGTATGACTGCACTGAAAATTTGCGGTTGAGAACAATAGATTAAAACAATAGATCCTTTGTAGATTAAACAATAGATCCTTTGTTTATTGTTAACTGCGCAGCCATGGTTGAAACCGCATACGGTCCTGCGCGCGCAAGATATTGCTACAAACTTTCCAGTCTGGCTATTATTTAGTTTACCTACTCAATTATGTCTTTTTTGTTCTCACACACACTTGAAAATTCCAAAAGCTGTGTTCCGTTTTTCTTCATCTGATCATAGCAATCCACTTCAATTTGTCATTGAAGCATTATCTGTGACATTGTCTTTGTTTCTATTCGTTAGTTTTTATACATATTATGGGATTTTAACGAAAAAAGTATATAACGATAAAAGTGAAGTTTGTCTCAACAGGGTCAATTTTGCATTATCCCAACTAACACGTGACAACTGATTTGGGACCGACTATAAATGAAACTGGACCCGATCACCACTTAGGCCCACGTATTTCTGTTAGTGTTACGTGTGTAAAACTTAGGCCCTGTTGTGTTGTAATGTGTCCTTCTTCTCTACATACACGCCCCTAAACGTTTCTAAGAACTGCAAAAGTATCTGGTTAATGAGGTGAAGCATTACTCTTCTCAAAATCAACCCAGATCTATTTACAAATAAGGAAATAATTGAAAGAAACTTACAATGAAGGGTGGTTGTGTTCGTAGCTTGGTTTTCTCTTCCAGCGGATACTTCAAAGGATTAGTTTTCTGAAATGTCATACGTGTCCTGACTGTTGCGGAGGTCTATTGCGGCTGCGCAGAGGCTGTATGGAAGTCTTCATAGCATTGCACCAGATAAGCCCCCTTCTCCAATGATTGCGCTATTTTCAAGTTTTCAAGTCTTTTGCCCCTTACTTTCACTTTGATCAGCAGTTAGCACAAAGTTTACCCACTTTATCACAAAAAGTTTCTTTGGCCTTCAAGTCCCTGAATGAGTTGGCCCCACAATATCTGTGTGACCTGTTCACCCGAAATTCGCTCTGCTCATCATATGTGCATCATATAGTCTTCGTAATACGGGGACCGACTTGAGGTTACCGATGAAAAGGTCAACAAATGGCAAGAAATGTTTCTCTTTTACAGGTGCTAAACTATGGAATAGCCTGTCAGCCGAGTCAAAGCAGGCAACCTCTCCGTATAGTTCCAAAAAAACTATTTAGAAATAAATACTATTTAGACACTTTTTCCTTTCACTTTTACTGTAAGTTTTGGACATTATTGTATATAAGTTTTGGATATTGCAAATATGGTTTCATAGTTTAATTCAATTGATAACTTTTTTCCTTTTATATCATATTGTAATTAATGTTTTTATCGGTGGGCCCCTTGAAAACCAACTTGTTGCAGAGCAACCCTCTTTAAACGAATTAAATATGAAAAATATATATGAATATGCCTTTCGGATGCAAACTTATGATATGAATTTGCAGATCGTAGACCACAGGCTAGCAGATCATTGCAGACACTTTTTCTGACAAATCAAAATTATTTGATAAAAAAAAGTTCGAGTGCTGTTTATGTTCTAAACACAAGCAAGAATACTTACAACCTTTTTACTTTGACACCCTGGATAACGTCTGTGCAGTAGTGTAGGGGTTGTTCAGTAAAATTGGGGCTGTTCAGTGTGATAGAGGGATAACATGATGTCGTTGGAGGGATAACATGCAGTTGATTTGAGGCTGTTCAGTTATTTAGAGGGATATCATACAGTAAGAGGGCAACATCATGTCGTTGGAGGGATAACCACAGTAGATTTGGGGTCATTCAGTAAGGCAGAGGGATAACATCGTGTCGTTGGAGGGCTGACATCAGTAAGAGAGGGACTATTCAGTAACTGAGGGGGATAACAAACAGTGGGATAGAGGGATAACATCGTGTCGATAGAGGGATAACATCAGTATATGAGGGGTTGTTCAGTATTTTGCTTGGATAACATCGTGTCGATAGGGGGATAACATAAGATATTTTAGGGTTGTTGACACTTGAAAGGTTTCTCAATTCTTCTCAAAAGAAATAATGCATAGGGGTGCTTGGCTGCGAAACTGATTGAGTGCATGGAAACGGCACGGCATGGTGAGCCAATTTACATCCTGCCCTACAAAGAACTGTGTCAAATGTAAACCCTGTTATAGCAATGTCAAATTAAAAATTCGTTAAAAATTTGACTTTAGATTGTCCTTTTTCATAACACATGGCCCATAATTCCTATTTCCTAACGTATAATACCCTGTCCAATAATTTTCTTCTATAGCAAAAAGACAGTCTGTCAAGTGTTGGACATGCACCACATCCTGTTGGTCAAATAAATCATGGGGCCGTCTCGTTTGGTCCACAACCGCGAGACGCATGACAAATAGCAACTTTCATCAAAAGGCCACTTGCAGAAGACCGATGCGCAGATGCGCAGTTTGTTTGCTAATTCGTAACCAGGCCTCTATTGATGACACACTTCAAAGGGAATGCAAAATTATCTTGACTTGTATCTCTTGTATCAAGTCAACGACAAACCCCAGGGGGGGTACTCCCTAACTTTCAATACGGGGGGGTCCATGCCACTATTTTTTTGCTGACCCCTAAATATGATACTTAATTTTTTGGGGACCCCAAATATTGAGTCTAACATTGTGGAGACCCGCATGAAATTCCATGATTGTTCCTTCTTTCAGATTTTTGGACCCCAAATATTGAATTTTTGTCCATGTTGTAATTCACAGACCCCAAATATTGATTTAACGTAAAATTTTAGACCCCAAATATTGGCATGGACCCCCCCGTATTGAAAGTTATAGAGTACCCCCCCTGGGCGACAAACTCTGATCGCAGTTTTTCGATTGAGTCTCTACGTGCGAGGAAGAAACGCATTCCTCCCACTCTGAACCTCCCCCATTCCTCATCTAATACAGAGTCGCAAGAGGAAATTTTTGAAACAAAAGAAAAAGCGATTAGCCTTGCTGAAGAATACATTTCATATCTCTGAGAGCACTCGATCGAATCAAAATAAAAAATAAAAACAAAACATTCAAGGAACGGTCATCATTTCCGAAGAGAAATTAGTTGGTTAAAAAGAATATCCTGCTTGGAAAGGTTTGCTAAATAAAACTTTCTTTGCAAAGATAAAGTTGGGTAACTGCCTGCTTTTTTCTAAAGCCTGGTTTCCATTAAATCGCAAAGTGTCGCAAAGTGTCGCAGAGTGTCGCAGAAATTTGGCTTGCTGCATTTTGTAACTCCCTGCGACACGATGTTTCCATTGGTCGCCGACTGTTGCAGAATTTTGGCGCCATGTTTCAATGACAATAACATCACGTGCCACAGCTAGAATGAAATCGCATGAGTCTATTGTTCTCGGATCGCAATCAGTCGCAGAATATTAGGACAGGTGTTTCCATTGATCGCAGAGTGTCGCAGAGTGTCGCAGCATTTTAGTACAGCAGTTTCCATTCGTCGCAAAGTGTTGCAGAACCAAAATTCTGCGACACTCTGCGACACTTTGCAACACTTTGCGATTTAATGGAAACCAGGCTTAAGAGCTCTATACCAGTAAAACAAACAAGGTGCAAAAATATTCTGCCTGATCTGAAGTAATGCTGAAGATGATCGTCATCATTTTTGCTCGCGGAACGAAGTGACGCGAGTTTGTGAGATGGGATGAGAAATTTCCCGTAGACATTCTTTCCTTTTATATCAGGACCCATACTGCTTTGCGAAAGTTTTGAACAAAGCATCTTTTCAACTGTGCTGTCTGCGGAATAGCATACTGGAAAAACCAGACCGTATGACTCTGAGACCCCAGTAACCCTTAGGACCCATCAGGACCGAGTTTAAACGGATCCTTAAGATTAAGGGGTCATCCCCTCTTAATAAAGGCAGTGTTTCAAGATATTATATGCTAATCAGGCTGTTTCTGCTATAATTTTTCAAATTTAGAGCCAATACCGTTCACTTCAGCATGGGGTGAATACCGTTTCTATGGTCAATACCCTTGAACAGACGTGACACCAGTACAGATAAAAACTTTTTATTCTTTGAATTGCTGAGCATGCAGTGGCAGCGCCAGCTCTGACGAATCCATAGGTAGGCTTTTCAGGTAGGCTTTTCTGCGCAATCAGTCAGATATGCTTTTCCTACCCTTGAATATTTAATGGAAAAAGAACAGAGAGAAAACAACGATAAATACTTGGATGATAATTGAAACCGTGTTAAAACAACAAGAGAAACTTTGGCCTACCTTTTTAAAACTGCCAGTAGTTGACATATCTGCAAGGAAACTGTCTTGTTATCTGATGCCATCTTAGGGAAAGACTCCTTTCAAACTCTATACTTCGGGTCCTAGAGGTCGTATTAGTCTCAGAGCCATAGGGTCTGGTTTTTCCGGTATGCCCTGCGGAATTTATTGCACACAGCACTTTTCAATGCCATTGTTGTCTGGCTTGTCTGAAGTGGAATCAAAACCAGTCATAGCAAGTTTGTCCAGTTTCAATCCAGTCACGTACTAAAATAGACTATTGTAATTCCTTTCTTCAACAAGAAAAGAAATCAATGAATGAATGTTTTTCCTGTCTGCCCGCTGCGCTCATCGGCCTACAGAACAGATTTCAGAAAGAAAACAAGCATGCAGCAACTGAAATCTGGAATGCATGAGAACCAAGGCGCACTATGGGAGACGATGGGGTGGATATTGGAGGTGCAGATGAACCCCTCCAAATTTGAACTGTTCTGGGGGCATATGGCTAAAAACTACTCTCACATTCAGCAATGCCATGCTCTTTGTTTACTCTCAGCGAAAGTTTACAATGTTGACACCCCCGGTCAAGTGTCCCCGTACATTCTACCCCGGTGAATTCCCCGCTGGAAAAATATGACTTCGTTTTAAGACCACTAGGACCCTGGTGAACATCTGACCTCTCACCGGGGCACTTAGACTTTTGGGTTGAATAAAACGTAAATCTGGAACAGAAACGAAACCAAATCCGTTCGTCTGGTAATTCCATTCAGCCTCTGTGAAGGGGAATGAAACATCTAAATCACACTAAACATAGCAAGAGTGAGATTTGAAGGCGGAGGTCTGCAAACACTGGAACCTGATAGGAATATTTCATCGTGATGACTTCAAGAGCGCCAAGGGGAGTTTCACTTTCAAGGAATATTTTACATCTTCGGCAAAGATCCTCTTGTTTTGGAGATAAATCCACCAAAAATCCGTAAAAATCCTGTTATTCTGAAACGTTACGTACGATTTTTTTCGTTCGAATTTTTAACGCCTTGCACAAAAACCATGGGAACTATTCATGTGTGCCAACTCGAACTGCTCATCCACAGCAACAGGAATCTTAGTTGAAATTGACGCAAAATATCACTGCACCGGCACCGTGTTGCCCTGGCCTAACATCTTACCTTGTGTGGCTGGATAGCAATGCCTACAGTTACATTTTGTCACATTTTGTAATGAACTAAATGATAACAAAATCGGATATCCCAGTTACGTTCCGCGAGCTACCCATAGGTTCACCTTTGATTGTTGCTGCAATAAAATAAACAGCTTTCCGTGAGTCGCCGGAAGGCTTCCTTTCATTGTCACTAGGATAGAACGTTGAAACCCCCCGGGGGGGGGGGTACATAACATGTTGAGGGTACGGGTATGTGCCGCCCATATGGGTGGGTTTTTGGGCCCCAAATTCTCTAAAGAAGGGTCCCTTTTTCGGCAGATTTTCCATAGACAAGGGTGGGTTATCAAGAAATTGGCGAAAAATAGCAAAAAATGGGTGGTTTTCCGCCAAAATTCATCAGAAAGTGGGTATGACGGCAACTTTCGGTAATTAGAAGAGGGTACCTTTCTGAAAACCGGGCGGAAGACCCCCGTACATCCGCAAGTCATGTACCCCCCCCCCGGGGTTGAAACCATGCTAAATAAAACTGTATGGTACTTTATCATATGTATCCCTATGTATCCACTAAAGAGTTACAATATGAATTTACAAACTAAATTACTTTACAGGGACTTTACGAAATTACTATACAACTATACAATACCACTGGAGTACAACTATACAACTATACCATGGGTCGCAGGAAACGAAGTAATAGTTAAAAATGTCAACGCAAACCATGAGTGGCAGGACACTAGTTATTTGGATGATGTAGTATAAAATTCTTTTCTTACCTTGAAATGCTATAAGATTCTCTTCCTTGACATTGGCAGCCTTTCTCATACATAGTTCTTGCCTTGAACTGAAGAGCTCCATCTCATGTGCTTTCAAAATGTTTGGGCCTAAATTAAACTTTTTCATCTCCTGCGCATTGCTGTACCTACGCAGCGGTTCGATTTCGAGAAGAGTAAATCTAAAGTTCTGTCTCGCGGATTTTGTTTATTTGATTCAGGAGCTGAGGAGTGATTGCGTACATCTGAGCAATAAATATGCAAAAATTGTAATGCCCTCTGTTCAGTTTCTGAATTAAATGAACAAAATCCGCGAGACAGAACTTTAGATTTACCCTTCTTCTGTCGGTATAAGCACATACCTTCTCTTAAAAACCTCCCTTCGCCCGCACCAAACGAGAGTTTGACGTACTAGTTTCAGGGCAACTTTGCGGCTTCGTTTGTTTCGAAATTCTGCTTGAGAGAATTTCTTTTGTCTGCATTCGCTAATCGCTTTGAATTGAGGTGTGAACCAAAGCGACTGATGCTATTGTATTACAAAATCTGCCCTTGTTGCTGAGACAGGGAAGCAAAGGAAAGCTAAGAAAGGCAGAAGAAGCCACGATAAAGACACAGGTATGTTTTCGTTTCATTTAATTTTTCATTTTAAATTATTTATACAGGGTAAAAAACATTCAGTTCATACGGGAAAAAAACTGCTTTACAATGTGCCCTGTTAAAACAGAAAAGAAAAACAAAAAGAAAAAATTAATTACTCAAGAAATTCCTAATACCACTTAATGCATTGTCAGATAAATTCCCTAAAAATAAACCTAATTTTAATTATTCCTATCCAAACGAAAAAAGGAAATTAAATTGCAACAGAGAGGAAAAATTAATATATGTTCTTGATGGAAGGAAGTACGTAAAGTTTGCCTTATAATTCTTCCTTTAGTTTAAATTTGAAGTTTGATAGCGAGGGAGACAGTTTGATTTGGTGATCTAGACTATTCCAAACGGTAGCCCCTCGATATGCAAATGACTTTTGTCCATTGTTTGTTCTAAACAAAGGAAGTCTCAAGTCAGTTTCGGTGTTTCTTAGCGTCCTCATTGCCTGTTCACGCTGTCTTTGAAACATTTGGGCCATATAGTCTGGGCAAAGTTGGTTAACAGATTTGAAAACAGTAGTTGCCGTTTCAAACCTGATCAGCTCTTTAACTGTTAGCCAGCCCAGACCTTTAATAAGGGGCAAGGAGTGTGCATCATAAGCACTATTTGTCACAATACGGGCAGCGCGATTTTGGAGAATTTGCAATCTTTTTAAGTCTGCCTCAGTGCAACATCCCCATACCGTGCAACAGTATCGTAGATAGGGTTCGACTATACTTCTGTACATGGTTTTTACTGTACTGAGTGGGACGTACCTCTTTGCATATCTCAGCATCCCTATCCCTCGCGAAATCTTCGCAGCAATAATGTTGATATGTTCCTTCCAACCCAATGTTTTGTCAATTTGTATTCCAAGGTACTTAGCTTCATTTATCATCGGGACAACTTCGTCATCAATAACAAACTTAGGGCTAATGACATCACTGTTAGAAATGCTCTGGAGTTTTGCCCTGCTACCGATAAGCATAGCTTGAGTTTTCGTAACATTTAGAGACAACTTATTGCCTTCTAACCATAATTTGAGATTGGACAAATCATCATTGATTGCTGAATTGATTTCATCAACTGATTTAGAGGAATAAGAGATGCTGGTATCATCTGCATACATAGTAACCTTGGCATTATCAAGTGCAAGTGGAAGGTCATTAATATATATCAAAAAGAGAAGTGGTCCCAAGCAAGACCCTTGGGGAACTCCATATCGAATACTTTCAATGTTCGATATGTGCCCATTCACCTTACAGCACTGTTTTCTCCCACTAAGATAGGATCTGTACCACTCAAGCTCAATACCCCTTATGCCATAAAGTGACAACTTTTCTAGCAGGATACTATGGTCTACAGTGTCGAAAGCCTTTTTAAGGTCGATGAAAACGACCGCATTGACATTGCCTCTGTCGATGTCTGTGTACCAATCATTCGTGCTCTTGAGTAAACATGTGACACAAGAGTGCAATGATCGGAACCCAGATTGGTGCAAGTAAAGCAACTTATTTTCATCCAGGTATTGGTAAAGTTGGCCATACAAAACTTTCTCAAATAAACGCGAAACCGTTGGTAGGACCGAAATTGGACGGTAGTTAGATTTAATATTTTCAGGGCCATCTTTGAAGATAGGTGCAATCCTAGCTGTTTTCCAACAATCAGGAAATACACCCTGCCTCAAAGAATTATTAAAAATGGCACTCAATGAGCTAGCTAGGACAGGCATGCCGGCTTTCAAAAAAATAGCTTGAAATACCGTCTAAACCAAATCCATTAGATTTTTTAAGGCGTTTCATTGCCGTGCATATCTGCATTTCATCAACGTTCTTGAACCTAAAGATTTTAGAATGCTGATTTATCTTAACATCCCCAGATAACAGGGGATTTCTCCTTGTTGGAATTTTGCTGCTGAGCTTTTCTCCTATGTTACAAAAATACTGGTTCATAGCGTCGGCAATTTGTTGAGAGTCAGTAATATCTTTGTCACCATCCTCGAGAGAAGAAATATGAGTAGTTTTGGATCTCTTATTTATCATCTGGTTGATGGTTTTCCAAGTTTCTTTCATGTTACCCTCAAAGGCATTTATTTTATCAGAGAAAAAATCCCTTTTTAGCTTTTGGTTCATATTAGTAACTTTATTTCTGATTTGTTTATATGCAGCAAATAACAATTCAGATTGGTTTTTAACTGCAGCTTTCTTTATTCTGTCTCTTACTTGCGAGAGCTTACTTAGCTCTGAAGTGTACCAAGGAGTGTATCTTTCGGCAACCCTCCGTTTTCTTAAAGGAGCATGTTTTTCAACTATCATCG
Organism: Aurelia sp. 3 sensu Dawson et al. (2005); assembly: GCA_964020215.1. Classification (NCBI taxonomy): domain Eukaryota; kingdom Metazoa; phylum Cnidaria; class Scyphozoa; order Semaeostomeae; family Ulmaridae; genus Aurelia; species Aurelia sp. 3 sensu Dawson et al. (2005). The sequence goes on from OZ026593.1 coordinate 4,135,436, forward strand.
AGAGCACTTCGCACCAGTTCCTTACCTGCTCATTGAGATCAGTACCATTTTGCAAAATCAACGACCAGTCAATTAATGCAAGGTCCTGCAAAAATGCACTCTCGTTGAATTTTTTCATCTGGCGAGTTGTTACTACTTTATGTTTAGTCTTGAGGGCTCCCCGGAACTTTCTTACACAGTAGACCAAGTAGTGATCGCTAAGACCGATTTCTAGAACGCCGGAAGATGTAATATTGTTGATGTGACTTGTTGCAATGTGGTCGATAAGGGTAGACTGTAGAGAAGTTTCCCTTGTAGGTTTGTTTATGAGTTGTTTTAGCTCATAAGAACAGTAGATTTGTTGCATGTGCTTGCTTGGATTATTCAGACAGGACACATCTGACGTGCTTGAAAACTTAAGGAAGTCACAGTTTGTATCACCAAGGAGTATAAGCTCTTTACCCTCGGTCTCAAGAAACTGCAAAATTCGATCAAGTTTATCAAAAGTTTCTACAGTGTCACTAGGGGGTCGGTACCATGCAATAACGAAAAATGGTCTGGCTTTTAAAGGCTCGACCTCAATGCACAATAATTCAAGCGATTTCTCGGGCAAATCTTTGCGTACATGGTACTTTATGCTATCTTTTATATAGAGAGCAATTCCACCCCCTTCTCGATTTCTGTCACATCTCTCAATTTTATAATTTTCAATTTTTAAGAGATCTTTACAGATCTTGCTGTCCAGCTTAGTTTCGTTGAGGGCAAGTATATGGATACCTCTCTCAAAAAGAAAGTTACTTAGCTCATCATGGTGTCTAAGCAAACTATTGATATTGAGGGATGCAATTACCATCCCCTTACGAAATCCTAGACTTTCTGTTGATGTGCTATCCTTATTACCCACATTGCAACAATTCAACTCAAGACTTTCATTGCATACATTGTTATTTCTGTCACTGTTGTTAAATTAACTTTATTTTACTTAATAGGTTAGCTGAAAATCTTGTGTTCCCATAAAAGTTTAGGTGCAGGCCTAAACGTCCAAGATGGTCTCTCTTGATGTTGTCATTGTTGATTATGTCAACTGACATCTTCTTTATTGCATTCTTGACTGCAACCAGAATTTTATTTGCTTTAGCATTATCAGCTCTCATCATCGGCAGTGACAGGGTGACCATGCTATTAGGCAACTCATTCTCGATGTATTCTTTCAGATTAATGAGTTGGTTGACAATGGCATTTGAATCAGAATTAACAGCATCATTTGTACCGACATGCAAAATTACATGAGACGGCTTTTTTCTCAACAGGGGCTTCACATAATCATGCATGTCTTTAACAGTTGAACCAGGGAAATTCCTCACCTTGACATTAGATGGCATTTTGCGTTCCTCCACTCCATTTAGCATACTATCCCCAACTATGAGAATAGTTCCAGGCCTCCAGAGACCCTGTTGCTGTGACTGCCCTTTCTGCGAAGGAGGCAAGTTATCTTTTTGCTGTGGTTGCTGAGACTTGTCAGAGGTGCTTTGACTATTTTGTACCTGTTGTTGCTGCTGCTGTTGGTTCTGTTGCTGTTGAGGTTGTACGCGTTCACTGTACGGTTGTTTGTCATCCAGGTGGACAGACTGGTTTACTGATTGGCTATTTGCTTTCCCCAGGTTTCCTTTGTTTTGTTTGCTTCCTTTCTTTCGATTTTGATTTTTTCCTTGTTCTTTTTCTTGCGGTTTTTTCAAGGAATGCATTGCTTCAGCCTTACTCTTTACCAAGTGTTCTTCATATTTTTCTCTTTTCGCTTTGAAGTAGGCTTGCAATTGAGATTCAAAACTTGGTGTTGTTTGAGTTTCTTGAGTCTCAGGGGGCTCAGGAGCTGGTTGGTGACTGCACGTCTCTGGTGAGTCCTCCTGGGGACTCAACGTGCAAGTTTCTTGTGCATTCTCTAGGGAACGTTGTTGACTTCCAAGACTTCCAAGGTTTGGTTGAACTTTGACCTGAGATGATTTGCCAATAAAATCGATAATTGTTTCCAGTTCCTTTATCCTGGTATCCTTGTAGCCATTGTCATCTCTCAGAATTTCAATGGTATTTCTGAGCATGCGATTCAAGATCTTTTCATCTCGCAGCATTTCTATGTGGTTATTCAGAGTGTCCGCCATTTTGCCCATGACGTCTGCAAAGCTACTAAATTCACTTGCTGAGTGTGCTCTGTAGGGAGGGGGGGATTGTGCATCGATGGACTTGGCCTTGGCCGCATGATCTTTCAAGCCATTACACTCATCGTTAGGAGTTTTCCTGTCAAAAGTTGAGAATTCCGGACAGCCGTTCGTCGAAATTTCCTCGGGTGTGCGGACACCATCTAAGAATTCAAGAAAAGAATCTTGCAAGGTAGGTTTATCGACAATTTCACCTTCTACGCTTTCCAGTTCGTCATCACCTTCACTAATTTCATAATCTTCTGATTCAAGTTCGTTTTCCGTATCTTCATCGCTTGTTGAAATTGACTGTTCGTACTCCCGTTCATTTTCTCCTTCCTTTGCTTCCCCTTGTACTTTGTTTCCTTCACAAGATTTATTCGTTTCTTTGCAACTTTTGTTGATCTTATATGAAGCAGGGCCATCGTCGTACTGCTTTAATTTCAATAACCCGTCCTTGTGCATCCTAGACAGGGTTTCTACGGTATCGTGTTTGCTTAGGCCACTGTTCTCGTTCACAACAAACTTACATATTCGTTCTAAATCAGTTCTTTTCTTGCTCTTCTTTTCGATGTGCTCTATCGCATCATAAATCTGACTTTCAATAGATGGAATCTTCATGGTTTTAACCAATTCAGGTGAATTTTCAGGTGAATCGTTGCTAGTTTTGTTCAACGTGTACAGTCGCTGTTTGCTTCTCTAGAATATCTATTTACATTTACATTTTTAACTATTACTTCGTTTCCTGCGACCCATGACTATACTATGCCATAATCAAGTTAAAAAGGTCTTCAATAATTTTCATCAAATTTACATTTACATTAACAAGGGCAGATTTTGTAATACAATAGCATCAGTCGCTTTGGTTCACACCTCAATTCAAAGCGATCAGCGAATGCAGACAAAAGAAATTCTCTCAAGCAGAAATTCAAAACAAACGAAGCCGCAAAGTTGCCCTGAAACCAGTACGGCAAACTCTCGTTTGGTGCGGGTGAAGGGAGGTTTTTAAGAGAAGGTATGTGCTTATTATGAAAGAAGAAGGGTAAATCTAAAGTTCTGTCTCGCGGATTTTGTTTATTTGATTCAGAAACCGAGCAGAGGGCATTACAATTTTTGCATATTTATTGCTCAGATGTACGCAGTCACTTCTCAGCTCCTGAATCAAATAAACAAAATCCGCGAGACAGAACTTTAGATTTACCCTTCTTCTTTCATAATAAGCACATACCTTCTCTTAAAAACCTCCCTTCGCCCGCACCAAACGATAGTTCGGCATACTGGTTTCAGGGCAACTTTGCGGCTTCATTTGTTTTGATTTTCTGCTTGAGAGAATGTCTTTTGTCTGCAGACGCTGATCGCTTTGAATTGAGGTGTGAACCAAAGCGACTGATGCTATTGTATTACAAAATCTGCCCTTATTTATTCACATTGCCTTTAAAATATCGATTTTTTCTTTGGGTAAATCATAATACACTCTCAAGGGATACTGTCTTAAAAAACCAACTTTCCTTATATCATACTGATCAGCACTGCTGTGCCATAAAGTCAACGAATAGTCCTCTCTTTGTTTCAACAACCAAAGAAGCTGCTTTTGTGATATTGCAGTGAGTGATGCTCTCACGGGGAATGTCACTGGCTGTTTAACATCCTTCAAAAGATCGTACATTTCTTCAACCATTTTCCAAGTGTATCCTTTGAAATAAATTGAAATCACTATTAGATGTTGATAGTTTTACAAACAGTGCGAGCCTCACTGATTGACAAATAACTAATAAGCAGAATTTGGTTTTGCTACAATATGTGGATGCATTCTAATCCAGTTCTTTTGGCATCCTTTGAAAATAGTACGGTTTGCAGGCTTTAAGTGAGATTTGTTTCTTTCGGCCATTTTTTTGTTTGAACTCACATTTTGATGCGTATATTTAAACTCTGCTGAAAACAGCAGGGACCTAAGGCATCGCAAACCTTCTGCTTCTGCAGCTAGAAGACTTTTCCAAAAAATCACAAGCACCCTACCTATCTCTTGAATGAAAAATTTTGCAAAACATTCATGATAGAATGAGAGATTCAGGGGCTAAGCAAACTCAATTTCCACAACGATCTACTCGAAGCCTCGAAGCTTGTGGATATTCTGAGGGTGCACATATCAATGTGCTGCAACTTCTTCTGTACGGAAACAAAAATTTGCCCTTGGAAGCCAACAAAATAATCTTAAATTGAACTATTAAGTACATTTCTGAAACAGAACGCTTTGGTTAAAGGTTACTGGAATCCCTGAAAAGAGCACCCAAATCCCTTCTGTATGTGTCTGTTTTCAGTAATTATGTAATGTCTTGGAAGCTTGCAACCAAATAATAGACTTTTTTTTACATTTGCCTTTCATGGTTCAAAACTTTTCAAATCTTCACTCGCAATTATTTGGTTGCAAGAATCCTTAACTTGTCGCTCTTTTTTTATCTCTCTTTAATCTCTTTTTTATGTTATGACCCGAGGGTAGACAAAATGTTCCGCTCCTTGGGGTATTGTCTCTGTAGTAGGGTAGCATTCTGTAGTAGGTATAGTAATTAGTAATCATGTACATTGTAAAGTTTTAATGGAATATAAAAAAGATTCTTTTTCCTTCAAAATTCCATAGCTAATGGCCAATACACTGTCATGACTTAAATTTGCTAGAACAGTCACTGTATTTAAATTCTTTAATTTTCCGAAATTGCAGTTTTTTAAGTTTCTATCTGTGAGTACATCAATTGTATTGTTTTCAGAATAAATATGTGCTCTTTTGCAATACTTTTCTATAATCTCTCCTTGATATGTGTCATTTTCAGAAAGCACATTCTTATGCTTGCAAAATCTCTCCCAATCATGTTTCGTCTCATAAACCGTGTTTTGTACTGACAACAACAACTACAGTATTTTCCTACGGTATCTTATTATTTTCTTTCTTTCGTCTTTCTGTTATACCAACACCTAAAAGGGGACCATTACGGAAATAAAGTCATCTTGACCCTTTAATGCTATCCCTGCCACTGTAATTACAGGTGTTTTCCTTTTACGTTTTTAACCTTAAAATCTATATTATATTGTATTGTAGCTATATTTTATAATTATAAATTATAATAACTTGTAAATATTTTATCGTGATGTTATACACACATATCTGCCACCTTCAGAAGATTCTGAGACTTTTGGTGACAGTTCTGCTAGTCATTTCTTTCACATTTTGAATTTTCTTTTGTGAGAATCTTACTTTCTACAATACAGGTGTGTACTGATTGGAATGCAACTATACACTCCTGCATGGCTTGAAACTGATGACTGATAGGAACAAAGTAAGTTTCTGTGAAGTCAAAATGCTGTTTTATCAGTACTCTCGAGTACCGAATAAACGGGAGGGGGTGAGAATAATCGGGGGGGTTGGAAATTGCTTGACATAACAATAATCAGGGGGTTGGAATGATCAGAAGGGGGGGGGGGGTGCTTGGAAAAATAGAAATAGTTGTTTTCTTAGGTAAACACGTATTTTTTATATATTTATGTAAACAGTGATGTTACTGATACATTTACTTTTGAGTTCTGGTTCTGTTGTTTTTCACTTCTTGAGACTTTTTCTTGCGTTTAATCAGAAATTATGTTTACTATCATTTCATTTTTTCAAAAATTAACAAAAGTGGAATAAGAGCGGAGGGGGTTGGAAAATTTTTCAAAAATTTATAAGCTGGGGGGGGGGACCATTATTTGGTACTCGGGAGTACTCAAATGTTCTACGAATCTAGCTGATTCTCTATTCACAAAGTTTGAAATAAACAGACTAACCTTCTGGAGCTGAAGTGTTTCTTGGAGCAGTTGTTGTCCAACCAGGAGACAGTATACTTGTTGGGTCATATAACTGACACAATCGTATGAATTCTGTTGCATTCACTGGTAACCTAGCTGGCTTATCTGGTCCTTCAAGAATATCTGCGTTCAACATTATTAGTGGCATGATTTTGAAGGTCTTCTTTAATTGTTTTAAAATCTCAAGAGATGGTTGAACAACTTCAATTTCTTTGAAATCCAATTTTATTCCCTTTGGGGTTTCAAATGATGCAACTTTGGTTAGAAATTCTTTCAGGGACAGATCACTGGAAGTTGCTGGTGGATGTGCCATTATTGGCTCATTCTTTGTTTTGTCCATCAACACATCTGCCTCCAAAACTAAAATTGACTGGTCATCTAAAGATGAGTTGAGTTTACTTTGACTGTTTACAGCATGAGCAAATTTAATCTCAATCCCATCTCTCAATTTGAAGTACTCCATGACTTTGTTTTCTGTTATGTCACTACGTTTGTGCTTGGTTCCACTTGATTTTCTTCTTGTAAGGACTATGGATGTTGGAATGATAACACCTGGAAAAGAAAGACATCTGGTAAGCTGTATGATGCAAAGCAAGACCAAAAACTTTTGTAAAGTTGTGGTTTTCAGTGCTAATTGCTTGTGTATCATAAGTATCTAACCATTTTGCAACCCAGAGTGGAGGTTAATTTTTGCTATGCCATGCCAAAGTTTTATACCACACCAATTGTTTAAAGACATTAGATCTATTCCCCTACCATCATTCCTGTTATCACTCCATGCCATAGATATTTCCCACAACAGACATGTTTTCCAGCATGATCTGCAGTCCCTACACAGTATGCTCAAGTGATAGATGTGGCTTAAACTAACAGTTCTGGCATGAAAGTCAGAGGATTGTTCACCTATGGTGAAGGTGAAGCTGCCGTTTTAGTGCAAGCAAAGGATTTACAGAAGTACAATAGGCCTATAGAGTCTGCAACCCCTTGTCATGACACTTATTTAATGGGGCTCTACCTGGGATCAAACCTTGTCACTATTCTTGCTGCAATGCAACATGGTAGATTTACGCCACTGCGCCACACAACAACTTCAAGTGGGTGTATATGAGGTCAAAAATTTACCCCCACTTGCAACCTGCCATTTAATGCCATCAGGACTCCTTGCAAATACGTTTTTCTCTAACTTTGTTTTCCTTTGCATCACAAAAATTACAAAGTTGACTCCTCGCTCCTTGATATCACAACTAAACATAACTAAGCAAGGACACATGTTTGTTCGTTTTCAATTTGTTTTGAGTGGGCTTGTCAGGATTTCTAGCTACTGAAAGCTAATTTAGGTCCACTGTGCATGCTGCATCCAAGCATGGGACCCCTAGTTTGATGTCCCTTATGACGGATGGCAAGGTGAGTTGTGAGGTCAGGCCTCCAAGGTCACCTATGCGGAGTTTAACCTTACTCAACTGAGCTTAACTTCACTCTTTTCCACTCCTTTGTTACATCGTTGCTGGCAGTCAAATTCTTTTGGGTGCACTACAGAATCTTCCAGTGCCTTGCAAATGCACTATTTTTGGGTGTCATGCCCTTCACATTGCCCACCATTTTCATCCCTGATGTTGACCAATCAAAAATTGCGCTCCCTGTGGTCATCTCTCATAACAGTTGATATCATATAGCCTACGCGTAGACCCATTATTCCAAAGAAGAAAGGGTCTACGAAACAAAGAGCAAAAGCTTGCTACAAGGTTTCTGGATTTCTGAAAACTTTATTTATGCAGCCTTTGTTTAGACGCGCTTCACAAATAATTTGAAAAGAGGATTGGAATAATTAATTGGGCGGCCGTTGCAAGCCTTTGCCCTTTGTTTCGTAGACCCTTTCTTCTTTTGGAATAATGGGTCTACGCGTAGGCTAATATCACATTGCAAGCCACAAAATGATTGTTATGTCATTCTGACAGGACAGCCATAAGCTTTGTGTACTTTGTCACATACGACTGCGAATAAATGATTCATGTACATAAGAGGTTGGCACCCTTGTTCAGACTGTTATTCCTCCTTTGCTGTTTTAAATGCAAAGGAACCTTGAGCTCTTCGGTTTTCAGCCCTTTCTGTCAAAGTTTTCCTCACACCTCATTGGTTTAAAAGATCTTTGAGGCTCCTCCCTTGCACGAAAAATTCAAATCCTTTTGGTTCCTGATCAGGGCATATATGTATAACCACCTTCAAATTAGAACAAACTGATCAACCAGACAGAGGCATTGCCATAACAGCTACACTGCCTTCCTTGTAAATTCTTGTTCAAAACTTCTCGTTGCCTTTCCTGTCATACCCTGGTGGAATCAATGTATGCCATCCGCCAAAGGCTTACGCCATTTTCTTTTGTTCTCTTGTCATTTCTATTGTTTAGAGTGACTCTGTCCGCCAAAGATCTTTGGCGGAAAGGGGCCCGATTCCATACTGGCTGTCATACATATCAAAATGGCGTCCAACTTAGGCCCATTCTTTGCTTTCCTTTTTATCAACGTATTTGGCTCGAAAAGAAAGATGCTAACACAAACATTTGAAATTTACAGACCTTACCTAAGGTAATGATGATTCCAGCTACCAGGAGTACTCCCATCCATCGTTTTCCTCCTCTTGTTCCTGCGGCCTTCGACTTCATTTCACTTCATTTCTGGCTCCTTCTTCAAGATGGATGGATGGCTGATGGATTCAGCTTGTTGTTGTGGTTGCGCAAGGCAACATCAGCAAGGTCACAGGGTCAAGGTCAAGGAGCGAGAGTTGCAAAGGTCAGAAGGGCATCACACTGTCAACTGTCAAAGACAGGGAAAGACTGGTATCAGGGACGTAGGAAGCATCTCAAACTTAGGGGCACGACACTTCGAGGGCACTTCGTTTCTTAAGAAAAAGGGGGCGTTTCTAAAAATAAAAAGGGCACTTCTTTGTTTATTGCAAAATCTTGGGGGACACGTGCCCCCAGTTCCTACGTTTATGACTCGTATCTACAGCTGCAGCAAGAACCCGCAAAATAAGAACCACCTTTTTCAAAACTGCCTGTTTTGTTTTCCATTCAAAGATGAGGAGTTTCTTATGCGACGGTACAATTTCTCAACAAAATCAGTCTGAGGTTTCTCAAAAAGTTGAGTTCTATTTTTGCGGGTTTTCTGTATCCAACTTTTGCATCATGAAAGAAGTAAGTATAAAACGCTTCAAGTGAACATTAGGGATGGTGCCAGCGGGGGTGCTTGGGGGCAGGAGCCCCTTGCAATTTCATTAAGCCCTCATCAGCACCTCAATTTCTGAAAATTTCTATCCACTGTCGGCACTTCTGCCTAATAAACATCCTGTGTGTAATGTTTATTAGAGAGTGTGGTCGCATTTTAAGCCAATCTGAAAGGCATGGCATGGTTGGTAAAAATTTTCTCGCTCCATTCATTGTCGGCACTCTGACAGTATCTGTCCCCCCATCATTTCATTCTGGTGCCATCTCAGGTGAACATCCTTCTTGACTTTATACGTTTGAATGTAATTGTTCACTTCGAAAATATTGATTGGCAGTCTCGAAAGTTATTAGAACTTGCAGGTCAGGTATCCTGAAATGTCCCCCGGTTGCACTACTTTGACAAACCTACAATCCTTCACAAGGTACATTGAGACCAACACCACAAATCCCAAATCTTTAAAAACTCCCTGTCTCCTTTAAAGAAAACATGTTTTTTCTTGCCCCTGTAGCTCCCCCTCCCCCCTCAGTCCCATTGCCACGGTCTGTCTTGTGATGGCTTCGTTTTCCCAAACAGACCTCTCAGCTACTCCACAAAGGACCCGGATCGAGCGATATCTTAATACGTCTTTAGCTATAAGAAAGGTTCGACTGGGTAGCGTCAGAGCTTCTTTCGTAGACGTATGCCTTTTTGTCCCTTATCTCCCTGCGTTCTTTGATTTGCTTATATCACTTCGTCAACTGGAACTCCTAGCATTACTCTTAAAAACTGGGCCCAATTTTTCAAAATGGCCTAAACAAGTGGGGGTTCTCGTACACTGAACAAAAATCGCTTCAAAATCTGGTTTAAAGAGCTCGAACATTGAAAAGCAAACTTTTAGTACAACGAATGATGTTACCTGGACCTACAAATCGCAAAAAGCATACCTTTCAAGCAGTAATCTTCCTCGGTAGAAGCAAAATAGATCCATCGCAGCTGCGAGAACTCTAGGCCTCATTAACGGTTTTTGGTTTGCAGCACCGATGCAGCAACAACAGCTGTCTACCGCCTGCTTATTGATTGAAAGTTAAATTCTAGCAATTTGATTGGTGAATACGGAATCACTCTACGAGGGCCAAATTGGGTCCACTTTTTAAGCGTAATATTATGAGTCCCTGCTGACCAAGTGATATCAGCAAACCAAAGAACGCAGAGAAGTGCACCTTCTAAATTCTAAAATTGTATTAAAGGGGCAGGGTCACGTAACCGTAAACAAACTTGTTATCTCTATAATCTATATTGTTGCCCACACGTGGCCATTGTGTTCTGCACAGATTTTGGTGGATGGGGTGAACCCACAAGAAAGAAACTTCCAAAAATCCACCAATGTCTCTGCAATCGTATAACATATAGGTGCTTCGTTTGTTTCTCTGCGAAGCTGAAGAGTCCATCTTCAAAACAACATCTTCATTTTGAGAAAAATAGTGGAAAACTCTGTGATATAGCCTATCAAAAGTACTGCATTATCGTCATTTCGAAAGAAGTTTGTTTACAATACGTGACCCGGCCCATTTAAAGTATCGTTCGATTCTGATTCTTCTAAGGATAGCTGAAAGGTCTATTCTGATTATTGAAAGCAAGTAAGATACGTTGAAACCAGAGAGCTTTGCTCATAAAATCATAGCTATAATGTTAACTCTGCGACGTGATTCTGTACTAGGCATTTACAATCAACTACGTAAAAAAAATATTATCTTAGCAATACGACTGAAATTGAATATGTTAGTGCATTGAAAATAGAAAAATGCAAAGGCATGATTATAAAAATATCTAGCATTATCAGAATACTGTTATCTCCCCAGATGCAGAGAGTTTCGCTAAAGGAAATGCTTTATTGCAGTAAAAGTAAGGATATTAGCAAGGAAGCTCTGAGGACAAATACTGAAGTTCAAAATGAGGTCATCAAAAGCGATTTGGTCTTACCAAAAGAGTGGAAAAAAGCTAGTGAAATGGCTAACAAATTTTATCTGAAAGTTTTATGTTCGAGCGTAAACTTAGACTGCGTTCACACGATGCCGGCACATTTTGAAAACGATGAAAAATGTGACGGTAGCAAAATTTGAGCTAGCGTTCACACGATGCCGGAACAATTTGAAAACGGTTGGAAATTTGCCGGTAGAAAGCTCGTTGCAAGACTTTGATGCAAAAGAAGTGTACCTAAACCATAATAATCGTTCAGTCTCGTTCAAAAAGCGTCGAAAAATTTTCTGTTTTCATCATTTACAAGTGTTCTCAGAATATCGTTTCCAAAATGTTCCGTTTTCAAAATCTACCGTTTTCAAAATTTGCCGGCAAAATGTGTCGTTTTCGTGTGAACAGGGGGCCTATCCGTTGAATTTTTCACCGTTTTCAAAATGTACCGGCATCGTGTGAACGCAGTCTTAGCTTATAACCTACCCTTTCTGGGCTATTTCTTACACATGCAAAACCGGCTAAAATAACGACAATTGCCAGAGTCAAGAATGCATGTAAAACCTTCAATAGGATTTCATCTCTATGAAATTTCCTCACTTTGGCGAAGACGCAAGGGATGGGGGAGTACTCAATCCATATTTGCACAGGTGCTAAATAATTTTTTACCAGAGATAAAGGTAGATCTATTTCCTTTAGCGAGATTCTCTGTTTCAATGGCACTATAGATTCCTGCATACAAGGAGCAGCTCAATGAACACAAAGTAAAAAATTACTTTGCTCAAGGGAAACAAAAAGAATAGCACGACCCAACTCAGAGAAATAAATTTCTATTTCTAGGTAAGTGTTTCTGCTTCTAAGTGACGGAACATCCATGAAATCGCACAAAAATTGATGATTATACATTTTGCCAAATGCTGATACATATTTTTTGGCCTACCTAGCACGACCATTTTTATTGAAATACAATTCTAAATCTAAGTTAGTCTGTCTTCTACCAAATGACTGGAGATTCTCTGCAATCACCCTAAACATTATGGTTGTGAATTTTGCCAAAGACCTCAACATAACATTTCGGGACACCCGGTTGATTGCAGTGTAAACAGTCCAAGACAAGGCAATTCCTTCAGTCGCATACAAATGGGGGAGGGAGGAGATGCGATCGCCCACCAACATTAGCCAATTAAATTCTTCTGTGCAAATCAACATAAATAAGCGATGTTGTTTAACTGAAACAATAGCTTGGCGGCTAATATTTGGTAAAGTGTCCACCATCGAATTCCTTATATGCAGGAATCTACTGCGCGGTTAACTCATTGACTTTACAATATTCAACGTGTTCTATAGTATGAGACATGTCCTTGATAATCTCGGTCACGTGTTCAAATAATCATGAATTCAATTCAATGAAAGTCCATCCAGAGCTGTCTTAACTACTGTCATTATTTCAAACCTGTGTAGCGAGTCCTAATGTCATGAGACATGCGAATACGGTCAATACCATTTTGGGTTTCACCTCAACCAGATCCTCGGCTAAAGCATATACACGAGCTCCGATTTTCCTTGACATTGAAATGGCGAATGTTGCATTCAAATGCTTTTCCTGAGGAAAGAAAACAAAGAGAAATATAAGCGGAATTCGCTTCCTGTCTACTGAGAGAGCTCCAACTTTTTACGTTTGGTTCACACGCTGTATCGGTACAAGTTTTGATCTGTAGCACCAATGTAGCCGATCAGCTTCCCCGATCCACTGCTCGAGTTAATAGGGGTCGCTGAGAGGTTATGGAGGCCAAGGGACAAAACTGCAGAATGAGATCCCTGCGAGCGAAGCGAGATATGTATTTCAGAAAATTTACTGCGGTAAAAATTTAAAAATCATCTGGAGCAGTTGAAATGCACTTGAACCGTAAGAACTCAATCTTAAATTCTGTCTCGCGGTTTCGTGTATTTGATTAAGAAGCCGAGCAAGGCATTGCATTTCTCGGATATTTTTGGCTTCAATGAGACACTACACAGCTCCTGAATCAAATAAGCAATATCTGCGAGACAGAACTTTATTTTTACCCCTCTTCTTTCGTTATAAGCACATAACTGCCCTGAAAAACCACCTTTCGCTTGCACAAGGTGAGGGTTTGCCCTGGCAACTTTTGCGAAAGTGACAGTTTTGATCTACTGGTTGAGAGAATTTCCTTCGTCTTCAGTCACTAATCGCTTTGAACTGAGGTGTCAATTAAGGCAACTGAAGCTATTGCGTTACAAAATTGTCACAGTGGCACTGTACCATGCCAAAACTGGACAAACCACTGTAACGTTCTAGTACTATCCTGCTTCTTGCACTCATGTGACAACGCGTCTGGCACGAGAGCAATAAAAAGATGCTTTATTAAGCGACTGATCAACTGGTTTGAAATGGGTGAAAAAGAACCTTTGCGACGAAACAAAGCGCCCAAATAGCTCTTGCCTCAATTTCAAATCTAGTCAGTGCCTTTGAAGATGTTGCAACGAATTTTTATGGAATCCAATGATAAATACCGATTCCATTTAGCGGCAGTTACTCACTTAAAGGATCTGCTTCATCCAGGATTCCTCGCAGGTATCGTCTCTAGGTTGGCCTTTGTTGTCTCCATCTTCATGGCCACCAAGATACGACATGTGCAAGGCATACTGGATGAAAAATACCCTTTAAGATGAGTTCTCTTATTCGCTGTACCATTATCATGGCACTGTCTGAAGATATAAGTGCACTCTTGAAAGTGAGAAAAAAACAGCAAAAAATAAAAACAAAAAATTTTGTTCAAGGTGAACGCATCAAAACTGTTATAACTTACGTCATCGTTGGCTCCATCCAGCACAAGAGTATAATCTATGGATCCTGGTTTAATAGCATCAACAAGATCAATGACAGGGCGACTCGTTGCAATGCTTTGATCTTTTGTACTCGATATTCTTGAGCTCTTACCAGCAGACTCGAGCTAACAGAAAGAGAGCATATTTAGTAACTGCAAAGAATTTTGAAAACAGCCACTATGTACGTTTTCCCCCGTTTCCTTTGTATCTCTGTTTCACAATTGATATTAGGCACACAAAAGTCAACGAAAATTCATCCACAAATCGACAGTATTTCTAACCAATGATATCGTGAACCAACCCTGACCTGACAGCATACGTGCAATATGAAGAGCGGTGAGGACTGTGGGGGGGGGGATGGATGGCGGGAGCAGTTGCTGTTTTCTTTATTCTCCCGTCCGGGGCTCCTATAGTTCGGCATCATGCGTCTATGCTGGCCTGACATCCAATGTGGAACAGATTCCAGTATGTGTTAGTATCTGATCTTAATTTACTAAATCTTTATCTATTTGCATGTCTTTATGTTAGTGGCCACAGGGCAGTCATTGCCTCTTACTCCGTGTGGTCCCATCCCTGTAGTTTTGTGTTTTTGTAGAGTAATTAGAAAGTATATATAGTAGAATGTACATGTAGCATGTATTGTAATATTTTATACGGATATAAAAAAATTCAAAACACAGATAGAGTTGAACCTCCGTCAACGGACACCTCTATACAACGGATACCTCTGAAGAACGGACACATACTTTCGTCCCAAATACAGTGTGAAAAGATGACACTTCCAAACAGCGGACAGCGCTCTACAACCGACAATAACATTGGTCTCACGAGTGTCCATTGTATGGAAGTTCCACAGTAACTGGCTTTGGTCTTAATATGGTCTTAAAAACTTTTGGCCACGAATGTACGTGTACTATTTGATACTGATCGGCTACTTACTTTTTGGTTCACCCAATCAACAATCATTGTGTCATTGATATTCTGTCCCTTTGCAAGTTTAGCAAGCATTGCTAATGTGTATGCTCTCATCAATTGCCATACCAAGGCTACGGTAAAAGTGAAAATCATTATGGAAATATGGCTATCATGCAATTCACTTTGCTGAAATGACCTATTTTATCACACAATAACGAAACCTTCAGAGGCGCGCGATGTCATCAAAGCTCTCTTAATTTTCTCTTATTCCATGGAACAATGCGTGTTTGTCTGACTTTGTTATGATCTTGTGACAGTGGGCGGGGAGACGGTAGTGGTTTTTGTGATGCAATGCTAACAGAACGGAACAGACTGCAAGAATGAATGGTTGCGAGAGAGAGGGGGGGGGGGAGGCAAAGGCATCTTGTAATGTCAACAGAATGAGAAATGCCTATTACTTTATTCCATTCCATGCAATGATAATGATGGTGATGATGATGGTGATGGTGATGGTGATGGTGATGGTGATGGTGATGGTGATGGTGATGGTGATGGTGATGATGATGATGATGATGATGATGATGATGATGATGATGATGATGATGATGATGATGATGATGATGATGATGATGATGATGATGATGGTGATGGTGATGGTGATGGTGATGGTGATGGTGATGATGATGATGATGATGATGATGATGATGATGATGATGATGATGGTGATGGTGATGATGATGATGATGATGATGATGATGATGATGATGATGATGATGATGATGATGATGATGATGATGATGATGATGATGATGATGATGATGATGATGATGATGATGATGACGACGACGACGATAATGACAAGCAAAAATGTCGACCACTTGCAATTTTAAGAATGAAAGAAAATAAATACCTAACACCAAAGTCTTCGTTCCATTTCTGATATCTTCACCACCAATTCCAACCAGTGAAAATTTCAACTGTTTGCCAAGCTCAACAGCATAATTGCAATTTTCGATTTTCTTCATGTTTCCACCAGCCAGCAATTTGAATGGGGGTCTATTTACTTTATCCCAGTTGACAATACCAGGCTTTATGATATCGTACAGCTGAAAAAAAAACAATTCAGTGTTATGTCTCGTCCATTTTCTATTGTGAGTACTTCATGTTTCATACTTCATAGTTGATTCTTTCAAGGAGGGTTGTCCCTTAACAGAAGCTGTTGTTCAAGGGGCCTAGAGACGAAATTATGATATACGATGAAAGTATTAGAACACAAAAAACAGCAATATCAGAAACCTATTTACAATTATAAATTATTTGCAATAAAAAAGAGAAGATTTTACTCTCAGACAAATAAATTTGGAAAAACGTACATGTTTGTAATATCCTTTAATAGACCTTTTAGCTATTCTACAAAAGAGCCAGGATCGAGCGATATTTTTATACATTTTGATGCGCAAGGTTCGATTGAATGGCGTTGGAGCTTCAATCACCATTGTGCATATTCGAAAATTCTACAAATTGTGATGAAATATCGTTCGATCCACATTCTTTTTCAGAATAGCTAAAAGGTCTATTGCAGTTGTTTAACTCTAAATGGAGCTTTTAAAGGTATCTAGAGAACGGGGCCGCGAAGAGGGGAGCAGAGGGCAATTTTTTCTTGGGTCTAGGGGGCCTTACAAAGTAAGATAATCCCCTGTCTTCTGCACACTTTGCTTGCAGGAGACCTCATTTCACAATTTTGTCCCTGGGCTTCCTGAGCCTCTCGGCGGTCCTGTTAGGGTGGTTAGGGAGGATTCCGTCTACTATGAAAACAGCCGGAGACAAAGTCAAACTTTGTCTGTAGGGACTCTCTTGTTGCTTTTGCCAAGTATTAAATGACTCTTTGTGAAGTTTTCAAAAGAGCGCTTTCTTCCTAGGCCCTAGGCCCAAATCACAACGAAGGAAAGTACTCATTGCTAAACATTCAGCCTGTTTTATCATGAGTCGTAGTTAGACCATTCAGCAGTCGATCAATAGCGATAACAACGATGATGTAATCAGTCTAAAACTCTGCAGCTTTAGCACAGCTCAATCAAAGGGTTCATTTTTGCTCAACTAGTTTAAGAGTTTGACTGGTTACGATGCGTCCCTTTACCCCCTGTGGTAAACCTTGGTCAGCGGTGTTGACTGAAGCGCCACCATCAAGTCAAAGAGCACAGCACGGGGAAGAAGGGATTCCAGGTCATAAGTCTTTCATTTCATTTTCATTTTTAAATACTTGTACAAATTTACAGATTTCACTAAAAAGGAAGTGTTTTACAAATCAACCTGTGCAAAAACAGAAGAGCCTAACTTGAAAAAAATTATAATGTACAGTAAGGTAAATGCACGAGAGCATTGAGAAACTAAATATGAAAATAAAATGTACATCTCATATGGATTTTTCAAAGGTAGCGAGGGACGGTGCCAATTTGGTTTCCTTATTCACCTCATTCCATAATTTTGCGCCACGATAAGAAAATGCTTTGTGGCCTGTGCATTATCTTAACAGGGGTATTTGCAAGTTTGTTTCAGTAGAGCGAAAATTGCGATCACTGCCCTCTGAGCATTTACTGAAAAGTTCCCCTAAATATTGAGGAGCAAGTGAGTTCAATGCCTTATCAAAGTCTGTGCAACTATAAGATATACATTTACCTGGAATAAGATAATTCCATCGCTGAGGTCGTTGTAGAGATGATTGACAAATGGAGTGACACCCATGCTGTTCATCCAGTTACGGAAAGCTAAGACAAGAAAAATGAAATCCAATGTGCAAAAAAAATCATTTCAAAATCACTTGAGATATAAAGAAAAGTTTAAAACGTTCTTTGTAAGTATGTAAGTAGCCCATTCAAGATGTCGGTAATGCTCCCAATATGATTTTGAGGTGATCTAAAGGAAATAACCATACAGATTCTCCATTGCTGTAGCCTGCGTGCGGACGTATAGTATATTGCTGGAGCACCCTGCATCTCCATGACCTTTTATGGCTCGGGTCACTTCCATATAGTATGGCCCAAGCCCTGATTTTGCAGCCAATGCGCTCCTGTGTGAGACATATCAAATGATCGAGATACACGGCATATCAACACCAATACGTTTTCAGAAGTCAATGCTTTTGCTTGGCTGAAAGTACAGTAAAATATCAATACGTCTACAAAAGTTCATTTTCTCTTGGCTAACTAACGAGACGTATGAAATGTGATAGTGTTTAGAAGCATAACTGAGGTCCATTGAGGTTCAACCTACAAACTATTTCTTTTATACTAGTAAAATCGCAGCATTCCATCCAGTTAACCAAGGCCGAGCAACGTGAACGTCCAAATTCAAATTGGAATTTCCTTTCCGGAAAAGTAATGCTGGACAAAAATCCCAATCTTATCTAGGACCCAAAATATGGAATAGCCTTCCATCCGAGTTGAAGTTATCAAACAAAATTAATACATCCAAACATACGATCAAAGAAAATTTTTTCCGAAGTTTACAAAAAGAGGAAGATGACATATATGTCTTTTACTAAGGACCGTTTTTTTAAATTCTCATTTTTTGCAGACAAAAGCCTTTATTCAGATCGCATTTCTTTGGTTACACCTCAGGAGGGACCATTATGGAAACAAGGTTGCATTGACCTTTTTAATGCTATCCCTGCCATTTTTAGCCTGGGGTATTTTTTAAACTAATCATTTAGCTTTTTTGCCAGTAAAATTTAGTATTATTGTAAATAGATTTCGGTTTCGTTATTTTATCATAAATTGTAATTTTATTTGATGGCAAAATATACATACATACATACATAATCCGATTTAGGAGACTTTTCAAACTATGGCATTTTCTGGGATATATACTTAGTACAATAAGGTTAATGCTTCTTGGACTCAATACAATGTAGACGTATCAACAACTCGGCGTTGGTCCTGATGAGACTAATGATACTGATAAAGACTATTCTTACTTAACTATTCTGAAGCAAGCAATTTTTATTATTCAACAACGAAAAGTGATTTGAGAAAAACAGTGGCGGACACTTTTTTTTTTTTTTTACATTCATATAAAAATTTACAATATTAGGTACATTCTACTATACTTTCTAATTATAACTATACGACAATACAGGGACGATACCAAGAGGAGCGAGATTACACGACTACCCCGTGGTCACATGAAACAAAACGAGGACAATACAAGAAACTTTACGCAAGAAACAACGAGGCAACGAAAAACATGGATGAACAACATACAAGTAAATACGACATTAAGCTACGAGTTTAGGTAGCTTGTAACCAAGTAATTCCAGATTAAAAGTCTGAGTAAACTTGGGGGCACCATGGTGCAATCGCTCCCAGTGAAGAAATTTTAGTTGAAAAGAATAGATATAAACAATACTTTTCGACTGATACAAAAGCTTCACTCCCAAAATGTCGGCCACAGGACAAAATAAGCTCTGGTTGAGGGACCGACTGTACGCCACAAAATAAAATAATAACATGACCACCTGCAGCCTCGATAGGCCCTCTGGATTTAAAGTAAATGAGATTTACATACTTTTTTCTTCTCTGTTTTCTTCATAAGGTTCGTATTCCTCTTCGATTTCCTCCAAATCCAAAGCTGGGAAGTTGTTGAATAAATTGGCAACGAAAGCCAAGTTCAATTTTGGGTTACCATCGACAATATCCTGTTGGAAAATAAATAAAAAAGTGGAGCACATTGACTGATTATCAAACCTCCTTGTATGCCTGCGTTAAAGGGAGAACGAAGACCAGCAGCCTTTGCGATCGTTTGTTTTTGTTTTTGTGAATTTCGTACAGTCAGTTATTCTGGAAGCTGTGGAGAGCAAGTCGCTGACTTTGTGCAAAGCATGCTGGTCTTTGTACTCCCTTTGAAGCTTTCCTAGCAGGAACCCACAGCAAAACAAGGAAAATTGGTGTCTGTCTAGGCCAACTCAAAATTATCTCATTGCAGT
Source organism: Aurelia sp. 3 sensu Dawson et al. (2005) (assembly GCA_964020215.1). Lineage (NCBI taxonomy): Eukaryota > Metazoa > Cnidaria > Scyphozoa > Semaeostomeae > Ulmaridae > Aurelia > Aurelia sp. 3 sensu Dawson et al. (2005). Next base: position 4,155,352 of record OZ026593.1, read on the forward strand.
GGCAGAGCCAGTAGAATGTATGCGGGGGTAAATACACCCTCACTGTCAAATGTCTGGCTAAAATTGCAATTGAAAAATGTAATAAAAATATCTTGGTATACATTTTTACACCCCTAGTCGGAAAATTCTTTGCCTTTTTTGTCTGGCTCCGCAACTGATCGCAGAAATGCAATGGATCAAAAACCCCATTCCCTTTTCCATTTACAATCATCCATTAATAAAGGAACCACTTATTAGACTGATGACGATGAGTCCCTTGTGTCCCTGCGGTAAACCTTGCTCAAGAGGGACTCATCATGAAACAGTAAACAACTTGGCCCTATTTTCTTCAATCATCAATGAAATTACGAAAGAATCACGGCTTCGAATCTCTATCCCATGGGAGTGTTTTCAATTTTTCAATCGAATCGAAAATTCTATCACATTTACACGTTAACAATAGTAATTCACAAATCTCGCAATCTGATTGGTGCAGAAGAAATTGCTCAGTTTGGGCCTAGATAGGGCCAGGTTTTTCATAGTAATACTATGAGTCTCTATTGACCGAAGCGCCATCATCAAGTCAAAGAGCACAGGGAAACAAGAGACTCATCGTCATAAGTCTAACCACTTATAGGAAATGGTAGTGACCACTTCTGCAGCATCAAGAATAAAGAAAACTCTATTGTAAACGATCAGCGGTCAATTGGAAGTTCAGAAACTTTTTCAAATTTTTCGTGAAATACAAAAGTGTCTTTACAAATAGAAATAAAGAGCATATAATCGACTAAAATAGAATGAACAGAAAGTAAAAGATGACTTTTAACTTCTGCTGACAGGACTCAAAGGAATACACAAGAACTTACTAATGCTTAGGGACCACCCCTAAATTCAATCAACTGAACTTTTTTCATACCGTTGTTGTATCTCCTTAAATCTCACTGGATTTACTCATTTAGACTCATTTTCATTTCATTTTGTTCATTTAATGTTATTTATACACAAAAGAAACCCTTCAGCAAAAACAAGGGCAGATTTTGTAATACAATAGCATCAGTCGCTTTGGTTCACACCTCAATTCAAAGCGATTAGCGAACGTAGACAAAAGAAATTCTCTCAAGCAGAAATTGAAAACAAACGAAGCCGCAAAAGCTGCCCTGAAACCAGTACGGCAAACTCTCCTTTGGTGCGGCCGAAGGGAGGTTTTTAAGAGAAGGTATCTGCTCATAACGAAAGAAGAAGGGTAAATCTAAAGTTCTATCTCGCGGATTTTGTTTATTTGATTCAGAAACCGAGCAGAGGGCATTACAATTTTTGCATATTTATTGCTCAGACGTACGCAGTCACTCCTCAGCTCCTGAATCAAATAAACAAAATCCGCGAGACAGAACCTTAGATTTACCCTTCTTCTTTCTTTATAAGCACATAACTTCTCTTAAAAACCTCCCTTCGCCCGCACCAAACGAGAATTTGCTGTACTGGTTTCAGGGCGATTTTGCGGCTTCGTTTGTTTTCAATTTCTGCTTGAGAGAATTTCTTTAGTCTGCATTCGCTAATCGCTTTGAATTGAGGTGTGAACCAAAGCGACTGATGCTATTGTATTACAAAATCTGCCCTTGTTTTCAGCAAATCAAAGAATACAACATTTAATTACAATGATAAAAATCTAAGAATAAAAACCTAAAGCCCTATCAACCAAATTGCTGTTCTTCCAGGGAGTTGTGTTTGAGAGTTTAGCTCTTTAGGGGCCCTTTACATGAGCAAACTCACACCGGCCTGAGTTTCAGATCGGCACGAGTTTCATTTCGGTGTCTGGTCAAAGCCCTTAGAGTGTTTACATGAGAACAGGCGAAATGAAACTCGTGCCGGTCTGGGTTCGTTTCGGTCTTTCAGACCGATTTGAAAAGTCAGGTTGACCTGAAATTCTCATGTAAACAGAATTTTTTTCAGATCGGGGCGAAATGAAAGTTGTTCATGTAATTGTGGAAGTGATATTGCACCACTGGGAGCCAGTCTTATTGTTTGGTCGTTTGTTTGTTTTACTCCTGTGAGGCAGATCAGCCTCCTGTTTTAAATTCAGGTTCTGAAGGAGTATTTGAACCATGAAACCAAAGTAGATCTGTAATGTAGTACAAACATATAGTTTATTATCGTTGATTATCCATTTTAATAACATCTTGTGTTGTTGATAAAGTGGCGCCTCGATGAAAATAGGCCTATATCCAAAATGCGAGAAAAGAAAACCATGGTCACATTTGCCTCAGTCGCATTAAACGCATGCGTAATGTGACGCTAGTATAATTTCAGACCGGTTCGAAATTCCATGTAAACGCAATGCAAAATAGCAGACATAGCAAAATTTCACGCCGATGTGAAACTCAGACCGGTCTGAGTTTGCTCATGTAAAGGGCCCCTTAGATGCGCTTTCAGTTGTTTTTTAAAACGATCTAATGTCGGTCGATCACGAATTTCAGCAGGTGTGTCATGCTGAAATGACAGTAGACTTGCTGTTAACATAGTTAAGTGAGTGCAGCTCAGAGCTTTTCCAACGTTCTTTCCTTACTTGGAAACAAATCATGTAGTCAATAACTTAATTGTGCATTACTCTCGAATAATTTGAAGTATGAAATCTCGTACGTGTAGTCTTCACTTAGCTGAGGATGAGATCAGCTCATTTTGACACGTTCCGTAACCATGGCCTAGTCTAATAAATCTAAATCTAGCAACTGGGTTTGTCGTAAAAATTGGAAATTTCTTGTACAATGTCTTCTCTTCGAAATGACCCTCAAGATGATGCTCCTCCTGGCACTAATACTAAAAGTACAACAGCATCTTTTACCTTAGCTCTCAAGAATTTCCTCATCTTGATTTTGTCAGCATTACCGAGGAAAACTTCTGCCCTCTTCGTTGTATTGCTGATCTAAGAAAAATGAAAATGAATCCGTCATGAACGTACTGCTGGCAACAGGCTAGAAACGGAAATAAAATCGTTACACACAAACCAAGTGACGGGTCATTAATTGTTGCCACGGAGGGGTGGAAGAAATTTTCAAACATTTGATGGAAATTTGGTTCTCCTTCTCTGATTTGATGGAATTTTGGTTCCCAAAATTGTATAAAATATTTACAGCCTCCGTCTCCCTTATATGGCAAAAGCGTCAGTAGACTGCCATGATTTCAGCCATTAACAATGACTACCATCAAAAATGGTGTCTTCCCTAATGGTATTCCAATAAATCTTCATTTTCTCATATTTGCTCATGCTCCGTGAGGAGGCAAGACAAAATTGAAGATAAAATTGAAGTGATGGGGATGGCAAGATAAAAATGAAGTGATGCAAATTCAGTGATCAATATTTGAGTGGTTCTGAAGCAAAGTCATTGCCAGCATAAAAACATACTTACTCCCATGATTGATTCTGGTCTGTCAATTATATTTGGCTCTGGAGCAATTCTGTGCAGCAAAATGGCGTATGCCTCTGAGTCCTGAAGAGTATAAAACGAATTAACAACCCCCGTGTAATAAAGCAGCGAGTTTTACAGGTAAAAAGACCAAAAGAAGTCCGTCAACGTTTCTTTGAAATTCTCGCAAAATTTGGGGTGTTAAAATCTCAGGGCGCATTTGACTCAGTTCAGAGAAAACGCCTTAGAATTTTACACCAACCGTGGGGGTAACTTCAATAGGTGGGTGACGGGGGTGTGCCATTTGACGTCTGAAATTGCACCCTAAAATTTATAAATATTCGAGAAAACGATGCCCCAAAATTTACAGGCTATTGAAAATGTATACCCTAAAATTGTGACAGCCAACCAAAATTTTAACCAAGTAAGTGAAATTTGATCAAAATCAATACCCTAAAGAGTTATTTTTCTAAAATGACACCCGAAAATTTATGACAAGTTGTGATTTTACCAAAAATAATACCCTAAAATTTATTTTCTGCTCGAAAAACGGCACCCCAAAAAATGGCACATCCCGTACCTGTATATATGGTAGTTACCCCCCCCCCCCCGGTCCTTTGAAAAGACTTGGAACCTATACTTTTAAGGTTGCTATCTACGTGTCCATTAGCCGATTAGAGCATCAAAGCCAGACACAAAACAGCAAAGCTACCCTCTGATTGGTGAGCAAGGGAACGTACCTATTTTTGACAATTAGAGCAATCGGTATTTCGAGTCCATATTGAGGAATTGACAATCTTCTATACCTGTTGTCTCGAACACGACGTTCTAAAGCGCCTCCGTAATTCAAGAAAAAGTTGCAAAAGCGACTTATTTCTCTTGGTATGTGACCCATAACATCTGAGGCTGTAATTTTATGGCGTAACGGATTAGGCCAATAATTTGAAATTTGTACGGTGGGGGCGAACATTAACGAGAGCGAAACTTCTGCACACGGGGGGCGAAAATTAAAGGGGTGAAAATTAAAGGGAGCCAAAATTGAAGGCATGCGAGATTTGAAGGGACTAAGGTACTTACCTTGATATCGCCTGAAAAGTTCTTGATTCTCCTGTTCGAACCAGCTTTTTCAAGATGGTAATTGACCCATCGAAGAAGGAGCTCTTCTGGAGACAAACTCATGAGATCACTCAATGATTCTCCTTCTCGCAATAAAGCTGCAATATTCGGGTTGGCAGATAATGAGATCTTGGCAAATAGACCAATCTGTAAAATTGTATCAAGCAAAACACATAAGCAAAGTCCCCGGGAAGATTGATTCAATACATACAAAAAAAACATTAGTTTGTAAACAAAGTTACGTGTGTTAAACTGCCCTGTGAGGTCGACATCTTTATACTTCGTCTGAATAATGGGTTGGTTATCAGGCCATGCAAGTTCGTGCTCCTGAGCAAATCTGGAATTTGGCAACTTTCATCTCGGTCAAACAAAACGTGGGCTTGAAAAGGAAGGAAAAGTCCGAGAAACGAATGACTTACTATGTTTTGAAACATTTTAAAAGTATTTAGCTAAACTGACAAAGCAACATCTCAAAAGATAGCTGAGCCCTTCCGAGCCCTTCAGCTACATGCTGATACCTTGCTTGTATTTATACTGTAACATTTGCTTTCGGGACGCTGTAGCTGGAGGGTAGCTGATCATGCTCGTGAAGTCTGTTTTGAGCGACCCAATAAGTTAAAAATATAGGTCCTAGTTTGTCACAGGGGTGTACAAGTGGCGCCAGCGATAAGACAGAACGGAAATCGTAAGTCATAATTCTACTCACCCTGATAATTTGCCAGAGCAGACCAAGAGCCAAATGTTGTTTTCCCTTTGACAAATCTTCAGCACCAATATTGACAACGGTGCAACCAATAGCATTGGCTGAATTCACGACCAAAATTTGATTTTCATGAATTTTGAAAGCGTTCAGCTTCCCTTTGTTGATGGTCCTCTCATCAATTGTATCGGGTACTGATATATTGATCATTTTGCTATGAAAGACATTCTCAAAATTATGATTGCAAAGACTTCAATGAAAACACGATTTTGAAAGTCGACGGAACATGAGACGAAAATAATTTCACCCTGATTCGAAATTTTTTCAGCAACTGTGAAGATGTCCTAATGCATAGTTACAAGTTTTGATTCCATACAACCTAGATGAACCTAGGAATGCTTTATCCCAATGCATTTTTCACCAAAGGATACTCAGGTATACTTAGGATAGGGGGTGCTCTGGCTGGGAATCCAAAGCAATGACCAAAAATAATTTCTGGCATGAAATATATAGACCCAAAAAAATAATTTTCCTGATCCAACATAACCAAAGGTCATGCAGTTAGCATCTTAGATCTTTGGAAAAGCACCTTGACTCGTCACATTTCTCATAATCTATTAGGATACTAAAGTATTTTGATTTCAGTAATGTTACTTGATTTGAAGTTTTGCTTGTAAAATATTTTTTCCTTACGGTGCCCATATTTGAGACCAAAAAGGATAGTGTAGAATTTCAGGAACCCAGAACAAATGATTGACCCACAAAAGTAAGCTCTGCTCAAGTTTTTGACCAATAAAGTAACATGAGGACCCCAGACATACCTGAGTACCCTCCCCCTTTGGCATTTTCCAGTCAGGAAAGTTTTGAAACTTATCAGAACATGTCCACAATTGCATTTGTCAAATTATCTTGATATCCAGAGATAAATGTCTTTCAAATAGGGATGTGCAGTATTTTCTGACTCCCCCAGCAGAATTTTGATAAACAACATAATTGAACCTAAACTGCCAGATTTACGGGAAATGTTTCTTGATTTGTGGCAGGGTACATATTCTTCAGGAAAAATAACATTGTGGGAGGTCAATCTATCCACCTCCCCCCTCTCCAAATGAATGTCAAAAATTTCCATCATTGACCAACACAAAAACCTTTGGGGGCCTCTTTCAATTTCAATATTCCATAGGGGGCCTAAAAGAGGGGGCTTATTAGAGAGGGGGCTTATTAGAGAGGGGGCTTTTCACAAAGTTGAACAACAATGAATAATTAGAGAGCGAGCTTAATATAAAATTTTGGCATAGGAGGGAGGGGTTCATTTTAGAAGGCGCAAAACAGAGAGGGGACTAAACAGAGCTTCTACAGTATTTGCCTTGAGGCAGGATATCCCTTTAAGCAATAAGTATGGTTGCCAATTACACTTCCGACACAACAAAAAATATTCAGCACTGACAAAGCATAAAGCAAAGCTGGATCAACAAAAAAGCCCTTTCAGAATGACCTTGGATGCTTGATGTAACAAACATGGCAAAAAGTTCATCATCATGACACTAACCACAAAAGGATACCATCTTTCAGCTTTTCAAACATTTCATCAGTGTGTGAATTGATGGGAAGGTAGGCTTTGCAGTCCTTGTCATCACTCAACACATAATTGATCCAGTCAGCAAATGCTTCCCTCTCTGCATCTGATGATGAGTGCTTTGTACCTTCAGCAGATGCCTCTGATGCCCCACCAGTGATCTGAATCTTCTCTCTTTTCTTGACCATTTCTTTGAAGGCAGATGATTTTGCTTTGCTTGAGAAGTTCTTGTAGATCTGCAAAAATAAATCTCAAAATGCATAATTTGAGGCAGATGATACTCTTGTGCTTAATTTTTGGAATTGAAGCCTGGTTTCCATATGATCATAGCAGTCGGTGACGTGGCGCCAAGGCAGGCTTGGGGACACATTGGGGACCGTTGCGTTAAATGGAAACATTTTCTGAGTGATATCTCCGACGTCCCCGATCAGACGGGGACAGTACGGGGACGCATCGAAAGAGTTGAGACGAGTTTAAAACCTGGTTTCCATATGGTTGTAACAGTAATTGTTTCCATATGCCGCTGACTGATCAGAGACACGTCGCCGATGTGTCGCAGTAGGTCGCGGACTGCTACGATCATATGGAAACCAGGCTTAACTTTCACAACTTGGCAAAAAGGGAAAATTTCATGAAATTCTATTCAATGTCTCAAATGTTCCTAGCTCTTCAATTGACTATTCCAGTCTTCCATAATGCTTGTTTGAAGCATTTTTCAAATGGCTTGTTGTGCACATTTCCTTGAAAAGGATTGCACATATTGTATTATGCATGTAGAACTTACTTGATAGTAAATTGTCAGTGAATTGTAGTAGAAATGGACTGTCAAAAATATTGTGGGTAAGCTTGTACATTTTGGCCGAACCACAAGAAAATTAAGACCTATTTCTGCAAAAGTTCCTACAATATAGTTCAGGATTCAACGAAAGTGAAGAAACAATTGCAGAGCCTCTATTGAATCCAAATATAAGATCATTATGTTATGAAAATGCTTCATGCCATATTAAGTTTGTGCTGCTTTTGAAGATTGTAGGAAAAAACTGTTTTACTTACATTAACAAATTCATTAAATTCAATTGTTCCATTTCGATCTGTATCAACTTCCTTGATGATCTCTCTAAGTTTGTACCCAGGAATTTCTTCTCCAAGTGATTTCATCACTTCTCCAATTTCTGAGGATGTGATGTGGCCATTATGGTCCAAATCGAACTGAAGAAAAAATCATATGTATGTATCTTGTCTTGAAATTGTGTATAAACTGAACATTATGATCAGAGCTATTTATGATGCTCCGGCTTGGGGAAGGCACAATAATGCAAACTATTTTTTCAATTGTGGCGAACTTTGCATATGCGGCATAAGCGTAAGGGACGGGGGGGGGGCTGGGGGGCGGTAGCCCCCCAACTTTGGAGAAATTTTCAAAAATCAGCTCCATTCGGGCAAATTTTTGTCCTTAGTCAGGCAAAAATGTTGGCAAACAATGGGCTTTCTGTCGGACAGCCCCCCTATATTTTTTCTTCCCACACGCTATGATATGCGGGCACTTTGAAAAATATCAAATGGCACTTTCCTAAGATTGCAAAATCTTGGGAGCACATTGCTTCCACTGCCCCCAGTTCCTATGTTTCTCACAACAATATATAAAGCAACATTGAAAAGCACTTCACAATACACAATTACACTAAAGATAGCCGCGAGGAACTTTTTACCAAGATGCATTTTGTTCTATAATCGAATCCCAATAGATTTGTTAAAGATTCCTTATTCAAACGCAATGCATCTTGGTAAAAAGTTCCTCGCCGCCATCTTTAGCGTAATTGTCTATTGTTTTCAGACAATGTTTTCCTCAACATTGGGGGTGACTGTACCCCCATCCCCCTTGCCCTCCGCTTGGTGTACACAACTGAGTGCCTCTCAACTTTACCAGGTCAAAATGTTTGGTCATTGCAGCCATGTTTCTTAGATACAAATAATTTCTTTTGTAGCCTGTCTAAATAAAAGTTTTACTTTCATTCATTTCTCTATTGCAAAACCACTTTCCCAGGTCTGCAAACAAATCCCTTGGGAAACCAACCATTTCAACACAAGAACATTTGTTACTTCTGCATAAACAAAACTTCCCACTTGCTCTCAATTTTCTTATTTGTTATCAAAATCTCCCCCTGTCTCCCAGGAAACCAAAGACAGTAATTTCTATAATGAAATTTAATTTTTTGTTATTACTACCAACTGACTCCTGTATTTCTGGGGAAATATTCTATAGATAAATGTTTTCTCTCTACCCAAAGTTATATTTATTAGACTCTCTTTTCAGTTCAAAACCTTAAGCCACTGAAATCTAACAATGGACCTCCTATACAGCAATTCTCTATTCAACAGCTCTCCTACTGTTCTTCTCATTTACATTTGAGCCTGTTTGAGGTCAACAAAAAAGTTTTTGAAGCAAAACACCCAAAAGGAAGACCCTGTTTACAGTCCTGGTTAATAACATCTTGCAGAAATGACAACAAAGTCCAGAGGCAAAGAACTGTTTTAACGATATTGAAATGGCATTTCTGAGAGTCCTCCCCCATTGCCTGTGGACTGTCAGAGTCGGTGGGGCTTGATGTTGAAACCAGTGATGGTGTGTTAAAGAACTGCCTTGAAGATGAAGCTGTATATTGCTTCCTAGAAACCTGTAGCGAGAAATTCTGGAAAGTACTTATTATTTTCACAGAATCTTGGCCATTGGTGGTAATGGTTTATGTCATTGAGCACAGGAATTAGTTATGGTTTCCTGCCCATTCACGATGAGGATGTCCCTGTCATGAGCAACTTAACTCTGGGACAACTCCAAGGGGTACATAACATGTTATGTGCTGCCAATATGGATGGGTTTTAGCCCTGAGGGGTACTTACTAACCCACTAACTTTTCAATATGGGGGCCCATGCCACTATGTCTTTGCTGGACCCAAATATTGAGTGTAATCCAAATATTGTTATCTATGTCTGGGGTCGCTATGCAGCGGGAGATGAATTGCACAAAATGGCATGATTCTTTCTTTCTGGAGATTTGTAGACCCCAAACATTGAATTTTCGTCAATTTCATTATTCACAGCTCCCAAACATGGATTTAACTAAAATCTCAGACCCCAACGATTGGCAAGGGCCTGTATTTAAAGTTAATGAGTACTACCTGGGATTTTTGGCCAAAAAATTCTCTAACAACATGGTATATCAAAGAGGGATGAAACTGATTTCATTGAAATGTGAAGCTAAGAACACTCAACTGATGATATATCCTTTTAAGGAAATTCCTCCTCGCTTATTTGATGTGGGAAGGTTGACAACAGACTTCCATTATCTTTGAGTTGAGTGGGTGGTGAGCACTTCGTTGATTTCAAGTGTTTTTTGCTACTAAAAATTCCCAGTTACTACCGCCTTAAAACTTCCTTGATCACTGGAAGCAAACTGAGAGTGAATGGCTGACCTCCAAGAACTTTTCGCGGAAGGGATTAGCATGATGTGTAATTTGACGCTAACTGGTTGTCATCCCCGTGATGGTCGATCAAAGTCGCAAGTAAACACTTTGGACAGCACAGTCTTTTGTGTGTGCAGCATTTAGTAATGAGAAAAGCCGAGAAAAGAGACTGAAGGGTTCATGGCCTTTTAGTTCCCATTTAAAGGTGTTGCGAATCCCCAAAGGTAAAACATGACAATGCAAAACTCTTTCGAATGTTTGTGTTCTTTTAGCGTGCTGTCTTTTTGCCCTTTGAGAAACCAATGTGGTGCGACTCGCCTTCAAAAATATGACATTGCATAAAATTCTCCCCAGCTATTTTGTGTCAAACACGATACCTATTGTTCTCAGCTGGTTGTCATGTTTCGTGAGGTGTTTGTTGACGATGCTGAGATGGAAGGAAGGGCCTAGGCACGCTCCCCCTACTTTTCAGCAGTGAAACCATGAGTGAAACAAACAAATAAGAAGCTATCTGAAATTAAATCTAGTGAAATAATATGGGCAGTTATTGAGCATCAAGTTTGAATAGCGCTAGTAACATAGCCTGAGTAAGTTTTGAGGTCACTTTGTGCCAAGAATGAGCTACTTGGTTGGACATATCATCACTGCAGTCTCATGAAACCAATAGGATAAAAATGCCGACAAATTTGATCAAGTTGATGCCCTGGAAATTGATTCAACAGCTCATAAACAGTGTTCATAAACTTTTCACCGTCCTTAATTTATTCATTGGGTCATTGGTCAGAAATCCTCTAGATTACAGAGAGATCTGAGCGCGCTCTTGCAAAGAGAGGGAACTTTCTAAATTTCGTGTAGCACCTACATTGAGATAACAAAAATCGAACAAAGGAAAAGTTTTAAAATTTCAAGTAAAAAGCAGCTAAATTCAGACTTCGATTTAATTCACCAAAACATTTAAACTCTCGTATACTCGGAGATCAGACGGGCTCAGTACGATAAAGCTGCGATCTGCCAAGACTAACGGTATCATGAGACTCAAACCAAACAAACGAATCGTAAACTTTTCTCAAAGAAAGCTTCAAAATCTTCACAAAACAAATATGATACTCACGTTATCGAAAGCTTCCCTCAGTTCGTTCATTTCATCATTTTGAAGAGCCATGTTTCTGCTTGTTGATAGTTCAAAGTGATTTGTTTTTTAATAAAGGAATTGTTAGAAAAACGAGATTACAAGTCTGCCTTCCCCTTCGACACAGCCGATTGTGAACGTTTTTTCTGCAAACAACTTTTCTTCTCTCTCAGTTCCGTGTGTGACACGCCTCTTGGTCCTTTCTATGCCCATATTTGGGAGTATGATGTCATCTAGAATGTGAAATGTTTCGACAACAACGATGTTTCTGGTGAAAATAAACTTGTTTCCTCTGTTCTTTCGTACATTGAAGATGAAATTGATGATATCATTGAATTCTTTTTCTCTGCCAATACGTCTTTCCGTGTTAGGCGGAGCTTGGGATCTGATACTCTTCGTTTCAGGACCAAACTCGTCCATTCCACCTGCTTCTGGGGACCCTTGTGGGCAGGTGTCAGACGAAGAGGGACCTATCTTCTTAAGCGTTAATGGGGCTCTTGTTTTGTCATTGATGGCGTATGGAGTCCCATCAAGTTAATTATACTTTATATTAGTATTTGTATTACATACCTCAACTGGGGGTATGTATTAATTTTGGATTTATGATGATGATGCAAAAGAAAGAGCTTGTTATTGCAAATAAACCCTTATTGTCACCAACTTACTTTCTCCTTATGGCCTCATTATTGAGCTTCGTGATTGGCCCAGAAGGGTGTCCCTAGCCTAGGTACCAGAGCCAACAAATCAAAAACATGATTGAAATGTTTGAAGATCTGGTATCCAGGGTAGTGTAATCTTAGGATCAATGACGAAGTAGCCTGCGTGCAGACTCTTTAATAAAAAATTGAAAAGATCTATCTTTTCAATTTTTTATCAAGAGTCTGCAGGCAAGCTATGACGAAGTGGCTTCATCAGCTTTTTCTTGCTGACCCCCCCCCCTTAGAAAATGAGGCCTTGATTTTTGGCCCTACATTCCCTGATTCTAACCAACCCTTACCTCGATCGAGGGGCAAATCACTGATTTTTTTTCTTGTACACCTCCCTTGAAATCACAAAAAAATCACATACAAAATCACAAAATCACAAGAAAAATCGCATACAGAAAACATCCAAATCACAAATCACTGAAAAATTACTGAAAAATCACACGAAAAAATCACTAGAAATCACTAAAATCACAAAAAATCATAGAAAGAATATCATGTGATTTCAAAATAAAAAAAATCACGTACGCTATTTTGAGAAGTGATTTGCCCCTGGACCTCGATCCTAACCCTACGCTCAACCTAAATATCTTACCCAGCCAAAAATTGCACCCTCTCCATCCACCGAAGGGTGTCTTGACTTAAAACTCTCCAAAGGGAAGCACGCTATGATTTGCAATGTAAAGCTTCTTTCACTTTCGAAATTGGAACAGCAAGAAAAGCTGATTTTTTTCAATATCTTATTGAGATGGGAAAGCAAAACATCGAGGCTGGAACATAGATTTTCACTTTTTAGCTGAAGCCAACACAAAAATCGAGCATTTCATATCTTGAGGAAATATAAAAAGCACGACAAGAGTATTTTGTGTAGAATTAAATGACCTAACAAGAATTCGCCAAGGTTAACCTCAAAGTGGCCTGCTTTTGAAAAGGCACTGTTGGCTTCATTCGATATGAAATTTTAGCGTTTTTTCTGTACTTTGGTATTGAACATGGTTATATGGTCGAAAAATAATACACACTTTCAATAGGAATAGGTTTTTCCAATAGAAATTTGCTTTTTGTAACAAAAGTGTAATGTTGCAAATTGAACAATATCAGTAAGCATGGGCAATAAGGCACTTGCAATTTTTATAGGTACATGTAAAAATGACAAAGCAACGCAAATATTGTTCAAGGCAATAGCATTATTTATATTCAATGTAAAAGACGTAGACGTACTTGATTCAGGAGCTGAGCAGTGACTGCGTATATCTGAGCAATAAATGTGCTAAAATTGTAATGCCCTCTGCTCGGTTTTTGAGTCAAATAAACAAAATGCCCCAGACAGAACTTTAGATTTACCCTTCTTCTTTCATTATGAGCACATTACATCTCTTAAAAACCTCCCTTCGCCCGCACCAAACGAGAGTTCGCCGTACTGGTTTCAGGGCAACTTTGCGTCTTCGTTTGTTTTCAATTTCTGCTTGAGAGAATTTCTTTTGTCTGCATTCGCTAATCGCTTTGAATTGAGGTGTGAACCAAAGCGACTGATGCTATTGTATTACAAAATCTGCCCTTGCTATTTGGTACTCCAAATGTTTGCATTTGGTACTCCAAATGTATGTTAACTTACTGGCCGTCTCCTCTTAGATTTCACGTGAAAATTCCCGTGAATAAAAACAAATAAAGAAATATATGCGAGCAATTTTGCGGTATCACGAATCTCGGGTGACATCCAATTTGATACAGTTTGGCTATCCTCGTTCTGCACAACCACAAGCAAAATTCATGGGCACCTTCAAAAATTAAGAATTATTGAATTAAATGCTTTATTTTGGTAACTACAAACAGATCAGAGAACCACCCAAAGTATTCTTATGATCAATGACTTTTCGTTTCTCTTGGTCTCTTGGTGACTCTTGGTCACAGAAAATATCTGACATCTATCTTATCTTTTCTTTGGTAGATGTCAGAAGAATATCTACAAAAGAAATATTTAAGTTTGCTCACTGAACTCACTGATAGCCTGATTCACAGACCAAACAAGAAAGTTTCTCGTTTAGTCTGTGAATCAGGCTAGCTCACTGACTGACTAATGGCCCCCACTAATGTCAAATCATATTGGCTCACTAGATTCATCCCTTTTACTTCTCTTTTAACTGTACTGATGTTAGCCCCCCGCACTCATCATGCTATCCCTCCGCTGTACTGATGTTAGCCCTCCACAGTACTGCACAGCCTCCACTGTACTGATGTTAGCCCCCCCCACTGTACTGAATAGCCTCCACTGTACTCAATGTTGTACCCCCACAATCATCATGTTATCCCTCCACTGTACTGATGCTAGCCCTCCACCGTACTGAACAGCCTCCACTGTACTGATGTTAGCCCCCCCACACTTATCATGTTATCCCTCCGCTGTACTGATATTAGCCCTCCACCGTACTGCACGGCCTCCACTGTACTGATGTTAGCCCCCCACTGTACTGAATAGCCTCCACTGTACTCAATGTTGTACCCCCACAATCATCATGCTATCCCTCCACTGTACTGATGCTAGCCCTCCACCGTACTGAACAGCCTCCACTGTACTGATGTTAGCCCCCCACTGTACTGAATATCCTCCACTGTACTCAATGTTGTACCCCCACAATCATCATGCTATCCCTCCACTGTACTGATGCTAGCCCTCCACCGTACTGAACAGCCTCCACTGTACTGATGTTGTACGCCACAAAAATCATGTTATCCCTCCACTGTACTGATGTGAGCCCTCCACCGTACTGAACAGCCTCCACTGTACTCAATGCTATCCCTCCGCTGTACTGATGTTAGCCCTCCACCGGACTTTGCAACCTCCACAGTACTGATGCTAAGCCCCCACAGTACTTATGTTAGCCCTCCGCTGTACTGAACAGCCTCCACTGTACTGAACAGCCTCCATTGTACTGCACAGACATTACCCGGGGTGTACCAGGTTCCATCGTAATAGCTGTCTGATCAATTTTGCTTCAAGAAATGTTTACAATTTGATGTTGA
Source organism: Aurelia sp. 3 sensu Dawson et al. (2005) (assembly GCA_964020215.1). Lineage (NCBI taxonomy): Eukaryota > Metazoa > Cnidaria > Scyphozoa > Semaeostomeae > Ulmaridae > Aurelia > Aurelia sp. 3 sensu Dawson et al. (2005). The sequence goes on from OZ026593.1 coordinate 4,170,440, forward strand.
TTAAACCGATGACATTCAACATGTGTTGCTTGGGCAAATGATCAGAGCAAAGCTTTGAAGCCATGTGTGTCATATGCAAATAATCCTTAGTGAATGTAACAGATAAAAAATTGATGATAATGGCCAGCTGTTTGCAAGGAAAACAGATTGTAATCATTTCTGAATATATTTGAGTTCGATTTGCGAATGTTGACAGAGTACATAAGGCCAACACAAATCAATGTTCTTTCTCCAATGAGGATACTTATTTGGTCTTTTACTGGTGAAATTACTAAGCAATCACTAAGGAAGCGAGAGGAGATTTCAGCAAATTGGCACCTTTGTAGCGAATACTGCATCAAACTTTTTATTGACGAAAAACGTCCATTTGAGTGTGCTGGTTTTGAATTCCGAAACTAAATCGCGTTTTAGATTTTGCCGTTCGCAAATCAACTTTCTGCTCAGGAAATTGGTCAGGAGGTCTGGGTAAAGCTTTGAGGGGTGACGTCAAGTTTTCAGGTCACAGGCAGGAACAGCACAGTCGTGAATGGGCTTCTTTGCAGTTTCTATTGCGCTCACCGGAAAATCTTCATACTCTTTCGCATTATTCCGATAAGATGGCATTCTAATTCTTACACAACGTGTATTTTTCGGTGAGAAACTGCCTGTAAGAAACTCAGCGATGAGATCACAAAAAATTTGAAACTCCAGAACTAGGAAAATATAACTTAAGAAACTAATTATTTTGACAAAGGAATTGCTTAACATCACTTTCTAATGCAGTTTTAGTGTCACTTTCAAATTTTACCTCATGGGAGCCCTTTTATCAAATTGTGTGCACCAGGAAGCTTGCAGGAAAAGTCTGGACAAAGAGCCTTTCAGTTTATCATGCAAGCTTCCTGGTATGACATCATAATGAACCACTAAACAGAAGCCAAGGGGCTTTTCTTGTTCTTGCGATGACGTCAGTGTTAAAAAGTTGCAGTTGCACGTAACTGATGTTGCAATACTTTAGGGGCAGAAACTTTCGCGGGCAGAAAGTTTCGCGAGAAGAAAAAATCGCGAAATTAAGGGCATAAACTTTCGCGAATGACGTTTTTTCCGGCAAATTTCGCAACAAAAACTTTCGCGATCGAGACAAAAAGATACATTTTCGCGGGAAAAAACTTTCGCGACTGAAGAAAAGTGAGAGGAAAAACACAATTTTCTATTCATTTTCAATACTACTTATAGTCACGGTGACAATTTACAAGGTTTTATAGCTCAAGAGACTAAAGATCGGGTTGATTAAGGAACAGCAACGCAAGATGTTGAAGAAACGAAAAAATTGGAAAGAAAAACTTTCGCGAGTCGAGAATTTTCTGTAATTTCACGAGCACAAACTTTCGCGAATTTTGACTTTAGATTATGCCTTGGCAGAAACTTTCGCGAAAAATGCCAAAAAAACGCGAAAATCGCGAAACTTTCTGCCCCTAAAGTAGAATTCACATGTATATTGCCTGATGACGTCAAAAGTTTCCAAGAGAGATTTTCTTCTTTTTCTTTCTTCGTTTTATTTGTTAATTTTCTATTTGGCTCTGGGACACTAGGGAGGAGGCTGAAGATTATGGAAGATCAGTAGGCTGAAGACACTGATGGCCGTGGAATAGAGGTTAGCATGGACCCACTAGCTTATGTCCCAGACCCAATACGAATTTATTTTCTGGAGTTTGGGACATGGGATAGGACCTACCTTCAGCAATAAATCTGGACGGGCAGTGAATATTCTCGATGCAATCAGTTCTCGGTGCAGAGGTATATGGTAGTATCCCTCATATAAGAATCAAACTTTTTTAATTTCAGCTCTGATGCGTTTCTTGTAGAATGAAATAAATTTACAAATCAGGGTAAAGTTTCTCCTTACGAAAGTCATGCACTATCACACGGGGTAATGTACTCTGTTCAGTAAGGTGGAGGATGTTCAGTACAGCGGAAGGCTAACATCAGTACTGTGGGGGGCTACCTTCAGCACAGTGGTGGTTGCTAAGTACAGTTAGGGCTGATATCAGTAGAATGGAGGGATAACATGGTGATTGTGGGGGTACAACATCGAGTCTAGTGGAGGCTGCTCAGGCCCTCCACTGTACTGATCAGCCTCCACTGTATTGCATAGGCATTGCCAGGGTGACCATCGATCAGCATTGAGTCCCGGGGAGGCTGTTCAGTACAGTGGAGGCCCTCTTGAATCAAATCAGGTCTGTGTTTCAGCAAACCTATTTTCAAGCTACTGTTTCTATCTTAAAAAAGGCCTATTAGTCGGTCCTATTCATAGAGTAACCACACATTGGTACTTTTATAAGAACTAGCCAGTTCTAAAAGTTTCTCAAGAGAAGTTCCATAACAATTTTTTTGTTTATATCTCGAGCATAAGACAGTGGACAGTGAATAAATCTCGAGCATAAGACAGTGAATAAATCCGATCTAAACCCACCTTTCATGAAGGATATTTTCAAGGAACGAAATATTAGCTACAATCTAAGGCGTGGCAATGATGCTCAACTTCCAAAGGTACGAACTACGTCATTTGGAATTGAGAGCATAGCCTACCTTGGAAATAAACTGTGGCAGCTATTACCGCTAGAAATAAAACAATCAAATACCCTTCCTATTTTCAAAAAACGAATTAGATGCTGGAAAGGTGATAAATGCAACTGTAGGCTCTGCAAGACATATATTCCTAAAGTGGGGTTCCTGGCAAGATAGATGTTTTTATCATGTAATCTTTTTGTATATATACGCATTGTAAATTTCTTTATATATATATATTCTTTCTTTTTTAGATATTTGTATTAATTTTTAAAGTAGGCCTTAATTAGCTGTAAAGTAGCTATTTTCAACTTAGCCTACAAAAAATAAAGTAATGATGATGATGATGATGATGAGCCCTCTTAAAGCTTTCAAAACGAAGTTTAGTAAGAACCCTTTCTGATATCTAGAAATCACTCAAGCAGCTTTTGCGTACAGTGGGACCTCCATATAGCGGGCATCTTTGGGACCAATGTTATTGTCCGTTGCAGAGAGCTGTCCGCTGTATGGAGTTATCATATTTTTTCATGCTGTATTTTTGGACGAAAACATTTCTCCGATGTCTTGAGGTGTCCGTTAATAAGCATAGGTTTCAAATCTTTAAAGAGCTGGGTGTCAAATCCTATCACCTATTTCTTTGAACTGAACGACTTTAAAGAAACTTGAACTATTTTACAGTAAATCTGCCGTTGAACTTTTCTGACATCTTCAATTTTTTCAGAATTACAGTGTTCTTCTTCTTTTTTAAGAATTCAAGAAAAATTTTGAAATAAACTTATAACTATCGCAGTTTCTAAACCTGTTGACGAAAGCTTATTTATGGATGCCTACAATATGGTATCAAGCAAAACTCTTTCATTCTACCAGTTTTTGATTTAGAATTTTGATGACGTCACATCATAAAATGAGCTGAAATATAAAACAGGCTGTAATTTCGACAAATTTTCAAGATTTCTGAAAAGTGCAACGGTAGAATAATAGAGAAGTGGCTAAAGTTTCTTTCAAGTCATTCAGTTGAAAGAAATAGGTCGTTAATGGAGGTTCCATTGCGTTTAGAATTTCTCACGAGTTGCCAAACGAATACCACGTGAACTCGTTCCTTGAAACCTCTTTTTTTTCTATCCACATAAAAAATTACACTACATGCTACATCTACGTTCTACTATACTTTCTAATTACTCGACAACAATGCAACACTACAGGGACAGGACCACAAGGAGCAAGAGACGATGACTACCCTGTGGCCATTAACATAAAGACATATAGATAAAAATTAAGTAAAGTAAGACTATATACTGATACTAACACATACTGGAATCTGTTCCACATTGGATGTCAGGGCAGCATAGGCGCGTGATGGCAAACGTATGCTGTTAGGTCAGGGTTGAGTTAACGATATCGTTGGTCGTGGACCCTTTGAAACCTCTCTGAGATGTCTGTTGAGTTTCTCACGAGTTCCATTACAAACTTCACATTTTATTGCCTGTGACCTCGTTTCTTGAAGCCTTTCTGATGTTTTGATATCATTCATGTACCTTCAGAGTAATATGATGCAAGAAATGAGTGAAACTAATGCAGAAGTATGCTAAAGATGTTTTTGCACAAAAAAATATTTGCCTTTTCCCAGTACTGGAGTACAGGTATGTTAATATTTTGGTGACCTGAAAATTGATTTTCTTGTTGAAGACTTCCTGCAAAATAAGTGAAGTCAGCAAAATACCTTCAAACTTTGGTTCAAAACGCAAAATCACAAAATATGGGAAATAAACTAGGAAAAATAACAGTAGCTAGTTAGTGAGTGTAGCGTTTTGGGAAATGGGAACAAACTGCTTTATCATATGGAATCGAACAAAAGTAATAGGCCTTTCTCATCCTGTTGACATTACAAGATGCATTTGTCACCTCCGCTGTCTCGCAACCCTTCATTTTTGCAGTCAGTTCAGTTCTGTTGGCATTGCATAACAACATGAATCTCCCTGCCCACTGTCTGAAGACTGATACGAAGTCAGACAAACACGCATTCATATGGGGTGCCGTCAATGCCGTTACCGCCAAAATTCAGGCCTATATTTTTTGTAAAATGGTGCATCTCCCTTCTTAAAATGGTTGGTTCAGTTTCTAAAATGGTGCCCTAGTTTCTGAAAATCAGTGGCGGCGCCACGGGGGGAACTGGGGGATTCGTCCCCCCCCAATTCTCAAAAGTCGGCAAAAATTGTCGATGAAAAATGGCATAAAATTAGTTGGGTATACCTTTAGATTGAAAAATTACATCAAAATCCCCCCCCCCCCCATTTCTCTCAGATTTTTCAGAGCTGGCGCCGCCACTGCTGAAAATGGTGCATTAAATTCATAAAGGCCAATTTCCAGTCAGCGGAATTTTCCGAGCGGGCGGAATTTTAGACAATAAAAGGTTGCTCAGCCGTAACTATCTATTCAATGTCAGATCGACATTTTCTCTCTCAAACAAAAGAATTTCCGCCCGCTCGGAAAATTCCACTGACTGGAAATCAGCCTTAACATGGTGCCATAGCCTCTTATCATTGCGTTGAACAAAACGACAGAGATATCCTGGCTTACTGATTCTTCGAGAATATCAAGCAGCGAACGCTGCAAGAAGGTATCAAACACGGGTCGAGAGAGTTTAAATTTTGAATGTGTTATTAGGTCTTTAAGAATCAACGTTCAGTTATGCGAAAGTCCAGCGTCAAGTCAAACAAGCTGTTCTTGACAGCAACAAGGAGGCACCATGACTTGTGAAAATATTTTTCACTCACACTATCAAGTAATTGTTTCCACTTTATTTCAAGCTGGGTTAATTTTGTCCAATTTCAAAACTATATCTTTCATAAGATTCTCTTTTTCTGTATAATTCCGCGGCCATACGACATGGTTATGAAAATATGTCTGTTTAAATCTGTAAGACAGCGATGAAATCACCTATAGCGGGAACGGAGTTTTCTAAACAAATCACAAACTCTTGCAACGTATGGTTTTTAAAAAGATTCAGTCAAACGACTTGATTCCTTGTACTCGTTTAATCATGGGTGTTATGGACACGATTTGGGTGTTGATCATATCCAGAATACCTGGCCTAAATGTTCCTAAATGAATAAATGCATTTCGTTACGTTTCTAGTCTTCAATTCATTGTTTATCTTCTCTTTCTTGATTTGGAGCTGATCGCTTGCTCTCGACAATTTGAAATGGGCCTAAAGTTTAAACTATACCGCGCTCTGAAAATTATGACCTAAGAAATTAGTCAGATTTTATGTCATCTTTCTTGGTAATTTTTGCCGACTTTGAGGATTTGTTGGGAGGGGAGAAGTCCCCCCAATTCCACCGTGCCGCCGCCACTGCAATCGAGACGATCACATACAATCAACTTTGATTTCGAATCTTCGTATGAACCAAGAAACTTCAGAAACCGTTGCATTATATTTCTAAAAAACTTGATGATAAATCATTTCCTCTTGCATGACGGACATGAAGCAATTTGATGCAGACGCATTATTTCATATTTGGTCTGCCTAGATTAAAAAACAGCAGCCCAAACCCTGAAATCTGAGGAACACCAGACTTCCTGGTATCTTGCACGACTTTATAATTTCCTCGCAAGACAAAAATGCGTTGACACTATTAGACACTTAACCGTGTTTTGAAAAACAATGAAAATGGTGAAAACGTAGCCAGCGCGCAGACCCATTTTCCAAAGGAGCAAAGAGCGCAGGCTCCTGAAAAGAAGCTTAGGTATATTGTAACACGACAGGTATTCTCATAGTTTAAACACTAATGGCCTAGCGTTGTTTTCACCAACAACCCATATATACAGATGGTTTACAAAAGACAAGTGTTTGTTCTGGAATCGTGACAGGTAAAGTAGGTAAAACAGGCGAAGAATGGTTTGTGATAACTGCTACTTTTACTGGTGGTGACAGGGTGGCACAATTTCATATTAATAATTTCAGAAGTAACCACCTATTAATCTTTCATCAAGGTAGCGTACGACCTATTTCTTCTCGGTTAACGCTTCACGTGCGAATTGCAGTTCAGTTCAGTTCAGTTCAGTTCAGTTCAATTCAGTTCAGTTCATTCATTTTAAAATTCACCTAATACACTACAACTCAACATACCCACCTAATTAACAATAAACTAAAATTAAATACAACACAAAAAATAGAAAGAAAAACAGGATGGTATACTTAAAGCAAAATTTTGAGAGACTAAATAGGTGAGTATGGAGAGCTGCAGTAAGATCAGGGGAATTTCTTAAAGGAGGGGCTCCCTCAATAGACGATTACGCTAAAGATGGCGGCGAGGAACTTTTTACCAAGATGCACTGCGTTCTTTAATCGAATTCCTGTACAATCGTTAAGGATTCGTAATTCGAACGCAATGCATCTTGGTAAAAAGTTCCTCGCCGCCATCTTTGGCGTAATCGTCTATTGGCAGGCTAATCGAGGAGGGAACATCCCCATTCTAAAAAGATATTGAATTATTGTGATGTTATTGAAAACAGATGCAGAAAGACAAGATAAGGTAAGGTATACACAAAGAATAGTATGTGAATCACTGGGTGTAATTATGGAACAGAAAGTAGATCTTCACCTTACTCATCTAAGTATTGATAGTTTGTTTTACAGTGTAGCACTCCAGGAAGACTGCTTTTTCGGCCTGCTAGGGAGGGTAGTTTTGAGAAAAAAACTGCAGGTGATTTAGGCCCTGTTCGTTTCTGGAAGCTTAAGGACATAAGTCGTAGATTGAGCGTCCATCAGTCTATCAATAGTGATAACTACGAACAGGCAGTCAGTCTACCGTCCAGCCAGGTTTCGAAGAATTCGAACACCTCGTCCAAGTGAAATTCTTTTAATACGAGGTTGATCGCAACGCAAGTAGACGAAATGAAATGCAATTCACACTCTTAGAGCGGAGTACAAGCAAATGATGTGTCCATCCGAGTGACAAAAATGGCCCATTTGTCACCTTTTTATACCACAATCACAATAAATATTCCAGCTTTTGGTGTACGGCCTTTTTGAGTCTCATGTTGCCAACCAAACTTGAGTTATTCTTATCGAAACTTTTCGCGAAGGTTCCCTAAAAACAACAAAGGTGGAATTTTTGAAGCCCTATGGCTTTATGTGCGAAGGGTAAGGCGACTGAGACGAAGAAACTGAATACAAAAATTTCGTATACAGCTTTAAATCCGTTAAAATACCCTAAATACGGGGATCATATAAATCCATATGCGGATATCATCTCAAATCCATACCGTATCTACTTGATAAAGTGCCCTCAGATAAAGCAGAGATAAAATGGGCCTATCACTCGTTTCACGAACATACTTTTGAAAGCCATCTTTTCAGAGGGTATTATTTAAGGTGAATGAAAACGCAATGTGCCAAAAGCTACCAATATGTTGGGACTAAATATTGAAGCAAATATCTATATCAATGTGGAAAGATTCCGTCAAGTTAGGAGCGAATTGGCGCGTCAATACATTTGGGTAATCCCTGAGACCAACCACCTCAAACATTTTTTATGGAGCAATACGAATAAACTGAACTGGCTCAAACTATGCCCAGTAAAAGAGTAATTATGATATCATGACAGTTTCTATGGGCATTAGACTTACTACAAGTCTCTTTCTCTTCTCAGCACAAGTGGTGAGATGTACAATGTGAGTAGGCTCAATGGACGAGAAAGAAGGAAGAAGTCTCTCTCTTTCCGCCTGTCTTTTCTCCCTCTTTCTGCTCTGCATTGACTTTTGCGTCTTATGCAGACAAGAGAGAGACTAGAAGCGAGTCCAATGAGATATAAATTATTTCAGCATACAAGATTATAAATAATTGGAAATTTCAGTCTTTAAACTTCGATACCTCCTTGAAGGATGCACAATCAGTCCTTCTACAACATTTGAACAGACTAACGCCGGGGGCACTTAATCAAGAAGATACGGTGGTGTTCTTATCCATACACGGATTCTGTGAATATGTTGACAATGAAACAAAACAACTAAAGTATATCTCAAAACTGGTATCAAATGCGAAACTCCGAGAATTCAGCAATATGGTACTGTGTATCACAAGCATTTCTGCGGCAACGCAGATGTAATAGACCTAATCGGACAAGGTTTCATTACATCTACTTCAAGCCTAGTTTTCTGTCTCTTCATGAAACAACGTCTGATTTCTTTGAATTGATTGGTGCCATGAAATTGTGTACTACGAATGCAAAAAGCAGAATACTACTGAAACTTCGCAAGAGTATTGCCAAGTGACTTGAAATGGTTAAAACAATCCATAGTCGATTCTGTCTGTGCTTCATCAAGGTTAGACGGTGAAATTTCGTTCAAAATAGATGCCAGACGCGAAAGGTCGCAAACTCAACCATGAGTAATTTTGAATAATCGCAAATCACACCTGATATCAGTTTTTGATATGGACTTAAATGCATAACAATATCTTACAATTCTCAACGAGTGTTAAATATATAACGAGGATAATGGAGAGTACAAAGAACCAACCAAGGACGTCCCCAGGGGTGGATTGGGGTGGACATATCCACCACAGTTTTTGTGAAGTTTTTGCAATCTTTCACAAGCAAAAAACTGAGTTGTTTCGAGACATAATTCCTTGCTATGTCCTCCCTTCTTTTATAAGGCTGGTGACGTCGCTTGAACCAACAACAGTTTCTTAATGCTGATAAGGCAAAAAGAGTGACTGCACTCCTTGACCATTTAAACACAGGTAAAAGAAAGAAGTGTGACAGAAATGGGGGTGCTTAAGATGGGGACATGAAGATGCATCAAAAGCCGACATACGGGGAGGAAAAGGTTTGGGATAAAAACTTGCTGTATGTGCTGATTTACTTGACAAAATGTGGACGGGACCGAAAGGTTTTCAATGAAATGTCGGGAGATTGCTACTTAGAACTTGTGGTTAGTAAAGAACTGACGTTGTGAGCTTCAAAGCATACAATTTTGACATGGGTGGTAGGAGACTTCTGTGTTGGCTTCCAACACAATATAAAAAAGAATTGCTTTAATATTGTGTACATTTTCTCTTTGTTTGTTGTTTTGTGGCCTACATGGAGAAGAGGAAATACATAATATTGCAAGTTTAAGTGAATACACTGAAGAAATTCTCTTTGATACCTTCGTGGAGGCCAACACGGCAGTCTCTTACCACCCATGATTTGAACGTTTCCTTGGATTTACGATTAGTTCCTAGTATTTATGATTTGTTTTGGCCAGAAGAAAAGTTGGTTATCTTTCGCTTCACCTCTTTGGAGCACTGGTTGAAAAAACGGCCATAGGCGTGATTCGATCGATGATTGCAACAGATAAAGCCCCCCCCCCCCGGGGGGCACTCCCATACTTGACTTGACGGGATGTGCTGCTCAACGGGGTGTCCTTTTACTGTAAAAATTATGCGACAGGGTGTCCTTTTCTGATAAAAATCATGCGACAGGGTATTACAATTGTTAAGGAAATTATGCGACAGGGTATCATGTGGAAGGATGCCTCTCAGAGTTCTCTTGAAACAAAGGATTTTGGCAAAATTTTTATGCGACAGGGTACAGGGTGTGGAGAGATTTGCCACACATCCCCGTCACTTCCCTAGTCAAGTACCCTCCCCCCCGGGATAGAGCCCAGTTATTCGCAGCTTTGCTGTTGGACTTGGCCCTAGCTGAAGAAGGTTTACCAAACGAAACAAAGAACGTAAAACTGAAATCCTGGAAAAATCTGGAACCTGGAGTATAGCATTCCCCATCCCCCTTTTAATGCGGTTTAACTGAGGCTTTATCCTGTAAGAACCTGTCAGTCTGATCAACATTCAGAACGGCAGGGAGGATCGTAAATCTCAACAACTTTTATCCACTATTGTAGGCCTTGGGGATTTAGGTCTTAGGCCAATGACGCCATATCTACTATAACCAAAGCACATTATCACCCTCACTGCTGCGTCAAGCAGGCTTAGGTAGATCTGAGCCCTAACATAGCTAATCAAATTGACAAATAATTACCTAAGTATAGCTTATAAGAGATCTGAAACTGAATATAAGCATTGACAGCGAAATCGCGATATTATATGGATGATCTAATTGCGGGCAGACTTGAGACAAGGTAAGATGAGGCTTGCCATCGATAACTGTGCAAATATGTGAATCTCTGAATAAACCAGGGTTCTGACCTCGAAAAATCAGGTCAGTAAAATTGGAGGTTGAATTAAAGTCAAAGCTTAAAAAATCTTGCAGTGATTCTCCTTCGACACTGTTTCGAAAATATTTATCATTTAAAAACTCCTTCCAAATCCTACGAAGACGACTAAAAACGATGACAAAATTTCTTCAAAAGAGAGGTAAAAAGAGCAAGTAGGGAAAAAAGTTGTGTAGTTATGGATACCTCTCTCGAATTAAGGGAATCTAAGCGAATCAAAGTGGCTCAAGACAATAATGGTTCAGAACAAGTCCCGGCCTGTTGTCCTTTCACGGATGTTTTTATAATCTAAAGTTTGGACCCTGTCAAAGCTACCTCGTATACATCGCACCGGTGTCACTTTGGATCGGTAACAAAAGTGTAACGCATCAGCGTTCCGTTGACACAATCTCTACGAATACGTGAAACTTTTGTTCCATCAATCTGGAGCAGTCTGCATGCAGGCTACAAACTTTGAAGGGGATCTCAAGTGTCCCGGTACGATGTAAAATACCTTTAAACGCATAGTTGATGGCATTTTGCCCTTGTAGCGTGCAACCAGTAGCATGGACGCCCTTTATACAACTAACAGTAAACATGCTACAAACGATACATAAACAAGGCATTAAGTGTCGTGTGAATATGCAAATATTAATTGAATATATTTTTCAAAGCTTTTACTTCCTACGTCATTAATTACAACTTGGAACCATTTCTACTTAAAGTTCTCTTTCGTCTCAAGGTTCCAGCATTTTCCTGATTTCGGGTTCAATAAGGAGAGCAACTTTACCAAACAAATTTTCACACCAAATTTAGCTTTTGACTGAGCGACTAACATTTCAGGTTTGAATATCGGTCACGTAATAGACACTTTCGGATAAGGTTTGTTTACACCCATTTCAAGCTACAATGCCTGCCAAAAGTCCTAGGAACACTTAGGCCATTTCTTCATAATCCGCATTTCTAACCATAGCCATTAGGTTCGAATACCCCATTACCCCCGAAACAATGTTGATTTCGAAGGTTATTGTCCCAGCATTCCAGCAGGGTCGCAGAGTGTCCTGTCATCCCGATTTTTTGACCACAAAACAACACTGTTCTGAGGAGGACAGGGGGAAATCGCAAAATAGGGCAAAATTAGCAGCGGTGTTCCAAGACTTTTGGCAGGCATTGTATGTTATCAACAAATTTTATTGATGAAACATCTTTTGATTTCTCTAACATATTCCATGCCAGGCAAAGTCGTGCCATGAATGCCAAGAGTAGCATAATACTAAAACTTCTCAATATTATGGTCAAATGACTTGAAATGGGTATAACAAACCTTAGCCGATTAGGTCTATTGTCATTCCACAGCCCGCCCAAAGCCCGCCAAACGTGTTGACTTCTTTTTGGCTTACCCGACACATCACGTCACGTAGTAGAAATCTCCTCCAGTAGAAATGCCTGTACTGGAGGAAAAACAACTCTGAGAGTCTGCACACAGACTATGACATGGCTGATGGCTTCAAAGCAAAATTCATGAGTTGTTTTCTTGATGCCGCCATCCCTAATAAGACTCAGGTCTGTCCAAATAAGGCTAAAGCATCACAGAACGCGAGCCTTATCTGGGCTGCGCCAGGAAAAACGCTCAAAGTGTGAATTCGACCAAGGGATGCTGGAAACTCTAAATTAAAAGTAAGATTTTTTACGATACATCGAGTCTTCCTAGTTTGTCATTTCATTTCTGATACACCGAGTACATTTTGATCCCCATGCGTGGCAGACTGCCGCGACGTAGATACACTATGCAACTGCAGTGTGGTAAAACGAAAGTTCCATTTGAGTGGCATATTGGCCATAGGTCACATCACTCTGCCACACACGGAGACGAAGTCCACTCGATGTATCAGAAATGCAATAATAAACTACAAATACTCGATGTATTATATGCAATCCAATTTAAATTCAGACATTTCTACAGCGTAAGATTTAACGTTACTTCAGTGTCAGAAAAGTAGAAATGGTTCCGCAAAATTATCAATAGAAAAAATTCACAGCCCTTTCCCATGGGGATCCATAGTAGCTAGCAACTATGACGTTTTTAATTTGTCAGTTAAATTTTTCACCTTGTATAAAAATGAGCCAATCCAAAATTCTTTGCATAAACATCAACATTCAATTCTTGTGATCTAAAAAGAAAATTGAAAAAAGTTAAGTCTGTGAAGTAGTTCGTCGTTCTTTTATACGGAATGAAACTACGGTATACTGTATTGAGTACATCTATCTCTACGTCGATACTGAGCAGGACCGAGGATTCGTATAACGCTCAGAGTGCAAATGATAAGGAAAATAATGAAAATAATATTGATAATAGTACCGATAAAAATCATAATACCGGGTGAGATAATATTGGAAAACATACTGGGTGAGCAAGAAAAACGTTCCCACTTTTGAAAATTCATAGCTCCAAGAGTGCTTCACATAACTGAATGATTCAGCTCCTTGATAAAAGCCGAAAGATCGAAGTATTTTTGTGACTTTTCTCGCTGTTGTGCCAGCACTAGAAGTATCGGTAAATTTAACTTCATAAAAATTTAATGACTGCAAAATGAGTGAAAAAGGGCCTAAAACATTGATCAAATCGCAAGGATTCTCCTTACATAGAACAACACGCAACGGGCGTTTCACCTCTCTCAAGAGTTATATGACATCAATTTTCAAACAAATAGCCAATACCCAAGATTTTCAGTCCCATGGCAATGAGTGTGCAGTGGATGTCTCTCGCCCAATTGAATTTTCTTTATGAATCTGTGCGAGGTTATTTGATCGATGTTGTTGGCGCTTTTTCAGTGACTTAGCAACCATGAAGCTTTTATAAAGTTGAAGTTACCTATATTTCTGGTGCTCGTGAGATAGCAAGAAAAATCATAAAAATTCTTTGATCTTTTGGCTTTTAACTAGAAATTGATTCATTCAAATATGTGCAGCACTCTTGATCGTATGAATTTTCAATAGTGGGAACTTTCACCTGGCTCGCCCGGTAGTGAAAAGTGCAAGAAGACGCCACTAATCATATTTTACACTGAAAAGAAGCTGACCAGCTGAACTTGTGTTTGGGGTCAAGACCAAATAAAAGAGAACCGGAACAAAGTGTACTTCAGATGTTTGAAAGCCGAAAGGCTAAACAATCTCTTGTGACCTTTCTTCTATTTTCCTGAACATTACAAATGTATAGCACGTAAAAATGGAATCATGAAACGTCCTTACTTCGAATTGCGTGAAAAAGGGATAAGTAATCTCCTCACTAAAGACAACGCCTAAATGAGCCCCCCCTAATGCTCAAAAATTGATTTTACGAAAGAATCAGATCACATTCGCTATCTCTTTTATAGTCATTTGATTCTTAACCCTTTAAGGGAACGAAATCAGTTTCGGTGGGGAGATTATTCATAGGATTGGTCGGGGAATTTCGGCCTCTCTTTGCACATTCTGAGTTTCGGATAATTTGCAAAGTGAATTTTCCCTATATTTCCCACGTTCAGAGAAGAAAAAACATTAATCAAACTTTGATTCATTCCAGTATCCAACTATTTTCTGCATCGAATTTTCAAACATGGTTCACTTTGATCTCGAAATTTGTTGTTAAAGCTCACTCCATAGTGATAAGAACGAGGTCTTTGTCTGGGAATACTCTACAGGGAATGAGTTTACAGACAGTTCCCTCCTTCTCAGTTGCAGCCTTTACGTCGATATGACGTGGAGCTAAATCCCAAATAGAGTCCATTGCTCCCAGCAATGCATTGAGTGGCTCTATGACGTGTCTTTGGATCAAAAAAAGGGAAATGAAGATTCCTGGCAGTGCTAGGATTTGAGACACTTGCTTTGCCTTGAACTGACAAATGTTTCAAAGATAACTGGGAAAGAGGTCGAGGTCGCGGTCGAGGTTTGTTCCTGTGTTTCATCATGTTGAAATCGAGAATCACGAAAGCCAAAGTTAGATGGGGGTGATTTGAGTCTACGGGGGCAATTTGGGTTTATTTCCTAGAAACTGAATTCAAGCACAAGAAATTTCACTTTCCACTGAGCTTTGAATAAAATTTAGAACGTACGATCGTTTAAGAGCGAAAAAACCAAATAGACCCAAATTATCCCACCTTACCCCAGGATAGAACGACACCACAGACTGTAACCATGGTGTGCCTCCCACTGCACAAATTTGTACAAAAAATATTCGCTTTATTGCTTTTTTAACGATATCAAAATCCACTTACTTTTCAGTCAACACCAGTAGACTTATGACTTGACTTCTTCATGAATTATTATTAATTTGACCAATTTCTCCTTGAAACGAAGAGAAAGTTGGTTTCTCAGGCTGCCTTCCTTGATTTGGATTTTGCTGCGATTTGATCAAGTCCTGTTGTTCTTTGAATTTTCTCTGCATTTCCTCCTGAAAATTGAAAAGCAGACAAAAATGACATGTGTAAATAGACTGGCAACAAAGAGTTTTGCAAGGTGTCCAAAAAAAAGCATTCCTGCTTAAAGGTCACGAAAATTGTCAGGGGTGTATCACTCTTCTGAAAAAGCGTACGAGATTTTTCAAAACAATCAGATTTTCAGGGATTTTTACGAATTTTCCTTAAAAACAAAACGATTTTTGCCAATGGTGTTCGAGATTTTTTTAAGAGCGATACACCGGGAATACACCCCTCGGTCTTACCTATGAGCCAAAATTTGAGATTTGCTATTGTCCTAGTCTCCAAAGATAAAGTGCGATTCCTTCTGTCATTTTAGACTAAATCAGACGCTTATTATCCACAAATTTTAATTTCACTTCGCTTTTATTCATAAGTAATGAGGGTTTTGGTCCGGAAATCTTTGTCCATACTTTGATTTCACGGTCAAAGACATTATGAACTCACATTCTTTAAATCTCCATAATTTCGAAATGAAGACAGATATGAACGTTAAAATTTGGCTGTTTACTAAACTTTGTAAGTAGAACAAGATTTTAGCCTAAAATGCAAAGATTTCAAACAACGAAAGACTTCGGCTTTCGCACCTCTCACCTTGAGAGGTGCACTAAGCCAAGGCATTGTGCGGGGAAGGCTCAATGATAGCACGTTTGATTACCAATTTGACAGTTGGTTAGCTCAAGTCCCTACCCTGTCAAAACTATGTTAACTAGAGTGAGCAGAGTCGCCAACTCTCTCTAACTCCAGGCGAAAGGAACCATGCGGTGTGGTCACACCGAAAGGAAGGACCCAGACACTGATTCCACAAATTTAGCTTCTCTGTGTCCTAAAACCTGCCTTCGGATGCTAAGTAGAGCAATGGAAAAGACAGAGAACGTTTTGCTGTT
The DNA here is from genome assembly GCA_964020215.1 of Aurelia sp. 3 sensu Dawson et al. (2005). Taxonomy (NCBI): domain Eukaryota; kingdom Metazoa; phylum Cnidaria; class Scyphozoa; order Semaeostomeae; family Ulmaridae; genus Aurelia; species Aurelia sp. 3 sensu Dawson et al. (2005). Next base: position 4,186,521 of record OZ026593.1, read on the forward strand.
GAGAACGAGTCCCAATGATGGTGAGTGATGGCAATTCAATTCAGTAAGATGAAACAAAGAGAGAAATTATGTAGCAAGTCTAATTCTTACCTGGCTCATTGCAGTTGAATTTCCAGGCGTTTTAACAACAACGTGATGTTTTGTCACATTCTATGGCAAAAATGAATACCAAAGTAGAAAAATATCTGATATAAAAAATAGGCATTAGAGAATAACCTTGATTTGATAACTACCATGCATATCTGGATAATGGAAATTATTCAACAAAGTTAAAAAACGTAACAGGAGGTACGATTCGCAGGCATCGATAAAATCGATTTCGTACTGGAACTACGGGGTGAGTGGCCGAACGGCTTATACAGTCTTCGTCAGGTGACTGAAGTTAAGCTTGGTCGAGTGAGGTCAAACTCTGGATGGGTGACCTCAGAGGCCTGACCTCGCAACTCACCTCGTCGTCCTTCGGAAGGGACGTTAAACTAGGGGTCCCATGCCTGGATGCGGCATGCACAGTGGACCTAAATTAGCTTTCATGTAGATCTAAATCTCAACGGCGTGCATTGCTCTCAGCAACGCATGAAATTGTACACGTAGTTGCAACACAATGATATGATGTAGATTTCTTGCTGTACTGGGGATCACATCTTTTGCCTCGAATTGAACTTAATTGTGAAATACGTCTGTTAAAAGCAGTAAGTCCGTGAATCGAGCATGCTTCGCGGGATGAATTTCACATACACATGATATTTTGCTATGTTCTTTAGTGACTATGTCATTAGTTTATTTACGAATATGAGACCTTCCACACAGTCGAAATTCCAATATTCTCATGTGAGCAGTACAGGTCCAGTCTAAGCCAATCAAATTATCCATAAACCGCATGCATTTCAGCGTTTTATCAGCAGTTACAACGAGTGCGCATGTAAACAATACCTGAATGGACATGTCATCAAACATTAGTGCGTTTATTAACTGTTGGGTATTGAATAAATCAGTCTACCCCCTGAATTTATAGGACAGCTTTCTGATAAACTGGTCACTTGGACTGCGTTAATGGGGGTTGCATTATTCAATTCAATTCAAGACAGAGCATAACATAATAAAGCTGTATTCTACACACTCAAGAAAAGCAGAGCTTATCTGGCTTGAGCCGTTAACAAAACAATAAAAAGAATAAACAAAGGAGAATATACCGGGTGAGTCAAAACAGGTTTAGGCGTTTGGAGGGCTGTGGAATAGAAAGTACGTGACCGATATTCAAAACTAAGATGTTAATCTATCACTCAAAGGCTAACTTGGATGAGAGAATTTTGTTTGGTAGTATCCCTCATCTTACAGACCCAGAAATTAGGAAAATGCTGGTATAGGCCATGTTTGGGAACAAAAACTCCACATTCCATTCTGGTCCATGATTTACCTTCTATTGAAATTGGAATTCAGCATCTCAAACTGGTAATGTCAACTTCAATGCCACATAAATCATGGACCAGAATGAAATGTGGAATTCTCGATTCCCATACTAACCCCTTACAAGCATTTTATTGTAGTTGGGTCTTAAAGATGTTTGATTTTACCAAACAAAATTTTGTCGTCTAAGTTAGCCTTTGACTGATAGATTAACACTTTAGTTTTGAATATCGGTCAAATACTTTTTATTCCACAGCCCTCCGAAAACTTTTTTTGACTCACCCGGTATATTTAGTGCTAAAATACAAAAATTGAAGTACGATAATGCAATTGAGTTTAGAAGAAAAATTAATGAGAACAAACTTATAAATATTGAGCAAAGAGGCTAAAAAGTGCTACTTTCTTGTTCAGCTCTATTCTGTGAATATGTAATGACCAACAGACCTTTTAGCTATTCTACAAGAGCCTGGATCGAGCGATATTTTTATACAATTTTATACGCGAGGTTCGATAGAGTGGTGTTAGAGCTTCGATCGCAATTGTGCACATTCGAAAATTCTACTAATTGTAATGAAATATCGTTCGATCCACATTCGCTTTCAGAATAGCTAAAAGGTCTATTTCAAGTTGATTGGCACGCAATTTAAAAAAGATGAAACTTTTCACGTAGTCGCGCAGTCAGTTCAAAGTTTGCAAAATGGAGTAGAAAGGGCAACTTTCAAGGGAGTACAAAGACCAGCAGCCTTTGCCATCGTTTGTTCTTGTTTTTGTGAATTTCGTACAGTCAGTTATTCTGAAAGCTGTGGAGAGCAAGTCATTGACTTCACGCAAAGCATGCTGGTCTTTGTACTCCCTTTAATTCAACATGAAATATGACAATTGGCCTTGAATCCTCTGAGACCACAAGCATGTGAAATTAGCGTGATAATTAAAGAAAGTAAAAAACCATTGATGAAATAAATCGGATAATTCATAGGAAGTAGGAGGTTTCCGAGAGACCACGACCTTGATCAAATTTGGTGGGTTTGGCAAAAGAAAGTGGTCTACTGAACGTTAACGTATCGTTTTGTTTTAGCTACGCACGAAAAATTAATTGGCAAATGGAGACCAAAATACGCAAGTAGAAATATTTTAAAGAACTTCCTTTCTTGCGTTTATCGAGATAAAAAACCTAGAAAAAGCGTGTTGTATCAACCGAACAAAACACTCATTAAAGCAATCAGTAAACTTCCTCACTTATTGATATGAGGTTCACTATGGATGTATCTGCATATGAATATTTTGAGTACGGTGGTGGAGGGGGTAATATATGCTGACAGGTACAGACCTCTTATAAGGATGCACTTCGGAAAACAGGATTCTACAAGCTAAGCTCTCAAGAAAGTCACTTCCAGAAACCTAAAAAAATCACAACTGAATTTCCCTGACAATTCTTCCTTACAACAATGATTCGAACACGTTTTAGCACGTGTTTACCTCTTTGGAAAACTCTCTAGTCTGAGAAACCTATTCACGGGGATTCCATCATTTAAGTGTCATTGTTCTTATGCAGGGAAACCGGTAATATTTTGACCATCGATTTTACTCATTTTTACAGATTTTGAAAGGGCTGTCTGTAGAAGTTTTCCCATATCCATGAAATGAAATGACCGATCAAGCCGAGAAAATAACTGAATCTAACTGAATATATTGGCAATAAAAACTAGACAGTTTTCAATGTAATTGTTATGATATTCAGTGAGCTGAATTATTCAAAACACCGTGCATCTTCTCGCCTCAACCTGGGACTGACAACAAGGGATTTTGACATCATCGTGCGCTCACTCCTCTCTCAACAAAGTTTCATCAACCAAGAGAAGAACTTACTTTCTGTATAGTTTCTTGTCTTTTCATTCTTTCCAATAGTGCTCTCTACGAATTCAAATATTAAAGGACGTTATTGAAAATAAATGATAAAACATATTCAAATATTTGCATGCTTGATTTTTATTTAGATTTGTTGTGCAGATTTCAAAGTAAAAACTGTGCATCGCCCGGCAACGCCTAAGAAAATCGGTTGACGTCTTATGATTTGTTAGTTTTTTATCACCAAATTTACGTGGATTGCGTCAAATTTTTGTGGATTAAAAGACTACGTTCACGCGATTCCAGCAAAATTTGAATACGGTAAACTATCTTCCAATTTCGCAAACTTTTCGGAGGGTCCCTTGCAAATCAACTTGTTGAAGGGCAACCCTCCGTCAACGAATTAAATAGGAAATATAAATCTACTATAACTAAGCGGTGAGCGGTGAGATCAAACGAAAAACGCTAATCCATACGTCACTGAGATCTCCTTCTTCCCGTCCGGGTAGCCCCTGCATTTACGCGTCAAAAAATCCGCGAAAATACCTAAGTTCCACAAGTCTGCTTCTTTTCGCCCAAAAATGCCAGGCAGCGAGGCCAGGAGCGAAAAAGCCTTCTTGCGGTTTCACTTGGATATCTGCAGAGCTAGCCCTGTGGACAAAATCCTTCGCCCTGTGGAAACCGCATCGTCCGCTACGAGTCTTAACAGTGAACTTTTTGCAAAAAACTTCGTTCTTCGAGTCCTTGAGAACATAGATTGTTTTGAACAAGAGAACGTTATTGTAGTATGATGAACTATCAACAGGCTTGTGAAAACAGAACGGATTTCCGTCCATTGGTGGAAAAACTAGACTGACCCAAAGCATGCTTGCCAACTCTTTCAGCGAAGGAAACTATCCTCATAACTGTTTACTTTCACCGTTTTTAATGATTTAAGTTTACTTGAAATCCATAGATAACAAAGAAGAATTTACCTGCATTATTACTCTGACTGCTGCTGAAATCCCAGTTCGAAAATATAAACCAAACAGCTTTTACTGGGCCTTTACCATGTTGCTATCGTTAGAAATTACACGACGGAGTGCATTCAGCTTCTCCGCATTTCGTGACTGAAAGTCGATACCCTAAATCAATATCTTGTATGCAACCATAGCTGTTTGCCTTACTTTTGTTCAGTGTTGCTTATAAGTAATCCGAGTTTCATGTGGAACACACTAAGAACCCGCGAAATTCAAACCACGTCTTTCAAAGCAAACTGTTCACTTTCCCATTAAGAAATAGTGTACAAGTTTCCTATATGAATCAAATTTCTTAAATACAAGTTTCCCATTTGAGGCAAGTGTCTTATATTTATATGAATATGTGAGGGTACCAATTCTCAACAGAATTAGGGTGAGGTGTCTTAAAAGTAGTAGTTTTTATTTTGTGGGCTCTAACAACAACAAAGGATTGACCAGGAAATCGAAGAATCGTAAAAAAGAGAACGATGGAATAATGGCCAGCAAATAACAAAATTAGCATTAAAAGCAAGGGTGTTAGGACACGAATGTTTTGATTGATTATTTGTTTACCTTGTTTTGATCCCTGTGTCTTGTTTTGTTGTCTTGTTTCCTGTTTTGTTTCGTTTTCAACTGAGCGTGCTTAGGCCCAGCCGCTCTCCAAGTTGTTCGAATACAGCTCCCTTGTATTTCTGTGTCTTAGTGCGCCTTCGCACAAGATAGGTGGCTTTTCGGTTTTAAAACCTATCTTGTGTGAAGGCGCACTAAGACACAGAAATACAAGGGAGCTATATTCGAACAACTTGGAGAGCGGTTTGGCCTAAGCACGCTCAGTTGAAAACGAAACAAAACAGAAAACAAGACAACAAAACAAGACACAGGGATCAAAACAAGGTAAACAAATAATAAATCAAAACATTCGTGTCCTAACACCCTTGTTAAAAGTAACGCAGAAAACCAATTCTTTCAAAGGAACCTGTTCGCTTTCCCATTAAATATTGTACAGATTTCCTTTGTTTCTTATGAGGGTACCATTTCTCAAAAGAATTAGCATGCGGTGTCTTAAAAGTAGTAGTTTCCATTTTGTGGGTTCTAACAAAAGGATTGACCAGGAAATCGAAGAATCGTATAAAAGAGAACAGTGGAATACCGGAAAGTGAATAAGAAAAGTAACATCAAGAGTATCGCAGAAAACCACTTCTTTCAAAGGAACCTGTTCGTTTCCCCATTAAATATTGTACAAATTTCCTTTGTTTCTTATATGAATATGAGGGTACCATTTCTCAAAAGAATTAGTGTGAGGTGTCTTAAAAGTAGTAGTTTCTATTTTGTGGGTTCTAACAACAGTAAAGGATTGACCAGGAAATCGAAGAATAGCATAAATGAGAACAGTCGGATAACAGACACACGGGGGGAGGGTTCTTGGCTAAATTTCGGGTAAGGGTGTGCCGCCCACAGTTTCAAAATGGCACCGTTGGCTAGACCAATTTTTGTGAAAAAGATACCCTTGGCTAGACTAATTTCTACATCAATGGTGCCATGAATGGCATTTTCTAGACAAAACTTGCCAAATTTTTGCATTCTCTGGACCAAAAATTTGAAAAAATTTGGGTTTCTTCACAGGAATTACCGAAGTTTGACATTTCTTTGACCGAAATTGCCAAAAAGCATACCTTGCCCAGACCAAAATCGACTAAAATTGCCAAAAAGCATACCTTGCCCAGACCAAAATCGACTAAAATTGCCAAAAAGCATACCCTTGCCTAGACTAAGTGGACTAAAATTGGCAAAACGTATACCCTTGGCTAGACTAGAAAGCTTGAAAAAGTATACCTGTTGTATATTGTGTTTATTTTTTGACGGCGATAAGTTCCAAATCTGAACGCGTGGTCCTGGTTCGTGTTTAGGATTAAGGGCGTAAGAAAAGAACTCGAATTAAGGTTTAAATGTCACTCTCTCTTTATCAACGAATAATAACATGTTTCATTTCAAATGATGATGCGTATAATTAAAATGTCCAGTCCAGTTCAATTAACGGCGAATGCGAATGCGAATGTGAATCTGAGCTGCGAATGCGAGTGTCTCATGAAGGTTTTTCGAACGAATACTACTGCGACAATTGAATTTGCCACAGGGCGACCACCCTAATATCATAAATCTAACAATACCCTTGCGGGCGGCACATCCCCAGGTACCTTTACTATGGAAGAAACCCCCCCCCCCCAAGAACGGACAGTGAATAAGTAAAGTTTTCTATTGTTTCTTATGGCAATCTAAGCGACCTAAGCGACCTAAGCGACCTGCGAACCAGGCTTAGCTTTTTCAGTTTCCCTTAACAATACAACGTGTACCTGCAACTGTGGCAATGCTAAACGGCTGTAGGAGCTTAGTCAAAGATTTCTCCAGTTTGCAAGACTCCCATACAGGGTCTTACTAACAAAATATCTTTCAGCAAATTCATCAAATGACGGATGTCAATGAGAAGTGGTTTATGATCTAAGTTAGATTCTTAGCTGCACGGAAAAATTTAGTTCACGATGGCTCAATGTGACGCCACCGTCCGCCAACCGCTCCACGTTTTTGTCTGACTCAGCCGGTACAATAATGTGGGTTCCATTTCTCAATAGTCAGTGCAAGGTATCTACCCGGAGGGGGGAGGGGTAACATCTGAAATCTAACCCAAAGTTAAATTTGTATGGATACAAATTAGCATAACCTTTAGTAAATTAAGTTAAACATAGACTAGCCGTAGTGCCAGGGTGCATTTCATCCACTTAGGCCCGAAGATCTTCGGCGTATGTCCGACTTTTTGTCGGCGTAGCGGCGTCATTTCTTCAATAAACTCGGTTCTTGGCACGACGGCGTTTGAAAATTAGCCTATCTTGGCGTGAATGTGAAGTTGTCCTCAATCTTTTAGCAATTTATTTTGATGATAAATGTATTTCTTTTATAAGAAACTAAGAATTTGGGCCAGTACTGGAGTTTCTTAAAATCATCCGATTTTGAGACGTTTTAGCAATTTCTCTCTCCCTGAAAATACCTGGCGTACAATAGCTTAGGGCTTGGCGTACCTTCGGCGTGGGTTTTACATGGAATGCACCCTGGCCGTAGTGGAAGGGCAAATAAAAGTTGACCTTCACTGGGAAGAAGTTTAACAATGCAATGATTTGTTTGCATGGATAAATACTGAAGTGACCAATATGTACAATTCCGGAAAAATTTCTGTGCACGTCAATCTTCAAATCTTCAAGACGCTTGACAATCAAAAATCGTTTCTGTCAGTCTCTGTCACATCTGTTGGATGGATAATTTCAATGCATTCATTTTAGGCTGCTCGGCACTGAGGAAGTGGCGCGCGAAGCGCGCCACTTGATCGGTGATAGCCGCCACAGGCGGCCAGGCGCCGAAGGCGCCAAGCCCTCCGCAGGAGCTAGGAATTGCAAACCCGCGCGCAGCGCGGGTTTGTATTCCTAGTATGAAACTAACGCCTGCTACATGCTAGCTGGGGTCAATTCCAGCTTATGGCCAATCAGGCCTTTTCGTCACTCTCCCCCTCCCCGTTACAATGCTGATCCCTTGTGCGATTACGCAGTGCTTTAGGGCACAGCACAGCAGCTGAATTGCTTTTCTTCATGTCTGGTGATCACGTTTTCGGACCAACATTGTTCGCGGGGGGGGGGGGGTGGGGAGCAGGGGGCGAAAAAAAGTGAAGTAACGTTTCCTGTGACATATTTGGGCTGGTCAATCAGACGAAAAAGCAGCAAAATGAAGGCTTTTTTCAAGTTGTTCTTGCAAGGATTGAAGGTTTTCACAAAAGAGAAATTAAACTGGAAATGACTTTTGTTTAGAAAGGGTCGCCATCCTTTATGAACAGTACATTTTATATTTCTATTTCGTTTTAATATGCTTGATCGTACATGAAAATTGAACAAGTTATATCTAAAAATTGTACATAAAATGTAATTTCTTTAATACAGACTTTGTCAAACAGTTATTCATTACCGAAATCTGTAGCCTGTACAGATATTCAAAACTGAAATGAAATCGGTTTTGAGTGTTCACACCGTTTTCTTGTGAACAGGATGGCATATCAATAACCACTGTGTACCGTCTTTAAACTGCAAATAATGAAGTGGAAAATCGGCTTCTTGCAGAAGTTCTGTGACAAAGAAGTCTACTAAAGGCATTGAGTCCGTATAAATAGCGTCCTCATGACCGATATCAACTTCTTTTCAATCATAAAAAGAAGAAATTCCTGACGATAATGAAAGGATTAGAAAGTCTATAGTCTCAACGGCTAATTAAGCTAGAAAGGGCCGTCAGCAGTTTGTCAGCAAAAATTCCGGACAGCGTTAAAGTAAATGAACGGAGATATAGCGACATAGTCTAAACATAGCACAAAAGAACGGCAGGCGCCACTTATCTTCTTATTGTTTTCATAGACTGAAAACGTAAAATACAACGGGCTATATTTAGATTACCCAGTCCCCTGATTGGTTGAAACAATAATGTATAAAGTTGCGGCACGCAAACTGATGAACGAATGAAAAAGGAAATAAAAGATAGGGTGTGAGTTATTCGCCATCCTCGCACCGCTCCAAGGCAGTCCAAGCAAGCCCCTTGTGATATCACATTTGCATTGTACGCGAACTGCGGTAAGCATGTTTTTTTGCATTTTGGTGTGTTTTGGAGATACAATTGTCAACTGAACCGACCGTGAGTGTGTTTCGGGATTTAAGGTCAGTACACTCTGTCGTTCACGGCTTATCCCTAGCAACCTTGGCTAAAGGTCACCTTGTATCTCATGTGTAGCCAAAAAAGGTAAAAGTGTATCATACCTCTCATTCGTTCTTCAGATCTGTGTGTACGAGTATGTCCCCAATTTTTCTGTTCCTTTGTAGTGCCAGGAAGGGCTGGTTTGGCCAGATGGTTTTTAGGGTATTATTTTCATGAATTATTTTCCAATGTTTTTTCAGTATTTTGTTGATTTGTATTGTGTTTTGTCATAAGATATTACGAAGGGGAGTATTCTCCCTTGTTTTTTCGGTTGGGAGTTTCCAAGCTAAGTTTGCTTTTAACCCCGTTGATTTACTTTAACCCTGAAGTTTTTACATGGACTCAATTCTTTTACGGGAGAAGACAACGTGAAAGGAAATATACCTGGAATTCAGTCATAGACTTGTGTCTCTGAAGAAAAAGAACAGGAAACTTAACAAGGTGAAACAAAAAGCAAAGTTGAAAATATATCAACAAACATTTGATAAACAAACGCGTTTATTTCTTCTCTTTTAGCTGGGTTTTGTGTTAAAACATGATAAAAATAAAATAGATAAAAATTGATAAAAATACATAATAAATATGTAGAGGTTCCGGGGAGAAATGACCAAAGAATCCTCTCTAGTTCAGACATAAAAGTGCTACGATACGAGGCATTTTGACAGCTACATCTTGGTTACTTCAAGCAGGATGTATAAGACAGCAGTTAACTTAAAAAATTAGTTAACATCTTTTCCCCTTTGATAATTGAATAACACGATTTGAAACTGTTAATGCATCTATTTTGATAATCTCACGAGTGTAGTGTAGCTTGTTTGCGCTGATATAAGTTTCATGTGTTAAAACAAAGCGTCGATGCAGGAAACGTTCTGGACCGTCCTGATTTGAATTTTGATTTTACGACGGCTTTACCGCACAGTTAAATAGCTCTACAGCGTATCTAATACTTCAACTCATCTGAGGATTTGACGACATTAAATTTCTAAGAGGCCGTTTACACGAGACCTCACATGAAACTAATAGCGACATGAACTCATGCCACCATCAAGTTAGAGAACATACACTCCTACTTACATGAGAACCGATATCAAATTTTCCAAATACGGCGTGCATCTTTCACGCAACTCTGCGTAGGTATTTGACAAAGAAAACAAAAGCGACTTGGTTTTCGATCCACCCCGATTTGAGAAAAAAGTTGTTGCATGAGATTTTATACTGGCATGACTTTTCATGTTCCCCCCTCCCCATGACTTTTCCTGTCGACACGAAAAAAGCGACATGAAATGTTTATGATGGCATGAATTTAATGTCGCCACGATCTTATGTAAACACAACAGTAAGTCAGATCAGCAGCCGACATGAAACTGGCAACAGCATGAAAACACTTGCAGGCACGTGTTTCATGTCAGGTCTCATGTAAAGGATCTCTATGTCGTAAACCAGAGCAGCGACATACTTTTGCTTGATATCATATTGTAGACATCCATATTCTTGAGAATTATTTGAGGTTTTGTAAAAAGTACAGAAATTACGATGGCTTGACGTTTTTCAAAATTTTTCTTGAATTCTTGAAAAAGAAGAAAAACACTCTAATCACGAAAATAAATAATGAAGATTTCAAAAAATTCCAACGGTAGAGTCATAGGAAAATAGCTGACATCCCTTTCAAGTTGTTCCATTAAAGAAACAGGTCACAGAATCTCAATATTTTGAACAATTGCCCGTCTTTACCCACTCTCTATAGAAACACGTATGGATCACCCGCTTCAGCAGAAAAACTGCTTTCAATAGGACATAGCGATATTGATTGGATCTACCTACCGTCATAGCGCCAGTTTGTACTTGCAGTTCATTGTAAAGTCGATTGCCCTCGTCTTCACCAAGTCGTGCAACGAGATCCTCTTGTGGGATTTTGAATAATTCTTTCGCAGAAGTGCCTGACAGTCGCTCAACAGTTCTAAATGTATGAAAACAAAATGGTTTTGAAAACGACTTTCCCGAGATTTATTGCTTCAAAAGACAAGAGAAAGCTCTTCCACACAAATTGGTAATTTAGAAATGAAATCGTTATCATTTTCAGATTTTTAAGATTTCTGAAGATTTTTGGAGATTTCAAGATTTTTCGAAATTTTCTAAATATCTTCGAGATTTGTAACATTTCTGCAACTGATCTTTTAGCTATTCTAGTAAAAATCTGAATCGATCAATGTTTTGATAAATTTTGCTGACGTTTTGAATTTGCACAATAGAAAGGACAACAGTGATAGAAGCATCAATGCCATTAAATCGACGTTTTTACTTCTTAAAAGAGAGGTCTGGATCGAGCGTCCAAATCTGGTATATTTGTGAAGGAAAACAAAACAAAAGCATGATCCCCGTTCTTGCTACAACGATGCTTGCTTTGGCGGAAAATTGATTCGGATTTCAGAACACCTTTCAGAGAGAGAGTTAATCAACTATAACTTTTCTCAAAGCAAGAAGGAATGATTCAGTTTAAACACAGGCAAGTTTCATTTCCCTGTTGGCCTTGTTTCTCGCTATTTTCATTCATTTTTAGCTGATTTTGTGGTAAAACAGAAGTAACTCAAAAGTGCGACCATGTAAGGGTTTCATTTTACGAGTTGGAAATCGAAGTTTGTTGTTTTCAACAGTTGTTATTCAATTTAATGAAAATTCAGCTTACAATGAATGAAAATAACGAGAAACAAAGAAAAAGACCAATAACACTTTCCTCTGTGTAAACTGAACCGTTGCTAACTCACTTGGCGCAGAATTGTTGATATAAACTCTCTGAAAAGTATTGTGAAATCTGAAGCAACTTCTTGCTACAGCTAGCAATATTTCTACCGAGAACAGGGGTCATACTTTTGTTTTCCTGCACAAATTTACCAGATTTGGACGATAGATCCAAACCTCTTTTAAGAAGTGAAAAGGCCTATTGATTGCGTATAGTAATGAAAAGAACTATTGCTCGATCCAGGCACTATTGAGCACAGCTAAACGGCCCATTCATAAGATTTAACTGATTTTTGACATTTTCAAAAATTTCCTGACGACTTTTGAGATTTTTTGTCATTCTTCAAAAGCGATTTCTGTGACTTATTAGATTATGGAAGAAATTCTGGGATCTATGACGATCTTTACAATTTTTGAAGATCTTTGTGATTTAAAAGATATGTCAACAATTTTTGAAACATTTGTGCAATATTTACAATCTTTATGTTCAATATAATTGGAGTGATTCGCCCGGCGTTGGCGTCAATAGTTTGAAAGTTACAATGCATTCAAGGCAAACTTACAGAGGTTCAAATTTCAATTTTTTCAGCCATCTAGAAACATCATCAGCTGTGGAAGATTTGAACAGTGGGATGAAGAAATCGACTGAAAAGGAAACAAAATCAATTTCAAAATTTCATATTTTCAAAATGAGTTGTCACTTTCGAAAGCAGAGATATAAATAAAGATATCAGTTCTCCACTTACAGGAACTTGCAAGTATTTTACTATATCAAGCATATAACTGGGATGAGAGAGGGCTCAATTTAATGCGCATCTTAGTCCTTCAAGACTGGAAATCATGCCCACTGGCAACTCTGCCACAAGCAGTCCTGGTCCACCAGAAACCCTGCCCACCAGTAAACCCGTAGCCAGCTCTACCCAGCACCATGGTAAACACAGCATAGATTCTTCAATGGATGGGTGTAACATTCTATTAAATTTTTTCAATTAAAGTGCTGGAAAGGAGCTATGGGTAATTTGCTGTAAATCTGTCATGACAAGTTTTTAATATCTTGATTAGTTTCAAAACGGCGGTATTTACTAACTTTGAGGCTGTGACGTCACTGAATTTCTGAATCCTTAACGAGAAGAGCTACAGATTTCTGCTTGCCACCATGCTGTAGACATTCATAAATTATGGTTTTCTTCAGATAATATTAATTTTCTTTAAGTAATTTAAGATCTACGCTGATTTTATCTTTGCTCAAACTTTCGATGAATTCTTAAAAGATCATTAAAATGCCGCAATTTTGAAAATAATCAAGGTATCAAAATATTGCAAAGGCAGATTTACAGCAAATAACCCAAAGTTCCCTTCATTTTATTAAATTCATACTAAATTAGATGTGGTACAATTTTACACCCACCTTTTTAAAGATTTGAACCCTAGTTGGCAAACCCGGTCTACTACGACCAGCGCCAAGCTGCATGGAACACTCCATCCAGCTCTTCCCTCGGTTTACGAGCATACGTCACTGGATTCTTGATAACTAACGTTGCAATAGTTCAATCCAACTAATGAAGTAAAGGTGAAGTGAAGGTGAAGTTGTCTTTTTCTTCAGCGCCAAGCGCTGGGATTGGAGAAATAGCGCAGGCCTAATCGAGTCCGCGACCCCTTGTCATGACGCTCCAGTGGTGGGTTCCTACCGGGTATCGAACCCACTCTGACTGACTTTTCTGGCTGCAAAGTCAGAGGATTACCCCACGGCGCCACAACACCTTCAATGAAGATAATAGCTACCTATTGTCATTGATCAATTCTCTGTTTACCTACAGTTGGCCTATCGAGCAGCTTGATAAAATAGCTGATGAACACCTACTAACAAACAAAGTTCTCCACGAAGAAAGAGTTTACAACCGAAAGTTCAATTTACAGTTTCGGAATGAACGACCTAAATTTGATAATGATTCGACAAAGCCCACAACTGAATTTCTCCAAGATTCATAATGTTATTCAATTTTTAAAACAAGCAAAGGCCAAGGAATTAGCAGTTTGGGTAGCTGCTACTAACCTTTGTATTCAAACACATGAAGACATGCATGTTTAATGAGTTGCAAAACGAAATATTCAAACAAATGTCGCAAATTAACTTACCACCATCCCCCGCTGTTAATGCACTTGCACCATTTGTAATTTGTGGTTGTTGTTGTAACCTGTTATTTAATTCTGCTTGTAAATCGCCAATGGATTCTGAAAACATGCAAGAAATATTGATCATTAGAAGTTTTGTGGGGTGAGTGGCCAAGGGTCTTATACAATTCCGAGAGGTGACTGACGTTAATTTTGGCCGAGTGAGATGGTCAAAATTTGAATGAGCAACCTTCTAAATGTTTTCATCTCAATGTCATTTTGAATTACTTTAAGACGAAAGACCCTTTGCGTAAATGAATTAAAGAATGAAAAATATAAACTAAATTGCAATCTATATCAAAGGGTATAAATCACGTCAAAGCTAATGCTGATCTTTCAGGGGGTCGGGTTTGTATTGGCTTTCAGCTCACTAAATTACTTTTTAACTGTTTGTTAACTTCGTCAGTCAGAAGTAAAATCAGACTACGTTCACACGATGCCGGCACATTTTGAAAACGGTGAAAAATGTGACGGTAGCAAAATCTGAACTAGCGTTCACACGATGCCGGAACAATTTGAAAACGGTACGAAATTTGACGGTAAAATAGTGTTGCAAGACCTTGATGCCAAAGAACTGTACCTACACCCTAAGTATCGATCAGTCTCGTTCCAAAAGCGTCTGGAAAATGTTCTGTTTATATAATTTTTGAGCGTTCATGCAATGTCTTTTCCAAAATGGACCGTTTTCAAAATCTACTGGCAAAAATGTGCCGCTTTCGTGTGAACGGGAGGCCTATCTGTTTTCAAAATGTTCCGGCATCGTGTGAAAGCAGTCTCATACCTTCTTTGGTTTGCTTCTTTTCGACATTGACGACGATCGAAGGTGACGTTGCTTGTGATACTATTAGTGATGTTGGGGTTGGGGTCACCGCTGCAGGTGAAGGGGCCGGAGATTCTACCACTGTTGGAGGAGGAGGTGGGACGAAATCTGGAGGTGATTCTTCAGCTTTAATTGGGCTCTCTGGCTTTGGGAATACCGGAGGTGGAGTGGTTTCTGTGGGAGAGAACTGCGCAGATTCCGTCATTATTGATTTTGCTGTGACAACTGGCGGTGAATTTAACTCCAAGGATTTGTTTCTCTGGGCCTAATAAGGAAAAATTAAACGTTTGGTAATAATAAAAAACGCACACATAAAAGCATGGAAGAGGGAGGAGCAGCAACCCAGAGAAGAAAAAAAGGAAGCACAGAAAACTGTGGAAAATGTTAAAGATTTTCTTATTTCTTTGTGACACAATCAACCCCTTGTCTTATTTAAATGTAAAAAAATTCAAATTTAGCCCAAGAGCCCTCTCTTGCAAAGCTTACTTGATTTGACATTGTTTTCAAAAACAAAGGAACCGCTGCCTTTAAGCAGTCATATATTTCAACTTTCTTGTACTTGAAAATAAGCAACCTTTTTGTCAGTATGACAACAAGGGCAAATTTTTAATACGATAGCAACAGCTGCTTTGATTGACACATCAATTTAGCGACTGCAGACAATGAAAATTCTCTCAACCAATAAATCAAACAAACACGGTCGCAAAAGTTAACACGAAACCTGTATGGCAAACTCTCGTCTTGTGCAAGGGAATGGTGGTTATCAACAAAAGTTATGGGCTTAGAAGAAGGGTAAATCTAAAGTTCTGTCCGCGGATTTTGTTCATTTTGAAACAGAAGCAGAGCACAAAGCATTATGACTCTCGGGAATTTACAGCTTAAATGAAACAATTAGTGCACAGCTCCTGAATCAAATAAACAAAATCCGCGAAACAGAACTTTAGATTTACCCTTGTTCTGTCGTTATAAGCACATAACTTCTCTTAAAAACCACCATTCCCTTGCACAAGACGAGAGTTTGCCCTACAGGTTTCGTGTTAACTTTTGCGGTTGTCCTGCTAGATTCGGTGCAGTTTTTACGGCTGTGTTTGTTTGACTTGCTGGTTGAGAGAATTTCCTTGTCTGTAATCGCTAGTCGCTTTGAATTGAGGTGCCAAATAATGCAACTGCTGCGAATGTACTATCAAATCTATCCTTGTTCAGAATGACTCAATGTTGTGCTGAAGCCTACCCTATGCTGCTGTATAAAAGGAACACAATTGCGGCTACGGCTCCTCCAAACAAACTGCACAAACAAGGGCACGACACTCTGGCTAACCTGTTTTTCTAACACACTTCATGAGTGGTGGTCGACTCTGAAAGACTCTGCGCTAACCAGCATCCTCTGCAGAATGCAGATATACCACAATGCAGTTTGTTCAATCCAATACTGCAATTCTGGAATATCTCCTTTCTTAAGTTTTTTTTTAGTTTCCACATTATGAGCTAATCTCATAAAGCATAAAAATCCTCATTGCGTTTTCAATGCCGAGTTTTCTCTCAGCTTACCCTTCAACAAAGACGAGTCCATAGAGTCCAAAAAGCGTTATTCCCTTGTCTCCAATTTTCAAAGGGCCTCTGAAACCCGTAAAAACAACGCTTTGTCTTGCAAAGAAAGACTGCAATGGTTGCTGGTTAGCGCAGAATCTTCAAAGGCACTCCGTCGCCAAATTTTAAAATCTGTAAGCAACGTTATTTAGGCACGTGCCTATAGTTTCCCTCAATTTGTTTTGAGGCTTCATACTACCCACCGAAAAGTACCCGTCGAAAATCCACTGATTTCAAAGCAATCGTAAGAGATATGAATGCAATGTTTGGATCTTCAAAGAACGACTTCATTTTGAAAAGGCGATGAACAGTCTGCGTGGCATTTCCTTTCTAAGGCCTTGTTTCTATATTAGGGAAAACATCTCACCTGCCAGACCTGGGGCTGAGAGGCGAGGTAAATTTCAGCCACTGTTTATATGAGATTTCTTACCTCACCTGTCAGCACAGGGGCTGAGAGGCGAGGTGAAGTAAAGTCTCTCTTCCGTGAAATCAGAACGAACTGACCAATAAGGATCAACGAAGAATTTCAGTTTACCTCACCATACCGGTGGTGTTTCGTTTATATGGACAAATTTCACCTCACCCAGGCGAGATCCCACTTCTGGCGAGGTGGGATTTCATTCACTATACTGAGGCCCCCAAAGGGGGGTCGCTGGAGCCTGGAGCCCATCATTTTGAAAGCTTGGAGCCCTGGAGCCCAAACATGTCCCATGGCAATTTTCTCGAATTTTAAGAAATAGAGCCCCTGGAGCCCAGAAGAGCATGCAATGGAGCCCTGGAGCAGAGCAATTTTGTCATTGGGAGCCCGGAGCCCATTAAAAAACGCCCTGGAGACTCGGAGCCCGAGATCACTTAGGGGGCCTCTATACTGGTAGTTTTACGTTTGTCATGTAAACGCGAAATGAAAATAAGAAGGATTCTGTGGGAAGGTGGAATCTCACCTCTCAGCCGCAGGTGAGGTGTTTTCCTCATATAAAGAGGCCCTAAAAATTGCAGAATTGGAGACTCAGTCCCTGCAAAGGATAGGAATGCAGATTCACAAACAAACCTTGTGTTCTTCGATATGGCTTGCAAGAGCAGAAATATTGGCAGTTGCAGAAGGACTTTGAGGTGGTGACACTGAGCCATCCGCTGATGATGTTTCTGAGCTTGTATCTGTAAAAATGACACAGGCATAAAAAGAACCATAGTAATTTAAGCTTGCTTCCTGCATCTCATGTTATCATTTCATGATACATTTACCGGGCGAGCAAAAAAAACATGCAAGGCGTTTGAAAAATGCTGCAAACTGAATACTAAAGCAATGAGATTGATCAATGTCTCATTTTATAGGGTATATGCTCAGTTAGATTCAGCAATTTACGTAGCTTCAATCGGTCATTCCGTCCCAAGGCTATGGAAGATTTTTGCCGAAATCTCCCTTTAAAAAGCTGTAAAAACGATCGAAAAACGATCAAAATTTCGTTGGTTTTCCTTTCTAACAACAATGGACTTTACATCATTCATGTGGGGTCCTGTTGTTCAGCATTACAGCCTATGTTTGCCTGACATCCAATATGAAACCGGCTTTAATATCTATCACTATACATCTGTTGCTAGTTTTAGTTGTAAATTTTGTTCTAATGAAGTTACATGCTCTTTACGTAATGCCTTTGGGGTAGTAATAGTCTCCTGCGCCCAGGGGTATCGTACTTGTAGTACAGTTAAGTTTTTCATGGGTACCGTCTGAAACAAATTGTTTTTGTAAAATTTTACAACAAATAGTCATAAAACATTGGCCATACTAACGGATATGGAAATATTGGCTATTCAAGAACTTGTTTAGGTCAAAAAACGGGAGCGTTCATTTCAATCCTGAGTACCAAGGCGGAGGATAATTTCGCACAATTAGAGAAAATTTCATACCCCATCCTGAAAAAGGAAGAAGTTGCCTTGCCCCATCATCTTTCAGCAAAACGGTTTAGTACCCAATTTAGAAGTCTTTGTGCATAAAACATAGATATATGGACAGATAGTAAGTTTTCCCAGGCGACTTTGCTACTGGTCAAGTGATTCATCATTTCCAGATGTCTGTTAGCTCTTCTTTCAATCTTTGATCGATGACTTCATCGAACATTTTTTCAAGAAAAATAGTTTTTTTACGCCAGAAGAATGGCTCTTAAAATTTTCGTATCCCCACAAAATAATGGAAAAGTTTCATTCCCCTGTCAAAAATCCTCCGCCCCGGTACCCAGGATAAAAAATGACTGCTCCCTAACAAAGCGTTAGTGAGGAGGTGAAATTAGATTTGAGCTTTCAAGATCTAGGTTGCTGCACTCAAACCATCGATACCAACAAACGAGGTTCCCTTGTTCAAGCTAACTTTTGAGGAATATTTTGAGAGTAATTAGCCATTGATCAAAGCTAACTTCACAACACTGGATCCAACCCAATCCGTACGATTTTTGGGACACCTGTCATACAAAAGACGTTAGGATGATTGATATGGCATGATTTTGAAGTTGATTTACAATTGATGGTCATTTTACGCTCTCCAAAAATACGAGTAGAAAATGCGGAAGTTCTTAAAGGCCCATAACGTTTTCAATGCGTTATGGTGTAGTGGTGCAATGCTAAAAACCACTTTGCAGCAAGAAATGTCCAATGACTTTGCAGCCAGGACAGTTGGGTTCCATCCAAGACATAACCCCGCCATTTCAGCATCATGACAAATGAATGACGGACTCAATTAGGTCCATTCTACTTTTGCGATCCAAACGCATGGCTAGACTCACACAATAGTCCCAGTTATCGCAACAACGACAACAACAACAATGACAACTACAACAAAATTTTTCATTTTTACTCAATCTGGGACCATGGACTTCACAGTGAAATGGTTTGTTCATTCTTGGGTTGAGAAAATAATTATTTGGATACTTGCGACTTTTGTTCATGGCTAATTTAACTGTAAACATGAACTTTGAGGTGTTTTAGCATTGGAGGTTCGAGCCGGCAATTTAGGCCCATCCGCCATTGCCTGGAGTTCGTACAGTGTTGCTATGGTTTCCACATCTAGTTACGAAATCGATAGAGAAAAGCTTCGTCCCAGTTTTCAATGTGAAAGTCCATGAGCGTCCATCAGTCTATCAACAGAGATAACTACGAACATGCAATCAGTCCAGCACATGGCGCTAAAAACTGAAATCTTCACGTACCTCCAGTGATTACTTCGAGTACGGTTGATGGTACATATCCCTGTTCATCATGGTCATTCCTTACAAGCCACCAACGACGAGTATCATCTAGAATCTAAAATGAAAAACTACGTTTCGATATTGATGGGGATTTAACTTCCAAACAATTTAGTACTCTTTTCGCAAAAATCGTTTGTTTTCTACGAAATCTATCAAAGTCTTTAAAAATTCCATTTGCTCTGAAAAATGCCTTACACTCCTTTTTCGGTTAGAATATTATAAATTTTGGCCAGCCTCAATATTCCTACGATTAAGTTCCTAAGAAACAAATCAAAAAGGAAATTGATCATTTGCTTCATAGTCGATTTGTGGTGGTTTTGAAACGATTACTTTTTGGGCCACCAGCTATATCACTCATAAGCATCCACATGTCTCGAACGGAAAACACTTCCGTTAAAAAATTTTCATACACTTTTGGAAAAATCGTAAAAAGTTCCTTTTCATAGCTTATTGATCAAATAAATCGCTTGAAATGGGTTACAATCGCAAGTCGTGTTACCCTTTGATGTTGTGACTTCGAAAGAAGGGACCTGCTTACCAAGACTTTTTCGCCAGCTCTGATTGTAAGTTCTTTATTATTATGTGCCCAGTAGTCATATACGACCATTGCGTGTTTACCATTACCGCTGACCACTGGTGTTTTGGGGACTTCTTCGACAACCTTCACCGGAGCAGTTTCAACGACCACTGTTTGTTGTTGTTGTTGTTGCTGTACTTGCTCTTCAACTACTGGTGGCCGTTGTGGTGGCTCCAATGATTTCTTTCTTTCTTCGCTGCAGGAAAAACAAATGATTTGTAATAAGTAAACCCGTTAGACATAGGAGAAAAATGCTGGCTTTGTGCAAATGGATTTTGGCTATTGATCAAATCATCGCCTGAGGGGGGGGTACTTGACCTAAATTTGTACTGGGATGTGCCCACGAAAAAATTTTTTCACCCTGCTCCAGAATTTTTGCCTTCAAATGATAGCCTGTTCAAGAAGAAATCGGCGAGAAGTATACTAAAAAACACAAAGATTTGACTAAATAATAATCGGTTGTCACAAAAGTTTCTCTGTTGACGTGTTTTGACAAGCTGCTCCAGAAAATTTGCCTTCTTTTTGGATACCCTGTACTACAAAAAATAGGCGAAATCGATACCCTGAAAAACGGCACATCCCTGTCGGACAAATACATTAAGTACCCCCTCCGGGAATCATCGTGAGACATGAGAACAGATAATGTTAAAATACGACCCCCTAGCTTTGATTTACACCCAATCAGAAAGTGACCAGCCATTTGTCTGGTCGGTTAAGTCATATAAGGAACAAAGCAAGCCGCAAATTTCGATCTAAAAACTAGGTAGCTAGCTCGCTTATTGTGCAATCAAGAAATGGGTTTTAGAGGCAAATATGAGCATAAACCTAAAGAAGAAGGATACATCTAAGCATCTGCCTCGGGCATTTTATTTGTTTAGACCAGCAGCCGATTGGGAGGCGCTTCAATCCTCGTATTCTTTGGGTTTAATCAAAACCTTAGTGATAATCAAAAACTTTGTGTTCAGCTTCTGAACCAAACAAATGAGATGCCTGAGACAGTTGTTTAGATACATCGTTGTTAAGGTTATTGCCAAATTCTGATCCAACGAACCTCGTGCTGTTTGCATATTAAATGAAATACCATGTATATTTAGTCCCTCTGCTATGCGCTAGCATCTTTATTCATCTATATCTGTCACGTATTTCTAGTGCAACGACTTTTCAAACAAGCTAACCCTTTGACACTTGGACTGATCACAAGCACACAATGACGCAAGATTAAGAGTCGTCGAAAATTGCCCCGATTGCCAAATTTACTTAAAGTTTAATCTCATTGAAGTATCTTCTTATTGTTCATTGCTTGATGCAGTAATTTTTGCAGAATATCGATGAATTTGACACTCCCTTGCCAATTGATATTTTGTATTTATTTTACTGCTGAAAGACAATCGTAACGGGTGTGAAAGGGTTCATGATTTGGAGCACTAGGTATAAGAGATTATAAGATACTAACAGGGCTTGTTTCTTCTTGTCTTCTGCTTCTTCAGCACTCTTGATAGAAATAAATAGTCAAAAAATTACAAAAAGGCCTAAATTCTTTACTTGCCCTCTTTGCACGATTGCCTTCACAAGCACGCCTTCACAATAACGCGCAATTTGAACGCGAACGAAGTTTTAGGTACTGAGATTGTCAAGGATTGCCATATGCAGTGCAGAGAAAATGCTCTGCAAAACAATTCATATTAACGCAGCAAGAAGCATTGTTATCTTTCAAATGTGGGGTTGTTACGCAACTAAACTGTGTAATTTCATATCCCATTCACACTGACACAATAAAACAAACTTAATCTAAACCATGTTAACTATCTAAATCATGTTAACTTTTAACTAACCAAGTGAATTCGATTTGTTAGATCGACCAATCAGAACGTAGCATTCGGTAACGTGGTTGTGATTAAGCTGTTCTAAAATACCAGTGTGAACTGAGCAGTGCACATTAGAATGGAACGCAACGAAGAATTAAGTAACGTTTAGTTGCGAAGCGCCATTCTATGAAACATACTGCTGCACTATCCTTTGTTACGAAATGCAACGCAAAGCAATGGAACACAATGCACCATAAAGTAACATAATGAAACGTAACGCAACATAACGTAACGTAATGTAACGTACCGTTGCCTAACGTAACGCAACGCACAGTAACGCAACAAAATGCAAACCAACGCAACGCAACGCAACCTAACTCAACGAAACGAAATGCAACGCAACGTAACGCAACCCACGCAGTGAGAAATAATGCCGCAAGTCACCACCCACAAACGTAAGAAAACCGTAGAAAAACACACAGAATATATATTCTACGGCAACCTACTTCGCTTCTTTTCTTGACTGCGCTTCATGAGCTAGACTTCTGAACCTTTCAACAGCTCTCAAGACCAACGTCTTTGTTTTATCGTTGCCAAATTCTAATTCCTATTGACAACATAATACAGTTTCAGAAAGGCATACAGCAAGAAGCGCAGCATAGGCATCAAATCTGTATAGCCAATCTCCATTAAAGCAAATTGCAGCGATTGGTTCGAGAGATTTTTTTTTCTAAAATATACAGAAAAAGGAAAGCAACGTATATTTGTTCTACTAAAACCGCGTGTCCTTTCTCGCATTCATGAATTGGTAAAAGCATTTACAATTTTATTTTTTATCATTATTTATAACCACCTTTAAGGGGACCATTATGGAAATAAGGTCACTCGATTTTTTAATGCTATCCCCGCCACTATGATCAGGGGTATTTTTTCAACTTGTTTTTAGTAAAATGTAAATTGTATTGTAACTAATTAACTATCTTTTAACCATTGTAAATATTTCAATTTTGTGGCAAAAGCTACATACATATATACATAGATTTCCCGTGAACCGCAGTAAAATCGATTTCCATTTGTTCGCTCAATTGCTCACAAGACAATAGAAATTGAAACAGTAATAAAAAAATTGAATCAAATTTCGTAACTTTCACTGGCGGTTGCTGAAGAGGTCAAGCAACTTGAACTCCAAGGCGACCGTGGCAACCGACCTAAGGGTATGGAAAGAGAATTACGCATGCTCGAAATGCGGCAATCGCTGGTGATCGCTGCCATTCGATTTAATGGAGACATGCCTTAACAAATGGTTAATGACTCTTTCGCGTGATTTAATAGCTTGATAAGAAGTTCAGGTATTTGTCACGATCATATTTATGTGATTTTTGGATGCCCTGACTATTTTCAGAAATAATTCATGAATTCTTTCAATAAAAAGAAAAAATTGTAATTCTGACAATAATTGTAATTCTGACAATCGTACAAGATATCAGCATGCGATTCGAATAACTTAGCAACCTGCAGGTTTCAAGGTATCCTGCGAGATTTAACCTGAGTTTAACTTGAAGCTTTTAAATGGAGTGTACAATATTTTTCACGTGCTGTATGATGAATTAAGGGGGGGGGGGTGAATTAAGGGGGTTGTGTAGCCGTTAGCAAGTGGATTACAGAAGGCAACAGTTGAACAATTGATTTTAATAAGTCCCTCCCACTCTGTGCACACACTATCTTCTATCATCTAATGGAGGCTGGTCGGCAAAGACATTGCACCAAGGTGCACCTGAAAATTAATATTGCAACATGGTATACTCAAAGACTTCTTTAATAGAAGCAAAAGGAATAAAACATGCTTACAGCAACATGAGGGTCAAAATCCCGAATACTTATAGCTTGTATGCAATGCTTTTTATTCAAATATAAAATTTACAATGCATTTACATTTAACTATACCTTTCTAATCACTATACAACACTACAGGTACGATACCATGGGGAGCGAAAGACATGACTACCTCTATGGCCACTGTAAAAAGACATGCAACGTTCAACTAACCACGAATATACTACAAACGATTATAAACAAATGGACAATGTACTAGATTCTGTTTCACATCAGATGTCAGGTCATGGCTGCGATGACTTGAATGTTGTCACAGGCGCAACTCGTTCGTTGTGGTAGAAAAAATGCCTAACATCTGGTGTACTGAAGAGTTTACAAGGAAAAAGAAAATTCACTTTAAGGGACTTGGTGGTTGCTTAGTACTGCAGATATCTCAATCAAACCGACCAGTCTCATGGATAAAACGTAAAGTGAATTCGAGTATACTTCTATTCGAGTTTTTGAAAGGTCGTGATCACCATATAACAAAAGCTGGATCAAAGCATAATAAGAGAGATCGGCAATTTGTATGACTGGTCGTAATGATTCAACATTTCTAGTGAGAAGATCTTGTTGTTGAACATCAATGAAGGGCGCAGCAACAAAAAGTGCTCTGCTCCGTATCCTCAATCCCATCGCTTGTTTGGCACATTGGATTTACGGTATCCCTAAAATAATGCTTGAATTTGTGGAAAATTAATGCAATAATGCAATGTCAGAATCATTATACAATAACAAGGCCAGATTTTGTAATGCAATAGCATTAGTTGCTTTAATTGACACCTCAATGCAAAGTGATTAGTTACTGAAGACAAATTAAATTTTGTCTAAGCCAGTAAATCAAAACAAACGTGGTTGCAAAAATTGCCCCGAAACCAGTAGAGCAAGCTCTCACCTTGTGAAAGCGAAAGGCGGTTTTTAAGAGAAGTTGTGAGCTTTTCACGAAGGTGACGAGTAAATCTAAAGTTTTTTCTTGCGGATTTTGTTTATTTGATTCAGAAGCCGAGCTGAAGGCATTAAAATTCTCGGGTATTCAGGACTTAAATGAAACAATTACCACACAGCTCCTGAATCAAATAAATCAAAGTCCGCGATACAGAGCGTTTGATTTACTCTTCTTTCGTTAGAAGCACATAACTTCTCTTAAAACTACTAGCTTGCACAAGGCGAGGGCTTGCCCTACAGGTTTCAAGGCACTTTTGCAGCTGTGCTTGTTTTGATTTACTGGTTGAGAGAATTTCCTTTGTCTTCAGTCACTAATCGCTCTGAACTGAGGCGTCAATCAAAGCAACTAATGCTATATCATTACAAAATCTGCCCTTGTTTTACACAATTAACATGCATCTATAAAAGGATGCCTACTTCAGAGACAGGCACACAAGCCCTTTAAACGGGTACCAATGCCTTTTAAATCTATGACTCACATGTAAAAGGACGGAAAAGCATACTAAGAAAGACGTAAAAGACATGAGGACAACGCCTGTTTATAGTATTCAGTTCTAATACTTTATTCAATTTCTAATAAAAATTTTAACTAAATAAGGCTTCGTTTAAAAGTTTAAAACTATGAGTAGCTACTATGTAGCTTAAATCAGTATTACCCAAATATTAAACTACTATGGCAGACTAAAACACTGTGCTTCATGTTTTGCCTTAAATAATCAATTATGATTTGGCTAGACGGGTTAAAAAATGCAACTTTAGAATGATTGCACAAAGAAATTTAACACTGTAGGTCGTTTGAAAGGTACTTGATTTAACCTATCATTGATGCGAGGAGGGTAGATGCTAGACTTATGACGATGAGTCTCTTGTTTCCCTGTGCTCCTTGACTTGATGATGGCGCTTCGGTCAATAGAGACTCATAGTATTACTATGAAAAACCTGGCCCTATTTAGGCCCAAACTGAGCAATTTCTTCAGTACCAATCAGATTGTGAGATTTGGCCAAGAACAATGTTGTCGAACTTTCAATTCGAATGATGCAGTTGACTAGAGCTTGAAGGAAGTTGCTGCGGCAGGTTGCTGTAAATTGCTCTGGTTTGTTTTGGTCTTCAAAACATGGAAAATGTGGCGTTAAAAGACTT
Source organism: Aurelia sp. 3 sensu Dawson et al. (2005) (assembly GCA_964020215.1). Classification (NCBI taxonomy): domain Eukaryota; kingdom Metazoa; phylum Cnidaria; class Scyphozoa; order Semaeostomeae; family Ulmaridae; genus Aurelia; species Aurelia sp. 3 sensu Dawson et al. (2005). The sequence goes on from OZ026593.1 coordinate 4,212,435, forward strand.
ATTTTGCACTCACCAGGTAAAATGAACTTCCTTCTTCAGATTGATACCAAGTTTCGTTGATCAAATATCTGTTTAACGTAATTTTTGTAGCATTTTCTTTCCGACGAGTGACCGTTGAACAGAGCTACGGCAGTCGTAGGTTTTCCCTCTAGAGCAAGGTTTACCGCAGGGATACAAGGGACTCATCGTCATCAGTCTAGGTAGATGCTATAGGGGGTTTGGTAAACATGTGCCTGCCCACCCAAGCATGGGTTATGTTGTGTGAAGGTTTGTCCTGTTTATGGGTCCATTTATCAGAATTTGCCGTTGCCAAGGTTTAAGGCTAGCTATTAGTTGTAATAATGATAATAATGTATATCTCGCAGAAAAAGGCTTATATTAGAACTTTAAAATTTGTCACAATTTTATATGGCATGACCTCCTGATAATATCTCCATTTATATTGTGTCTCGGACCACGTTTACGCCGTACCGATTTCGATTCGTGCAAATTTGTTATGATTCAATAGCCTTTGCATTGCTTCAGAATAAGGTTTTTCTAAAAATGGAAATGTTACCAGTTAGCGAAAGCAATGCAAGCGGGAGGCTGATCTGGTACACTTTACTTATGGATCCATAGCTCTACCCGTACAGCATAAACGGGATCTCATTTACCCATCCAGACTGTCCTGGGGATGAAAGGATGTACCTATTTAAAAATCTACAAATTTTGATATATTATCCAATCTCGAGGCTGTTGATAAAATTTAGCGTTGCATTTCATAATGGGCTCAAATTTTTAACCTTACTAAAATTTCCAATCCTGATGGTCATTCTAATATGATTTTGAATCATTCTGCATTTAACATAACATTAAATGTTTATATACCTTAAATCAATCATCGAATTACGATGGCTATCCTTGATACAATAATCAGTAAGTCTTATATAGATAAAGCGATAGCATTATCAAGCAGCGATTTATTATCAAAGAACATGTATATGATTACATAACTTAAATCATTTATCGAATTATGATGGCTCCTGTTCTTAATATGATACAGTAGAAACCCGCATAAAAAAACCTATTTTTATACGGACCTTGAGGCTGAAATTTAAGATTTTAAACCCCCTAAAAAAACCTCTCAGAGGCTGATATGAAACCGGAGGAGGTTCTTATGTAACAGGTTTCATGTCTTCAGAATTCCTCAGAATTCTTGACATTCTGATAAGAATTCTTCAGTTGTACAAAAGACTATCAGATTTTTAACAATAATTCCAACCTAAA